>OZ026526.1:68068140-68668140 GCA_964019695.1 Loripinus fragilis
CGGTTAATATCGTACAGGCGTATAACCCCACCACATCGCCTACTTATTGTGTTCTAATTCCATTCATTAAAATATTTGCTGAAAGCCCAACACAGTTACTCTAAAATGAGGCATATGAAATGCCTTTTGATATCTGCGCTGTTGTGCTTCGTTGCTACATTTGCATTTGATGCAAAAGTGGACAACAGGTTCAACATTTCTGGATTTGGGCGTCTACCCAGAAAGCATGTAAAACGGCCAATTTTTGTTTCTAAAGCAAAATCATTGGTATGGCATTTCGCTGGCGGGCCGACATTGACTGGCATTGACTTCGTAGATAGGAATACGGGACAAATTGTCTCCGAGTCAACTCGCCCTGGGTCAACTCGCACATGTCAATTCGTCCCCTACATAGGTACCGGCCTATGTCAATGTCTCGGTCAGAGGATCATCTATTATCAACAAAAGTGGTGCATTTGGGCATTGGTAGTATTGCTTAAAATGTTAAACGCACAAGCAACTAGCGAATGTTGCTGATATGAATCATTCTCTCTATAATATGGTCTTTATCACACATTCATCTGGCACCAGCTGAAGTGATCGTAATCGATCGATCCGGCAACAATAGAAAGAACGAAAACACTTGGCTAACGTGACAGGGCCCAACAGGCAATGAAGCCTCGGACGTACAAATAAGCGCAGGTAAATCTGAACATTGTACACTTTACCGTGAGTCAATTTTATTCATAAAAAGTTTGTCTACATGCTAATCTGCAGATATACATGAATGTTACGTCTCCCACGCAAATAGGAACGGGACTAGAATACTCGGACATGTTGACCCAAGAACGAGTTGACCTTGGGGACTAGTTGACTCGGAACCACTTGACCCGCTCCGTTGAATAAGTATGCTGACTTCTATGAACGGGTATTGTGGGTTAAAGCGTTTGAACCCTTGTTGGGAAATAATAATTCATACTTTCGTAATTATTCTCTCTCTCTTTGCCGCCGAAAAACGCATATTTTGGCTGCCGAAAAACACGTATTATCGAGACTCTTCGCCGAAAACCCTATATTCTAACCAGATCCAATCATTTTCAGAACAAGTGAGTATGACCAGGAAGTGCCACAATCACTAAATGCAGACAACTCACTTTTAAAAGACACATCCTTTATGCATGTATACCCTGTGTCTCAATGCCGACTCTGTCAAAATGCATTTTCTTGACTTTTTTTCCGACATATTGTGACTTAATTATACCCCTACCCCTCTCACCCATATACCCATCGCCTCTATACCCATCCACTCCTATGATCCGATTAAACATGCATTTTTTCTACTGTTTTTGCTGTTTTCCTGCGTTATCCGGCAGTTAATTGCGTTTTCCAGAAAAAGTTTCTAGTGAGTAACCCATGGAAAACGGCAGTTCCTGTTGAATCTAAAAAGGTATGCATACTTTGTACCGGTAAACTGCTTTTGGAAAAAATGCCGTGATGTGATAGAATGTTAGCCACTCTTTTCAGATGGTTGACGGTTATATAGGTTGACGATGCACTCTCTGTATGGGTCGGACAGATACTTGAGACAGTCATGTCTGCCAAACATACTTACGTTTCTGACGTTATAGTGCAACGTAAATGACGTTACTTTCAGCGCAAATATAACAGAGGGTTCCTATCTTTAATAACCCATAGTTTACTCAATTTTAGCACTAGGTAAATAAAATTATGCTTTTTCTTGATGAAATAAGTCATTTAAAAACATATTAAATTTTTGTGCATTTCTAAGACAGGGCCGATTTCACCCCTTCGCGCACCATGCCCTTTGCTTTGTTAGGGCAGCTGAGATCAAAGAGCTCAGCTGGGAAGTACTGTGATCACTCAAGGTCCATCGCGGTGTGTCAACAATTGCTTTAAATGACAAATTTGCTTTGTTAGTGCAGCAGAGCACAAAAAGCTCAGCTGGGAAGTACTGTGATTACTTAAGGTCCGTCATGTTGTGTCAACAATTGCTTTAAATGACAAATTTGCTTTGTAGTGCAGCAGAGCACAAATAGCTCAGCTGGGAAGTACTGTGATTGCTCAATGTCCATCGTGTTTTGTCAACAATTCCTTTTAATGACAAATTTGCTTTGTTAGGGCAGCAAAGCACAATTAGCTCAGCTGGGAAGTACTGTGCTCGCTCAATGTCCATCGTGTTTTGTCAACAATTGCTTTAAATGACAAGTTTGCTTTGTTAGGGCAGCAGAGCACAAAAAGCTCAGCTGGGAAGTACTGTGATCAATCAATGTCCATCGTGTTTTGTCAACAATTCCTTTTAATGACAAATTTCTTTGTTAGGGCAGCAGAGCACAAATAGCTCAGCCGGGAAGTAGTGATCACTCAAGGTCCATCGCGTTGTGTCAACAATTGCTTTTAATGACAAATTTGCCTTGCTAGGAAAGCAGAGCACAAATATCTCAGCTGGGAAGTACTGTGATCGCTCAATGTCAATCATGCAGTGTCAACAATTGCTTTAAATGACAACTCCAATACCAATAGGTAAATTTTAACAATTTTAACTAAAATTCAAAGGAAGCCTTTACAAAAAGAGCTAAATCAAAATAGCTGACATGTATTTCAAATTTACTTTGTCATTTTCAGCTAAGCACAAAAAGCTCAGCTGGGAAGTAATGTGTTACTCAATGTCCGTTGTGTTGTATCAACAATTGGAAAATTGAATGAGACTTACCTTCGTAGAGGGGCCAGTGACTTTCAGTCGAATGGCGAAAATGCCAAGAGTTTCACGCATAAAACCCAAATAAGCTCAACAAAAGGGTCTAATTATCATGGGTAAACCTTTCAGGTAAATAAATAAACAGAAACTTGCCAGTGCGAACTTTCACAGATTGATGTCGTAGATGTCGTTATAAACGGCTGCCTTTCAGGCCAAAAGCTGGAAAAGAGCCGACATCGCTGACAATTCTGTAACCGGCACTCACAGCGTAAGAAATACGCATGATAATGTCTTACAACATATGACTTTCAGTCAAATTAAATTCGGAATGAAAAGGTGACCTTCCATCGTTGTTTACTTAACTTTGACAACTCGGGCCTGCAAGCCATCGGCGACAATCTAAACTTCGCGAAAGGTAGATAAATTGAACTTACTTCCAATTAATTTAATCCTTAACGTAAACTTGTTCACCCAAATGAATTAGTTAGAAGTTAAACAGTTAGATTTAATGGTTTAATAGGATAAAAACTCGATTTAATAATAGCCTCTGAGATGCAACAATGTTGCAGAATTGTTGCAGATCCAGGTTGTTGCCTCACTATGATCCATTCCGGTTGAATGCTGCGCATCTCTCTGTGGGGCCATCTTTAGGAATCAAGTGGGAAACCAAATTGCTTTAAATGACAGCGCCATACCTATAGGTCAAAGGAGTTCTAGCGATAAGGCGTATATTTTCCCTACTTGACATGTTTACAAAACCTAAATTTTGAAATTTCCCTAATGTTTCTAAAATTGGTCTGTTCCGGTAGTAAGATTTACATAGAAAGCATCAAAATAGGTTTCAAAGCGATTCATCATTTACAAAACCGTTAAAACTTGCCCCTTCTACTCCCACCCCTCATTTTACGTCTTTAGACTGGGTGCTGTTTAGACGAGAGTTTTAGTAAATCCTTTGCAGGTTTTCAAAAAGTAAAGGTGCTAAAATATTTTAGGATATAAGTGCCCTTCATTTTCGAAACTTTGCGGTTTTCCTTCTGCGCATGCGTATGAAATATACTTAAAATTGTGACGTTTGTCATTTAAAAGATGAAACTGGCGTCTTTCAGTTTGTTTTTAGATGCTTTCCCCCCTAGACCCAAGATGCCCTTTGGACAATTAAATGTCGCTATAAAAATACATAACATATGTAAAGGGCGTCTTGGGTCTAGGGGGGGAAAGGGGTTGTATAAGCGAAAGAAGACATCAAATATCTGACAAAAAATAGACCACTTTGCAAGATGGTCGTTTTTATTGTACATCAACTGTATAATTAGTTTTACTGTACATAGCGTGATAGGACGATTGGTACCCTTGTTTAACGGTCTAGTTCCCATATATGTTACTGAATAACAAGTACAGTTGATGATCGAAATAAATTCCCATTCAATAAGAAGTAGAGTTATTACATGCATAAAGGAAATCCCGTTTTAGATATACTAATTCGGGGGCAATGGTGCATCGACGGCCCGTCTATATATATTTGTTTAATGTGCCCAGTTTCTCCAGTCGTTATTTCAACAAAATAAAACGAACGTCTCCTTTAGGGAGATTGCCCCCCCTATCGCTAGAAATTCTTTAACTACATTATATCATGTATAAAGGAATGTTCCCTGGACACTTTTTTACAAAAAGAGCTTAATCAAAATAGCTGACATTTATTTCTAATTTGCTTTGTTTGATCAGTTGAGTAAGAAGAGCTCAGCTGGAAGCTACTGTGATCACTCAATGTCCGTTGTGTTCAACAATTGCTTTAAATGACAGCTCCTATACCACTAGGTCAATTTAACCAAATTACACATAAATATTTCCTAGAGACCCTCTACTTTACTGAAAGACCTAAAACAAAATAGCTGACATGTATTATAAATTTGCAACATTTGCTCAGTTGAGCACAAAGGGCCCAGCTGGGAAATACTGTGATCACTCATTTTCCATCGTGCAATGTCAACAATTGCTTTAAATAACAGCTTCTATACCACTAGGTCAATTTTAACCAAATTTCACAGGAATGTTTCCTAACCTCTACAAAATAAACTAAAACAAAATAGGTGACATACATTTCAAATTTGCATTGTTGGTTCAGCTGAGCACAAAGAGCTCAGCTTGAAGCTGCTTTGATCACTCATAGCTCGTCGTGCCATGTCAGCAATTGCTTTAAATGACAGTTCCTAAACAACTATGTCAATTATGTCTCCCCCCCTTCAGGGTTGGGAGACATATTGTTTTTCCCCGGGCGTCTGTCTGTCTGTCTGTCACAAATCGTGTTCACTCTATAACTTGAAAACCGCTTCAGCTCTAATCACGAAACTTTATACAAATATCAATTAGCATGAGATGACGTGCAGACTGCAAGAATGGTAACTCTGCCTTTAATACTTTTGAGTTATTTCCCTTTGAACTTTGTGCATCACAAAAATCGTGTCCTCTCTATAACTTGAAAACCCCTTAAGCTATATTCACGAAACTTTATACAAATATCAATCAGCATGAGATGACGTGCAGAGTGCAAGAATGGTAACTCTGCCTTTATACTTTGTGAGTTATTTTCCTTGGAACTTTGTGCATCACAAAAATCGTGTCCGCTCTATAACTTGAAAACTGCTTAAGCAATATTCACGAAACTTTATACAAATATCAATCAGCATGAGATGACGTGCAGAGTGCAAGAATGGTAACTCTGCCTTTTGTACTTTTTGAGTTATTTTCCTTGGAACTTTGTCGATCACAAAAACAGTGTCCGCTCTATAACTTGAAAACCGCTTAAGCTATATTCAAGAAACTTTATACAAGTATCAACCAACAATAGTCGACCTGTAGAGTGCAAGAATAGTAACTCTGTCATTTATATTTTTTGAGTTATTTCCCTTGGAACTTTGTCCACCACAAAAACAATTATCTATGACTATTTTATAACAGGTTATAATTGTGTAATAGTTAACTACATTGACAGATATCTTTACTAGATACGAGCTGATTGTCTGCATGAAATGACTAGAATTTCCGTTAGAAATTGTATTTAATGTTTCTGTTTGGAATTGTATTTAATGACTTCTGCTTTTGACATCAATAGGGGGGAGACATCTGTT
This sequence comes from Loripinus fragilis, assembly GCA_964019695.1. Classification (NCBI taxonomy): domain Eukaryota; kingdom Metazoa; phylum Mollusca; class Bivalvia; order Lucinida; family Lucinidae; genus Loripinus; species Loripinus fragilis. Next base: position 68,073,961 of record OZ026526.1, read on the forward strand.
TTTTTGGTAGTAAAACAATTCTAGTTTTACTTGAATTTCACATGAATGTTCCCTGGAGACCCTCTACAAAAATAGCTAAAACAAAAATGCAGATCAGAATTAATTTGATTTTATAATGGATCAAGACCTTCCTAAATGCAATGAATGTGACAGGACCTTCTTGAACCCAGGAAATTTGAGACCCCACAACCAATCCATACATTGCACTTATAAATGTAACTGTACTAACATTACTGGTACTGTAACAAATCATATAAGAGATAGAAATGCTAGAAAACACATCACAGCCGCCCAAGCCAGACTAGAAGAAAGAATATTCAAACATTTTCTCAACAACAGAACCAAGAGCTAGCACAGACATATTTAAACCAAAGCCATGGACACCACCCCCAGAAGCCATGATGAAGAACCAATACAGGATATACGTGAAAGCTCTTCAATTCATACCAAAGCCATGGACACAATCCCCAGAAGCCATGATGAAGAAGCAATACAGGATATACGTGAAAGCTCTACAATTCATACCAAAGCCATGGACACAATCCCCAGAAGCCATGATGAAGAACCAATACAGGATCTACATGAAAGCTCTACAATTCATACCAAAGCCATGGACACAATCCCCAGAAGCCATGATGAAGAAGCAATACAGGATATACGTGAAAGCTCTACAATTCATACCAAAGCCATGGACACAATCCCCAGAAGCCATGATGAAGAACCAATAAAGGATATATATGAAAGCTCTACAATTCATACCAAAGCCATGGACACAATCCCCAGAAGTCATGATGAAGAACCAATATAGGATATACGTGAAAGCTCTACAATTCATACCAAAGCCATGGGCACAATCCCCAGAAGCCATGATGAAGAAGCAATACAGGATATACGTGAAAGCTCTACAATTCATACCAAAGCCATGGACACAACCCCCAGAAGCCATGATGAAGAACCAATACAGGATCTACGTGAAAGCTATACAATTAAAACCAAAGCCATGGACACAACCCCCAGAAGCCATGATGAAGAACCAATACAGGATCTACGTGAAGGCTATACAATTAAAACCAAAGCCATGAACACCACCCCCAGAAACCAAGATGAAGAACCAATACAGGATCTACTGAAAGCTATACAATTCACAAGATTAATCATGACCTGTCTTGTACCTCAACAGATGTAATATATTTAATTACTTGTAAGAAATACAAAGCTCAGTATGTGGGACAAACTCATAAAAGAATGTGCAAATTGTATGAACAGTCATAAATACGACATTGCTCATTTTCCAGAAACAAATTTTTCTGACCATTTTAATTCTCCTTGACATTCTGTTCAAGACTTTTTTCCTTTATGCCTGTTGACAAAGTTTCAAATACTGGAAAAGGCTTTTAAATGGAAACTACTTGGATGAATGTTTTAAACACAATTTCTCCAAAAGGTATGGCTTCCAAAGTTCTATTTCAACTAGTTATTTGCTGGTTGTGACTCTTGTTGTCTGCTGATCACCTTGTCAACAATTGCTGGCATTTAAACATTTATTAGCATGATAAATACAACATCTGAGACCTCGAAAGCAAGAGATGTAGATACTTTTCAGCCATTTAGTTTTTATGAGCAGTTAAAATTTCATGCTCAGTTCAGTTGAGCATTGGAGAAGTTTTTTTAACCTCTTGGCCTGATCAGCACCAACAAAATATTGGGCCTCAAGTGGATCCAAAACGTCTACAACAAAGCTGAATTATAAAGTTAAATTATGGCATGTTTTACCTTATAGGCTTTGTTATTATGTAGCTTTTAAATGCACTTTTGCCTGTAATTTTGTGTCTTCAAAGATCCTGTTTTCCCTATATCATGCTCAGTACTGTGGAACTATCATATTTTTATGCCAACGTCATTGCTAACTTTCAATGTCGTTACCATGTCATGAGATGCTGATGTCATAAAACTCCATTGTTTACAAATGTCTCTTGAGGAAGGTTGTTAAACCGAAACTAGTTGGGAAATAAATAAATAAAAAGAAGAGTTTGAAGTGTGATCTCTTTACCTATTTATGTTTAATACAATTCATAACAAAGCCATGGACATAACCCTCAGAAGCCATGATGAAGAACCAATACAGAATCTAAGCGAAAGCTACACAATTCAAACTAAAGCAATCCTGAATGGACACCATGACCCCCAGAAGCCAGGATGAAGAACCAATACAGGATATATGTGAAAGCTACACAATTCAAACCAAAGCCATGGACACAATCCCTAGAAGCCATGACGAAGAACCAATACAGGATTGACGTGAAAGCTACATAATTCAAACCAAAGTCATGCACACCAACCCCAAAAGCCATTAGGAAGAACCAATACAGTCCTGATCTACATGAAAGCTACACAATTCAAACCAAAGCCATGGACACCACATCCAGAACCCATGACGAAGAACCAATACAGGAACTATGTGAAAATAAAACCCTCGTGAAATTTTCCAAATTTGCAGGATTCAATGGAAGCAGACCTACTTGAAGACAATAAAAATTTACAACACACCAGAAAGCTCTCGAGAATCCAGCACAAACTAGACTTAGATGCACAAGAGCAAATCAGCAATGTACAAGTTTATGGAACATTTTAATAGTAAATTGTGGACAATTCAAACAAAACAGTTTTAATTAAGAGCTTTATTTCTTTGTCAGATATGTTATACCTACCTTAGTACGAATGCATTCTTCCTTCTGGGTTTGATACAATAAACTTGGGATAGTCCATTGTTACGTACATTACTAGGGGTGTCAGTTTATAATTTTCAAAAAGCACTGTATTAATTTGACTTAAGATCTTTTTTACCTTTACAAACAGTGTAGGCCCTGATGAAATGCAGCAAAATGCTGCATTTCATCTTGGTCTTCACTGTTTGCAAAAGTGCTCGTTTAGGGGTTTCCCGAATACAAAGGGTTACGAACTCTACTATGCGATCTTTCTATTCTACCGTTCTCTCACAATTAAATCTACTGTCACAACAATAAGGATCACATGACTCCTCTTCTTTGTTTTTTGTGGCGGACCATATGTCCGAGACAATTAGTATAAGTAAGACCTATTTATTTACAAATCTATTGGGCAATATAACATATCTGACCATTTCATTGGATAAGTAATTTTGCATATTTTATTAGCGATTTCAAAAGCCAATGTCAAGCATGATATATAAATCTATAGTCCAGTTCAAATAAACAATCATTTATTTGTGAAAAGTGTACATAACTCAATACGTTAAATAGTGAAAAAATACCCATTATTAAAGTGAAATACTATTTAGGGTCTGGATATTCAGTACTTACTATTGTGTTTGGTCGATAACTACCATAGATTTAAACAATCTGAAGTTTGCAGTTTGTAACGGAGTGGGACTCCCAGTGCACATGTGTAGCAATAACATACTTTTTGGCGTAGACCTTCGTAAGAGCGTAGACCTGAAAAAACACAGTCGATTCCAAAACCCACTGAGCACAATATTATCACTGTGATGTCAGAACTATTATTTTAACAGACACATTAATCCGTTCTCAGTGTTGGTCGACCAAGGAAGACCCATCCAAACACAATAGAAAATTGTTTGCTGGGACATAAAGAATCCAATCAAACAAATTAAAATTTAATTTTGTGAATACCCAATGGAATAACTTTGGGAGAAAATGAGCTCCCCTCCCCAAAACCCCTGGGGCCCCACATCCAGATGTACTACGATTGCGTTGATTGCACTGATTTTGTTACCCTGAGTTCTTACTGGGCAATAAAGTTTCTAATCCCAATGCTGCAGCAATTATGTTGCTATGGAAGTCGAAGCTTACTAGAATATTTACGTTTAGATAATATCGAGCGTCTGAAAATGTATTCATTGTGTTTTGCATCAAACACCCATCCATTTAATCTCTGCACTTATCTTTTTTAAAGATATTTCTTGTTAGTACTTCAGGACTATATGACACTTGTATTGTATCTTGACAAAAGTCATTGGATGACTGAAACTAGTCGATCTTCGAACAAAAACAGGGTTACCTACTTCCAAAAATGCACATGAAAAACAACCATGGAAGAGCTATATAGTTTCAACCTGTGACATCCCTATGGAAAAAAATATTGATGCATTTGGACTCGTACCTGCAACCCTGAGCTGAAAATGTGGACTCCTACATTAAGGGAAAGGGCTGACCTTTTGGCTCTTGTTTGTGATGTCTAATTGTGGCGTTGTCACTTTCCCATTGGTATCCTGGGTCAGGTGTGGTGCTTGATTGTATCGATTTCTGATCTTTGCCCTCTTTCTTTTCCTACATTAAGGACATACATGTATGCTACTAAATACTTCCCACATTGAAATCTTTTCAATACTTTGCATACAGTTTGTTTTATGCATGGACTGTCAATTTATAATAAAAAGGATATGTCACTGTGCTCATTTTTTCGTAATCACATATGGAAGTTTTTAGCATTTAACCAATTTTCTGGACATAACCTTAGGTCTTTAATGTTAAGCTAAACTAGTTGTAATCATCATCTAGCTTCTTTATTTTAATTTTGATTAATGCTCATGACCTCAAGCTTTTTAGAAAACATGAAAAGATATTTATTTTCTCAAGCCGTAACAAGATACTGCACGATATATTTTGGTAATTCCCACCAAATAGGATTTCGAATTTTAGAGTAAATTATATATTGGAAAATCTTAAATTTTTGTTTTTATTTCAAGGACTATCATTTACCTTTTAGAAAAGAATAAAAAAATCAGGGGTCATTGTACTGATTATCTTTCAGTAGGGCCAAATTTAACCCCATCCACACAGAGTTTGAGGATAATTCAATATAAAACATTAAGGAGTGATTTTCTTTGTCATTTATATACAGGCCTCGAAATATCTTAAAATAGGCACTTGCCCTGCATCACAAAAGATCTTGGCATGTATGGGAAACATTTAATTTTCACTAGAAATATCAAAATTTTCACTTGCCCTGCAGCATGGGGCAGTCGTAAATACGAGCGGACGAGTGTTATTTTCGAGCCCTGATATATCACTTATTACTTGTATGAAGTATCTCAGCATTATAACGCTAAAGAGAAGACAAAGAAAACAATGTATAATAGGTGCCCACCCGGGAATCAACCCTGGTCGTCTGGTTCCAAAGTCCGACACGCTAACCACTAGGCTACGAGGTCAGGTCGCGCACGGCTTGAAATAACCGTACATATTGTACAGATAATCTGAGTATCATCCATATTTGTATTCGCAAACAGGGTACAATAGGATATTTTACATTGTTTGATTTCGCCTGATCTATTTATCTGTATTTGGTACTAAGACAATCAGTTCTGATAAAGGGTCAATAGATATTTCGGACACATTTTAGTAACTTTATTTTGTCAAGAAAATGTAGAAATATCCATCTGACATAAGCCTTTCTGAAGACTGTATTGATCCGAAATCGTAAATGGTCGAAAGACAGGTCTCAGACAACTTTCCTTGTTTCCCGACGCAGAAATTGTGCGCAATGAAATTAGCCGCATATGTGTTTAAAGACACCACACATTTCCTTAAGTAACTTCACACATCCTAGGACAACTCAATAACGATGCCTTATTATTCACCGGTCCGTAGATGTAGTCTCCCTGTACACCAACATACCCCACAGATCTGGAATTCTTGGGACTAAAGAACCAATAGAAACAAGAACCACTTTGGAGCCAAAATCTTTGCCTTCTTCTTTACTTTTCTTTTCAAATTGGTACACTTCATCTTAATTAAGAATTACTACAAAACCATGCTGAGATTCAGAAATTTTCAGTCAGGGTGCAGGCCTTCAGATTTATGGTGGGCCTGGGTCATTGCTCCATGATTTCAAAATATGACCCATCAATTTACAAGGCAGTGGACTCATCCTTTTTAGTTGTGAAAAAATCTCACTTCAATAAAAAAAATAGTCGTCTAACAGCGAGTCTACAAACTCCACAAAACAGAAAGTACATGTAGGTAGTCAATACAGTAAAACATGTCTTAAGCAGCCACTCAAAAAAGACAAAGCAAAGATCTTATAAGAAATGGTAGCTTAATGAAGGTCAAAAGGATTGCAGAATGCTCCCCTTGGAGCATTCTGCAATACTTTTGACCTGCATAAAGGGATAATTGGTCTTCTTTTTAAGTGGCCGCTGAAGACGGGTTTTACTGTATAATCAGCAGTCAATATACATATATGCATACAATTGTCTGTGACAGCGTGTAGGTAAATGTCAATTTTGGTTAGTTTTGATATGCTTGGGCCCATCATTTCAGAAAATGACCCACCATTTTTTGCTCCATAGGTCACTTTGGCCCACAAATCTTGAAAAAAATCTGAAGCCCTGAGGGTGGGTGGATGGTGAGATAGGGGGTTGGAGGAGTGTTCAGCACTGTTGTCAGCAGACTATAGTAGAAGCACATATACATCTTAAAATTTCTAAAACAGGGTAAACCCATTATTTGTATAAATGAACCAAATAAGTAAAAACATTCCTATAGAATCAAAATACAGTAAAACCTGTCTTAAATGGCCACTCAAAAATAGACAAAACAATGATCTTAAAACCAAATGGTAGCTTAATGAAGGTTGAAAGTATTGCAGAATGTGCGTGCATTCTGCAATACTTTTGACCTGCATTTAGCAATAATCAATCTTGAAAAACAATTTTGGTCTTCTTTTCGAGTGGCCGCTTAAGACAGGTTTTACTGTAAATTCTTTTTGAGTTGTTCACCCTTTTCCTTTTTGTCCTCTGCTCTCTCATTTATATGCTTACCTTCTTAGGTGGCCTATATTGCAAACAATATGAACCCAGATCAGACTGCTCCCTTTGGGAGCAGTCTGATAAGGGTTCATAATGCTGGCTTCTATGCTAAAATCTAGTCTGAAGCAGACATCAGAAGCAGACACAATTTTCAGGGCGAAGAATTTTGGCGGGATAATGCTTGACCCTTTCCTTCATGAATATTCAAGCTAAGGTCCACCCACTACGAATAATTATTAATATACTATGGTGTTGTTAGATCTACATAGAACAAAGACATTACTTGTCAGTTCCACTAGTGTAGGTTCATATCTAATCATATTTCCATAAGAAAACAGAGCAGACCCTGATCAGGCAGAGCAAATAGAGTAGACCCTGATCAGGCAGCTCTTAGAACTGCCTGATCTGGGTCTGCCCTGTTTGCAAAAGTGTTAAAAGGCATCTCCATGAGTAAAGAGTTAACATGGATTCATTGTGTGGGTGAAAATGAAAAACAGTTTGGATCCTGATCAGCTGACTTCATCCTGAACAGCTAGTTTTATCAGAAGTCATCTGGTCTGGATCTACACTAAGTTTGACAAACTTGTAAACATAAAATGAATCGTTTCAGTTCCTATACATGTTATTATATTTGACTCTTTCCATGTTGGGTAATTTTTCATGATTTTTTATCATCAAGTTTAGCCTTTTCGAAAAAGTCTTCCATGACCACTACAAGAGTATGAAAAGGTTTGTCTGCAGTTTGTGATTGTGGTATTTCCTGATCATACTCACTTACTATTTTGGATCCAGATCAGTCCTGAAATTCTGTTGGGCCTATCTGGATCCAAACTGTTCTCAAAGATTATCAGCAGATGTCAGAATTCGCGTTAAAACTAGACTTTCAATTGTGTATAAGCATTCCAGGGCCTCTTGAACCATTCATTCATCTATCTGTTTATCTAGATTTTTTTTATCAATTTTCATATTTGAGCCAGAGCATGAGATTTCCAACAATGTGGCGTTTTGGCAAGTGTAGGTTCAGATGAGCCTGTGCAGCCTCCTTTTAAGCTTAGAAGCTCCAAATGGTGTTCAGTCAATAGCTTAACAATCATATAATACTCAAGCGACTAGCAATGGCTCTGATCAGACTGCGCGTATGCGCAGGCTGATCTGAGGCTTTGCTGGTCGCACATACCACATTGTTGGAAATCTCATGCACTGGCTCAAATTTTTGTGAGTTATACCTATGATTCATCTAAATGTGCGGTCCGAGATTTACCCGGCTAACCGCAGAAGGTACCAGAACTTTTGTACAGTATTGGCTTATATCCCTATGCTGGGGAGTTTGTGTCCCGGCGTTTATGATGCTATTTGCATGTTGGGTAATTTGGCATGATTTTTTTTTATCTGCTGATTTTTTTTTTTAATTTAACTTTTTGGCCAAAAAAAAATTCCTGAATACCATTTGGACCCAGAACAGGCTGGATACTTTGTCCAATGTTTCCAAACTATTTAGACGACCCGTTGTCTATTTTTATGCCCCTGCCATTTGTAATGGGGGGTGGGGGGGGCATATAGCATCAGCCTTGTCCGTAAGTCCGTACGCACATCCCGTACGTACGAAAAATGGTTTCCGTGCGATATCTTTTGAATACATTGGTGTATTGGATTCATATTTCATACACAGGTATATAATCATAAAATACAGGTCAAGTTCAATTACGGATAAAATCCACCAATTATTATCATAGTTATCTTATGGCCCTTGATCTCCGAATGAAAAATGGTTTCCGGACAATATCTTTTGAAAACAGTCATGGATTGGATTCATATTTTATACACAGGTATATAATCATAAAATATAGGTCAATTTCGATTACTGATAAAATCCACCGATTATCATCAGAGTTATGGCCCTTGATCTCCATATGAAAAATGGTTTCCGGGCAATATCTTTTAAAAACAGTGATGTATTGGATTCATATTTCATACACAGGTATATAGTCATAAAATACAGGTCGAGTTTGATTACGGATAAAATCCACCGATTATTATCAGAGTTATGGCCCTTGATCTCCAAATGAAAAATGGTTTCCGGAAGATATCTTTTGAATACATTAGTGAATTGGATTCATATTTCATACACAGGTATATAATCATACAATATAGGTCAAGTTTGATTACGATTAAAATCCACCGCTTATTATCAGAGTTATGGCCCTTGATCTCCGTATGAAAAATGGTTTCCGGGCAATATATTTTGAAAACAGTAATGAATTGGATTCATATTTCACACACAGCTATATAATCATAAAATACCGCTCACATTTGAAAAAGGATAAAATCCCCCAATTATTATCAGAGTTATGGCCCTTGATCTGCGTATGAAAAATGGTTTCAGGGCGATATCTTTTGAATACATTGGTGAATTGGATTCATATTACATACACAGATATATAATCATAAAATACAGGTCAAGGTCGATTACGGATAAAATCCACCGATTATTATTAGAGTTATGACCCTTTGTTAATGACAATGCCCTATTTATGCGAATTTGGCAATAGGGGGGGGGGGGCATCCGTGGCCCATGGACACATTTCAGTCATTCAATAAGAGTGCATCCTTCTAGTGTGGCAATAGAAAACATGATAGGCATGCAAGTTACCATATTATTGATTGTTTATGTCCCATCAACAATCTTTCAGTTATAAAGGGTTAGGTCTTCCTGGGTTGAACCAGTACTAAGCATTCTACCACTGAGCCACTGCGCTCCACCGTATATTAATGATGTTAAACAGAGCTTAATATTTGGCATGTCCTTCTGTTGGTATCTGTGCTTCCTCTTTTGTAGACACTGTTATAAAAGCTAAGTCACTTATCGCCCATTTTTTCTCTAAATTTCATATTTGCGCTACTTTTTTCTCACACACCAGATCAGGATTTACATAGTTTTTACCCATGTGAGATAATTCGATCTTGTATGAGTGATCCAGATGTAAGCTCTCTGTTGGAAAAATCTGTCCCACAACGCTACCCATGTGAGATAAGCGTAACTAATACGAGATAAGCCACACGTGGCCGGTTGCTAATGCGCGATAACAATTTTGGCGCATGACTTTATTTCTTCGAAAACGAAAGTTGAATTGTTCAGTCAGGAAAACCTCGAAGTTGAATTTTCAGCAATTTAAGTTGGCCTTCAACTTGGTTTAAAAGTAAAACTGCTCATTTTTGCTTAAAACCTTCATTCAATGCTTTGAACATGCTGAGTGCATTGCGATTGACAAATTTAACATGTTTTGCAATGAGTGACTGAATGCATCTGGACGGGAGCCTTGACGATGTAAAAAAAAACAAAAAACACAAATTTTCATCAACAGAATTACTTTCTCGAGTTACTGTGGCTGATAAGCTAGTTCTTGTAAATCGATTTTGATGAAATAAACATTTGTTCATTGTTTAATGCGCTGTTTATTCATTCGCTGTTTCAAGTTGATTTGTATAGCGCGCGTCATTGACTGTAAACATCGACCTCAGTGACGTCACCAACAAATAAATACAGGACTGTACAGTACAGTCGTGGTATATGAGAAAAAGAATCAATCATTGGTGTTCAGTGGTAAATGGAAATAAAGTAAAGGATCCTTTAACAAGATATGTTTAGAAGGATAAATGTGGTTGAAAGTAAGGAAACTAAATTATTTGATATGTTAAGAAGGATTTAAGATGACATTGTAAAGGATCTTTTCCAAGATATGTTAAGAAGAATAAATGTGGTTGAAAGTAAAGAAACTAAAATATTTGATATGCTAAGTAGGATAAATGATGACAAAGTAAAGGATCCTTTCCAAGATATGTTAAGATGGATAAATGTGGTTGAAAGTAAAGTAACTAAAATATGTGATATGTTAAAGCTGCATAGTTTGTAACTTTTGATCTTCTAATTTTGGAAATAAAGTTTCTATTTTTCAAGAATACAGTAAAAATACTTAAAGGGGTTCTTGCATGGTATGGGAAATTAACATGGGAGTCTGCCCACGCTTGGATTTTGATAATATATTATTTAAATGTCTGGGGTATAACTTTAATATTTATGGCGCGTATGGGTTTTTATGCAATTCCGTTGCTAATTTATGACGTCATGAATGATATCACTATAATACCCTAGGTTACCCAGTTATAATCATTTCTAAAGTAATTGACATATCATGTAACGGGCGAAAAATGTTTTATTAAATAGCAAAATCATTGATAAGTTCGTTGTTACTTAAAATGGCTTTGTATGTATTAGGATATTGGGTGGGCATTCATTTTTATAGCATGGTACCCCATTTTTCGACTGTATATTTTGTATTCAGTCAAATTTGGAATTAACATTTTTACAGATTGCAGTCTTTGTCAAGATACCATTTCAACATATAAACTATCCATATATGTTAAGAATATGTAGAGCAAATTTCATGAAATTCAAGGACCGGTAACATATTTTTTCAACTTGATGTAAACATATGGCCCTAATTCATTGAAATGTAAAAAATACAATAATTATGTTTCAGTGTAAAACATACTTGGATACTTGCTTAGTTTGAATCATCATGCTAATACGTTTATTGATAGAAGTTGATATGTTCAGTGTTTTCCCCTATTATGGATTGGAAAAAGAAAAAAAACAATATTCTTTGATATTAAGTGCCTTGATTCTTATTTAATGAAGTGCTTACACAATAATATTAGCCAAAATGATACAATATGTTGACACCTGTACTTAAAACATCTAGTTTTTAACATTAAAACTACATCTAGCCAATGTTACACTTAATATGTAACATTATTAAGAATTTAAATTCATACAGAAGAGAAACCTTATGACATGTCAGTTCATACAGGAGAAGAACCTTATATCTATGATATTATAATTGTAAAACTCATTAATAAACCTGCTTCACAAAAATAACCCCCTGTCAAATCTATTGGTTAAAATTAACCATTTCGGTCATAGATAACTCTTTGCTTCAAAGGTATTGCTAATTTAATGCTTAAATCTTCTCTGTTCATTCTGTTTTGTAAAACTGATGCTGATTTCCATCAAATGGCAACATTTATACATGTACTTTAGCTGGCTGTATATTCTAGGCATACAGTATTGTTTCTGGGCCTCACTTATTCATGCAGAACACTGTTTAACATGTAGAACACTGTTTTATGATACCTTTGATAAGACTCTGTTACACGTTATCCTGGTCACGGCACCAAAATGTGGTTCCTCTAGTTCAGTTGGGATGTAAAGGAAATATTTAGTCTTCTTGTTTTCACATGCTTATTGTTAGGATATCATGTTTCTTAAACAATATCATGCAGGACTTGAGGAAGTGATACACATTGTCTTTGCCCCATAGTGCCATGACACAGGGCCATGACCTTCTGCATTTCTGACCATTGAATCATTTAAAATTGTCTAAACATGTCTTTCTTTAAGAAAAGTGGAAGTAGATTTAAAAACAACCTCCTTATGTCGAGTTATTGATTCATTTGAACTAAATATTTAATTTTGCTAAAACTGACCTATACCCATAAGAGGTAGGAAATGACAAAGTTACCGGTTTTGGATTTTCATGATATTTGGCTCAGATCAGCAGTACATATATGGCATGTTTTTGTGATAATATGATATCTTGACAAAGAATAAAACGTATCCATCTTATGAATTGAATGTTGAATGTTTTGTAATTTTTTGAAAATAAATATTGAAATTTTACAATCACTTCTTCTGAAAACGTAAACCATAATTTATCCAAATGGTTTCGTGGTATTAACATAATGCCTATGGTATTTTGGATTCAATCTAGATGACAAATCATAGAAATAAACAAATCTATAGATTTAGGACATGGAAATTTAGAGACAGGTACTACCTCAAAGGTGGAGTACGTCAGGGTTGCTTCCTAAGCCTTATTCTTAACTATCTAATTTTATACATACATTTCCATAGTTCGTATATAATGAGTTATTAATATGCAAAGTTTGAAGAAAATCCATGCGTGGGCACAGATGAAAGTACCCCTTTAGGTAAACATTTTACCATTTTCATAAATCTTAACAAATTATAGCTATCAACACAACAGCATTTATGTTAAAAATCAACTGTCTAGAATTATTTTAGGGAGGTAAATAATTTATAACAAGAGAAAAATCACCTGTTTTTATAAGATAATTCACTTTTCCATGCAGTTTCAGCTGTACTGAACATATTTATTGTGAAAACATAACTTAAATCTATTTTTACAAATGATTTAAAAGGAATTTTTTGAAAAATGTTCAAAGTTACAGACCTAGTCTCTTAAAGAAGGATAAAAGATGACAAAGTAAAGGTTCCTTTCCATGATATGTTAAGAAGGATAAATGTGGTTGAAAGTAAAGAAACTAAAATATTTGATATGTTAAGAAGGATAAAAGAAGACAAAGTAAAGGATCCTCTCCAAGATATGTAAAGGATAAATGTGGTTAAAAGTAAAGAAACTAAAATATTTGATATGTTAAGAAGGATAAATGGTAATAAAGTAAAGGATCCTTTCCAAGATATGTTAAGAATGATACATGTGGTTGAAAGTAAAGAAACTAAATTTTTTGATATGTTAAGAAGGATAAAAGATGACAAAGTAAAGGATCTTTTCCAAGATATCTTAAGAAGGAGTAATGTGGTTGAATGTAAACAAACTAAAATATTTGATATGTTAAGAAGGATAAATAATGACAAATTAAAGGATCCTTTCCAAGATATGTTAAGAAGGATAAATGTGGTTAAAAGTAAAGAAACTAAAATATTTGATATGTTAAGAAGGATAAATGGTAATAAAGTAAAGGATCGTTTCCAAGATATGTTAAGAATGATACATGTGGTTGAAAGTAAAGAAACTAAATTTTTTGTTATGTTAAGAAGGATAAAAGATGACAAAGTAAAGGATCTTTTCCAAGATATCTTAAGAAGGATTAATGTGTTTGAATGTAAACAAACTAAAATATTTGATATGTTAAGAAGGATAAATAATGACAAAGTAAAGGATCCTTTCCAAGATATGTTAAGAAGGATAAATGTAGTTGAAAGTAAAGAAACTAAAATATTTGATATGTTACAAGGATATAAGATGACAAAGTAAAGGATCCTTTCCAAGATATATTAAGAATGATTAATGTGGTCGAAAGTAGAGAAACTAATATATTTGATATATTAAGAAGGATAAAAGATGACATAGTAAAGGATCCTTTCAAATATATGTTAAGAAGGATAAATGTTGTTGAAAGTAAAAAAAACAACTAAAATATTTGATATGTTAAGAAGGATATAAGTTGACAAAAGTAAAGGATCCTTTCCAAGATATGTTAAGAAGGATAAATGTGGTTGAAAGTAAAAAAAAAACTAAAATATTTGATATGTTAAGAAGAATAAAAGATGACAAAGAACAGAATCCTTTCCAAGATACGTAAAGAAGGATAAATTAGGTTGAAAGTACAGAAACTAAAATATTTGATATGTTAAGAAGGATAAAAGATGACAAAGTAAAGGATCCTTTCCAAGATATGTTAAGAAGGATAAATGAGGTTCAAAGTAAAAAAAAACAAAAACAATAAATTATTTGATATGTTAAGAAGTATGTAAGATGACAAAGTAAAGGATCCTTTCCAAGAAATGTTAAGAAGGATAAATGTGGTTGAAAGTAAAAAAAAAACTAAAATATTTGATATGTTAAGAAGGATAAAAGATGACAAAGTAAAGGATCCTTTCAAGATATGTTAAGAAGGATAAATGTGGTTGAAAGTACAGAAACTAAAATATTTGATATGTTAAGAAGGATAAAAGATGACAAAGTAAAGGATCCTTTCCAAGATATGTTAAGAAGGATAAATGAGGTTGAAAGTAAGAAAATCTAAAATATTTGATATGTTAAGAAGAATAAAAGATGACAAAGTAAAAGATCCTTTCCAAGATATGTTAAAAAGGATAAATGTGGTTGAAAGTAAAAACAAACTGAAATATTTGATATGTTAAAGAGGATAAAAGATGATAAAGTAAAGGATCGTTTCCAAGATATGTTAAGAAGGATAAATGTGGCTGAAAGTAAAGAAACTAAAATATTTGATATGTTAAGAAGGATAAATGTGGTTGAAAGTAAAGAAACTAAACTATTTGATATGTTAAGAAGAATAAAAGATGACAAAGTAAAGGATCCTTTCCAAGATAATTATGTTAAGAAGGATAAATGTGGTTGAAAGTAAAAAAAAAACTAAAATATTTGATATGTTAAGAAGGATAAAAGTTGACAAAGTACAGAATCCTTTCCAATATACTTAAAGAAGGATAAATTAGGTTGAAAGTAAAAAAAAACACAAAATATTTGATATGTTAAGAAGGATAAAAGATGACAAAGTAAAGGATCCTTTCCAAGATATGTTAAGAAGGATAAATGAGGTTGAAAGTACAGACACTAAAATATTTGATATGTTAAGAAGGATAAAAGATGACAAAGTAAAGGATCCTTTACAATATATGTTAAGAAGGATAAATGAGGTTGAAAGTAAAAAAACTAAAATATTTGATATGTTAAGAAGGATAAAAGATGACAGAGTAAAGGATCCTTTCCAAGATATGTTAAGAAGGATAAATGTGGTTGGAAGTAAAAAAAAACCTAAAATATTTGATATGTTAAGAAGGATGTAAGATGACAAAGTGAAGGATCCTTTCCAAGATATGTTAAGAAGGATAAATGTGGTTGAAAGTACAGAAATTAAAATATTTGATATGTTAAGAAGGATAAAAGATGACAAAGTAAAGGATCCTTTCCAAGATATGTTAAGAAGGATAAATGAGGTTGAAAGTAAAAAAAACCTAAAATATTTGATATGTTAAGAGAATAAAAGATGATAAAGTAAAAGATCCTTTCCAAGATATGTTAAGAAGGATAAATGTGGTTGAAAGTAAAAAAAAAAACTAAAATATTTGATATGTTAAGAAGGATAAAAGATGACAAATTAAAGGATCCTTTCCAAGATATGTTAAGAAGGATAAATGTGGTTGAAAGTAAAGAAACTCAAATATTTAATATGTTAAGAAGGTTAAAAGATGATAAAGTAAAGGATCCTTTCCAAGATATGTAAAGAAGGATAAATGAGGTTGAAAGTAAAAAAACAACTAAAATATTTGATATGTTAAGAAGGATAAAAGTTGACAAAGTACAGAATCCTTTCCAAGATACATAAAGAAGGATAAATTAGGTTGAAAGTAAAAAAAACCAACTAAAATATTTGATATGATAAGAAGGATAAAAGATGACAAAGTAAAGGATCCTTTCCAAGATATGTTAAGAAGGATAAATGAGGTTGAAAGTACAGAAACTAAAATATTTGATATGTTAAGAAGGATAAAAGATGACAAAGTAAAGGATCCTTTCCAAGATATGTTAAGAAGGATAAATGTGGTTGAAAGTAAAAAAAACCCCTAAACAGGGTTTGCGCTAGGATTTATTTTTCTTTCGCCACCATTTTCGCCAATCTGATTTTTTTTGTGCCATTTTCTTGTACTTGGAGCCAGATTTTTGGCCATTTTTCGCCCAAAAAAGAAAGGCCAGGTTTTTGAGCATTTTTGTTAAAAAGTCTTCTGTCTTTAACCTTTTAATTCTGGTGGATTATTCTATACACATTGATACAATAAGCATGGAATAGTCCATTTAAAATTTAAAGCCGTTGACAGTCTTGAAATTGATGTATACTTGTAGCTTTCTTAACAGAACAGACACTGATGAAATGCCATTGTTTGGGGTAATCACTGTTTGTCAAGGTACCTATTGCTAGTCCAACCGTTAAATTATTATAACACACACGGGTGGATAATGATCAGACTTTCTGTCTATGTTTGTACATGGCTCAATTTTGTGAGCACTTGTTAGAATATTGTCGACCGCCATTCATGTTAACACCTTTTGTGGCTTTCCCTGGGTAGAAACCAGTACCGCCGGGAGGGTTTATGATTTGTGTGTTTATTATATGACGGGAGCACCCGAAGGCTCACCGAAAGTGGTTTTATGTGGTTTTATGGTTTTAAGGAGAAGCCGGGAATCGAACCTGCGACCCCTGGTTTACAAGGCATAGCGCTTATCCACTACACCACGGGGGCTTCTTCACACCTGAAAGGTATTTTCAACAATAACTATGACAATTTACATGAATGCATATTGTATATGACGCCAATATTAATTTAAAATGGGGTTTTTTGCTTCCGGTTTTTGGAACTTGCTTTTAGTGATTAAAAGTTTGCAATCAATGTTATTCTCGCTTGAATATAAAAATATAAAAATACTTTGATAAAAGCTGTTTAAATTTGGGAAATATGTTAAATAAAACGTAACTGCAATGAATTCCAATGTGAGCAAAATATTGTCAAAAGGGAGCTTACTCAAAAATGTTAGGGGAGAGCACAATTGCATAATTTTTACCTCTGACATAGGTCCGAGTTTTTACCGATTTTTTTTCTGACAAAACACATTTTATGAGCCATAACATCATCTACCTTATAAATAAAAAGTTTCTGCTAATAAATGATAGGTTCAGATATCTGAGACTGTCGAGAAAAACCCTTTGAACGGCGTGCGTTACTCTGTTTTGAAGAGAGAAGCTATCTTCAGGGTTGTCTTGCTACTGTCCGAATTTTGGAAATGCGCGGATCATTTCGCATGTCTAGTAATGTCTGGTGAGTGATGCTGTCAGATGAAAGAATGGCGCAGTGAACACCATGCAAATCTTTCCCCTTTCTCACTATGCTTGATGGAAAATGAGCTTGAAAGTGACACTTGAATTTTTTTTCTTCTTTGCGGAGGGCGGTGTAGCGGTCTTTTCAGCATGTTTAAAGTTACGAATTCAGAAAGTTAATGACTAGGCCTATTATTACAGACTACCACTCGGACCCAATACTTGGTCCGAGACAACAGGTCCGAGACAACAATAAGCAAAGACATCATGGTGATGGTGCAGTTTATTTCATGCACAGTATGACACCATGTATACTATAGTCTTTCTTCTGACCGTTACCGGTAGCAGCTGTTAAAAGTGTGCCGATCCCCGTAGGTTAAAGCAGCGCGTGTCCAGGTTCGACTCGATCAGCTACAGAATTGTTTGGTGTTAATCGAGGTGTTAATTGACAATTAGAATAAAGCGGCACGAGGCAATGGCTTTATCAAGAGGTGACGTTCCGACGCCAGACAAAAATTTTCGCTAGCGATTTTTCTTTCGCCAATAGTTGTCGCCAAATTACAATTTTTTGTGCCAAATTTATTATTTCTTCGCATTTGGCGACAATGGCGATCGGTAGCGCGAACCCTGCCTAAATATTTGATATGTTAAGAAGGATGTAAGATGACAAAGTAAAGCATCCTTTCCAAGATATATTAAGAAGGACAATTTTGTGGTTGAAAGTAAAAAAAAAACCCTAAAATATTTGATAAGTTAAGAAGGATAAAAGATGACAAAGGATCCTTTCCAAGATATGTTAAGAAGGATAAATGAGGTTGAAAGTACAGAAACTAAAATATTTGATATGTTAAGAAGGATAAAAGATGACAAAGTAAAGGATCCTTTTCAAGATATGTTAAGATGGATAAATGAGGTTCAAAGTAAAAAAAAAACAAAACAATAAATTATTTGATACGTAAGGAAGGACAAAGATGACAAAGTAAAGGAATCTTTTTTAAAATATGTTAAGAATGATAAATGTGGTTCAAAGTATTGAACTAATATTTGATATGTTAAGAAGGACAAAAGCTGACAAAGTAGAGGATCCTTTCCAATATATGTTAAGAAGGATAAATGTGGTTGAAAGTAAAAAGAAAAACCTAAAATATTTGATATATTAAGAAGGATATAAGATGACAAAGTAAAGGATCCTTTCCAAGATATGTTAAGAAGGATAAACGTGATTGAAAGTAAAAAAACACTAAAATATTTTATATGTTAAGAAGGATAAAAGATGACAAAGTAAAGGATCCTTTCCAAGATATCTTAAGAAGGATAAATGAGGTAAAAGGTAAAAAAAAAACCCTAAAATATTTGATATGTTAAGAAGGATAAAAGCTGACAAAGTAAAGGATCCTTTCCAATATATGTTAAGAAGGATAAATGAGGTTGAAAGTAAAAAAAAAACCTAAACTATTTGATATGTTAAAAATGGATATAAGATGACAAAGTAAAGTATCTTTTCCAAGATATGTTAAGAAGGATAAATGTGGTTGAAAGTAAAGAAACTAAAATATTTGATATGTTAAGAAGGATAAAAGATGACAAAGTAAAGGATCCTTTCCAAGATATGTTAAGAAGGATAAATGAGGTTGAAAGTAAAAAAAACTAAAATATTTGGAATGTTAAGAAGGATAAAAGATGATAAACTAAAGGATCCTTTCCAATATATGTTAAGAAGGATAAATGAGGTTGAAAGTAAAAAAAAAACTAAAATATTTGATATGTTAAGAAGGATAAAAGATGACAAAGTAAAGGATCCTTTCCAAGATATGTTAAGAAGGATAAATGAGGTTGAAAGTAGAAAAAACTAAAATATTTGATATGTTAAGGAGGATAAAAGATGACAAAGTAAAGTATCCTTTCCAAGATATGTTAAGAAGGATAAATGTGGTTGAAAGGACAGAAACTAAAATATTTGATATGTTAAGAAGGATAAAAGATGACAAAGTAAAGGATCCTTTCCAAGATATGTTAAGAAGGATAAATGTGGGTGAAAGCGCAGAAACTCAAATATTTGATATGTTAAGAAGGATAAAAGATGACAAAGTAAAGGATCCTTTCCAAGATATGTTAAGAAGGATAAATGAGGTTGAAAGTAAAAAAAAAACCTAAAATATTTGATATGTTAAGAAGGATAAAAGATGACTAAGTAAAGGATCCTTTCCAAGATATGTTAAGAAGGATAAATGAGGTTGAAAGTAAAAAACTTATAAATATTTGATATGTTAAGAAGGATAAAAGATGACAAAGTAAAGGATCCTTTCCAAGATATGTTAAGAAGGATAAATGAGGTTGAAAGTAAAAAAAACCCACTAAATTATTTGATATGTTAAGAAGGATAAATGATGACTAAGTAAAGGATCCTTTCCAAGATATGTTAAGAAGGATAAATGTGGTTGAAAGTAAAAAAACCCTAAAATATTTGATATGTTAAGAAGGATAAAAGATGACAAAGTAAAGGATCCTTTCCAAGATATGTTAAGAAGGATAAATGAGGTTGAAAGTAAAAAAATCCACTGAAATATTTGATATGTTAAGAAGAATAAAAGATGACAAAGTAAAAGATCCTTTCCAAGATATTTTAAGAAGGATAAATGATGTTGAAAGTAAAAAAAAAACAAAATATTTGATATGTTAAGAAGGATAAATGATGACAAAGTAAGGGATCCTTCCAAGATATGTTAAGAAGGATAAATGTGGTTGAAAGTAAAGAAACTAAAATATTTGATATGTTAAGAAGGATAAAAGATGACAAAGTAAAGGATCCTTTCCAATATATGATAAGAAGGATAATTGTGATAGAAAGTAAACAAACTAAAACATTTGATATGTTAAGAAGGATAAAAGATGATAAAGTAAAGGATCCTTTCCAAGATATGTAAAGAAGGATAAATGAGGTTGAAAGTAAAAAAAAACTAAAATATTTGATATGTTAAGAAGGATAAAAGATGACAAAGTAAAGGATCCTTTCCAAGATATGTAAAGAAGGATAAATGAGGTTGAAAGTAGAAAAAACTAAAATATTTGATATGTTAAGGAGGATAAAAGATGACAAAGTAAAGTATCCTTTCAAAGATATGTTAAGAAGGATAAATGTGGTTGAAAGGACAGAAACTAAAATATTTGATATGTTAAGAAGGATAAAAGATGACAAAGTAAAGGATCCTTTCCAAGATATGTTAAGAAGGATAAATGTGGTTGAAAGTAAAGAAACTAAACTATTTGATATGTTAAGAAGAATAAAAGATGACAAAGTAAAGGATCCTTTCCAAGATATGTTAAGAAGGATAAATGTGGTTGAAAGTAAAAATATAAATGAAATATTTGATATGTTAAGCAGGATAAAAGTTGACAAAGTACAGAATCCTTTCCAAGATTCGTAAAGAAGGATAAATTAGGTTGAAAGTAAAAAAATAAATAAAATATTTGATATGTTAAGAAGGATAAAAGATGACAAAGTAAAGGATCCTTTCCAAGATACGTAAAGAAGGATAAATGTGGTTGAAAGTAAAAAAAAAACACTAAATTATTTGATATGTTAAGAAGGATAAAAGATGACAAAGTAAAGGATCCTTTCCAAGATATGTTAAGAAGGATAAATGAGGTTCAAAGTAGAAAAAACTAAAATATTTGATATGTTAAGAAGGATAAAAGATGACAAAGTAAAGGATCCTTTCCAAGATATGTTAAGAAGGATAAATGAGGTTGGAAGTAAAAAAAACCCTAAAATATTTCATATGTTAAGAAGGATGTAAGATGACAATGTGAAGGATCCTTTCCAAGATATGTTAAGAAGGATAAATGAGGTCGAAGGTAAAAAAAACCCCTAAAATATTTGATATGTTAAGAAGGATAAAAGCTGACAAAGTAAAGGATCCTTTCCAAGATATGTTAAGAAGGATAAATGAGGTTGAAAGTAAAAAAAAAACTAAAATATTTCATATGTTAAGAAGGATGTAAGATGACAAAGTGAAGGATCCTTTCCAAGATATGTTAAGAAGGATAAATGTGGTTGAAAGTACAGAAATTAAAATATTTGATATGTTAAGAAGGATAAAAGATGACAAAGTAAAGGATCCTTTCCAAGATATGTTAAGAAGGATAAATGAGGTTGAAAGTAAAAAAAACTAAAATATTTGATATGTTAAAAGAATAAAAGATGATAAAGTAAAAGATCCTTTCCAAGATATGTTAAGAAGGATAAATGAGGTTGAAAGAAAAAAAAAAACCACTAAAATATTTGATATGTTAAGAAGGATAAATGATGACTAAGTAAAGGATCCTTTCCAAGATATGTTAAGAAGGATAAATGTGGTTGAAAGTAAAAAAAAAACTAAAATATTTGATATGTTAAGAAGGATAAAAGATGACAAAGTAAAGGATCCTTTCCAAGATATGTTAAGAAGGATAAATGAGGTTGAAAGTAAAAAAAATCCACTAAAATATTTGATATGTTAAGAAGAATAAAAGATGACAAAGTAAAAGATCCTTTCCAAGATATTTTAAGAAGGATAAATGATGTTGAAAGTAAAAAAAACACAAAATATTTGATATGTTAAGAAGGATAAATGATGACAAAGTAAGGGATCCTTCCAAGATATGTTAAGAAGGATAAATGTGGTTGAAAGTAAAGAAACTAAAATATTTGATATGTTAAGAAGGATAAAAGATGACAAAGTAAAGGATCCTTTCCAATATATGATAAGAAGGATAAATGTGGTTGAAAGTAAACAAACTAAAATATTTGATATGTTAAGAAGGATAAAAGATGACAAAGTAAAGGATCCTTTCCAAGATATGTTAAGAAGGATAAATGTGGTTGGAAGTAAAAAAAAACCTAAAATATTTCATATGTTAAGAAGGATGTAAGATGACAAAGTGAAGGATCCTTTCCAAGATATGTTAAGAAGGATAAATGTGGTTGAAAGTACAGAAATTAAAATATTTGATATGTTAAGAAGGATAAAAGATGACAAAGTAAAGGATCCTTTCCAAGATATGTTAAGAAGGATAAATGAGGTTGAAAGTAAAAAAACCTAAAATATTTGATATGTTAGAAAGAATAAAAGATGATAAAGTAAAAGATCCTTTCCAAGATATGTTAAGAAGGATAAATGAGGTTGAAAGTAAATAAAACCCCAAAATATTTGATATGTTAAGAAGGATAAAAGATGACACAGTAAAGGATCCTTTCCAAAATATGTTAAGAAGGATAAATGTGGTTGAAAGTGCAGAAACTAAAATATTTGATATGTTAAGAAGGATAAAAGATGACAAAGTAAAGGATCCTTTCCGAGATATGTTAAGAAGGATAAATGAGGTTGAAAGTAAAAAAAAAACTAAAATATTTGATATGTTAAGAAGGATAAAAGATGACTAAGTAAAGGATCCTTTCCAAGATATGTTAAGAAAGACAAATGAGGTTGAAAGTAAAAAAAAACCCCTAAAATATTTGATATGTTAAGAAGGATAAAAGATGACAAAGTAAAGGATCCTTTCCAAGATATGTTAAGAAGGATAAATGAGGTTGAAAGTAAAAAAAACCCACTAAAATATTTGATATGTTAAGAAGGATAAAAGATGACTAAGTAAAGGATCCTTTCCAAGATATGTTAAGAAGGATAAATGAGGTTGAAAGTAAAAAAAAACCTAAAATATTTGATATGTTAAGAAGGATAAAAGATGACAAAGTAAAGGATCCTTTCCAAGATATTTTAAGAAGGATAAATGATGTTGAAAGTAAAAAAAACACCAAAATATTTGATATGTTAAGAAGGAT
The DNA here is from genome assembly GCA_964019695.1 of Loripinus fragilis. Classification (NCBI taxonomy): domain Eukaryota; kingdom Metazoa; phylum Mollusca; class Bivalvia; order Lucinida; family Lucinidae; genus Loripinus; species Loripinus fragilis. The sequence goes on from OZ026526.1 coordinate 68,097,309, forward strand.
AAAAGATGACAAAGTAAGGGATCCTTCCAAGATATGTTAAGAAGGATAAATGTGGTTGAAAGTAAAGAAACTAAAATATTTGATATGTTAAGAAGGATAAAAGATGACAAAGTAAAGGATCCTTTCCATTATATGATAAGAAGGATAAATGTGGTTGAAAGTAAACAAACTAAAATATTTGATATGTTAAGAAGGATAAAAGATGATAAATTAAAGGATCCTTTCCAAGATTTGTAAAGAAGGATAAATGAGGTTGAAAGTGAAAAAACTAAAATATTTGATATGTTAAGAAGGATAAATGATGACAAAGTAAAGGATCCTTTCCAAGATATGTTAAGAAGGATAAATGAGGTTGAAAGTAGAAAAAACTAAAATATTTGATATGTTAAGGAGGATAAAAGATGACAAAGTAAAGGATCCTTTCCAAGATATGTTAAGAAGGATAGATGTGGTTGAAAGGTCAGAAACTAAAATATTTGATATGTTAAGAAGAATAAAAGATGACAAAGTAAAGGATCCTTTCCAAGATATGTTAAGAAGGATAAATGTGGTTGAAAGTAAAAAAAACCCTAAAATATTTGATATGTTAAGCAGGATAAAAGTTGACAAAGTACAGAATCCTTTCCAAGATTCGTAAAGAAGGATAAATTAGGTTGAAAGTAAAAAAATAAATGAAATATTTGATATGTTAAGAAGGATAAAAGATGACAAAGTAAAGGATCCTTTCCAAGAAACGTAAATAAGGATAAATAAGGTTGAAAGTAAAAAAAAAAACTAAAATATTTGATATGTTAAGAAGGATAAAAGATGACAAAGTACAGGATCCTTTCCAAGATATGTTAAGAAGGATAAATGTTGTTGAAAGTACAGAAATTAAAATATTTGATATGTTAAGAAGGATAAAAGATGACAAAGTAAAGGATCCTTTTCAAGATATGTTAAGAAGGATAAATGAGGTTGAAAGTAAAAAAAAAATAAAATATTTGATATGTTTAGAAGAATAAAAGATGACAAAGTAAAAGATCCTTTCCAAGATATGTTAAGAAGGATAAATGAGGTTGAAAGTAAAATAACTCAAATATTTGATATGTTAAGAAGGATAAAACATGATAAAGTAAAGGATCCTTTCCAAGATATGTTAAGAAGGATAAATGAGGTTGAAAGTAAAAAAAAAACTAAAATATTTGATATGTTAAGAAGGATAAAAGTTGACAAAGTACAGAATCCTTTCCAAGATACGTAAAGAAGGATAAATTAGGTTGAAAGTAAAAAAAAACCACTACAATATTTGATATGTTAAGAAGGATAAAAGATGACAAAGTAAAGGATCCTTTCCATGATATGTTAAGAAGGATAAATGAGGTTGAAAGTAAAAAACCCCTAAAATATTTGATATGTTAAGAAGGATGTAAGATGACAAAGTTAAGGATCCTTTCCAATATATATTAAGAAGGATAAATGTGGTTGAAAGTACAGAAACTAAAAAATTTGATATGTTAAGAAGGATATAAGATGACAAAGTAAAGGATCCTTTCCAAGATATGTTAAGAAGGATAAATGAGGTTAAAAGTAAAAAAAACACTAAAATATTTGATATGTTAAGAAGAATAAAAGATGACAAAGTAAAAGATCCTTTCCAAGATATGTTAAGAAGGATAAATGAGGTTGAAAGTAAAAATAAACCACTAAAATATTTGATATGTTAAGAAGAATAAAAGATGACAAAGTAAAAGATCCTTTCCAAGATATGTTAAGAAGGATAAATGAGGTTGAAGTAAAAAAAAAACTAAAATATTTGATATGTAAAGAAGGATAAAATATGACAAAGTAAAGGATCCTTTCCAAGATATGTTAAGAACGATAAATGAGGTTGAAAGTACAGAAACTAAAATATTTGATATCTTAAGAAGGATAAAAGATGACAAAGTAAAGGATCCTTTCCAAGATATGTTAAGAAGGATAAATGAGGTTGAAATTAAAAAAAACAAAACAATAAATTAATTGATACGTTAAGAAGGATAAAGATGACAAAGTAAAGGATCCTTTCCAAGATATGTTAAGAATGATAAATGTGGTTTTAAAGTATTGAACTAATATTTGATATGTTAAGAAGGATAAAAGCTGACAAAGTAAAGGATCCTTTCCAAGATATGTTAAGAAGGATAAATGAGGTTAAAAGTAAAAAACCTAAAATATTTGATATGTTAAGAAGGATAAAAGATGACAAAGTAAAGGATCGTTTCCAAGATATGTTAAGAAGGATAAATGAGGTTGAAAGTAAAAAAACCCACTAAAATATTTGATATGTTAAGAAGGATAAAAGATGGCAAAGTAAAGGATTCTTTCCAAGATATGTTAGAAGGATAATGTGGTTGAAAGTAAAAAAAAAAAACCCTAAAATATTTGATATGTTAAGAAGGATGTAAGATGACAAAGTAAAGGATCCTTTCCAAGATATGTTAAGAAGGATAAATGTGGTTGAAAGTACAGAAAACTAAAATATTTGATATGTTAAGAAGGATAAAAGATGACAAAGTAAAGGATCCTTTCCAAGATATGTCAAGAAGGATAAATGAGGTTGAAAGTAAAAAAAACTAAAATAGTTGATATGTTAAGAAGAATAAAAGATGACAAAGTAAAAGATCCTTTCCAAGATATGTTAAGAAGGATAAATTAGGTTGAAAGTAAAAAAAAACCCACTAAAATATTTGATATGTTAAGAAGGATAAAAGATGACTAAGTAAAGGATCCTTTCCAAGATATGTTAAGAAGGATAAATGAGGTTGAAAGTAAAAAAAACCCTTAAATATTTGATATGTTAAGAAGGATAAAAGATGACAAAGTAAAGGATCCTTTCCAAGATATTTTAAGAAGGATAAATGATGTTGAAAGTAAAAAAACACCAAAATATTTGATATGTTAAGAAGGATAAAAGATGACAAAGTAAGGGATCCTTCCAAGATATGTTAAGAAGGATAAATGTGGTTGAAAGTAAAGAAACTAAAATATTTGATATGTTAAGAAGGATAAAAGATGACAAAGTAAAGGATCCTTTCCAATATATGATAAGAAGGATAAATGTGGTTGAAAGTAAACAAACTAAAATATTTGATATGTTAAGAAGGATAAAAGATGATAAATTAAAGGATCCTTTCCAAGATATGTAAAGAAGGATAAATGAGGTTGAAAGTGAAAAAAACTAACATATTTGATATGTTAAGAAGGATAAATGATGACCAAGTAAAGGATCCTTTCCAAGATATGTTAAGAAGGATAAATGAGGTTGAAAGTAGGAAAAACTAAAATATTTGATATGTTAAGGAGGATAAAAGATGACAAAGTAAAGGATCCTTTCCAAGATATGTTAAGAAGGATAAATGTGGTTGAAAGGTCAGAAACTAAAATATTTGATATGTTAAGAAGAATAAAAGATGACAAAGTAAAGGATCCTTTCCAAGATATGTTAAGAAGGATAAATGTGGTTGAAAGTAAAAAAAACCCTAAAATATTTGATATGTTAAGCAGGATAAAAGTTGACAAAGTACAGAATCCTTTCCAAGATTCGTAAAGAAGGATAAATTAGGTTGAAAGTAAAAAAATAAATGAAATATTTGATATGTTAAGAAGGATAAAAGATGACAAAGTAAAGGATCCTTTCCAAGAAACGTAAATAAGGATAAATAAGGTTGAAAGTAAAAAAAAAAACTAAAATATTTGATATGTTAAGAAGGATAAAAGATGACAAAGTACAGGATCCTTTCCAAGATATGTTAAGAAGGATAAATGAGGTTCAAAGAAGAAAAAACTAAAATATTTGATATGTTAAGAAGGATAAAAGATGACAAAGTAAAGGATCCTTTCCAAGATATGTGAAGAAGGATAAATGTGGTTGGAAGTAAAAAAAACCCCTAAAATATTTGATATGTTAAGAAGGATGTAAGATGACAAAGTGAAGGATCCTTTCCAAGATATGTTAAGAAGGATAAATGTTGTTGAAAGTACAGAAATTAAAATATTTGATATGTTAAGAAGGATAAAAGATGACAAAGTAAAGGATCCTTTTCAAGATATGTTAAGAAGGATAAATGAGGTTGAAAGTAAAAAAAATATAAAATATTTGATATGTTTAGAAGAATAAAAGATGACAAAGTAAAAGATCCTTTCCAAGATATGTTAAGAAGGATAAATGAGGTTGAAAGTAAAAACAACAACTAAAATATTTGATATGTTAAGAAGGATAAAAGATGACAAAGTAAAGGATCCTTTCCAAGATATGTTAAGAAGGATAAATGTTGTTAAAAGTAAAATAACTCAAATATTTGATATGTTAAGAAGGATAAAACATGATACAGTAAAGGATCCTTTCCAAGATATGTTAAGAAGGATAAATGAGGTTGAAAGTAAAAAAAAAACTAAAATATTTGATATGTTAAGAAGGATAAAAGTTGACAAAGTACAGAATCCTTTCCAAGATACGTAAAGAAGGATAAATTAGGTTGAAAGTAAAAAAAACACTACAATATTTGATATGTTAAGAAGGATAAAAGATGACAAAGTAAAGGATCCTTTCCATGATATGTTAAGAAGGATATATGAGGTTGAAAGTAAAAAACCCCTAAAATATTTGATATGTTAAGAAGGATGTAAGATGACAAAGTTAAGGATCCTTTCCAATATATATTAAGAAGGATAAATGTGGTTGAAAGTACAGAAACTAAAATATTTGATATGTTAAGAAGGATATAAGATGACAAAGTAAAGGATCCTTTCCAAGATATGTTAAGAAGGATAAATGAGGTTAAAAGTAAAAAAAACACTAAAATATTTGATATGTTAAGAAGAATAAAAGATGACAAAGTAAAAGATCCTTTCCAATATATGTTAAGAAGGATAAATGAGGTTGAAAGTAAAAATAAACCACTAAAATATTTGATATGTTAAGAAGAATAAAAGATGACAAAGTAAAAGATCCTTTCCAAGATATGTTAAGAAGGATAAATGAGGTTGAAGTAAAAAAAAAACCTAAAATATTTGATATGTTAAGAAGGATAAAATATGACAAAGTAAAGGATCCTTTCCAAGATATGTTAAGAACGATAAATGAGGTTGAAAGTACAGAAACTAAAATATTTGATATCTTAAGAAGGATAAAAGATGACAAAGTAAAGGATCCTTTCCAAGATATGTTAAGAAGGATAAATGAGGTTGAAATTAAAAAAAACAAAACAATAAATTAATTGATACGTTAAGAAGGATAAAGATGACAAAGTAAAGGATCCTTTCCAAGATATGTTAAGAATGATAAATGTGGTTGAAAGTATTGAACTAATATTTGATATGTTAAGAAGGATAAAAGCTGACAAAGTAAAGGATCCTTTCCAAGATATGTTAAGAAGAATAAATGAGGTTAAAAGTAAAAAAACTAAAATATTTGATATGTTAAGAAGGATAAAAGATGACAAAGTAAAGGATCCTTTCCAAGATATGTTAAGAAGGATAAATGAGGTTGAAAGTAAAAAAACCCACTAAAATATTTGATATGTTAAGAAGGATAAAAGATGGCAAAGTAAAGGATTCTTTCCAAGATATGTTAAGAAGGATAATGTGGTTGAAAGTAAAAAAAACCCCTAAAATATTTGATATGTTAAGAAGGATGTAAGATGACAAAGTAAAGGATCCTTTCCAAGATATGTTAAGAAGGATAAATGTGGTTGAAAGTACAGAAAACTAAAATATTTGATATGTTAAGAAGGATAAAAGATGACAAAGTAAAGGATCCTTTCCAAGATATGTCAAGAAGGATAAATGAGGTTGAAAGTAAAAAAAACTAAAATAGTTGATATGTTAAGAAGAATAAAAGATGACAAAGTAAAAGATCCTTTCCAAGATATGTTAAGAAGGATAAATGAGGTTGAAAGTAAAAAAAAAACTAAAATATTTGATATGTTAAGAAGGATGTAAGATGACAAAGTAAAGGATCCTTTCCAAGATATGTTAAGAAGGATAAATGAGGTTGAATGTAAAAAAAACACTAAAATATATGATATGTTAAGAAGGATAAAAGATGACAAAGTACAGAATTCTTTCCAAGATACGTAAAGAAGGATAAATTAGGTTGAAGTTATTGTGGTTGAAAGTAGAGAAACTAATATATTTGATATGTTAAGAAGGATAAAAGATGACTAAGTAAAGGATCGTCTACAAGATATGTTTTGAATGGTAAATTAGGTTGAAAGTAAAAAAAACTAAAATATTTGATATGTAAGGAAGGATAAATGGTAATAAATTAAAGGATCCTTTCCAAGATATGTTAAGAAGGATAAATAGGGTTAAAATTAAGAAACTAAAATATTTGATATGTTAAGAAGGATAAAAGATGACAAAGTAAAGGATCCTTTCTAAGATATGTAAAGAACGATTAATGTGGTTGAAAGTAGAGAAACTAATAATACTAATGTTAAGAAGGATAAATGATGATAAAGTAAATTATCCTTTCCAAGATATGTTAAGAAGGACAAATGAGGTTGAAAGTACAGAAACTAAAATATTTGATATGTTAAGAAGGATAAAAGATGACAAAGTAAAGGCTCCTTTCCAAGATATGTTAAGAAGGATAAATGAGGTTGAAAGTAAAGCAACTAAAATTTAGATATGTTAAGAAGATAAAAAGTGACATAATTAAGGATCCTTTCCAAGATATGTTAAGGATAAATGTGGTTAAAAGTAATTTTAGTAGCTAATATAAATGGTGACAAAATAAAGTATCGTTTCCAAGATATGTTTAGAAGGATAAATGTGGTTGAAAGTAAAGCAACTAATATTTGATATGTTAAGAGTGATAAAAGATGACAAAGTAAAGGATCCTATCCAAGATATGTTGAGAAGGATAAGTTTGGTTGAAAGGAAAGTAAGTAAAATATTTGATATGTTAAGAAGGATGAAATATGATGAAGTACAGTAGTACCACAACCTCTAAGTAATGACCCTCGATTCACTCAATGTATTTACAGTTACAGTTGCGCTTCAAAGCGTTTTGTGGAAGTATAAATGATCCTTTCCAAGGTATGTTAACACTTTCACTGCCAAACGCGACTGTAGTGGAATTTACCGTTCACTGCCAAACGCGAAAACAGTCAAAATTTTAATTCACAGTTTATATCTGTCTATTTTTAACTGTTATAAGGGACGCAAATCTTTGTTTTAATTTCAATATGTTCAGGGGACATAATAATATCGTATGTAGAAGTAACGACACAATTTTCTGTACAAGAATGGACTTTACAAAAATGTTTGTAATGTCATTAGAATTCGGGGGCGTTAAAAATAACGAAAACATGTCTAAGGGAAAGACATACAGGATGCGTTAAGTCATACAATTGCTATATTTTGATATATTTCCGATAAAATAATTTATTAGAATAAATCCTGATGTTTAAAACTTGGTGTAGATCAATGTTTATCTTTTTTGCATAAAATAGCTGTTTATAGGCATTTTTCATATTTTTACTAAGGCTTCCAAAATGGCCGCCGAAGGTCATGTGACTATTTTTTTTACTATTGGTACAAATGAAAGTTTTATTTATCTGCAACATTCTGTGAAAGTTTCACAAGAAAAGGTTGAATGGTTCTAGAGATACTCTGTGTTGAACCCATGTACCCTCAATATTCAGGAGTCCTTGAAACATGCTTGGCATTGAGGTATTGGTTTTTTGAGGTACTTGGCAGTGAAAATGTTATGAAGGATAAATGTGGTTGAAAGAAAAAAATAAAAACAACACTGAATGATTTAGAACAATGCCTACCATATCTGCTGATAATTTTTGCAAACAACTTGGATCCAGATCTGACCACACAGAACTTATGAGCCTGATCTGGATCTAAAGGCATGCCGTTCTGATAGTGTTTCTGAAAAGTTAATTTTGAAAAAATCAGCAGAAGACAAAATCATGTAAATTACCTAAAAATGGCCAATACTTCTTAGCTCACACTTGTTGCCCTTCCTTCCCATTACACTTGTGGATGCTATAGCAACCATTTGTCATTTTATTTCATCTCAATTTCATACATTATTTTACCCAAATGTTCCAGTATGAATGAGTACCAAGATGGCTGCCAAAATGCCACTACATGTAGTTGCCTGTGCATTTGTAGACTGGCCCTGGTCTAACTAATAATTTAATTATATCTAAATGATTTAAACTAATTAAACCTCCTCAACTTCAGTCCTATTTTCTAATATTCCATGAGTTAAAACCAAGAAGGGAGATTATACAAGAGAAAAGCTTTGTCCAGAAGCAGTTGTTTACCTTGAACTCAGAGCCTGAAGAGAGAGCTGGTTTCTTTGCTTAGTTTGTCTTCCTGGTGTCTCGTGATTGTTATGTGGCTCTTCCTTGCGGTGCCAATAATTACTATGGATTTGTCTGCAGTTTGTGATTGTGGTATTTCCAGATCATATTCACTATTTTACTACTTTTGGACACAATAACTTAAGTACATTCTTTTCTTTTATTTTCCAAATCTTATATATGTGTACCACTTTTCTCATTAATCTCTTCCCCAAGATTGGATATGGCATGCGTGGATCCATATATGTTTTGTCAGAGGGGGTCCAATTTTGACAATTTTTTTAGAGGGGAGAGAGGATCCAAACAATTACCACTATAAACAGACCATCATCATCCTGCCAGTGAAATTCCATTTATCAGTCACCTTAATATTAACTGAATTGTTTCAACATAACCTAATAAACGTTTCCTATCTCACGGCATGTTACCTTTATCAGGTCATGATGACTTTGCACTTTTTGAATGACGTCAATATTGACGCTGAATCAACACAAACATCAGAAATTACGTCATAATCGCTAGTACGAAGAGTTTTTAACAATGGGTAAACTGATAAATAGAATACCAGGTTCGCGTCTTTTGATATCAAGTTTACCAGGCTCGGCTTTGAGAACGCATGTTGAATGGCTCGGCAAGCCTCGCGATGTCAACAAGCGTTCTCAAAGCCTTGCCTGGTAAACTTGATATCAAAAGACACTTACCTAGTATTCTCTATTTAAATGGTGCTTCGCTGGCGTGCCTATGATGGCTGGTTTGGTAGCTTTGTGATTTTTCAGGGGATCTGGACTAGTATTGCTAAACTGGCTGGGTCTATGCAGCCATTTGACTTATCCAAGTATTGCTAAGAAACCCTATATTTCTGTGATTTTTCAGGGGGGGTGGGGGGGGTCTGGACCCCCTCTCACCCCCTCTGGGGCAGCCCATGTGTGGGTTCTGTCCTATGTTTTTTTTGTCATGTACAGTGAAACCTGTCTTAAGCGGTCACTCAGAAAGAAGACCAAAAAAGGGTTTTTATGACTGATTTTTATATTTTTGTTCCAACATAAATATTTATGAATCTATACTCACAACAATATTACATTATGCTACCCTCTATTCCCCAGAAATGACCCAAACTTAATTACCAGCCATGACGAACTGCCGATATGAACACAGACATGTAACCCCGTGTAATTCAATCACAATATAAGCATGCACTTGGTAAACTGATACCTGTTAACTTCCTCTTTTGCGAGAAAACAGAAAAACAGATATGCGGGGAGATGGGACGCATGCTATAAGTTTGCCTGGGCCTCATCGTAATATTGTCGTGAGTAAAGATTCATAATTATATATTATGTTGGAACAAACATATAAAATTTATATCATCTAACTCACGACAATATTACATTATGCTAGATTTTATCTTTCTGGATGGTGGGAAAAATCTGTCAATGAATGGGAATAACTAAGTCAAAAGATCGACTTACCATTTTACATAGGGGTTGCAATATTCAGCTCGGCAATCAACAACGTAAACAAATCTGTGTTTGACAACAACAGAATTAATGTTTTGATGTCATACAGGCTGGTACAAATTCCGGTTGCCATTATAGAACAATTTTGAAGGATTGATAGGAAATGCTTTCCTCTCCAACAAACTGTTGAGCCTGATTCCCAGAAAATTCATGAAAAAACATGAAAAAAGGATAAAGATCCTATTGAACACAATATTTCTGAATGTCCACCATTTTGTATGAAGAAATCGCATGGTGAGAAAATAATCACCGTGCACACCAGAAAAAAAGGTTCCAGAATGTTGTGGTCAAGAAACATTCAACAAGAAACTATTAATCAGACAGAATAAGACCAAGAGACGCAGATTTTCAATAAAGCCTGTAATCTAACGATAGAACCTATTAAAAGGATTTATCGAACGCCAAAAGCCAGCTAAAAACTGAATCCACAGAACATGTTCAACCAATAATACTTGAATTCAAGTTCTAAGCACATGAGCACAGTAAGGCTAAGGAAACAGACTGACATAGGCAAAACGTGATGTCTACCACCCATGCACGTTGTACGTAGGAAAGTCAAACACAGAGTCTAAAAGCTCATTAGACGTTCAAAAGCTCATTAGAGCATATGGTTCTCTGTTTTACTGTCTTTAAATTATCTACTATCCATCTAGATAAGAAGAAACCCATATCCCTATTTTATACCTCAAAATAGATAAGAAATCTTCCTATCTCAAGGTAAGTGTGGAAGAAGGCAAAGATCAGGAACGGTTACCATCAAGTGCCACACCTGACCCAGGACACAATTCCCAACATATAAATATAAGGCACAAACTGGACAATACAAATGTCCATGCCAGAAAATATAAAGCATGGATCTAAATGGGAACAACTGCTACTGATAGCCCTAATCTTGGAAGAAATGTAATACAACCACAATATGTTGGTTGAAATTACACTTAACCAGAAGAGACTGATAATCAAAAGATGACCATCACTGAATCTCTAGCCAAGAAGCAAAATCAGAGACTTTTCTATGTAAGGCACAAAAGTCTCAAAACAAGAAGACAAAAAAATATTGACTTCTTGACAGGAAAAACCCAAGGGAAGAGCACAAGGAAGTGCAGCCCGGTTAGAAAGACTCTCCAATCTCATATCTGATAATATCAGAGAGAGCTGGATGAAGAGACCTACTGAGGACAATGAAAGCTTCAGCAAGTATCTGTCTTAAATCTCTAGCTTCTCCTCAAAAAGGAAGAAGAAAATCTGTCAAAAACATAACAGATGGTCCATTGGATATATCTCCCGCTGGAGAAATCAAACCATACCACAGTCATACCAGAAAAATAGTAAAGACTGAATGAATAGCATGAAGCACAGATTCTTTCTCGGCAGATTATAAAAAAGCTGCCTAAAAAGAACTCCTTGCACTACAGCAGACCAGAAGGAATACCGGAATGAGTCAAGGTCACAATCGACCTGAAGGAGTCCAGACTTCTGGTGCAACCAACAGCAAAACAGGACTGTAAGAACAGATGACATTCCAGTATCTTATAGGAAAAAAAACAAGCAAGTTCTTCTCCAAATATCATTCCCTACCACAAAGGGACATGCTGTCCACTGTCCAAGCCTGTGATAGTGCAATTAAGAAATGGAAAAATGGAATCAATTGTTAGACTGGCAGGCCTAAGTGAGAGACTTCCCAGAATACAAGAATCGGAAACAGAGTGTCCTATACACGGTCTACTCTGTAATCTCTACCATTCAAAAAATGAATAGGTTAGAAATTCAATTCCCTGGAACAATACAGGCCATGAGCCACAAAGCATTCATGCACCAATCTTAACTGATTGATAACCGAGAATGACAAGGTACGGGACCCGGGACCCCCTTCTTGTTAAGAAAACCACCACTGAAATATTATCTGCTGACAGTAATACATAACAGTAGTAATATTCATAAGAAAGTTCTTCAGAGAGCATGACAACTCTGAATAAAAGACCATAGATGTATTGGTCCTGCCAAGGAACAGACCATTGGTCGGAAGCTGAAAGGGCACCCAGATGGGTTCCTCAGCCAACATACTTGTGTCCATGAAATAGACAAGTCTGAGGGAGACCTGCCTAAAAGCTCAATGGTTTACAGGAATTCCTTGTTCAACCATTGGAATACAGCCTGACTGAACCAAAGACCTAGGGAAAAGAAAAATCCTCTGATGGTCTGTTTGGTATCAAAAGGCTAGATGGGCTACAACAGCAATGCTTGACAGCTTTGCTATTTGGCAGAAGTAGAGCAATGGACTCCAAATGGCCTAAGAGAGATTAGATCTCAGGCTGAACAAGATAACAATCTCTGAGTGCGAGTGTTTGTGTAAACATCCCACCAGCACCTAAGGACATAATGGAGACTGGACCATGACTAAAGTCTCATCCTAAAGAAGGAGGAGCCAGGGATCAAATTAGAACCCCTGATTTAGGCGAGTGGTTTGTCTACTACACTGCACTAGCTCCTATTATATTCTCAGAATCATTGAAATAGTATCATGCACCTGAGAGATCCTATCTACACAGAGCACAGAAGTTGAATCTTCTCTTGACCTGAAGGTGTTACTCTCAAAAATGAGGAATAACCTAACATTTGGGATGGAAACACAGATAAACAATAGTATCTTGTACCCATATCTGTAAAACAGACTGTGACCACATACATGTGTGTTGGTTACCAGGCATACTAATATTACAATCTGCTATCAGTAAGTATGACTGGCTGACTGAAAGTACTAGTCTGTGCCCAAAGACTCCAAAGAGTCTGGGTAAGCCTGAGCAAATGGGTATCCCTAATAGATTCCCAGATCCCATGGATTTCTCTTTTCTCTAATAGAAAAGAAGTACTGCAACATGATGCAGTGGCACATAGTGCTATAGAAACTTCCAAATAGATTTGGCCACATCAAAATCTAAAACCCAACTTTGGGTTGTAGACTCTATAGGCTGAACCTAAAGGAGCATCCAAGGAACACTACAGAGAAGGAGCATCCAAGGAACACTTGCCCAGAAATGTGATACAGCTGGTAAGTGAAGGTCCATAGCGAAATGTACTAAAAGGTCAAAGCAATTGAGCTCAGCAAACTGAGATTGTGAGGAAGTAGAAGAATTCAAAGCAGACAAGAGTTCCAATAAAAACATACCTGCACGAAATGTGTGAAAACTAGCCCTAGCTTATTTCCCCAGCCTTCAAGTGTAACTGAAAACCATAAAAGTTCGAAGTGACACACCTTGCATACAGTGATGATTCTTTTCATCATTGGCATTGGTCAGAGATCTATAGACTCTTGACCAAAGACTTCATATATGGCCAAGAAAGAAACCTGTCAGATGCCTTCATAATAAAGTCCAAATGAGGACATTTCATAGGATTATTAGGACTAGCCTCTTGAATCCTAAAAATTTTTGAATATAACATCCAAAATAAATCTGCTCTGAGGAAGAGCTGGTTGGATAATGATTTTGATCTCTATTGAAAAGTACCCCAAACCGACGCCCCTAATTAGTTCATCTTGAACCACTTCAATGCAAGATGAGCCCACACAAGTGTGAGTGTCTTGACAGACAGAGGCATTTTTTGAATCTCGGTTTTATACAGAGAAAACCTAATTCAAGTATTTGGTGCTGAATTCTCAGAAGCCAATTACATAAGATGCATTTATGCCCATGTACCCTGAACAGAAGCAGCCTGCTTGTTCATTGGGGCTGGATCCGGAGCCTTATGTCATATCGCTATCTCACATTCTACCAATGCAGAACAGGAGCGAGAACAATTCTGGTTGCCAGAAAAAGATTAAAATTCTTCAGTCAATAACTATAAGGTACGGTTGTGCAGGGTGTTACAATCAGGACATAATCCTGCCATACGTATCGTATGAGTTAGAAGAATAAAGGGTCCGAGCAGGAGCAGTGACCTCTTAGACCAACATGCCCCGAGAAGAGCATAATAAGCTGTGTAGGCTTGCTCTTCCATTCGCTCACTGCGGCTATTTTTAAATTAAGCCTACTTGCCCTGCTTCTACGCTTCTAGCGTTTTAATAGCTACGACCCCGCTTGTGGTCGCTCGCTCGAGGCGGATCCGCCAAGGCTTTGCAAGAGCCATATGGTTTACTCGAGCCATAGGCTAGGCACTAAACCAAAATTTGATACTGAATGAGATCAATGAATCTTCGATAGAATGGTATTTATAAAAGAGAGAACGCAAACGGTGAACTCTTGTAACCCTTGTTCGCTCGCTCATACCAGGGACTGTCTATACTAAATAGAGAGTCCCTGCTCGTACGGCGCTCGCTTGTACAGCAGGGGCTGGGAGCGATAGGGGAGGACCACTGGGGAATATGGCCAAGTAGAATCGCTAGCCATGGCCATAAAAGAGCCAGAACTTTATCTTGAAAAGTGTGAACAAGGCTCTTGGAAGTACTAGGGGGGAACTTCCGTGGTATTCCACAGCTTTGAGAGCGCAAGGCTCTTGGAAGCCGGCAGTACTACCAGACAAAGACGGATGGGACCGCTTCGAACGAGAGCAAAAGCCATGGACCCTATCATGGTGTCTAATGGCCTGGCGTTTCAAGGGTGATTGAGAAAGTACAGGCCGCTGGCTATCCGAAAAACATCAGATTCCCTTCGACAGGCAGACTGAAAAGAATTTCCAGTACTGTTCCAGGCAGGGGAAGATTCAGAAAGAGGAGCCCCTAGGTTTGAACCAGTGGTCAAAGCCAGGGAGAAAGGATTTTCCACATCACTGACCAATAAGTCAGAGACAACAGGAGTCTCGTTATCCTCTTGCGAGGTAAGGAGAACTCCCTAGAAATACCCTCCGACTGCACCACTTCTCCAGTAGTGTATAAGTTTCTCCGTTTAGACAACTTAGAAATGGCTTTAGACCACGTCAAAGTTGACCAGGAGGAGCAACCATAGCATGGATTGTCCTAAGAACAATCTCTGCAAGAATGGCTGTTCCAATCCGCTTAGAATCAGGAAAATCCATTCTAAAAGCTTACTTAAGCACCAACAGAGAATTTCAACAATTCTGGAATAAATGTCAAATTAAACAATGCCATATTTAAACAGCATGGTAAAAAGTCAATTCAAAAATGTTTGGAATGCAATCTGGGGAACAAATGAGCTGCTCCAACCAAGGATACATTAAAGTCTTGAGAAAACTCAAGATACGTCCTTTCGCCATAACAGCACCGAGCAAAATAGGAAGTTTATTGGTATCAGTTTACCAAGTGCATGCTTTTATTGTGATTGATTTACACGCGGTTACATGTCTGTGTTCATATCGGCGGTTCGCCACAGCTGGTAATTAAGTCGGCTTCATTCTGGGGAATAGAGGGTAGCATGATGTAATATTGTCATGAGTTAGATGATAAAAATATCGCTTTATGCAGGTCAAAAGTATTACAAAGGGAGCATTCTGCAATACTTTCGACCTTCAATAAGCTTCTATTTGTCATTAAGATCTTTGTTTTGTCTTTTCTGAGTGGCCACCAGGTATAAGACAGGTTTTAATGTAGATCTTCATTTAGAACAGCATTTACAACTCACAAACATAATACAAAGTGGAAACATATATACTCATGTCCAATGAAAACGCACCACCTACAAAACTGACTATATCTTTTTAACGAAATAACATTTTATTTTTGCAATTGCGTCTTATTGTATTGTAGCAATTTAGTAGGTTACTGATAGGTCTTTAAAACCAAATGATCACTGATGACACGTGCTGGAAGCATTTAACAAAACAACCGTTAAAACAGAAAGTCACAGAACCAGCCATCAAATAATTCAGAATTTTTAAAAGCATTATTCTCGCAATTTTCTTTGTAAAAATTGCAAAGAATCTTGAAATAGATAGCCAGGAATAGTCATCTTGCCTTGAAAGTGGCTATAACGTCACAATGTGATGTCACTAGCACATAAAATCAAAACATTCGAGGAATCCTTCTTTTGCAGATGCAAAATTACGACAAGGTAGTAGCAAGAAGATTTCTTGCTCGTGTAGCGGGTCGTTAACATCGACGGAGCGTAGGTATCAACGTTTTTTTTTTATAAACGCCAATCTCTAAAAGCTCGTATACACAAGCCTAAGAGTATCTGTGTTGAATTGAATGTTAGATTATACTCGCACTAACAGATGAACATGAATTTTAGAAGATTTAAACGCTAGCGTTACCAACAATGGCTGGCGACGCGCTCAAAGTTGACGTCAATGATGCAACGTCATTTTTTTAGAGGATTTGTTTGACGTTTTGCATGTGTGTGAGTTTGTACGACGGAAATGAGCATTGTGTAGAACACTAGAACTGCAGAAATCGCAATTAAATATTTTACGTCGAGTTTTGTCGGACCACTCCATATTTAAGCTTACATAGTGACATTGGTCGCGTTAGTGTAGCGTTAGGTGTTGCGTCACAACTGTCAAAGTTGTGGCGAAAAGACAGAGGATCTACTGGCAAACAGAAAACATTTAAAAGAGATTTTGGGGTCGTTTTGTATAAGCCCAAATTGCGAATAACGCAATTTTGAGGCTGACATAACGTCATGTGTTAACGGAGTCACTGGAATTGAAATTTTGTGCGAAAACATTGCATTTGTCCTTAATAATAATTATAAATGATACAATTTTGCAAAACTTTCAATAGGCCTAAAATAGGCGCATCTGTAGAGTAGCGTGTTTTTATTGGACATGAGTATAGTACCGTTGGGATCTCCAATAGATTTACCTGTGTATTAATTGGCTAATGGGTCACTGTCTAGCCATACCCACAACTGGTCAAAATTCAACTTTTTCAGAACATAGTCCTGTTGCATATCAAATTAAATGGAATCAAGCATACAGCAACATGGTAGCAAATATTTTGCCTGCAGACCCCCCTGGGGGTGGGGTCATAAGGTCAAATGTCAACTTCTCCAGAATATGGTCATGTTGCATATCAAATAAAAGGGAATGGCACATTCAGCAACATGGTAGCAAATACTTTACCCATAGACCAAAGGGCAGGGGGTTCGAGCCTCACCGGCATCCTTGAGTTGTGTCCTTGAGCAAGACACATTAATCCTAGCTTATACTGGTTCAACCCAGGAAGACACGTCTCAACGTAACTGAATGATTGTTGACTGGGACGTAAAAAATCAAATCAAACAAAAAGAATATGGTCACTTGCCATATAAAATTAAAGGAAATGGTGCATGCAGCAATATGGTAGCAAATATTTTCCCAGCAGACCCCCCCCCCCCCCCCCCCCCACACACACACACACACACACACTGGAGGTGGGGTCAAAAGTCAACTTTTTAAGAACATGGTCATAATGCATATCAAATAAAATGGACTCATGGCAACATGGTAGCAAATATTTTGCTACCAAACCCCCATGGTCATGTTGCATATCAAATTAAGGGAAAAAAAGAACAGACGAACATAGAAGCAAACACTTTGACTTACGCACACCCCTGACCTCTGGGTCAGGTTAAAGTTAGATATGGAATTTGTACAGATAAGTTTATTTTTTATTGAACTAAGCACTGCACTAGTTAATAGGCTTTTAACTTTGATCTTTAAAATTGATAAATTGATACCAAAGGTGAACTTAGGGGTTGGAGAAATGGGGTTTATGTTTTACGATTTATAAATTCTCTAAAATAACCCTTTGCCAGGGATATAAATTCAACAAAGTTGCCTTGTTTGGCTTCTGTTTGGCCAGGTGAAACATCTGATTCATGGAATTCTAGTTGGCTACACTCCCCTCCCCCCATTTTTAGCTAATTATCTATCAGTTATAAGCATACATTTACATGGTAAACAGGACGGGGCAGCTAGAGTAGTCGGTAACGTGTCTGCCAACAGATCTGAGTCTAACTGCAGATCCAGGGGTCGCAAGTTCGATCCCGGCCCAGTCCCATACTTTCATGGAGATTGATCGTGAAATCATTTCTAAGGTCATTCTCCTCCCTTCCGTTGAATCATTTAAAAAGGGTTGTTGTCAATTACAAGTGAAAGTATGTGAACAAAGTACTGATTAACTGCTTGTTAAAGCTTGCCCAGGAAAAAGTGTGGTTATGTGAACTGATCGTCCCGCCATGACCGGGACATAAAGCAACAAAACAAACAAACAATACATGGTAAACAGGGTCGGCTTGGACATGGTATGGATTACTGGAAATTGTATTTACAGAATATATATATAATTGACAAAGTTAGCAACCCCTATGGTAGCACCAGCTAAGTTGTGTAGCATGAGATAGCCCTTCTGTGAAATATACCTATATGTATTGTCTCATGGTGTCGCAACACTAAAATGCCCCACCCAGCTCATCGCCATCTCAGCAAGCAGATATGGCCATGAGGTGGGTGGGTCGTTCGATAGATCATCACTTTCATTTTAAACCATTCAAATGACTTCTAAAACTTTCAGTCAGTAGACGGACAACCCACTTTAGTTTAATAAGTGCTGAAAGATGGCAAGCCTTTTGAAAAGCTTATACTTGTTTACAGTTGGATTGTGCACATGGCATTTTGAAAATTGGTCTTTGCAATTGCTGGTGATTTGGGTAAATTCTAGCCTTTACTGCAATATACATCTGACTTAACTGGAGCCTTCAACTCTTTTTAGTCTATTTTATCAACTTTGGTAATATATTTAATCTGCATGTGCAAAACATGCTAGTAAAGTGTATATAGTAGCTTATAAGTAGATCTAAAAAAAGAAGAGACTTTTAAAAGCATTTGTTTGTTTTGTTTGATTTGATTCTTTACGTCCCATCAATAATCTTTCAGTTGTAAAGGGACAGGTCTTCCTGGGTTGAACCAGTACTAAGCTAGGATTAATGTGTTTTACTCAAGGACACAACGCAGTGACGCCGGTGAGGCTCAAACCCGCGGCCCCTCGGTTTCGAGTTAAGCTCTCTACCACTGAGCCACTGCGCTCCCTTTTAAAAGTATTGTGTCAAGGAATGGAATCACTGAAAAAATATATACCACGCCTCGAGGCTATAAAACAATTCATGCTCATCTCAACTGAGCATGAAATTTATCATGCTCATAAATGCTGATTGTTTTGAGGGGAAATCAAGAGTGAATAAGATTTTAGTGATCTTTACCTTATTTTCAAGGTCACCCGGCACCTGTATGAATGTATAACGGGTGAGCTAAGTTGCCTACCCTCCCAGGTTTAATTGTCATCTATATATGGGTCTCGACGCGAGAAAACCTGTCTTCGGGGGTTTGCGAACAACACAGGTGCAGTCCAGTCTGCAAATCCGCGCAGTCTGATCAGCACCTTTGTTATTTGCTTTTTGTAAAGTATCATATCTATACTTGCTAGGAGCAAAATTACAAATTTCTAGCTAGTCTCTGTAGCTGGGCAGGCTGGTATGAATCTCACTGGAACAGTACTACTGTCAATCTAAATAGATCAGTACTACTAAAAATCTTCCTGGATTGGTACTACTATCAATCCTATTAACAATCTTCACGGATAGATGCTGCTATCAGTCTTCATGTATTGGTACTACTACTATCAAATTTCCTGGTCAGTAGCAGTACATCTATCAATTTTCCTGGATGAGTACTACTATGATCTTCCTGGATCAGTACTACCATAAATCTTCTTGGATTGGTTCTATTATCAATCTACCTGGATCAGTACTACTATCAATCTTCCTGGATCAGTACTACTATCAATCTTTCTGGATCAGTTCTACTATCAATCTTCCTGGATCCATTCTATTTATCTTCCTTGATCAGTTCTTGGATCAGTAGTACTATCAATCTTCCTGGATTAGTTCCATCAATCTTCCTGGATCATTACTACTGTCAATCTTCCTGGATCAGTACTACTATCAATCTTCCTGGATCAGTTCTTGGTTCAGTAGTACTATCAATCTTCCTGGATCAGTACTTGGATCAGTAGTACTATCAATCTTCCTGGACCAGTACTTGGGTTAGTACTACTATCAATCTTCCTGGATCATTACTACTGTCAATCTTCCTGGATCAGTACTACTATCAATCTTCCTGGATCATTACTACTGTCAATCTTCCTGGATCAGTACTACTATCAATCTTCCTGGATCAGTAGTACAATTAATCTTCCTGGATCAATACTTGGATCAGTAGTACTATTAATCTTCCTGGATCAGTACTTGGACTAGTAGTACTATCAATCTTTCTGGGTCAGTAGTTCTATCAATCTTCCTGGATCAGTACTACTATCAATCTTCCTGGATCAGTAGTACTGTCAATCTTCCTGGATCAGTACTACTGTCAATCTTCCTGGATCAGTACTTCTATCAAACTTCTTTGATCAGTAGTACTATCAATCTTCTTGGATCAGTACTACTATCAATCTTCCTGGATCAGTAGTACTATCAATCTTTCTGGACCAGTACTACTATCAATCTTTCTGGGTTAGTTTTACTATCAATCTTCCTGGATTGGTTTCACATCAATCTTCCTGATTCCATTTTATTAATCTTCCTGGATCAATACTTAGATCTAGAGTACTTTCAATCTTCCTGGATCAGAGCTACTGTCAATCTTCTTGGGTCAGTACTACTATCAATCTTCCTGGGTCAGTACTACTATCAAACGTACAGGGTCCACCACATTTATTAATGAACTAAATGTGATGGATCCTGTAGGTAAAATCAAATGTGATGGAGTTTTGTAGGTAAAATCAGTTTTAACTACAGGGTCTATCGCATTTAGTTGAGTAAGATTTTTTTTCTTTATTTCTCCATGAAAACTTTTGTTGTGCTGCTCATTGGAACTTTCTCCAAAGACCTCAAGTGAGTATCACCAAAACATGTCACTTAGAGGCTATCTGAATGAGTACCACCAACATATGTTGAGCTGCTTTCAGTGAAACATGGACAAATAGTGTTGAGCCAGATATGATGCCACAGATAATTGAATCTCAACAAAGACTGCATTGTTTGCTTAAAGTTCAGGGATAATGAAATTATCTAATTCTGAAATTGTATCTGTGAACCTCAGTTATGTTAAAATGAATGGCACATTCTATCTATCAAGAACCTTTGTAAAACAAAACTTTTTAAGAGGTTGTAAAGATGAAAGCAAATATTTTGTTTTTCCCACTGTATGAATGTATAATGGGTGATCTCTCCCAGTATTAAGGCCAGAATTTTATTATTAGTTGATTTACAAACCCTCCTACTGTAGTTTCCTGGAAAGTAGAAAAAAAATAAAATTTTATTTCTAAATCTTTTTATTTTATTTTGAGGTTCTGTCTGCGCATTTTTGAGAATGACACTGTTAAAAGTGATTGTCCTGTCCAGATTTTTAGGAAAATGATGAAATATTTAAAGATTACCTTACTAGTTTTACTGTTTTACTGGAGATATTAAAGAAAAAAAGGGAAAAAAGCTCTGAAAAAAAAATAAAATAAAAAAAGCTCTGAAAAAAATAAAAAAGCTCTGAAAATGACCAGTTAACTGGTCATTTTCAGAGCTTTTTAATTTTATTTTTTTCCGTCCCCCCGACCCTAAATCTGAAAAAAAATTCCCGTAAATCAACTAATAAAAAAATTCTGGCCTTAATTATCATCTGTACACAGTGATGTTTATTTTCTAAAGTATTTGAGATCAATTTTGACAAGGAATCTGCGAGTGCCCCCTACATTCTTGCGTTCATACAAGGAACCCACTGCCTAATTAAGGTATTTGTTGAGCAATTTATGAATGGATTTTTCGGCCCTGGTGGAAGATTAACAAAAATTCCCACTTCTGCAGGAAGAGAATTCACCAAATTTCTCTTTTGGATAGGGCTTGGGTCAAAGAGACTTCAGACATTTTTTGTTAAATGAACTGCATTTTTGGATATTTTTTCTGATATAACATGGATTAGAGTCAAAGAGACCTAGGACATGTACATATTTTAAATCATGCATTTTTTGGATATTTTGTCTGATGCTTGCCCCGATTGATTATGACAATGTATAGAGTCAAATAGACATATGAGCCGCGACATGAGATTTTCAACACTGTGGTATTTTGACAAGTGTAGACTCAGACGAGCCTGTGTAGCCTCCTTTTAAGCTTAAAAACTCCAAATGATGTTTGGTCAGTAGCTTAACAGTCTTAGAATAATCGACTAGCAAAGGCTCTGATCAGACTATGCGTATGCGCAGGCTGGTCTTAGCCTTTGCTGGTCGCACATACTACATTGTTGGAAACTTCATGTTGTGGCTCATTATATTGTTTTAAAGTGATGTGCATTTTTTGATATTTTGTTTTGATTTTTCTCATTGATTATAACAGGGTAACGAGTCAAAAAGACCTATGGCATACATATACGCATATACATTTTTTAAACAAAATGCATTTTTTATATTTTGTCTGATTATTTTCATTTGATTATGACAATTTTTAGAGTCAGAGACCAGTCCTAGGACACTATATACATTTTTAAATGATATGCATTTTTTTTCGTTGGAATTTTTTCTTCTGATTATGACAATGTATAGAGTCAAAGAACATATAGATATATTTTTAAAATGATATGTATTTTTGGATATTTTGTTTGATTTCTTGTCTGATCATAATAAAATGTAGATCTCAAGTCAAAGAAACCTATGATTTAAATGATATGCACTTTTGGATATATTTTGTCAAATTTTTTCTTCTGATTATAACAAAGTATTAAGTCAAAGAACCAAGGACATATTATATTTTAAATGATATGCATTTTTAGATATTTTGTCTGATTTTTCTTCTGATAATAGCAAATTTAAGTAGTAAGTCAAAGAGCCTAGGACAATTTAAAAAAAAAAATGGTATTCATTTTTGGATATTTTGTCTTATTTTTGTCTGATTATCACAAAATGTAATCAAAGAGACCTATGACATACGAGGGCTGATTGATAATTTGCTGAATTCTCCTCTCAAAAAATATTACTTAATCACGTAAAAACTCTTATGCAAGTAAAACAACTTATTTTCTCTTTCATTATCAGGTAAATGAATGAATATATTATAATATGAGCCGTGGCATGAGATTTCCAACAATGTGGCATTTTGACATGTGTGGACTCGGACGAGCCTCTGCAGCCTCCTTTTCAGCTTAGAAACTCCAAATGGTGTTCATTCAGTAGCTTAACAATCATAGAATACTCAAGCGAGTAGCAAAGGCTCGGATCAGACTGGGCGTATGGGCAGGCTGGTCTGAGGCTTTGCTGGTCGCACATACCACATTGTTGGAAATCCCATGCACTGGCTCATTATTATATAAAAGAATATATGGTAGTCATAGCAACCATTGTATGGTGACTTGAAGCACGCTGTTATTTCACATAATCTGAATTCATAAAACATGCTACTGTGCCGTCAAATTTAGCATAAATTTTGCTCGAACCTTACTGTCATTAGCGTGACATTTCAACGTCATTTCCATAAAGTTTGAATATGTTGTGTTGGACGGTAACTTCGCAGCAGCCTGCAGTTTATGATCATGGCTTCAAAATTGTGCATAACGTTGGCATATGACATTGAATTGCTCACAGTTGTCAAATTTTGTGTGGGACTCTAACTGTCACCAGTAGAAACACTTAAACAAATTGAAAGCTGGGATACATTACAAGCATGTGGAAAAACATTTGTCTATAAATGGCATGAGCGATTCAGGGAGGGTAGATCCTCAGTGTTGGACGACGAAAGACCTGGTTGGCTGACATGGACAGTCATTGTTGGAAATGCAGCATTAGTGAAGGATCTTTTAAATAATGACAGACAGTTTACGGTTCGAGGTATTGCAGAGGAACTATTTCTTTAGTATTACTCAGTGCAGCACATTCTTACAGACGAGCTTAATATGTGAAAAGTGGCAGCGCGTTGGGTGCCTCGTATTCTCACATTAGACAACAAACAAAGGCGATGGGATGTTCTCAAGAATTTCTTAATCGGTATGCGACCCACGGTCACAGATTCTTAGACAAGATTGTAACAACCGAGGAGACCTGGCTGTACTATTACGACCACGACTCAAAAGCAATAATCATCTATTGGGAAGTCACCAGATACACCAACTCCAAAGAAAGCCAGGGCTCAGTGCAGTTGTAAGAAGGAAATGTACATTTTCTTTATAGACAGACACCACTCTTGCTGCAACACAAGGTTTAACATTCAAGGGTATGTCATGATTTAATATTTATGATAAATTACATTTAGAACCTATATGTTTTAATATTTATATATTTTAATAATAAAATAATCATATGTAAAAAAATAAATACATTGGAAATGTATACTTCTAACATAACCTCTAAGTATTATGACCCTCGATTCATTCAATGCATTTACCGATTCATTCAATGCTTTACCGTTACAGTCACGCCTCAGAGCGTTTTTATAGAAATATAACAGCATAAATATTTTATGAACTAATGGTTATGTGCTATTTTCAGGTGTTAAGACGGGATTTGGTACAAGCCCTGTGACAGAAACGACCACAGCTGGATCTAGATGATGTTATAAACCATCATGATAATGCCCCTGCCCATCGTGCTTGTGATACAGAACTGGACATTGACTTGCTAGGTTTGAATCTACTGCCACACCCGACTTATAGTCCGGATTTAGCCCCCTTGGACTTTCGTCTATTTCCTGATCTTAAGAAGGAACTTAGAGGCCAACGGTTTGAAACCTCTAGAATTACGCAAAAAATCATGTGAAGTTATCTCGTCATTCAGTGAGGATTGGTTTATGGTAACATTTGACCAATGGCTACATAGACATAGAAAGGATGTTGCCACAGGTGGTGATTACGTTGAGAAACCGGGTACTAGACTGTGACGTTTAAGTATGGTCGTTGACATTTTAAGTAACATCAGCGTGCTTCAAGTGTGACGTAGTACTGTTGTTTAATGTTTTTTGTCAACTTAATTGTTGCATAATATTTTAGCTCTAGATCAGTCTTGAGTAAATGTAGCGCTTGATGTATTTTGTTTTTTCATTTTCTACTCCATGTTTCAGTTGTAAAGCAATTCTGCGAACTTATCAATCGGCCCTCATATATATATTTTTTTCTTCAGTATTAAATCTAAGAGCCTAGGACATACATATGCATATCTGGATATTTTGTCTGAATTATTGTCTGATTATAACAAAATGTAGATTCAAAGAGACCTACGACATATATAATTTTCTTAAATGATATGCATTTTTGAATATATTTTGCCTGATTATAACAAGGTGTAGGACTAAGATAGTTTAGAGTCAACTTAATTTTTGAAGAATTTAAAACTTATTTTTCACATGCAGAACTGGCAGTTGAATCAATTCATAAAAGATGACTTGAGGGAAGTGCTTATTAAATAATGTAGCAACTCTTGTTTAATTGGTAGGTTTTTACAGATTGAAACAAATATATTTTTATCTTTATAGCCTCTTACCAAACAAGTATCAATCTGGCCTTTAGTTAAGAGTGCATACCAAAAAATTTATTTTCTTATTCCTCAACCAAAACATATTAGGTTGTGGGTCACCGGTTTTCAGCGTAAAGATGTAAATATTTTCTTACCCATCAGTTTTCACATATGTTTTGGGTGCTCAAAAGAACCGTCTCATTGAGACGGTTCTTTTGAGTACGCACAACATATTTTTGGTTGAGAAATAAGAAAATTAAATTTTCACTAAAGACCTGGTGGGTACTTCAAATATAATTGTATAACTGACCATGAGCTTAGCAAACAGGGCAGACCCTATTGAGTTGCAATATACTGTATCATCTGATCTGGATCTGCACTATATGTCAATATCTCAACATATGTTGTTGGTACTCATTGATATCATCTCGGTGACATATGTTGTTGGTAATATTGATACTCATTCTAGGTATCATCTATCCATGATGCTTGCAATTTAAATTCCTCAAGTACTCTACTGGGCCTAAAAAAGGAACCTATTACACTTTTATGGGCCTGTCACACCTAGCAGATATGGCTTGTCTCATTGGTCCGGATCCCCTGTACCCCTTCGGGATCTTCCCCGTCTGGATCCTGCCAATGAACTGAAACAGTTGTTTATTTTTCATGTAAGTAATGCCAGTGAAAGTAGTACTTGTTCATTGTAAAGTGGTAGCAGCCACTCTTAGAATCTGCCAATATCAAACCACAAAATATTGAAAAACATTTTACACCAAATATTCCAGCTTGGTGTATGAAACCACCTGGAATACTTTTTGATTTACATTCCGGGAAAAAAACTGAATCAAATCCACACATATTAAAGGACGATCTCAGAAAAATGCAAAGTCGTTATAAGAATTACCAACAAATTTATACTGATGGGTCAAAGGAAGACTCAAAGGTTGGTTGTGCTGTTATATCAGACAACCATAGTAATATGCTACGTATACCTGACGATTCATCAATTTTCACTGCTGAAGCCAAAGCAATCGATCTAGCTTTAGATTTCATTAGCACTTGTGATGCTAACAATAAATTTATTATATTTTCTGACTTGCTTTCTGTATTGAAAGCAATGAACCATACCAGTTCAAAGAATCCACAGATTCAGAAACTTTTAGAAAAATGTCATGAGCTTTTAGCTTATAAAGAAATTGTTCTCTGTTGGGTTCCTAGTCATATAGGTATCCAAGGGAATGAGACGGTAGATAAGCAAGCAAAAACATCGCTTTCATTAGAACCAACTTCTTTTAAGATTCCATTTTCTAATTTTAAGCCATCTATCAATAAATATATCTTGGAAGAATGGCAAACTTCATGGAATAACAGCATTGGAAATAAACTTCTTGACATCAAACCAACTATTGGTGAATATCAATCAGTTGTTCGAAACATTAGAAAAGTAGAAGTAGTTTCATACTTACTACAAGGTGAAGAGCAACCACAATGTGTTGGTTGCGACGCACCATTCACTGTACGTCACTTCCTTTTGGAATGTTGCGACTTTGCACAAGTAAGAAATAATTGCTTCCATGTTGATAACATGAAAGAATTAGTTCAAGATATACATATTGATAGTATTATGACATTTTTAAGACAAATAAATTTTTTTAACAAAATCTAATTGCTATTTTTAAAATCATGTTTTGTTTTACATTTGTATCAGACCATAATACAGATTTTTTAATGTTGTATTCTGTTCAGTTAAAGAACATGTACAGTTATCTGAATAGCTCTTTGAAACTGTCAGATATTGTATGTGGTCTCTCCTGTCAACAGTCGTATTGCAATTTATTATCATTATACAAACTCATCATCATTCCTTTTATTTTATCTTATAAATTTTTACTTTTTCCATCTTCATCATGTTTAGTTTAAAACCGTCTGACGCTAATGACCCACAAGGGTTGATGGGTCGTTAAGCATCAAACAAATCAAAGCAATTTGGGGAGGGGCCAATGGCCTTTCAGATTGGGAAAATTAGTGTGGCAATCCATAAATTTGGAAATTTGTTATTGTGCACAATTATGTCATTTTTGGTCAATAAAAAACAAATAAGCTATTATACATACGATCTCCATTAAATTGAAGGAGAATTGTCACCATTTAGCTTGTGTGCGTGTTGACTGGATGGAAATCCCAATCTTAAAAAAAATTTTTTTTTTTGAAGATTGTTATTTTTTTTCCTTAAAATTGGGCAAAAAGGCTAAATTCCATTGGGAATGGGGCCGAATTTCAGGGGCATCGGCCCCTGAGAACACCCCCAAAAAATCCCTGGGAAGTGTTATAAGGTCATGGCTTGATGGCATGAATAAAGCCGATCACCAAGTAAAGCCCATGTTTATACAGATTTGTGACGTAGCTGGGACTTCCACAACACTTCGGTTGCACATTGGTAGCATATTGGTAGTACAACATCAGTGTGCATGTATCTTTCATTCTATGGACCTGTCAACAGTGGCATGTCAGAAGAAGAACAGCCACCTTGGTATATTTTAATTTTCCCCTGTGAGAATTTTAAAAACAGTCTAAGAATTATTCTTGCACAGTTCTTGAACAATTGTTCAAGAACTGTGGAAGATTAGCTCTTAAAAAGTTCAGGTACAGTTCTAGAAAAGTTCAAGAATGTTAAATGAACTGTTCAAGAGCTAGTATATTGAACATTTCTTGATTTGTTCTTAATTATTTTTCATGAATACTTTAAAAACAATGATTCTTATATATTTCTGTCAGAACAGTTCAAGAACGGTTCCTGAACAATAGTTCAAGAACAGTTCTTGAAAAGTTCTTGAAAGAAAATGGGCTATTTAATGTTCAAGGACTATTCTTGCACAGTTCTAGGACTGTCATCATTTGATTCTTAAACCAATCTTGCACAGTTCTAGAACAATTTTCAAGAAAACTTATTCTTAAAAAATGAGTCCAGTTAAACAGTTCTTAAAATATAATAGAACTGTTCTTGAACACTTTAAGAGCAGTTCATGTGGGATAGATAAGAAAAAGGGGCTTGGTTTTCAGTAGAGTTTTATGTTGGGCTTGGTTTTTTTGTGGGGGGGGGGGAGGGGGTTTATGTATAAAAAAAAGAAAAAAAGATTGGGTGTCAGTAGGTTTCAACCTTCACTTCCATGTCCTCTGACCCCCTTTTCCTGACCAGCTAGCCCTTATAATCTTCACTTCTAGGGTCTTGTCTTTTATTCTTCATCAGAGTGTGTCACTGCAGATATTTTCCCTTGGAAATTATTAGTATATGACAAAATCACAACAATGAGATACTGAGAACGCATGCCTTTGACCACACGGCAATGACATCAATTATTTTAACATTAATAAGCTTGTTTTGATTTCAGGAACATAAACAATTCAAGAACCATTTCAAAACATCTGTTCTGATTGATTTGTTCTTAAACTGATTTTGCATTTGTTCTAACAACTATTCAAGAACCATTTAAAAGCATTTGTTCTTATTGTAAGTTTTGGAACTGTTTTCTTTCATGTTTTAAGGTTCTGAAACAGTTCTTCATAAGTTCTTTAAGGTGTTCTGGAACATTTCAAGAACATTTGTACTGATTAAATTGTTCTTTAAATGTTCTTTATTTGTTCTAAATACTGTTCAAGAACCATTTACAAACATTTGTTCTTATTTTAGTTCTGGAACTGTTCTATATTTGTTATTTCACTTTTTAAGAACATTTTAGGACTTTTTAAGGTTCTGAAACATTTCTTAATAAGTTCTTAAAGATGTTCTGAAACCTTTCAAAACACCTGTACTGATTAAATTGTTTTTTAAATGTTCTTTATTTGTTCTAAATACTGGTTAAGAACCATTTAGGAACATTGGTTCGTATTGTAAGTCCTTGAACTGAGCTTTTAGATAAGAGTGCATACCAAAAAACTTTTTAAGAATATTTTAAGACTTTTGAAGTTTCGTAAACAGTCCTTATCAGTTCTTTTTTAGATGTTTTGGAACCTTTTGAGGGTTCTAGGTTCCAGAGGCACAGTAGTGTGTTGGAACCTTGAGCAAGACACTTTGTCCTCAAGTTTGTTCAAATGATGGTCCTATGTTGGCCATAACCTATTAAGCATCATTTAAATTTGCTTCCTAGTGCATTTAAATGGGAACATTTTTGCCCCCAAAGTCGGCTTTGGGGGCATATAGTTTTTGAACTGTCCATCCCACCTAGGACCATCATTTGAACAAACTTGCTTGGTCAAGGATGTTTTACAGTGCATGGTCATTATTTGAATCAATGGCTGACCTAGCCACTTGATATCTAATTTAAGCCAACTTATAAGCTATTATATACACACACGCCACACTTGATCTATTGATAAATTAATCAGCATGTTTTTCCCATGCAGCCACATATAATGCATGGAATGCTCAAGGCTCCAGCTAAGTCAGAAAAGTAGAAAATATGACAATTGGGTTTGAAATGTATTTGGGATTGCATAAAAGAAATGAACCCTTCCCAAAAACAGGTACTTTGGCAGGCAGTTAAGACCCAGATGAAATGCCACATTATGTCGCATTTCATCAGAGTCTGCACTGTTTGTTAAGACAAAATCAATCTTCAGAAAAAAAAATAATAGTTTTTTTTGAAATTATAACTTGTG
This sequence comes from Loripinus fragilis, assembly GCA_964019695.1. NCBI lineage: Eukaryota > Metazoa > Mollusca > Bivalvia > Lucinida > Lucinidae > Loripinus > Loripinus fragilis. Next base: position 68,127,239 of record OZ026526.1, read on the forward strand.
AATCCTCAATATATACAATGGTCCATCCTGACTTACTGTAAATTCGGTAATTTTCGCGAGGACTTTATTTTCGCGAAACTTCGCATATGCATATGCGAAGTTTCGAGAAAATAAAACCCACGCGAAATGGCAAAATCACTCTGTCGTTTATTGATATAGGTAAATCTTGCCTTAATCGCGAATTTTTCACATCACTAATGTGTCTTTTAATGCTATTCGCGAAAATAAAATTCTCGCGAAAATTTCCGAATCTACAGTAACTACAGATCATAGAATTTCCAATGAAGTTTGATACAGTTACTGTAGATTCGGAAATTTTCTGTAAAGGGTTAAAGTGTCCACATATGAGCCAGCACATAGGATTTTGGTACTTATGGCATAGAGGAACAGGAAAGGTTCAAGTGTGGATCCAGAGGGGGGGACAGGGGGTCCGGACCCCCCCTGGAAAATCACAACTTATATGGGTTTCTGTAGGGAATAAGCAATTGGACCCCCCCCCCCCCCCCCCCCCCCCCCCTGGAAAAAGTGGGACCCCCCTGGAAATTGTTGGACCCCCTCTGGATCCTTGAAAAATGATAGATTAATTTGAAATTGACCATTTGACTTCTGTAAAATAAGCTGAGGACTAAAAAAAAAAAGTTGTCAGAGCTTTTTTTGTCAGGCTGACCTGGACCCCCCTTGACGAAAATTCCTGGATCCGCGCATGAGGTTCAAATGAGACTCTTTCTCTATCGAGCCAGCTCTGCTGGCACACATGAAGGAGTAAATATGGTTTTACACTGGATTTTTTTTAAACATTTTAGCAAACTGAAGGGTCTAATCTGTGTTGATCAAAAATAAGTGACTTGCTGTACCACTAGGTAATGATCAAACCAGCATACCCATACAGGACTGTCTTGAAAAGTCCTTGAAAATAAAATTTGCCTTGAAAAGTACTTGAAAAACACTCAAAGGCCTTGAGAAGTCCTTGAATTTTACCATTTAAAGGAGGATTTAACAATTCAACAGTGTTTTTTGAGATATATAAAACTGTTGTGCCTTCATTATCTTAAACTAATATCTTTAGTTATGGACTCTAGCATTTCAGAAATAGAATTTTAACGTGTAAATCAGTATTTTTCTTAAGTTTTCAGCCCTTGAAAACAGTAGTCCTTGACAGCTAAAACAGAAAAATCTTTAAACAACTTCTGAACCACCAGTTCAAATTCAAAATAATTTCACCCAATTATTTTGTATTATATGCCCTGTTCCAAAACTGCATAAATGGTTTAGCTCTGCCCCAGAGTTAAAAATAGAAAAAATATCCTTCACTCAGCTGAGTGATCCAAGCTGAGTGATCCAGGGCCTTAGATAGCCCTTTTGTTTCCTATTTTTTATATTGGTAAGCTTTAAAAAACTCATAAATTACTGGCCTATTTGAAAGTAATTTAACAAAATCTAGTGGCCATGACCAGGAAATGCCATAATCACAGATCGCAGCCCAACCAATGGCACCAATGACGTAGCCAGAACGCTGAAAAATTTACACACATCAAAGGGAGGCTACTGGATGAAGCAGTGGTTCTCTTCTATTGCATCCCTTTTCAAATTGGGAACTTCTCTTAAAGGGAAGAATTGGCTCCCAGAGGGGTTCCTTATGGTATGGAAAATCACTTTTACCACGTTAGGTGCCCTCCCTTGAATGTTACTATTTTTATTACGCCCATGCGTAACTGCGTAATGGGAGCTACGCCAATGGGCACCATGAGGAAGAGACAGAGACAGAAGACACCCACAAGACCGCAGGAATACAGTAAAACCTGTCTAAAACGGCCACTCTAAAAAGACCAAATTTTTTGTTCAAGACCTTGAGTATCGCTTAATGCAGGTCAAAAGTATTGCAGAATGCTCCAAAAGAGCATTCTGCAATACTTTCGACTTGCATCAATATACCGTTTGTCATTAAGATCTTTGTTTTGTCTATATTTGAGTGGCCGCTTAAGACAGGTTTTACTGTATAATTGAAGAAAAACAACCAGCTCCCTCTTCCTTAGCAAGATATGTCATGCTGAGTATTTTATGTATTACACTCCATCCCATTCAAGCATATGTTATTTCAATCGGAGTTGAAAACAGTGTGGATACTGATCAGATGGCTTCATTAGTAGCAAGCCGATCTGGATCTACAGTGTTTTAAAAAAGATAAATGCGGGTTCAGCAGAACAATGTAGATAGGGCAGTCAGGTGTAAGTCAGATCAAAGGATTTTTCATGCTGTGCTGGGGCATAAGACTAGAATGTATGAAATGCCCTTGTCTAACTTTAATGTCTTTTTTTAACTTTTAAAGCTGCATACTCCGTAACTATGAACATTTTTCGAAAAAAAATATTTTCTTTTTAAATCATTTGTAAAAGTAGAATAAAGTTATGTTGTCACAATAAATCTAATTTCTACAGGTGAAAACTGCATGGAAAAGTGAATTATCTTATTAAAACAGGTGATTTTTCTCTTGTTTGTAATTATTTGCGTCCCAATAATTCTAGACAGTTAATTTTTAACATAAATGTGGGAGCGCAGTGGCTCAGTGGTAGAGTGCTTGACTCGAGACCGAAGGGCTGCGGGTTCGAGCCTCACCGGCGTCACTGGGTTGTGGTCCTTAAGCAAGACACATTTATCCTAGCTTAGTACTTGTTCAACCCAGGAAGACCCGTCCGGCATAACTGAAAGATTGTTGAGTGGACGTAAAGAATCAAATCAAACAAACATAAATGCTGTTGTTTTGGCACTAATAATTTGTTAACTATTACCAAAAAGGTAAAATGTATACCTGAATTTTAGTATTTTTACTGTGTTCTTGAAAAATAGAAACATTATTTCTAAAATGAAAAGATCAAAAGTTACAGACTATGCAGCTGTAAGACATATGTGGCTAATTTCCATGCGCATCATTTCCCCCGTCAAGAAACAGGTTAAGTTGTCTGGGTCCTGTCTTTCGACCATTTACAGATTCGGATCAACACAGCTTTCAGAAACTCTTTTGTCATATCTATGTTCGGACATTTTCTTGACAAAATAAAGTAATTAAAGTGTGTCCGAAATATATATTGTCTGTTTAGCAGAACGCATCGTCTCAGTACCAAATACAGATAAATGTAGCTAAGACGAAATCAAACGATGTTCACAATTACCCTGGTTACAAATACGAAAGTGGCAGAGGCTCTTCTTTTTGTACAGTTATTTAAAGCGGCGCTAAATCTGACTTTGTGGCCAAGTGGTTAGCAGGTCTGGCTACGAAAACAAAGTACCTATTGGATCGACTCCCACGTGTGCACCTGTTTTCAGTGTGTTTTTTCGTTCTTTTTTTAGCATTTTAATGTTAAACTGCTTTATTTGAGTAAAATGGCATCATCAAAACGACCAAAATGGTCATTCCTGAACTTTTTATGTTGAATTATGCAATTAACCTATGGGGTGGGATTATATTTGGCCCACCTGAATGTGAACTAGTTTGGCGACCCCAGATTTTTATTCTTTTTTTCTGAAAGGTATTTATAATAGTCCAGGAAATAAAAATAAATTCTTAAGATTTTCAACATCAGATTTTTTAATATATGATTTATTCTAAAAACAAATTCCAATTACCGCAAATTGCCAAAATATGTCATGCAGTATCTTGTCAAAGCTTGGGATAATGTAAATTAGCACATTTTCTAAAAGGTTTGAGGTCATGGGCAATAATTTAAGTTAATAGAAAGAAGCTGGATGAAGATTACAACAATTTTAGCTAGATATTTAGGACTAGTGTTTTTCTTTCATCTGTTCAAATGCTGAAAACTCCCATATGAGATTATTAAAAAATATGCACGGTAACATATCCTTTTTATTTCATAAATGGATAGCCCATGCATAAAACAAACTGTATGCAAAGTATTGAACAGGTTTCAACATGGGAAGTATTTAGTAGCATATGTCCTTAATTCTCACTTTCTTTCACATATATAATAGTTTTTGACTTAACTTGTGACTTTCCTACTGTTATACCCTGACATACAAAGTATGTGGGGGTATATAGTTTTTACCTTTCTGTACATCCATTCTGACACCCAGGGTCAACATTAATGTGATGAAATTTATATTATGAAGACCCTTTGATGGATTTCATTTATATTAGTCCTGATGGTAGAATACTAGATACAGGTCTTTTAAAGTTTTTATCATCACCATCCCCACTCTTGGTTGTGACCTTGAGGTAAAGGTCACAGACTTAGAATTTTCTTATAAAATTAAGAAAATGTTATGGTTATGTAGCTATATTATCAAGACCCTTTGGTAAATTTCATTTATGTTGGCATGTCTAAAGTTTGACTCTCGGCCATTCCCATATAGGTACTTAAATTGAAAAGCTTAGGGGCGTCGCATGACTGCTATTGAATTATACAGGCAGTCCTTTAGTTAAGAGTGTGTACCAAAAATTAGTTTTCTTATTTCTCAGCTAAAACATATATTATGGGTACTCAAAAGAACCTTCTCAAAGAGATGAGACGGTTCTTGTGAGCACCTTAAACATATGTTAAAACTGATGAGTAAGAAAATTTTAACAATTTTACGCTAACAATTTTACGCTCGAAAATTTTGCTATCTTAACCTATGATACAGGTCAATATCCAGAGGTCACAACAAATCTAAGGAATGACACTGAGGTCAAGGTCAAGGACTTATAAACTTTATATACAAGTTTTTTTTTCTTTTACTGTATATAAAATAACTATATTATTAAGACCCTTTATTGGTTGATATAGGTCTAAAGTTTTACTCTGAGCCATCCCCAACGCAGGGTGTGAAAGTCAAATATTTGCATTTAAGTTTGTATAGCTCTACATTTTGGTTTGTCACTTGATGGTAGATGTTTTACTATTATCACATTAGGCCAGGCTCACGCATTCCCAAATCAAATATAAAAGTCAAACATAGCTGCATTATCTTTTTCCGTATGCTCTGGCTTCTCTCTCCCCTCTTCTTTTCTTTCTCTTTGTATTTCTTGACTTTAAGTTCCCCTCTATTGTTCTTCATACCCTAGCATTTTTAAAAAAGCATAGGGGATATTGAAATCGCCTCCGTCTATCTGTCCGTCTGTCTGTTATGCTATCTCTTTAACCATTGGACGAAATCAACCAAATTTGGTGTTTGAGTTACTCACATGAATGGGGCGAGCAACAGGAAAAGAATTGGCCCCACACTGGAGCCGTGGGGAGGGGTCAAAGGTCAAGTATCATTAAATTGCAATAACTAAGCCAATTTCAAAGATTTCATGCCAAACTTTGTGTGTGTTCTTACAAATAGAAGATATGAAACATATCAGACGGGACTTTTGCTCCGACGCCGGGATCATGCCTCAGGGTTGGGACTTGGGGGCGCCAGGGTACACAGGGGGTGATTTTTTTTTCTAACATGGTCATGTCGCATATCAAAATGACGGGGATGATAAGTAGAACAGAATGCAAGTAAAATTTTCACCCTGAATGCACCAGATGGCACCAGTTTTATCAAAATATATGAGTCAAATATATGAGTGTGGGGATTTGCGATGGCGTCCCATCAACTGTACATTCTAGTTCGCATTGTATTCCTTGTTGCTTCTCTGGCTTCTTGTTCCCCTCAACTATTCTTTCTCTTTGTATTCCCTGCTACTGTTCTGGCTCCTTGTTCCCTTCTTTTTCTCTTTGTATTCCCTGCTGTTACTCTAATCTTCTTGTTTCCCTCTTCTGTTTTTTTTCTCTTTGTATTCCTTGCTGCTATTCTGACTTCTTTTTCCCCTCTACTCTTTTTCTCTTTGTATTCCTTGCTGCTTTTCTGACTCCTTGTTCCCTCTTCTTTGCTTTCTTTTTATATTCCCTGCTGATGTAATAGCTTCTTGTTCTCCTCTTCTCTTTCTTTTTGTATCTGTGCTGCTGTTCTGGCTTCTTGTTCCCCTCATTGTATTCTCTGCTGCTCTGACTTCTTGTTCCCCTCTACTCTTCTTCTCTTTGTATTCCCTGCGGCTCTGACTTCTTGTCCCCCTCTACTTTTCTTCTCTTTGTATTCCCAATTGCTTTTACTTCTTGTTCCTCTCTACTGTTCTTTTTGTTTGTATTCCCTGCTGCTCTGACTTGCTGTCCCCCTTTTGTATTCCTTGCTACTAGAATGACTTCTTATTTTCCCTATTGTCCTTTGTTCACTTTATATCTGTGCTGCTGTTCTGGCTTCTTGTTCCCTCTTTGTATTCCCTGCTGGTCTGACTTAATGTTCCCCTTTACTTTTCTTTTCTTTGCATTCCCAACTGCTCTTACTTCTTGTTCCTCTCTACTCTTCTTTTCTTTGTATTCCCTGCTGCTCTGACTTCTTGATCCCCTCTACTGTTCTTATCTTTGTATTCCCAACTGCTTTTACTTCTTGTTCCCCTCTACTCTTTTTCCCTTTGTATTCCCTTCTGCTCTGGCTTTATGTTCCCCTCTACTATTCTTTCTCTTTGTGTTCCCAACTGCTTTTACTACTTGTTCCCCTCTACTCTTCCTCCCTTTTTATTCCCTTCTGCTCTGGCTTTATGTTCCCCTCTACTATTCTTTCTCTTTGTATTCCCTGGTATGACTTCTTGTTGCCCTCTACTCTTCTTCTCTTTGTTATTCCTGCTGCTCTGACTTCTTGTTCCCCTCCACTCTTCTTCTTTTTGTGTTCCCTGCTGCTCTGACTTCTAGTTCCCCTCTACTCTTCTTCTCTTTGTATTCCCTGCTGCTCTGACTTCTTGGCCTCTCTACTCTTCTACTCTTTATATTCCCTGCTGCTCTGACTTCTTATTCCCCTCTACTCTTTTTTTCTTTGTATTCCCTGCTGCTCTGTTTTCTTGTTCCCATCAACTCTTCTCTTTATATTCTAGCTGCTCTGACTTCTTGTTCCCCTCTACTCTTTTTTTCTTTGTTTTCCCTGCTGTTCTGACTTCTTGTTCCCCTATACTCTTCTCTTTATATTCTAGCTGCTCTGACTTATTGTTCTCCTAAACTCTTCTTTCTCTTTTTATTCCCTGCTCTGTTTTCTTGTTCCCCTCTGCTATTCTTCTCTTTATATTCCCTGCTGCTCTGACTTCTTGTTCCACCCTACTGTTCTTTCTCTTTGTATGCCCTACTGCTCTGATTTTCGTTCCCTCTTCCGTTTGTATTCTTAGCTGTTACTATGACTTCTTGTTTTCATTTTCTTTCTTGGTGTATACGTGCTGCTGTTCTGACTCCTTGTTCCCCTATTTGTATGCCCTGCTGGTCTGACTTCTTCTTCCCTGCCACTCTATTTCTCTTTGTTTTCCCAACTGCTCTGACATCTTATTCCCCTCTACTCTTCTTCTCTTTTGATTCCCTGCTGCTCTGACTTTATGTTTCCCTCTACTGTTATATCTCTTTGTATTCCCTGCTCCGTCTTTTCCCCCTCTACCATTCATTCTTTTTGTATTCCCAGCTGTTCTGACTTCTTATTCCCCTCTACTCTTCTTCTTGTTGTATTCCCTGCTCTGACTAATTGATCCCCTCTACTGTTCTTATCTTTGTATTTCCTGCTGCTCTGACTTCTTGTTCCCCTCTACTTTTCTTCTCTTTGTATTCCCTTCTCCTCCGACTTCTTTTCCCCACTACTGTTCATTCTCTTTGTAATCCCTGCTGCTCTGACTTCTTGTTCCCCTCCACTCTTCTTCTCTTTGTATTCCCAGCTTTAACTTCTTGTTCCCCTACACTCTTCTCCTCTTTGTATTCCCTGCTGCTATTGACTCCTTGTTCCCCTCTACTCTTCTTCTCTTTGTATTCCCTGCTCTGACTTCTTGTTCCCCTCTACTCTTCTTCTCTTTGTATTCCCTGCTACTCTGGCTTCTTGTTCCCCTCTACTCTTCTTCTCTTTGTATTCCCTGCTATGACTTCTTGTTCCCCTCTACTCTTCTTCTCTTTGTATTCCCTGCTACTCTGGCTTCTTGTTCCCCTCTACTCTTCTTCTCTTTGTATTCCCTGCTATGACTTCTTGTTCCCCTCTACTCTTCTTCTCTTTGTATTCCCTGCTCTGACTTCTTGTTCCCCTCTACTCTTCTTCTCTTTGTATTTCCTGCTTCTCTGATTTCTTGTTCCCTCTACTCTTCTTCTCTTAGTATTCCCTGCTGCTCTTGACTTCTTGTTCCTTGCTACTGTTCCTCATCTTTGAATTCTCTACTGCTCTGACTTCTTGTTCCCCTCTACTCTTCCTCTCTTTGTATTCCCTGCTCTGACTTCTTGTTCCCCTCTACTCTTCCTCTCTTTGTGTTCCCTGCTCTGACTTCTTGTTCCCCTCTACTCTTCTTCTCTTTGTATTCCCTTCTGCTCTTGACTTCTTGTTCCTTGCTACTGTTCTTCATCTTTGTATTCCCTCCTGCTCTGACTTCTTGGTCCTCTCTACTCTACTTCTCTTTGTATTCCCTGCTCTGACTTCTTTTCCCCTCTACTCTTCTTATCTTTGTATTCCCTGCTCTGACTTCTTGGTCCCCTCTACTCTTCTTCTCTTTGAATTGCCTGCTCTGACTTCTTGTTCCCCTCTACTCTCCTTCTCTTTTAAATCACTGCTGCTCTGACTTCTTGTTCCCCTTACTCGTTCTCTCTTTGTATTCCGTGCTGCTATGACTACTTGTTCCCCTCTACTCTTTTCTCTTTGTATTCCCTGCTGCTCTGATTTCTTGTTCCCTTCTACTCTTCTTTTCTTTGTATTCCCTGCTGGTCTGACTTCTTGTTCCCCTATACTCTTCTCTTTGTATTCCTAACTGCTCTTACTTCTTGTTCCCCTCTATTCTTCTTCTCTTTGTATTTCCTGCTGCTCTGACTTCTTGATCCCCTCTACTGTTCTTTCTCTCTGTAATACCTGCTCTGACTTCTTGGTCCCCTCTGCTCTTCTTCTCTTTGTATTTCCTACTACTCTGACTTCTTGTTCCCCTCTACTCTTCTTCTCTTTGTATTCCCTGCTGCTCCTACTTCTTGTTCCCCTCTACTGTTCTTCTTTTTTAACTTTCGATGACACCGGGCTGCGTAGCGCAGTCGGTAACGTGTCTGGCTACAGATGCGTGTCTGACTGCAGATCCAGGGGTCGCGAATTCGATCCCGGCCTGGTACCATACTTTCACGGAGATTGATCATGAAATAATTTCTACGGTCATTCTCCTCCCTTCGGCTGATTTATTCAAGAAGGGTTGTTGTCAGTTACTAGTGAAGGTATGTGCACAAATTACTGGTTAACTGCTTGCTCAAGCCTGCCCAGGAAAAAGTGTGGTTAAGTGAACTGACCGTCCCGCAATGACCATAGCTGTTGACATGGGACGTAAAGCAACAAAAACAAAACAAAAACTCTCGCTGCTCTGACATCTTGTTCCCCTCAACTTTTCTTCTCTTTATATTCCCTGCTCCTCTGACTTCTTGATTCCCACTACTCTTCTATTTGTATTCCCAGCTTTGACTTCTTGTTCCCCTCTACTCTTCTTCTATCTGTATTCCCTGCTCTGACTTCTTGTTCCCCTCTACTCTTCCTCTCTTTGTATTCCCTGCTCTGACTTCTTGTTCCCCTCTACTCTTCATCTCTTAGTATTCCCTGCTGCTCTGACTTCTTGTTCCCCTCAACTCTTTTTATCTTTGTATTCCCTGCTGCTCTTGACTTCTTGTTCCATGCTACTCTTCTTCTCTTTGTATTCCCTTCTCCTCTGCCTCCTTTTCCCCCTATTGTTCATTCTCTTTGTAGTCCCTGCTGCACTGACTTCTTGTTTCCCTCCACTCTTCTTCTCTTTGTATTCCCTGCTCTGACTTCCTGTTCCCCTCTACTCTTCCTCTCTTTGTATTCCCTGCTCTGACTTCCTGTTCCCCTCTACTCTTCCTCTCTTTGTTTTCCCTGCTGCTCTTACTTCTTGTTCCCCTATACTCTTCTTCTCTTTGTATTCCCTGCTGCTCTTGACTTCTTGTTCCTTGCTACTGTTCTTCATCTTTGTATTCCCTACTGCTCTGACTTCTTGTTCCTCTCTACTCTTCTTCTCTTTGTATTCCCTGCTCTGACTTCTTGTTCCCCTCTGCTCTTCTTATCTTTGTATCCCCTACTGCTCTGACTTCTTGTTCCCCTCTACCCTTCTTCTCTTTGTATGCCCTGCTCTGACTTCTTGTTCCCCTCGTCTCTTCTTATCTTTGAATTGCCTGCTCTGACTTCTTGTTCCCCTCTACTCTCCTTCTCTTTTAACTCCCTGCTGCTCTGACTTCTTGTTCCCCTCTACTCTTCTTCTCTTTGTTTTCCGTGCTGCTATGACTACTTGTTCCCCTCTACTCTTTTTCTCTTTGTATTCCCTTCTGCTCTGATTTCTTGTTCCCCTCTACTCTTCTTCTCTTTGTATTCCCTGCTGGTCTGACTTCTTGTTCCCCTCTACTCTTCTTTTTGTATTCCCAACTGCTCTTACTTCTTGTTCCCCTCTACTCTTCTTCTCTTTGTATTTCCTGCTGCTCTGACTTCTTGATCCCCTCTTCTGTTCTTTCTCTCTGTATTCCCTGCTCTGACTTCTTGGTCCCCTCTGCACTTCTTCTTTTTGTATTTCCTGCTACTCTGACTTCTTGATCCACTCTACTGTTCTTTCTCTCTGTATTCCCTGCTCTGACTTCTTGGTCCCCTCTGCACTTCTTCTCTTTGTATTTCCTGCTACTCTGACTTCTTGATCCACTCTACTGTTCTTTCTCAATGTATTCCCTGCTCTGACTTCTTGGTCCCCTCTGCACTTCTTCTCTTTGTATTTCCTGCTACTCTGACTTCTTGATCCCCTCTACTGTTCTCTCTCTGTATTCCCTGCTCTGACTTCTTGTTCCCCTCTACTCTTCTCTTTGTATTTCTAACTTCTCTGACTTCTTGTCCCCCTCTACTCTTCTTCTCTTTGTATTCCCTGCTGCTCTGACTTCTTGTTCCTCTCTACTGTTCATCCTTTTAACTCTCGCTGCTCTGACTTCTTGTTCCCCTCCACTTTTCTTATCTTTGTATTCCCTGCTGCTCTGACTTCTTGATTCCCTCTAATCTTCTATTTGTTTTCCCTGCTTTGACTTCTTGTTCCCCTCTACTCTTCTTCTCTTTGTATTTTCTGCTGCTCTGACTTCTTGTTCCACGCTACTGTTCGTGATCGTTGTACTCCCTGCTGCTCTGACTTCTTGTTTCCCTCTACTCTTCTTCTCTTTGTATTCTCTGCTCTGACTTATTGATCCCCTCTACTGTATATTCTCTTTGCATTCCGTGCTGCTATGACTCCTAGTTCCCCTCTCCTCTTCTTCTCTTTTAACTCCCTGATGCTCTGACTTCTTGTTCCCTTCTTCTCTTCTTCTCTTTGTATTCCCTGCTCTGAATACTTGTACCCCACTACTAGTCTTCTCTTTGCATTCCCTTTTGCTCTGACTTCTTGTTCCCCTCTACTCTTCTTCTCTTTGCATTCTCTGCTCTTACTTCTTGTTCCACTCTACTCTTCTTCTCTTTGCATTCCTTGCTGCACTGACTTCTTGTTCCCCTCTACTCTTCTTCTCTTTGCATTCTCTGCTCTTACTTCTTGTACCTCTCTACTCTTCTTCTCTTTGCATTCCCTATTGCTCTGACTTCTTGTTCCCCTCTACTCTTATCTTTGTATTCCCTGCTCTGACTTCTTGTTCCCCTCTACTCTTCTTCTCTTTGCATTCTCTGCTCTTACTTCTTGTTCCCCTCTACTCTTCTTCTCTTTGCATATCCTGCTGCTCTGACTTCTTGTTCCCCTCTACTCTTCTTCTCTTTGCTTTCTCTGCTCTTACTTCTTGTTCCCCTCTATTCTTCATCTCTTTGCATTCCCTGCGGCTCTGACTTCTTTTCCCCCTCTACTCTTTGTATTCTCTGCTCTTACTTCTTGTTCCCATCTACTCTTCTTCTTTTTGCATTCCCTGCTGCTATGACTTCTTGTTCCCCTCTACTCTTCTTCTCTTTTAACTCCCACCCTGCTCTGGCTTCTTGTTCCCCTTTACTCTTCTTCATTTTGAATTCCTTGCTGCTCAGACTTCTTGTTCCCCTCTACTCTTCTTCTATTGTATTCCCTGCTCTAACCTCTTGTCCCCCTGTACTCTTCCTCTCTTGGCAATCCCTGCTCTGACTTTTTGTAGCCCTCTTCTCTTCTTCTCTTTGAATTGCCTGCTCTGACTTCTTGTTCCCCTCTACTCTCCTTCTCTTTTAACTCCCTGCTGCTATGACTACTTGTTCCCCTCTACTCTTTTTCTCTTTGTGTTCCCTGCTGCTCTGACTACTTGTTCCCCTCCACTCTTCTCTTTGTATTCCCAACTGCTCTGACTTCTTGTTCCCCTCTACTCTTCTTCTCCTTGTTCCCTGCTGCTTTTGACTTCTTGTTCCCCTCTACTGTTCTTTCTCTTTTAATTCCCTGCTGCTCTGACTTCTTGTTCCCCTCTACTCGTCTTCTCTTTGTATTCCCTGCTGCTCTGACTACTTGTTCCCTTCTACTCTCCTTCTCTTTGTATTCCCTGCTCTGACTTCTTATTTCCCTCTACTCTTCTTCTCTTTGTATTTCCTGCTGCTCTGACTTCTTGTTCCATGCTACTGTTCTTTCTCTTTGTATTCCCTGCTGCCCTGACTTTTTGTTCCCTTCTACTCTTCTCTTTGTATTCCCAACTGCTCTGACTTCTTGTTCCCCATTACTCCTTTTCTCTTTGTATTCCCTGCTGTTCTGACTTCTTGATCCCCTCTACTGTTCATTCTCTTTGTATTCCCTGCTGTTCTGACTTCTTAGTCCCCTCTTCTGTCCATTCTCTTTGTATTCCCTGCTGTTCTGACTTCTTGTTCCCCTCCACTCTTCTTCTATTTGTGTTCCCTGCTGCTCAGACTTCTTGTTCCCCTCTACTCTTCTTCTCTTTGTATTCCCTGCTGCTCTGCATTCTTGTTCCCCTCTACTGTTCTTTCGCTTTAATGTCCTGCTCTGACTTCTTCTTCCCATCTACTCTTCTTCCGTGTGTATTCCCTGCTCTGACTTCTTGTTCCCCTCTACTTTTCTTCTCTTTTAATTCCCTGCTCTGACTTCTTGTTCCCCTCTACTCTTCTTCGCTTTTAACTCCCTGCTGTTCTGACTTCTTGTTTCCCTCTACTCTTCTTCTCTTTGTATTCCCTGCTCTGACTTCTTAGTCCCTTCTACTCTCCTTCTCTTTTAACTCCCATCCTTCTCTGACTTCTTGTTCCCCTTTACTATTCTTCTCTTTGTATTCCATGCTGCCCTGACTACTTGTTCCCATCTACCCTTCTTCTCTTTATATTCCCTGCTGCTCTGACTTCTTGTTACCCTCTACTGTTCTTTTTCTTTAAATTCCCTGCTCTGACTTCTTGTTCCCCTCTACTCTTCTGCTCTTTTAATTTCCTGCTCTGACTTCTTGTTCCCCTCTACTCTTCTTCTCATTGTATTCCCTGCTCTGAATACTTGTTCCCCACTACTAATCTTCTCTTTGCATTCCCTTTTGCTCTGACTTCTTGGTCCCCTCTACTGTTCTTTCTCTTTTAACTACCTGCTCTGACTTCTTGTTCCCCTCTACTCTTTTTCTCTTTGTTTTCCCTGCTCTGACTTCTTGTTTCCTTTTACTCTTCTTCTCTTTTAACTCCCATCCTGCTCTGACTTCTTGCTCTTATTCTATTTGCATTCCCTGCTGCTCTGACTTTTTGTTCCTCTCTATTCTTCTTCTATTTGTATTCCCTGCTGCTCTGACTTCTTGTTCCCCTCTACTCTTCTTCTCTTTGTTTTCCCTGCTCTGACTTCTTGTTTCTATTTACTCTTCTTCTCTTTTAACTCCCATCCTGCTCTGACTTCTTGTTCCCCTTTACTCTTCTCTTTGCATTCCTTGCTGCTCTGACTACTTGTTCCCCTCAACTCTTCTTCTCTTTGTATTCCCTGCTGCTCTGACTTCTTGTTCCCCTCTACTATTCTTTCTCTTTTATTTCCCTGCTCTGACTTCTTGTTTCCCTCTTCTCTTCTTCTCTTTGTATTCCCTGCTCTAGAGCAGACTTCTTGTTCCCCTCAACTCTTCTTCTCTTTGTATTCCCTGCTGCTCTGACTTCTTGTTCCCCTCTACTGTTCTTTCTCTTTTATTTCCCTGCTCTGACTTCTTGTTTCCCTCTTCTCTTCTTCTCTTTGTATTCTCTGCTCTAGAGCAGACTTCTTGTTCCCCTCTACTCTTCTTCTCTTTTAACTACCTGCTGCTCTGACTTCTTGTTCCCCTCTACTCTTCTTCTCTTTTAACTACCTGCTGCTCTGACTCCTTGTTCCCCTCTACTCTTCTTCTCCTTGTATTCCGTGCTGCTCTGACTCCTTGTTCCCCTCTACTCTTCTTCTCTTTGTTTTCCCTGCTCTGACTTCTTGTTTCCTTTTACTCTTCTTTTCTTTTAACTCCCATCCTGCTCTGACTTCTTGTTCCCCTTTACTCTTCTTCTCTTTGTATTCCCTGCTACTCTGACTTCTTGTTCCCCTCTACTGTTCTTTCTCTTTTAATTCCCTGCTCTGACTTCTTGTTCCCCCCTACTCTTCTTCTCTTTGTATTCCCTGCTCTGACTTCTTGTTTCCTTTTACTCTTCTTCTCTTTAACCCCCATTCTGCTCTGACTTCTTGTTCCCCTTTCCTCTTCTTCTCTTTGTATTCCTTGCTGCTCTGACTACTTGTTCCCCTCAACTCTTCTTCTCTTTGTATTCCCTGCTCTGACTTCTTGTTCCCTCTACTCTTCTTCTCTTTGTTTTCCCTGCTCTGACTTTTTGTTTCCTTTTACTCTTTTACTCTTTTAACTCCCCTCCTGCTCTGACTTCTTGTTCCCCTTTACTCTTCTTCTCTTTGTATTCCTTGCTGCTCTGACTACTTGTTTCCCTAAATCTTCTTCTCTTTGTATTCCCTGCTGCTCTGATTTCTTGTTCCCCTCTACTGTTCTTTCTCTTTTAATTCCCTGCTCTGACTTCTTGTTCCCCTCTACTCTCTTCTCTTTGTATTCCCTGCTCTGACTTCTTGTTCCCCTCGACTCTTCTTCTCTTTTAACTACCTGCTGCTCTGACTCTTTGTTCCCCATTCTTCTTCTTCTCTTTGTATTCCCTGCTGCTCTGACTTCTTGTTCCCCTCTTCTGTTCTTTCTCTTTTAATTCCCTGCTCTGACTTCTTGTTCCCCTCTTCTCTTCTTCTCTTTGTATTCCCTGCTCTGACTTCTTGTTCCCCTCTACTCTTCTTGTTGTGTTCCCTGCTCTTGTTCCCCTACAATCTTCTTCTCTTTGTATTCCCTGCTGCTCTTGACTTCTTTTTCCATGCAACTGGTCTTTCTCTTTGTATTCCCTGCTGCTCTGTCTTCTTGTTCCTCTCTACTCTTCTTCTCTTTGCATTCCCTGCTCTGACTTTTTGTTCCCCTCTACTCTTCTCTTTGTATTCCCTGCTCTGACTTCTTGTTCCCCTCTACCCTTCTTCTCTTTGTATTCCCTGCTATGACTTCTTGTTCCCCTCTACTCTTCTTCTCTTTGTATTCCCTGCTATGTCTTCTTGTTCCCCTCTACTCTTCTTCTCTTTGCATTCCCTGCTGCTCTGACTTCTTGTTCCCCTCTACTCTTATCTTTGTATTCCCTGCTCTGACTTCTTGTTCCCCTCTACTCTTTTTCTCTTTGCATTCTCTGCTCTTACTTCTTGTTCCCCTCTACTCTTCTTCTCTTTGCATATCCTGCTGCTCTGACTTCTTGTTCCCCTCTACTCTTCTTCTCTTTGCTTTCTCTGCTCTTACTTCTTGTTCCCCTCTATTCTTCATCTCTTTGCATTCCCTGCGGCTCTGACTTCTTGTCCCCCTCTACTCATTGTATTCTCTGCTCTTACTTCTTGTTCCAATCTACTCTTCTTCTCTTTGCATTCCCTGCTGCTATGACTTCTTGTTCCCCTCTACTCTTCTTCTCTTTTAACTCCCATCCTGCTCTGACTTCTTGTTCCCCTTTACTCTTCTTCATTTTGAATTCCTTGCTGCTCTGACTACTTGTTCCCCTCTACTCTTCTTGTTGTGTTCCCTGCTCTTGTTCCCCTACAATCTTCTTCTCTTTGTATTCCCTGCTGCTCTTGACTTCTTTTTCCACGAAACTGGTCTTTCTCTTTGTATTCCCTGCTGCTCTGTCTTCTTGTTCCTCTCTACTCTTCTTCTCTTTGCATTTCCTGCTCTGACTTCTTGTTCCCCTTTACTCTTCTTCATTTTGAATTCCTTGCTGCTCTGTCTACTTGTTCCCCTCTACTCTTCTTGTTGTTGTCCCTGCTCTTGTTCCCCTACAATCTTCTCTTTGTATTCCCTGCTGCTCTTGACTTCTTTTTCCACGCAACTGGTCGTTCTCTTTGTATTCCCTGCTGCTCTGTCTTCTTGTTCCTCTCTACTCTTCTTCTCTTTGCATTCTCTGCTCTGACTTCTTGTTTCTATTTACTCTTCTTCTCTTTTAACTCCCATCCTGCTCTGACTTCTTGTTCCCCTTTACTCTTCTTCTCTTTGCATTCCTTGCTGCTCTGACTACTTGTTCCCCTCAACTCTTCTTCTCTTTGTATTCCCTGCTGCTCTGACTTCTTGTTCCCCTCTACTCTTCTTTCTCTTTTATTTCCCTGCTCTGACTTCTTGTTTCCCTCTTCTCTTCTTCTCTTTGTATTCCCTGCTCTAGAGCAGACTTCTTGTTCCCCTCAACTCTTCTTCTCTTTGTATTCCCTGCTGCTCTGACTTCTTGTTCCCCTCTACTGTTCTTTCTCTTTTATTTCCCTGCTCTGACTTCTTGTTTCCCTCTTCTCTTCTTCTCTTTGTATTCCCTGCTGCTCTGTCTTCTTGTTCCTCTCTACTCTTCTTCTCTTTGCATTTCCTGCTCTGACTTCTTGTTCCCCTCTACTCTTCTTCTTTTTGTATTCCCTGCACTGACTTCTTGTTCCCCTCTACTCTTATCTTTGTATTCCCTGGACTGACTTTTTGTTGCCCTCTACTCTTCTTCTTTTTGTTATTCCTGCTGCTCTGACTTCTTGTTCCCTTCTACTCTTCTTCTCTTTGCATATCCTGCTGCTCTGACTACTTGTTCCCCTCTACTCTTCTTCTCTTTGCTTTCACTGCTCTTACTTCTTGTTCCCCTCTATTCATCATCTCTTTGCATTCCCTGCGGCTCTGACTTCTTGTCCCCCTCTACTCTTTGTATTCTCTGCTCTAACTTCTTGTTCCCATCTACTCTTCTTCTCTTTGCATTCCCTGCTGCTATGACTTCTTGTTCCCCTCTACTCTTCTTCTCTTTTAACTCCCATCCTGCTCTGACTTCTTGTTCCCCTTTACTCTTCTTCATTTTGAATTCCTTGCTGCTCTGTCTACTTGTTCCCCTACAATCTTCTCTTTGTATTCCCTGCTGCTCTTGACTTCTTTTTCCACGCAACTGGTCGTTCTCTTTGTATTCCCTGCTGCTCTGTCTTCTTGTTCCTCTCTACTCTTCTTCTCTTTGCATTCCCTGCTCTGACTTCTTGTTTCTATTTACTCTTCTTCTCTTTTAACTCCCATCCTGCTCTGACTTCTTGTTCCCCTTTACTCTTCTTCTCTTTGCATTCCTTGCTGCTCTGACTACTTGTTCCCCTCAACTTTTCTTCTCTTTGTATTCCCTGCTGCTCTGACTTCTTGTTCCCCTCTACTCTTCTTTCTCTTATATTTCCCTGCTCTGACTTCTTGTTTCCCTCTTCTCTTCTTTTTCTTTGTATTCCCTGCTCTAGAGCAGACTTCTTGTTCCCCTCAACTCTTCTTCTCTTTGTATTCCCTGCTGCTCTGACTTCTTGTTCCCCTCTACTGTTCTTTCTCTTTTATTTCCC
This sequence comes from Loripinus fragilis, assembly GCA_964019695.1. Taxonomy (NCBI): domain Eukaryota; kingdom Metazoa; phylum Mollusca; class Bivalvia; order Lucinida; family Lucinidae; genus Loripinus; species Loripinus fragilis. The sequence continues at coordinate 68,145,081 of OZ026526.1, forward strand.
TGCTCTGACTTCTTGTTTCCCTCTTCTCTTCTTCCCTTTGTATTCTCTGCTCTAGAGCAGACTTCTTGTTCCCCTCTACTCTTCTTCTCTTTTAACTACCTGCTGCTCTGACTTCTTGTTCCCCTCTACTCTTCTTCTCTTTTAACTACCTGCTGCTCTGACTCCTTGTTCCCCTCTACTCTTCTTCTCCTTGTATTCCGTGCTGCTCTGACTCCTTGTTCCCCTCTACTCTTCTTCTCTTTGTTTTCCCTGCTCTGACTTCTTGTTTCCTTTTACTCTTCTTCTCTTTTAACTCCCATCCTGCTCTGACTTCTTGTTCCCCTTTACTCTTCTTCTCTTTGTATTCCCTGCTACTCTGACTTCTTGTTCCCCTCTACTGTTCTTTCTCTTTTAATTCCCTGCTCTGACTTCTTGTTCCCCTCTACTCTTCTTCTCTTTGTATTCCCTGCTCTGACTTCTTGTTTCCTTTTACTCTTCTTCTCTTTAACCCCCATTCTGCTCTGACTTCTTGTTCCCCTTTCCTCTTCTTCTCTTTGTATTCCTTGCTGCTCTGACTACTTGTTCCCCTCAACTCTTCTTCTCTTTGTATTCCCTGCTCTGACTTCTTGTTCCCTCTACTCTTCTTCTCTTTGTTTTCCCTGCTCTGACTTTTTGTTTCCTTTTACTCTTTTACTCTTTTAACTCCCCTCCTGCTCTGACTTCTTGTTCCCCTTTACTCTTCTTCTCTTTGTATTCCTTGCTGCTCTGACTTTTTGTTTCCCTAAATCTTCTTCTCTTTGTATTCCCTGCTGCTCTGATTTCTTGTTCCCCTCTACTGTTCTTTCTCTTTTAATTCCCTGCTCTGACTTCTTGTTCCCCTCTACTCTCTTCTCTTTGTATTCCCTGCTCTGACTTCTTGTTCCCCTCTACTCTTCTTCTCTTTTAACTACCTGCTGCTCTGACTCTTTGTTCCCCATTCTTCTTCTTCTCTTTGTATTCCCTGCTGCTCTGACTTCTTGTTCCCCTCTTCTGTTCTTTCTCTTTTAATTCCCTGCTCTGACTACTTGTTCCCCTCTTCTCTTCTTCTCTTTGTATTCCCTGCTCTGACTTCTTGTTCCCCTCTACTCTTCTTGTTGTGTTCCCTGCTCTTGTTCCCCTACAATCTTCTTCTCTTTGTATTCCCTGCTGCTCTTGACTTCTTTTTCCATGCAACTGGTCTTTCTCTTTGTATTCCCTGCTGCTCTGTCTTCTTGTTCCTCTCTACTCTTCTTCTCTTTGCATTCCCTGCTCTGACTTTTTGTTCCCCTCTACTCTTCTTCTCTTTGTATTCCCTGCTCTGACTTCTTGTTCCCCTCTACCCTTCTTCTCTTTGTATTCCCTGCTATGACTTCTTGTTCCCCTCTATTCTTCTTCTCTTTGTATTCCCTGCTATGTCTTCTTGTTCCCCTCTACTCTTCTTCTCTTTGCATTCCCTGCTGCTCTGACTTCTTGTTCCCCTCTACTCTTATCTTTGTATTCCCTGCTCTGACTTCTTGTTCCCCTCTACTCTTCTTCTCTTTGCATTCTCTGCTCTTACTTCTTGTTCCCCTCTACTCTTCTTCTCTTTGCATATCCTGCTGCTCTGACTTCTTGTTCCCCTCTACTCTTCTTCTCTTTGCTTTCTCTGCTCTTACTTCTTGTTCCCCTCTATTCTTCATCTCTTTGCATTCCCTGCGGCTCTGACTTCTTGTCCCCCTCTACTCATTGTATTCTCTGCTCTTACTTCTTGTTCCAATCTACTCTTCTTCTCTTTGCATTCCCTGCTGCTATGACTTCTTGTTCCCCTCTACTCTTCTTCTCTTTTAACTCCCATCCTGCTCTGACTTCTTGTTCCCCTTTACTCTTCTTCATTTTGAATTCCTTGCTGCTCTGACTACTTGTTCCCCTCTACTCTTCTTGTTGTGTTCCCTGCTCTTGTTCCCCTACAATCTTCTTCTCTTTGTATTCCCTGCTGCTCTTGACTTCTTTTTCCACGAAACTGGTCTTTCTCTTTGTATTCCCTGCTGCTCTGTCTTCTTGTTCCTCTCTACTCTTCTTCTCTTTGCATTTCCTGCTCTGACTTCTTGTTCCCCTCTACTCTTCTTCTTTTTGTATTCCCTGCACTGACTTCTTGTTCCCCTCTACTCTTATCTTTGTATTCCCTGCTCTGACTTTTTGTTGCCCTCTACTCTTCTTCTTTTTGTTATTCCTGCTGCTCTGACTTCTTGTTCCCTTCTACTCTTCTTCTCTTTGCATATCCTGCTGCTCTGACTTCTTGTTCCCCTCTACTCTTCTTCTCTTTGCTTTCACTGCTCTTACTTCTTGTTCCCCTCTATTCATCATCTCTTTGCATTCCCTGCGGCTCTGACTTCTTGTCCCTCTCTACTCTTTGTATTCTCTGCTCTTACTTCTTGTTCCCATCTACTCTTCTTCTCTTTGCATTCCCTGCTGCTATGACTTCTTGTTCCCCTCTACTCTTCTTCTCTTTTAACTCCCATCCTGCTCTGACTTCTTGTTCCCCTTTACTCTTCTTCATTTTGAATTCCTTGCTGCTCTGTCTACTTGTTCCCATCTACTCTTCTTGTTGTTGTCCCTGCTCTTGTTCCCCTACAATCTTCTCTTTGTATTCCCTGCTGTTCTTGACTTCTTTTTCCACGCAACTGGTCGTTCTCTTTGTATTCCCTGCTGCTCTGTCTTCTTGTTCCTCTCTACTCTTCTTCTCTTTGCATTCCCTGCTCTGACTTCTTGTTCCCCTCTACTCTTCTTCTCTTTGTATTCCCTGCACTGACTTCTTGTTCCCCTCTACTCTTCTTCTCTTTGCTTTCTCTGCTCTTACTTCTTGTTCCCCTCTATTCTTCATCGGTTTGCATTCCCTGCAGCTCTGACTTCTTGTCCCCCTCTACTCTTTGTATTCTCTGCTCTTACTTCTTGTTCCCATCTACTCTTCTTCTTTTTGCATTCCCTGCTGCTATGACTTCTTGTTCCCCTCTACTCTTCTTCTCTTTTAACTCCCATCCTGCTCTGGCTTCTTGTTCCCCTTTACTCTTCTTCATTTTGAATTCCTTGCTGCTCAGACTTCTTGTTCCCCTCTACTCTTCTTCTATTAGTATTCCCTGCTCTGACTTCTTGTCCCACTCTACTCTTCCTCTCTTTACAATCCCTGCTCTGCATTTTTGTACCCCTCTACTCTTCTTCTCTTTGAATTGCCTGCTCTGACTTCTTGTTCCCCTCTACTCTCCTTCTTTTTTAACTCCCTGCTGCTCTGACTTCTTGTTCCCCTCTACTCTTCTTCTCTTTGTATTCCCTGCTATGTCATTTTGTTCCCCTCTACTCTTCTTCTCTTTGCATTCCCTGCTGCTCTGACTTCTTGTTCCCCTCTACTCTTATCTTTGTATTCCCTGCTCTGACTTCTTGTTCCCCTCTACTCTTCTTCTCTTTGCATTCTCTGCTCTTACTTCTTGTTCCCCTCTACTCTTCTTCTCTTTGCATATCCTGCTGCTCTGACTTCTTGTTCCCCTCTACTCTTCTTCTCTTTGCTTTCTCTGCTCTTACTTCTTGTTCCCCTCTATTCTTCATCTCTTTGCATTCCCTGCGGCTCTGACTTCTTGTCCCCCTCTACTCATTGTATTCTCTGCTCTTACTTCTTGTTCCAATCTACTCTTCTTCTCTTTGCATTCCCTGCTGCTATGACTTCTTGTTCCCCTCTACTCTTCTTCTCTTTTAACTCCCATCCTGCTCTGACTTCTTGTTCCCCTTTACTCTTCTTCATTTTGAATTCCTTGCTGCTCTGACTACTTGTTCCCCTCTACTCTTCTTGTTGTGTTCCCTGCTCTTGTTCCCCTACAATCTTCTTCTCTTTGTATTCCCTGCTGCTCTTGACTTCTTTTTCCACGAAACTGGTCTTTCTCTTTGTATTCCCTGCTGCTCTGTCTTCTTGTTCCTCTCTACTCTTCTTCTCTTTGCATTTCCTGCTCTGACTTCTTGTTCCCCTCTACTCTTCTTCTTTTTGTATTCCCTGCACTGACTTCTTGTTCCCCTCTACTCTTATCTTTGTATTCCCTGCTCTGACTTTTTGTTGCCCTCTACTCTTCTTCTTTTTGTTATTCCTGCTGCTCTGACTTCTTGTTCCCTTCTACTCTTCTTCTCTTTGCATATCCTGCTGCTCTGACTTCTTGTTCCCCTCTACTCTTCTTCTCTTTGCTTTCACTGCTCTTACTTCTTGTTCCCCTCTATTCATCATCTCTTTGCATTCCCTGCGGCTCTGACTTCTTGTCCCTCTCTACTCTTTGTATTCTCTGCTCTTACTTCTTGTTCCCATCTACTCTTCTTCTCTTTGCATTCCCTGCTGCTATGACTTCTTGTTCCCCTCTACTCTTCTTCTCTTTTAACTCCCATCCTGCTCTGACTTCTTGTTCCCCTTTACTCTTCTTCATTTTGAATTCCTTGCTGCTCTGTCTACTTGTTCCCCTCTACTCTTCTTGTTGTTGTCCCTGCTCTTGTTCCCCTACAATCTTCTCTTTGTATTCCCTGCTGCTCTTGACTTCTTTTTCCACGCAACTGGTCGTTCTCTTTGTATTCCCTGCTGCTCTGTATTCTTGTTCCTCTCTACTCTTCTTCTCTTTGCATTCCCTGCTCTGACTTCTTGTTCCCCTCTACTCTTCTTCTCTTTGTATTCCCTGCACTGACTTCTTGTTCCCCTCTACTCTTCTTCTCTTTGCTTTCTCTGCTCTTACTTCTTGTTCCCCTCTATTCTTCATCGGTTTGCATTCCCTGCAGCTCTGACTTCTTGTCCCCCTCTACTCTTTGTATTCTCTGCTCTTACTTCTTGTTCCCATCTACTCTTCTTCTTTTTGCATTCCCTGCTGCTATGACTTCTTGTTCCCCTCTACTCTTCTTCTCTTTTAACTCCCATCCTGCTCTGGCTTCTTGTTCCCCTTTACTCTTCTTCATTTTGAATTCCTTGCTGCTCAGACTTCTTGTTCCCCTCTACTCTTCTTCTATTAGTATTCCCTGCTCTGACTTCTTGTCCCACTCTACTCTTCCTCTCTTTACAATCCCTGCTCTGCATTTTTGTACCCCTCTACTCTTCTTCTCTTTGAATTGCCTGCTCTGACTTCTTGTTCCCCTCTACTCTCCTTCTTTTTTAACTCCCTGCTGCTCTGACTTCTTGTTCCACTCTACTCTTCTTCTCTTTGTATTCCGTGCTTCTATGACTACTTTTTCCCCTCTACTCTTTTTCTCTTTGTATTCCCTGCTCTGACTTCTTGTTCCCCTCTACTGTTCTTTCTCTTTTAATTCCCTGCTCTGACTTCTTGTTCCCCTCTTCTCTTCTTCTCTTTGTATTCCCTGCTCTGACTTCTTGTTCCCCTCTACTCTTCTTCTCTTTTAACTACCTGCTGCTCTGACTTCTTGTTCCCCTCTACTCTTCTTCTCCTTGTATTCCCTGCTGCTTTTGACTTCTTGTTCCCCTCTACTGTTCTTTCTCTTTTAATTCCCTGCTCTGACTTCTTGTTCCCCTCTACTCTTCTTCTCTTTGTATTCCCTGCTATGACTTCTTGTTCCCCTCTACTCTTCTTCTCTTTTAACTCCCTGCTGCTCTGACTTCTTGTTCCCCTCTACTCGGCTTCTCTTTGTATTCCCTGCTGCTCTGACTACTTGTTCCCTTCTACTCCCCTTCTCTTTATTCCCTGCTCTGACTTCTTGTTTCCTTCTACTCTTCTTCTCTTTGTATTTCCTGCTGCTCTGACTTCTTGTTCCTTGCTACTGTTCTTTCTCTTTGTATTCCCTGCTGCTTTTTGTTCCCTTCTACTCTTCTCTTTGTATTCCCAACTGCTCTGACTTCTTGTTCCCCATTACTCCTTTTCCCTTTGTATTCCCTGCTGTTCTGACTTCTTGTTCCCCTCCACTCTTCTTCTATTTGTGTTCCCTGCTGCTCAGACTTCTTGTTCTCCTCTACTCTTCCTCTCTTTGTATTCCCTGCTCTGACTTCTTGTTCCTCTCTACTCTTCTTCTCTTTGTATTCCCTGCGGCTCTGACTTCTTGTCCCCCCTCTACTGTTCTTCTGTTTGTATTCCCTGCTGCTCTGACTTCTTGTTCCCCTCTACTCTTCTTCTCTTTGCATTCCCTGCTCTGACTTCTTGTTCCCCTCTACTCTTCTTCTCTTTGTATTCCCTGCACTGACTTCTTGTTCCCCTCTACTCTTCTTCTCTTTGCTTTCTCTGCTCTTACTTCTTGTTCCCCTCTATTCTTCATCGGTTTGCATTCCCTGCAGCTCTGACTTCTTGTCCCCCTCTACTCTTTGTATTCTCTGCTCTTGCTTCTTGTTCCCCTCTACTCTTCTCTTTATATTCCCTGCTGCTCTGACTTCTTGTTCCCCTCTACTCTTCTTCTCTTTGTATTTCCTGCTGCTCTGACTTCTTGTTCCCCTCTACTGTTGTTCTCTTTGTATTCCCTGCTGCTCTGACTTCTTGTTTCCCTCTACTCGTCTTCTCTTTTAACTCCCTGCTGCTCTGACTTCTTGTTCTCCTCTTTCTCTGTTCTTTCTCTTTTAATTCACTGCTCTGACTTCTTGTTCCCCTCTACTTTTCTCTTTGTATTCCCTGCTGCTCTGACGTCTTGTTCCTCGCTACTGTTCTTTCTCTTTGTATGCTCTGCTGCTCTGACTGTTTGTTCCCTCTTCTTTTTTTTATTCTTACATACTACCATGGCTTCTTGTTTTCCTTTTCTTTCTGCTTGTTGTATCTGTGCTGCTGTCCTGGCTTCATGTTCCCCTCTTAGTGTTCCCTTCTGCTCTGACTTCTTGTTCCCCTCTATTTCTTGCTGCTACTATGACTTCTTGTTTCACTCTGCTGTTCTTTGTCTTTGTATTCCCTGGTGCTGCCCTGTCTTCCTGTCCCCCTTTTCTCTTCTTTCTCTTGTTATTTTCTGCTGTTACTATGAATTTAGGTCCACCATCTTTCTCTTTGCATTCCGTGCAGTTCTGGCTTCTTGTTCCCCTCGGTCTTTTTCTTTTTTTCCCTGCTGCTACTATGACTACTTGTTCCCCTCTAGTCGTCTTTCTTTTTGTAATTTCGCTGCTACTCGGGCTTCTTGTTCCCTCTTTGTTTTGCCTGCTGTTACTATGACTTTTGTTCCCTTCTACTCTCCTTTCTCTTAGTATTTCTTGCTGCTATAACTTATTGTTCCCTCTTCTTTCTCTTTGTTCTTCCTGCTATTACTATGACTTTTTGTTCCCCTCTTCTCTTCTTTCTTTTTGTATTCCCTGCTGTTACTATGACTTCTTTTCCCCTTTACTCTTCTTTATGTTTGTGTTTCCTCTCTGCTATTACGTCTTCTTGTTCCCCCCTAACTGTCTTTCTTTGTATTCTGCTGCTACTCTGTTTAGGTGGTCTCCTTTACCTTTTCTTTCTCTTTGTACTCCTTGCTGCTACTTGCTCCCTCTACTCCTCATTCCCTTTGTATTCCCTGCTCATACTTTGTCTTTTCATTCCACTATACACGTCTATCTCTTATTCCCAGCTGCTTCCTGGTCTGACTCCCAACTCTTCTTGGTCTTTGTATTCCCTACAGCTACTGTCTTTTTGTTCACCTCTGTTCTTCTCTCCTTGTGTATTCCCTACTGCTTTCAATGTCTTTTTTGTTCTCAGCTACCCTTCTCTCTTGTCTTATTCCTTGCTCTGCCCTTTTGTTCCCCTATTCTTTTCTTTATATTTATTGTTCCCTGCTACTGCTCTGTCTTCTTGTTTATTTCTACACTTCTTTCTCTTCGAATGCCATGCTACTGCTGTTTTGTTATTCCCTCTACTACCTTTTCTCTTCATATTCCTTGCTGGGTTTCGTCTATTCTCTCTTTCATACTTTCCTTATTGTCTGCTGTTGTTTTGTCCATTTTCCCTTTTCTCTTCATTGTCTTTCCATTCACACCATTACCCTAAATGTGTTTTGTTCTTCAGTCAACTTATTCTCATCAGTTACTTTGTCTTTTTGTTTCCTTCTTATCTCTATACTCACTTTATTCTCTGCTACTGCTCTGTCGTCTACCCTCTTACCCTCTTCTCTTCTTTCTCTTTTATTTCCCACCGCCACTGTGTGGTGTTGTTTCCATCTACTTTTCTGCCTACTTATTTTATTATACATCTATGTTTGTTCCCACCATTCAATTCTAGCTGCTCCTTTATATATACTAATTTCCTGCCTGTTCTCTATGTATATTTCCCACTGCTCCTCAACAACACATTTTAGACTGCTCCTCTATGTATATTTCCCGCTACTTTCCTATGCCTAGTCATTTCTGACTACTGCTCTATGTATCTTTCCCACTGCCACTCTATGCCTACTCATTTTCTGCTGCTCATCTATTTGTATTTCTCACTGTTGCTCTATGCTAATCAATTGTCCATGGCTGCTTTATGTGATTCTCATTCCCTGCTGCTCCTCTATATAGAATCTTCACTGTCTTCTCATCTACCCATGCTGCTCTATGTCTTCTCAATTCCTGCTGCTCCTCAATGCCGACTCCCCACTGCTGCCCGATGGCTACTCATTTCCCACTTCTGTTCTATGCCCACTCACTTCCCATAGCTGTTCTATCCCTACTCTTTTCCAACTGCTGCTCTCTGCCTACTCATTTCCTGCTATGGCACTATACCTACTCATTTCCTACAGCACCTTTATGCCTGCTTATTTCCCACAGCTGTATTATACCTACTCTTTTCCAATTGTTGCTCTGTGCCTTCTTATTTCTTATTTCTCACTGCTGCTCTATGTTTGCCTATTTCCAACTGCTGTTCTATACCTCATTTGCTTTGTTAGGAAATGCCTAATCATTTCACACTGCTGCTATATGTATACTTAATTCCCACAGCTGCTCTATATCTTATCTTTTAGCACTTCTCTTTAATGTCCCCTTATTTCATGCCTATCAGCTATGTCTATTTATTTCCTGCTGCTGCTCTATGTCTTCTTGTCTCTTGGTGCTACTCACCTATAATTTCTTTTTCTATACTACCCCTCTTTTTTTATTTATTTTCTGCTGCTCCTCTGTGAAGACATATTTTTCTACATATGTCTGACTTCTCCCTCATCTATGATAGGCATGCTTATGGAAGATGCATTATTTATCAGAGTGGCTCATCAACTGATAGCAATACATAGTCAGTGCTTTACCAGGAGGAAACTACATATTGTATGAAGCTACTGCAAGAACAAGGTGCAATATTCAGGCCCCCAGATAAGAGTGTGTAACTGAAAATTATTTTTCTTATTTCTCAACCAAAACATATTTTGTGGGAACTCAAAAAAAACCATCTCAATGAGTTGCAAAGCAAAGGGTTCCTGCTTGTTCAATGGGTATGCAATCACTGGGGGTACCTAGCTGTCTACCTGGACCAATGTCTTGTCCTTGCAGACCACTTACAGGTTTTTTAATATTTGTGGCTGGTATAAACGCATTAAGATGTCATTTAAGGCTACATGTTTGGTCCACTAAGGACAATTCAGACAACAAACCTATGGAGTAGTTAGCTGTCAACTTTGGCTTTTGATATCGACCAATGTTTTGCAAAAATCCTGACATAGTTAACTGGAAAATAGCCATTAAAATTAGATTGGGGCCCCATTTTAATGCTGATAGAAGTTGACATTGTCAAGATGGTTGCATGAAGTAAGGATTGATATGAAAAATCAATGTTTGCAATGGTTCTCTGCAATTCTCTTCAAATGAGCTGTGTCTGCATTGTTCTTGCTGAGCCTTGATGACCATGTCACTCAATTTGTGTGAGCATACTTCATGGCAACATATGTTTTGGCTGAGAAATAAGAAAAATAATTTTCCAGTACTCACTCTTACCTGGAGGCCTGGTCTGCAATGTGCAGACATTTCTTCACAGAGAAGTAGCAGAAAATCAACGGCAAAAGAGGGGTTGCAAAGTAGCAGAAGAGGATACAAAAGTGAGGGGAGTCAGTCAGGGAATAAAAGTGCAAAGTAGCAGAATAGGATACTAAAGTGAGGAGGGTTGAAGGAACATGAAGACAGAATAGTAGCAGGGAATACAAGAGCAAAATAGCAGAAGAGCATGCAAAAGTGAAGAGAGTTGAAGGAACACAAAGTCAGAATAGTAGCAGGAAATACAAGAGCAAAGTAGCAGAAGAGGGTACAAAAGTGAAGAGAGTTGAAGGAACACAAAGTCAGAATAGTAGCAGGAAATACAAGAGCAAAGTAGCAGAAGAGCATACTAAAGTGAAGAGAGTTGAAGGAACACAAAGTCAGAATAGTAGCAGGAATTACAAGAGCAAAGTAGCAGAATAGGATACTAAAGTGAAGAGAGTTGAAGGAACACAAAGTCAGAATAGTAGCAAGAAATACAAGAGCAAAGAAGCAGAAGAGCATACAAAAGTGAAGAGAGTTGAAGGAACACAAAGTCAGAATAGTAGCAGGAAATACAAGAGCAAAGTAGCAGAAAGGGGATAAAAAAGTGAGGAGAGTTGAAGGAATGTAAAGACGGATTAGTAGCAGGGAATACAAGAGCAAAGTAGCATAAGAGGGTACAAAAGTGAGGAGAGTCAAGGGAACATGAAGACAGAATAGTAGCAGGGATAAATAGCAAAGTAGCTTAAGAGGATACAAAAGTGAGGAGAGTCAAGGGAACATGAAGACAGAATAGTAGTAGGGATAAATAGCAAAAAGCTTAAGAGGATACAAAAGTGAGGAGAGTCAAGGGAACATGAAGACAGAATAGTAGCAGGGATAAATAGCAAAAAGCTTAAGAGGATACAAAAGTGAGGAGAGTCAAGGGAACATGAAGACAGAATAGTAGCAGGGATAAATAGCAAAAAGCTTAAGAGGATACAAAGGTGAGGGGGTGAAGGGAACATGAAGACAGAACAGTTGAGTCGCAGAGTTGCAGGGAATACAAGAGCAAATGGGGGAGCCCAGTGGCTCCGTGGTAGAGCGCTTTACTTGAGACGGAAAGGCCGTGGGTTCGAGCCTCCCCAGTGTCAGGTAAAGAACCAAATCAAACAAACAAACAAGATGAAAGCAGGAAAATACAAAGGTGAGGGGGTCAAGGGAACATGAAGACAGAGCAGCAACACAAAATACAAGACAAATCAGCATCAGGGAGTACAAAGAGAAAGAAGAGTAGAAAGGAAAAAGAATTTACAGCAGCAGCAGAGAATAGAAAATGAAAGAAGAGTGGAACAAACAAAAAAGACAGAGCAGCAGTAGAGATATAACAGTACAACAGGGCGGGTCCAGGAATTACAAAAAGAAGATTAACCCTTTGCATACTAATGGATTCTTTCTTCTGGTTTGATACAATACACTTCAAATAGTCCGTTGTGCATTTCTAGGGGTGTTGGGATCAAATTAAAAAAAAAAATTGTAAGCATAATGCTGCATTTCATCTGGGTCTTCACTATTTGCAAAAGCACTTGTTTAGGAGTTTCCGGAATACAAAGGGTTAAAGCAGCAGTAGGAAATACAAAATGAAAGAAAAGTTGACAGGAATAATAGGATGGAGCTGCAGCAGGGAATGCAAGAAGATAAAGAAGTGTGAATAGGACAAAGCATAGAAAGTCAGCCTCAAAATGCTGAATTAGGCAGATTTTAAAAGCTTCACTGATTAGTTTCACAATCATTTAAATAACATAGTCTTTTATTTCCCAGTCTTTTATTTCCCTCTGCTTATTTTTGTTATTTCCCATTGCTGATAAAATTTGTCTTCTTATTTCCCATCGCAGATTTTTTTTATTTTCTTATTGCTTACTTTAGTCTTATTTCCCACTGCTGATTTCTTTTTATTTCCAATTGCTTGCCCTACTAGGTCTTCTTATTTCCCACTGCTGATTTCTTTTTATTTCATACTGCTGTTCTTAGTCTTCCTCTTTCCATTTGCTGACTTCTTTTTATTTCCCATTGTTGACATTTGTCTTCTTATTTCCCACTGAGAATTTCTTTTCATTTCCTATTGCTGATCATAATCTTATTTCCCACTGCTGATTTCTTTTTATTTTGAAATGCAGATCTTAGTCTTATATTTCCCACTGATGATTTCTTTTTAATTCATATTGCTGACCTTTGTCTTCTTATTTCCCACTGCTGAATGTTTTATTTCCTTTTGCTGACCTTAGTCTTCTTATTTTCCACTGCTGATTTCTTTTTATTTCCCATTGCTTGTCCTTGGTCTTTTTATTTCAAACTGCTGATTTCTTTTTATTTCCCATGGCTGATATTAGTCTTCTTATTTCCATCAACTGATTTCTTTTATATGTTCTATGCATGATCTCAGTCTACTTATTTCCCACTGCTGATTTCTTTTATTTTCCACTACTGATCTCTTTGTATTTCCAATTGCTTGTCTTAGTCTTATCATCTCCCAATGTTGATTTCTTTTTATTACCAAGTGCTGATCTTAGTCTTTTATTTCTCACTGCTATTTTTTTTTATTTCCCATAACTTATCTTAGTCTTCTTGTGTCCCTCTGCTGATATCTTTTGTTTCCCATTTCTGACCAAGTCTTCTTGTCTTTCACTGCTGATTTCTTTTATTTCCCATTGCTGATCTTAGGCTTCCTATTTCTCACTGCATATTTCTTTTATTTCAAATTGCTGAGTTAGTTTTCTTATTTCCCACTGCTGATTTCCTTTTATTTCCATTGCTGATCTTAGTCTTCTTATTTTCCACTGCTGATTTCTTTTTATTTCCTGTTGCTGATCTTCTTATTTCTGACTGGGTAATTTATGCATACCTTTTTCTTGTATGTTGATTTTTTTTTAAATCAGCTTTTTGAGAATCGGAGTGTCAAACAGTTTGTATCCAGATCAGGCCTGACGTTTTGTTTTCAAGCTGAAAACAAAAATTCTTTAAATGATATCTCATGACCTGCTGGCCCAAATAAAAAAAATTCTCGCAAAAGTTCCTCATTAGGCCCTCCCCAAAAATTGCCAAACCGGTTCCAAAACAAAATGGCCACCAGAGCTAAAAATACAACATATATGATCCATTGTTCTCGATTCAAAATAATTACACACAAATGTATCTCATTCATCAAATTTACAATACACCATGTTCCTCAATATTGCCCACTACCAAAATTGCCCAATGATTTTTTTACCTCAACAAAAGTGCCTTCAGGGTTAACTATTCAGGTGAGCGATCCAGGGTCATCATGGTCCTCTTGTTTCAAAATTATTTTTTTCAAAAAATTCTTTCAAGATCACTATCAGTGTGTTAAACAGGAGTGTCCGATCCAGAGGGGGCTCAGGGAGTTTGCTTGAACCCCCCATTCAGACCAAGTTATTTCATTTTCATGGAGATATTCAAGAAAAATGAGGTCAAATCAGCAAACCAAACTTCCCCTTTTTACATATGAACCTCCTTTACAGAAATCCTGGATCGGCCCCTTAGTGGTTTGGATCCAGATTAGGACCAACATTCTGACTTGGGTCCAAGCTGTTTTCAAAGGTTACTGGCAGATAACAAAAGTCACTGCTAGACCATGAAATAAAAATGATTAAATGAATTTGGAGGGAGCGCAGTGGCTCAGTGGTAGAGTGCTTGACAGTTTAGATCCAGATCAGGACCAACATTCTGACCTGGGCCCAAACTGTTTGCAAAGGTTACCAGCAGACAACAAAAGTTGCTGCAAGACCATGAAATTAAAATTATTAAATGAATTTGGTCCATTGAAAGACATGGTAGCAAGGGGGCGTGGTCTGTTTCCCTTATGTACCGGTACTTATATAAGAAGCTTTCTCCTCTGAAACCAATGGTCTGAATTGAAAACAATTTGACAGAAACAGTCACAAGGTAATCTTCTACAAAAGTAGCTAAAACAAATTTGACCCATCAAATAATATGTCCGCCAGGTGGGCTAGCTTATTGTGGTTAATGAAAAGCTTAAACATCTCCTGAAGCCACTCATCAGAATTCAAAATAAGTTGGCAGAAATGGTTAATTGGTAACCTACAAAAGGTTACTTGGTGACCTACAAAAATAGCTTTGATTTGATCTGTCGAAAAACATGTCCTTGGAGTAGAACAAAATTAACTCAGGTGAGCAAATTCTGTCCACTTGGCCCTTTTTGTTTTTGTACATTGGGCATTAAAACAAGAAAGGTGAAAAAAGAACATTTATTTCTTTTTCCATTTTTATCAAGCCGTATCCATTAAACAAAATGTCCTCCTAAACCACCTCGCAGAATTTCACCAAACTTCACAGGAATTAATTACTTAGGTGGACTCCTTTAAAAGTTGCTAAAATATTTCCATTCCATTAAGAAATCTGGTTGGCATGGCAACCAAATGGAAACTTTAAAAAAATCTTGGGTAGCCCTCTACCAAGATTGCTAAAATAAGTTTGATCTGGTAGAAAACATGGCCGCCAAGGGGTGGAGTCAGCTTTTTCTATGTATATACATGTATTGGGAAAACATAACAAAGTCCTCAAAAACTACTGGGCTAATTTGAAAATGGCACGGTCTATTTTATAGCCTAGTATTACCTGTCACATTTAGGCAGATGGAGCCTTTTATCCAAGGAGGAAGGCTCATCTTGAAATTGTCTTGCTCTCAAACAAGACGGAGGAGGGCCATGTTGAGGTCAGGCCCTGTATCCTACTGCTAATAACATGGAGTAGTGCTTAGGTCATCATAATCTTGTTATGAAATTTTATCTGGATGTTATGGCTTGTCTTTTAATACCAGTATTTGATGTTTATTAAATGAAAGGGAAACAGGAGAAAGACTTGCAGTAAAACTTTGCCAATTCATTGTTCGAGAAATTGACCCATATGTGTCCATTCTATATCAAGTCAGGTCAGAGTTGCCTACAAAGTCCCAGAAAAGTTAGTCTAGTGTTGCGAGATATTTGTGTGGTAACTTCTGCTACTGGTACCATGTAGCCCAGTACTACCTGTCACATTTGGACAGAGGAAGGTCTATCTGGACATTGTCTTGTTTTCAACACAAAACTGAGGAGGAGATGGTTAAGGCGAGGCCCTGTATAATATAATAAGCCTACTGCTCTTAGAATCTAGTAATCCATTCCAAACTGGAAAGGTGATGTTACGCCACCTATTGAAGAAGCTTGCTAATAAAAATCAGTACTACCTGTCGCATTTTAGCAGAGAAAGTCCCATCTGGATGTTGTCATGTTTTCAAAACAAAACTGAGGAGGAGAAGGTTGAGGTGAGGCCCTGTATAATGCAAATGTATATTAAGCCTACTGCTCTTAGAAATCGAGTAATCCTATCTATCATTCCAAACAGGAAGGTGCTATTAAGCCAACTATTGAAGAAGCTTGCTAATAAAAATCAGTACTACCTGTCACATTTGGGCAGAGGAAGTCCCATCTGGAAGTCATCTTGTTTTCAAAACAAAACTGAGGAGAAGGTTGAGGTGAGACCCTGTATAATATAATAAGCCTACTGCTCTGAGAATCGAGTAATCCTATCTACCATTCCAAACTGGAAAGGTGTTGTTAAGCCAGCTATTGAAGAAGCTTGCAAATATAAATCATCATACTTTTCTGTGGATAAGCTGAGGACCATGCAGGAGTTCAGTGGTCCAAGAGGACCTCACCGCCTTAGAATAGCTGCCTACCCATAGCTTTGATATCTGCAGTCGATGCAAGACCACCAACATCTTTGTCAGGAAATGCTAATGGAACACATCTGCATTGTGAAATGGGCAGACCATTTGATAGTGTGACCTAGTGAGCACTGTCATGTATTTTGATATCACTTGTGGAACAAGGTGGTACATTGGCACCAGGGATACAAACTATACCAATGTTCTGTTTACTCTGAAGGCTGGTGAAGTCTTGGAATCTATGGGTTGGCACGTCCCTGACTGTGTCCACCGTCTGGACAAGCATCTCATCTAGGCTATCCTACAACTAGGTTTTTGAGCCTGTTGTTGCATATGCATTTAGGTCTTTATACCTGCTATAAGCAAGAACTTGTAGCTGACAAAGCTATCAAAATTGTTTTGAAATCACTGCATCTGGTTTTGCTGAAGGGTGACAATTGGCTCTTGCCTTTACAATGGTTAGCAGTTTTAAGTTTGTAATTTAGATTGTTCCATAGGTTTTAGTTTATATTCAATTAAGATTTCTTATTCTTTCTAGATGTTCCTGGGCTGTGTTCCTGTTTTCAGATGTTCTTATTTTCAGATGTTCTTGTTTTCCATTGTTCATGTTTTCAGATTTTCCTGTTTTCAGATGTTCCTGCATTCAATTGTTCCTGTTTATAGATGTTCCTGTTTTCAGATGTTCCTGTATTCAATTGTTCCTGTATTCAATTGTTTCTGTTTTCAGATGTTCCTGTTTTCATATGTTCTTGTTTTTAAATGTTCCTGTTTTTAAATGTTCCTGTTTCTCTGTTCTTTTTTTCAGATGTTCCTGTTTTCCATTTGTCCTGTTTTCAGATGTTCCTGTTTTCCAGTGTTCCTGTTTCTCTGTTCCTGCTGTCAGAACGCTGAGGCCCGTAGTAGTAGGTTATGTTGATTGGTACTAAAACGGTTGAATCATGGAGTTACCTCTGGGAGAAGACCGGGTATAGTCTGGTCCATAGCGACATTCAGGTATGCACTTACCATATGAGACAAGACTGAAACGCCAGGGATACCAAGGTTAGTTCCTTAAAGACAGCTGACAAAAAAAGATAGGACTGGATTGTTCCAGTAATTAAATAGATTAGATTTTCTTTCTAGATGATCCTGTTAATAATGTCATCGTCTTTACTGTTTTCAGATGTTCCTGATTTCTTATTTTCAGATGTTCCTGTTTTCAGTGTTCCTGTTTTCAGTGTTCCTGTTTTCAGATGTTCCTGTTTACAGATGTTCCTGTTTTCCAGTGTTCCTGTTTTCTCTGTTCCTGCTGTCAGAACGCTGAGGCCCGTAGGAGTAGGTTGTGTTGATTGGTACTAAAACGGTTGAATCATGGAGTTACCTCTGGGAGAAGACCGGGTATAGTCTGGTCCATAGCGACATTCAGGTATGCACTTACCATATGAGACAAGACTGAAACGCCAGGGATTCCAAGGTTAGTTCCTTAAAGACAGCTGACAAAAAGAGATAGGACTGGATTGTTCCAGTAATCAAATAGATTTGATTTTCTTTCTAGATAATCCTGTTAATAATGTCATCGTCTTTACTGTTTTCAGATGTTCCTGATTTCTTATTTTCAGATGTTCCTGTTTTCAGTGTTCCTGTTTTCAGTGTTCCTGTTTTCAGATGTTCCTGTTTACAGATGTTCCTGTTTTCCAGTGTTCCTGTTTTCTCTGTTCCTGCTGTCAGAACGCTGAGGCCCGTAGGAGTAGGTTGTGTGTTGATTGGTACTAAAACGGTTGAATCATGGAGTTACCTCTGGGAGAAGACCGGGTATAGTCTGGTCCAAAGCGACATTCAGGTATGCACTTACCATATGAGACAGGACTGAAACGCCAGGGATTCCAAGGTTAGTTCCTTAAAGACAGCTGACATAAAGAAATAGGACTGGATTGTTCCAGTAATCAATTAGATTTCTTTTCTTTCTAGATGATCCTGTTTGTCATCATCATTCCTGTTTTTAGATGTTCCTAAATTCCTTTTTTCTGAAGTTCCTGTTTTCCAGATAATTTTGTTTTCCATTTTTTCTGTTTTCAGATGTTCCAATTTCAGATGTTCCTGTTTTCAGATGGTCCCTGTTTACAGATGTGCCTATTTATCAGAATTCCTGTTTTCAGATGTTCCTGTTTTCTATTATTCCATTTTTCAGATGTTCTATTTCTCTTTTCCTGTTTTCAGATGTTCCTGTTTTCCAGTGTTCCCGTTTTCCAGTGTTCCTTAGTTTCTGCTGTCAGAACGCTGAGGCCCGTAGGAGTAGGTTGTGTTGATGGTACTAAAACGGTTGAATCATGGAGTTACCTCTGGGAGAAGACCGGGTATAGTCTGGTCCATAGTGACATTCAGGTATGCACTTACCAGATGAGACAGGACTGAAACGCCAGGGATACCAAGGTTAGTTCCTTAAAGACAGCTGACATAAAGAGATAGGACTGGATTGTTCCAGTAATCAATTAGATTTCTTTTCTTTCTAGATGATCCAGTTTGTCATCATCTTTCCTGTTTTTAGATGTTCCTGAGTTCTTGTTTTCAGTTGTTCCTGTTTTCCAGATTTTTCTGTTTTCAATTTTGCCTGTTTACAGATGTTCCTGTTTTCAGATGTTCCTGTTTTCAGTGTTCTCGTTTTCCATTGTTCCTGTTTGTCTGTTCCAGCTGTTTTTTTTATAGACTGTTCCCGTGATTTTAGTTTGTGAGACATTTAGTGGGGGAGCTTAGCCTACAACCTGCGACATTGCCTTGTCATGCTAGACTACCCACAGGATTAAATATTTTTGAGCTGGTATGAACACACAAATGTGTATTAGGGCTTCAAAAGTCCACTGAGGGCAATTCAGATAACACAAGTTTGGAGAGTCCTGTTGAGTTGGTAATTGTTGATTTTGGTTTTTGATATTGACCTATCATTTGTGACAAAATCCTGTTAACTAGAAAACAGCATTGAAATCCAAATGGGCTTTCTTTTCAATGCTGATTTCTGTTGACATGGTCAGGAAGGTCGCCAAAGAGAAGGGTTAATCCAGAAACCAAAGTGAGCAGTAGCAATGAGCAGTTCT
Source organism: Loripinus fragilis (assembly GCA_964019695.1). NCBI lineage: Eukaryota > Metazoa > Mollusca > Bivalvia > Lucinida > Lucinidae > Loripinus > Loripinus fragilis. The sequence goes on from OZ026526.1 coordinate 68,163,733, forward strand.
CTTCAAAGTGGCTTTGTCTGTATTGGTCTTAGTTGGCCAAAGCTTACTTCCAATGACACTCAGTTTGTGTGAGCATACTAAGTTGCAAATGTTTTACCCTTAGGGCAAGTTGACAAGGCAAAGCACTTGTCCAGGTATGTAGCCAGGCTCTGTCACAGTATGTACTACCATTGTAACTGCAAGAGTTTTTTTGTCATCTTTTGGCTGGACTTGGTCTAGAGCTACCTAGATGGTAGTGATAGCTATTTCATCCAAGAGATCTTACATATGGCAGGCATACAGATTTCTATGTGTGATCAGCTTTCAGGCTTGGAAATCCTTGTGTATATTTGCCTGGATGAGGTACCGGACCAGATTTAGCCAGTTACATAGTCAGGGCAATGGAGATCACTGGTTTCCTGGACCTCCTAGTATTGAAGGTCAACATAGCCTTGATATGCAGTTTCATCTGAAGGTTATGGCTTGCCTCCCTTTTACCAATATACCAAAAAATTCAGGCAGTGATGCTAAAAATGGGTTCTTCTGGATAAGCATTAGACAGATATACTCATCATAGGGTGAGCCAATTTGACTGTACAGAAGCCTTAGTGTTTACTGGTGTTTTTATAAAGGACAAAAGAGTAATCCTGATTTGTAATTGCTTTTGATGCTGTAGTCATAGACCACCTCTGGCATTTGAATTCTTGAAGGGAGATGAAGAACTGAGAATCAGATTTCTGAATTGTGAGTCTTTGCCATGAAGGACATTGCATGATAGGCCTCATAAAAGAGCTCTCAAAGACTGACTTATGATATGTGGTTGGTGTGGAGGGAATTAAATGTAGGGATGGTTACGTGGATGACACTGCTCGAAAAAAAACCAGCTGCTCTACACCTGTTTGTATCAGAACAAATAGTATGTGGATTGTCCTAGACTTGTTTCTGCTGCATCCCTCTTGGGCCTGCACTGTTTGTCAAAGTACTCTTCACAGATTTTGAGTAAAAAAGTAAAAGCAATGCTGGCACAAAGGTTGCAGTAAATATGCACTCATTCATTGTTTTAGAAATTGTCCCATATTTGTCAATTCCATGTAAAGTCAGGTCAGAGCTACCTTTTAGAGTCACAGAAAAGTTAGTTTAGTGTTGTGATATATTTGTGTGGTAACTTCTGCTACTGGTGCGATGTAGCCCAGTACTACCTGTCGCATTTCAGCAGAGGAAGGCCTATCTTGAGGTTGTCATGTTTTCAAAACAAAACTGAGGAGGGGAAGATTGAGGTGAGGTCCTGAAGCCTACTACCATTCCAAACGGGAAAGGTGCTACTAAGCCAACTATTGAAGAAGCTTGCTGATAAAAATCATCATACTTTCTGTGGATAAGCTGAGGACCTGTGATGCAGGAGTTCAGTGGTCCCAGACGGGCCTCATCACCTTAGATTAGCTGTCTATCCATAGCTTTGGTATCTGCAGCCTTTGTCAGGAAATGCTAATGGAACACATCTGCATTTTGAAACGGGCCAACATGGCATAGTGTGACCTAGTCAGGGCTTTACTAAAAGAGCTGTCATGTACAAGAATAAGGTGGCACTGTGGCACCAGGACTACAAAATATACCATCTAGATTAAGCTGCACAACAATGTTCTGTTTACTTTGAAGGCTGGTGAAGTCTTGGAATCTATGAGTTGCCACATTCCTGCCTGTGTTTGCTGGCTGGACTTCCGTCTCAGCTAGGCAATTCTATACCAAGATTTTTGAGCCTGTGGTTGCATATGCATTGGGGTCTGTATACCTGCTATGTGCAAGAACTTGTGGCTGAAGCAGCTACCAAAGTTGTCTGGAAAGCACTGCACCTGGTTTTGCTAAAGGGTGACAAAGGGCTCTTGCCTTTACAATTGTGAGACACTCACTGGGAGAATTTAGCTGTCAACCCGGACCAGTGTAATGTCTTGTCAGACTACCCACAGGGTAAATATTTGTGAGCTGGTATGAACACACAAATGAGTATTTGAGGCTGCAAATTTGGGCCACTAAGGGCAATTCAGACAACACAACTTTGGAGAGACTTGTGGAGTTGGCAATTGTTGATTTTGGCTTTTGATATTGACCTATCATTTGTGACAAAATCCTGCCCTTGTTAACTAGAAAACAGCATTGAAATCCAAATGGGGCCCCATTTCAATGCTGATTTCCGCTGACATGGTCAGGAAGGTCGCAAGAGAGAAGGGTTAATCCAGAAACCAAAGTGGGCAGTAGCACTGAGCAGTTCTCTTCAAAGTGGCTTTGTCTGTATTGGTCTTAGTGGGCCAAACCTTGCTACCAATGACACTCAGTTTGTGTGAGCATACTAAGTTGCAAATGTTTTACCCTGAGGACAAGCTGCCAAGGCAAAACGCTAGTCCAGGTTTGTAGCCAGGCTCTGTCACAGTATGTATTACCATTGTAACTGCAAGAGGTTTTTTGCCATCTTTTGGCTAGACTAGGTCTAGAGCTACCTAGATGGCATTGATAGCTATTTCATCCAAGAGATCTTGCATATGTCAGGCATACAGATTTCTATGTGTGTTCAGCTTTCAGGCTTGGAAATCGTGGTGTATATTTGCCTGGATGAGGTACTGGTTTAGCCAGTTACATAGTCAGGGCAATGGAAATCACTAGTTTCCTGGACCTCCTAGTCTTGAAGGTCAACATTACCTTGATATGCAGTTTCATCTGAAGGTTATGGCTGGCCTCCTTTGTACCAGTGTGCCACTGAATTCAAGCAGTGATGTTAAAAACGGGTTCTTCTGGATAAGTATTAGACAGATATACTCATCATAGGGTGAGCCAATTTGATTTGGCAGAGGCCTCAAGTGTTTACTGGTGTTTTTATAAAGGACAAGAAGAGTAATAATTGTTCTTAAAAGGGTATCCTTTGGAAGCAAAGACTGCACCAAAGAACTGAAACCAGAGTGTGCATATTTCCTGGGCCAGACTAGCTAGTTTCTGCCATTAAGGCGTCATCAGTGACCTTCTAATAGTTTCAAAGTTCCACAATGAGACCCATGATCCCAAAGGACAAGAAAATTAAATCTACACTATAGTGAAGGGCAGGGAGGCGTTCTACCGCCGCCACACAGCCCCGATCACCAGCTGTAGTGAAGTCAAATATGTTCTTAAAAGAGTATCGTTTGGAAGCAAAGACTGCACCAAAGAGCTGAAACCAGAGTGTGCATATTTCCTGTGCCAGACTAGCTAGTTTCAGCCATTTAGGCGTCATCAATGACCCTCTTATGGTTTGCTGATTTGTAATTGCTTTTGATGCTGTAGTCATAGACCACCTCTGGCATTTAAATTCTTGAAGGGAGATGAAGAACTGGGAATCAGATTTCTGAATTATGAGTCTTTGCTGTGAAAGACATTGCATGATAGACCTCATATAAGAGCTCTCAAAGACTTACTTAGGATATGTGGTTGGTGTAGAAGCAATCAAATATAGGAGATGGTTACCTGAATGTCACTGCTTGAAAAAACAGTTGCACTACACCTGTTTGTATTAGAACAGATAGTATGTGGATTGTCCTTAACTGGTTTCTGCTGCATCCCTCTTGGGCCTGCTCTGTTTGTCAAAGTACTCTTCACAGGTTTTGAGTAAAACAAGTAAAAGCCATGCTGGCGCAAAGGTTGCAGTAAATATGCACTCATTCACTGTTTCGGAAACTGTCCCATATTTGTCAATTCCATGTAAAGTCAGGTCAGAGCTACCTATAAAAGTTACAAAACAGTTTGTTTTGCGTTGTGAGATATTTGTGTGGTAACTTCTGCTACTGGTAACATTTAGCCCAGTACTACCTAGCAGAGGAAGACCTATCTGGACATTGTCATGTATTCAAAACAAAGCTGAGGAGGTGAGGCCCTGTAGCCTACATACCATTCCAAACGGGAAAGGTGCTACTTAGCCAACTATTGAAGAAGCATGCTGATAAAAATCATCATACGTTTCTGTGGATAAGCTGAGGACCATGTAAATGTAAATGGTCACATGTCTAAAATGGCCGCCCAGCCCATATAAGGTAAAAACCCTTTAAATATCTACTTCTTTGGATCTAAAAGGCCAATGGCATTGGGACTTTGAAAGTTGCATTATGGATGTGTGCCCTACCAGGTATGCACAAATGATGAATCTGGGTTGACCTTTTTTACAGCAAGGCCAAATTTGATTCCCTAATGCATTTATATGGGAAAAATCTAGAAATTATCATCTTTCTATGACGGTTTAAGCGGAAATCATATATATAAATATATTTAGGCCATTTGACCAAAATGGCCACCATACCCATATATAGTAAAACAAAATATGTTTAGATAATAAGCCTACCGGTAAGTTGACCTCGACTTATTGAACATTTTTAAGGAGATCAGGTGAGCGCTTCATTTCCTTCAGGTGCTCTACTTTTATTTTCTATTGCTGATCTTAGTCTTCTTATTTCCCATTGCTGATTTCTTTTTATTTTCCACTGATGATCTTTGTCTTCTTATATCCCACTGGTACTGCTGATTTCTTTTTTATTTCCCATTGCTGATTTTAGTCTTATTATTGCCCACTACTCATTTCCTTTATTTCCCACTGGTTATTTAAGTCTTCTTACTTTCCTCTGTTGATTTCTTTCTATTTCCCATTGCTGATATTAGTCTTCTTATTTCCCACTACTGATTTCATTCTATTTCCCATTGCTGATATTAGTCTTCTTATTTCCCTCTGTTGATTTCTTTTTATTTCCCATTACTGATCTTAGTCTTCTTATTTCCCATTGCTGATTTCTTTTTATTTTCCACTGATGATCTTTGTCTTCTTATATCCCACTGGTACTGCTGATTTATTTTTTATTTGCCATTGCTGATTTTAGTCTTCTTATTTCCCACTGCTGATATCTTTTATCTCCCATTGCTGATTTTAGTCTTCTTATTTGCCACTGTGGATTTCATTTATTTCCCATTGCTGATTTTAGTCTTATTATTGCCCACTACTCATTTCCTTTATTTCCCATTGGTTATTTAAGTCTTCTTACTTCCCTCTGTTGATTTCTTTTTATTTCCCATTACTGATCTTAGTCTTCTTATTTCCACTTCTGATTTCTTTCTATTTCCCATTGCTGATATTAGTCTTCTTATTTCCCACTACTGATTTCATTCTATTTCCCATTGCCGATATTAGTCTTCTTATCTCTTACTGCTGCTGTCTTTTTATTTTCCATTGCTGATCTTAGTCTTCTTAAATCCCACTGCTGATGCCTTTTTATTTCCCATTGCTGTTCTTAGTCCTCTTATTTCCCACTGCTTATTTTATTTTTATTTCCCATTGTTGATCTTAGTTTTCTTATTTCCCACTGCTGATTTCTTTATTTCCCATTGGTTATTTTAGTCTTCTTATTTCCCACTGCTTTTTTTTATTTCCTATTGCTGATCTTAGTCCTCTAATTTCCCACTGCTGATTTCTTTTTATTTCCCATTGCTGATCTTGGTCTTCTTATGCCCCACTGCTGATTTATTTTATTTCCCATTGCTGATCTTTGTCTTCTTATTTCCCACTGCTGATTTCTTTTTATTTCCCACTGCCAATCTTTCTCATGATTTTCCACTGCTATCTTTTTATTTCCCATTGCTGATCTTAGTATTCTAATTTCCCACTGCTGATTTATTTTTATTTCCCATTGCTGATCTTGGTCTTCTTATGCCCCTCTGCTGATGTCTTTTTATTTCCCATTGCTGATCTTTGTCTTCTTATTTCCCACTGCTGATTTCTTTTTTATTTCCCATTGCCAATCTTTCTCCTGATTTTCCACTGCTATCTTTTTATTTCCTATTGCTGATTTTAGTCTTCTTATTTCCCACTGCTGATTTCTTTTATTTCCCATTGCTGATCTTAGTCTTCTTTTTCCCCCTGCTGATTTCTTTTTATTTCCTGTTGCTGGTCTTCTTATTTCTGACTGGGTAATTTTTGCATACCATTTTATTGTCTGTTGATTTTTTTTCAAAATCAGCTTTTTAGAGAGATTCGGTGTGTCAAACAGTTTGGTTCCAGATCAGGCCTGTTTTGTTTTGAAGCTAAAAATATAAAATTCTTTAAATGATATCTCCTGAACTGCTGGCCCAAATAAAAATTTCTGGCAAAAGTTCCTCATAAGGCCCTCTCCCAAAATTGACAAACCGCTCCCAAAACAAGATGGCCACCAGAGCTACAAATACAACAGATATGATCCATTGGTCTTGATTCAAAAAAATTACACACAAATGTATCTCATTCATCAAATTTACAATATACCATGTTCCTCAATATTGCCCACTACCAAAATTGCTCAATGATTCCATGTTGCTTAACAAAAGTGCCTCCAGGGCTAAAAATACAACATATGGTCTCGATTCAAAATAATTACACACAAATGTATCTCATTCATCAAATTTACAATATACCATGTTCCTCAATATTGCCCACTACCAAAGTTGCTCAATGATTCCATGTTGCTTAACACAGGTGCCTCCAGGGCTAAAAATACAACATATGGTCTTGATTCAAAATAATTACACACAAATGTATCTCATTCATCAAATTTACAATATACCATGTTCCTCAATATTGCCCATTACCAAAGTTGCTCAATGATTCCATGTTGCTTAACAAAGGTGCCTCCAGGGCTAAAAATACAACATATGGTCTCGATTCAAAATAATTACACACAAATGTATCTCATTCATCAAATTTACAATATACCATGTTCCTCAATATTGCCCACTACCAAAGTTGCTCAATGACTCCATTTTGCTTAACAGGGCTAAGAATTCAGGTGAGCGAATCAGGGTCATCATGGCCCTCAGTCCGTCCGTCCCGCTTTCGTGTCCGGTCCATATCTCCTATATTCTTTGAGGTAGGAATTCCAAATTTGGTGTGTGGATACATCTTGGGATGGAGGAGTGTCGCGTACTTTTTTCGGGTCACTGTGACCTTGACCTCTGATCTAGTTTTTAGAATAATCGTGTCCGGAGCATATCTCTTATATTATTTGAATTAGGAATATCAAATTTGGTGTGTGGATGCATCTTGAGATGTCAAAGTGTCGGTACCATAATTGGGTCACTGTGACCTTGAAGTTGACCTCTGACCTAGTTTCTAGAAACTGCATTGAGTTTGGTGCATATCTCCTATATTTTTTGAGATAGGAATTCCAAATTTGGTGTGTAAATGCATCTTGGGATGACGGGGTGTCACATACCATTTTTGGGTCACTGTGACCTTGACCTCTGACCAAGGTGATCAGAAGAAGAACAGCCACCTTGGTATATTTGAATTTTCCCCTGTGAGAATTTTAAGAACAGTCTAAGAATTATTCTTGCACAGTTTTAAACAATTGTTCAAGAACTGTGGAAGATTAGCTCTTAAAAAGTTCAGGTACAGTTCTAGAAAAGTTCAAGAATGTTAAATGAACTGTTCAAGAGCTAGTATATTGAACATTTCTTGATTTGTTCTTAATTATTTTTCATGAATACTTTAAAAACAATGATTCTTATATATTTATGTCAGAACAGTTCAAGAACTGTTCCTGAACAATAGTTCAAGAACAGTTCTTGAAAAATTCTTAAAAGAAAATGGGCTGTTTAATGTTCAAGGACTATTCTTGCACAGTTCTAGGACTGTCATCATTTGATTCTCAAATTGCTGAGTTAGTTTTCTTATTTCCCACTGCTGATTTCCTTTTATTTCCATTGCTGATCTTAGTCTTCTTATTTTCCACTGCTGATTTCTTTTTATTTCCTGTTGCTGATCTTCTTATTTCTGACTGGGTAATTTATGCATACCTTTTTCTTGTATGTTGATTTTTTTTTAAGTCAGCTTTTTGAGAATCGGAGTGTCAAACAGTTTGTATCCAGATCAGGCCTGACGTTTTGTTTTCAAGCTGAAAACAAAAATTCTTTAAATGATATCTCATGACCTGCTGGCCCAAATAAAAAAATTCTCGCAAAAGTTCCTCATTAGGCCCTCCCCAAAAATTGCCAAACCGGTTCCAAAACAAAATGGCCACCAGAGCTAAAAATACAACATATATGATCCATTGGTCTGGATTCAAAATAATTACACACAAATGTATCTCATTCATCAAATTTATAATATACCATGTTCCTCAATATTGCCCACTACCAAAATTGCCCAATGATTTTTTTACCTCAACAAAAGTGCCTTCAGGGTTAACTATTCAGGTGAGCGATCCAGGGTCATCATGGTCCTCTTGTTTCAAAATTATTTTTTTCAAAAAATTCTTTCAAGAACACTATCAGTGTGTTTAACAGGAGTGTCCGATCCAGAGGGGGCTCAGGGAGTTTGCTTGAACCCCCCATTCAGACCAAATTATTTCATTTTCATGGAGATATTCAAGAAAAATGAGGTCAAATCAGCAAACCAAACTTCCCCTTTTTACATATGAACCTCCTTTACAGAAATCCTGGATCGGCCCCTTAGTGGTTTGGATCCAGATTAGGACCAACATTCTGACTTGGGTCCAAGCTGTTTTCAAAGGTTACTGGCAGATAACAAAAGTCACTGCTAGACCATGAAATAAAAATGATTAAATGAATTTGGAGGGAGCGCAGTGGCTCAGTGGTAGAGTGCTTGACAGTTTAGATCCAGATCAGGACCAACATTCTGACCTGGGCCCAAACTGTTTGCAAAGGTTACCAGCAGACAACAAAAGTTGCTGCAAGACCATGAAATTAAAATTATTAAATGAATTTGGTCCATTGAAAGACATGGTAGCAAGGGGCGTGGTCTGTTTCCCTTATGTACCGGTACTTATATAAGAAGCTTTCTCCTCTGAAACCAATAGTCTGAATTGAAAACAATTTGACAGAAACAGTCACAAGGTAATCTTCTACAAAAGTAGCTAAAACAAATTTTACCCATCAAATAATATGTCCGCCAGGTGGGCTAGCTTATTGTGGTTAATGAAAAGCTTAAACATCTCCTGAAGCCTTTCATCAGAATTCAAAATAAGTTGGCAGAAATGGTTAATTGGTGACCTACAAAAGGTTACTTGGTGACCTACAAAAATAGCTTTGATTTGATCTGTCGAAAAACATGTCCTTGGAGTAGAACAAAATTAACTCAGGTGAGCAAATTCTGTCCACTTGGCCCTTTTTGTTTTTGTACATTGGGCATTAAAACAAGAAAGGTGAAAAAAGAACATTTATTTCTTTTTCCATTTTTATAAAGCCGTATCCATTAAACAAAATGTCCTCCTAAACCACCTCGCAGAATTTCACCAAACTTCACAGGAATTAATTACTTAGGTGGACTCCTTTAAAAGTTGCTAAAATATTTCCATTCCATTAAGAAATCTGGTTGGCATAGCAACCAAATGGAAACTTTAAAAAAATCTTGGGTAGCCCTCTACCAAGATTGCTAAAATAAGTTTGATCTGGTAGAAAACATGGCCGCCAAGGGGTGGAGTCAGCTTTTTCTATGTATATACATGTATTGGGAAAACATAACAAAGTCCTCAAAAATTACTGGGCTAATTTGAAAATGGCACGGTCTATTTTATAGCCTAGTATTACCTGTCACATTTAGGCAGATGGAGCCTTTTATCCGAGGAAGAAGGCTCATCTTGAAATTGTCTTGCTCTCAAAACAAGACGGAGGAGGGCCATGTTGAGGTCAGGCCCTGTATCCTACTGCTAATAACATGGAGTAGTGCTTAGGTCATCATAATCTTGTTATGAAATTTTATCTGGATGTTATGGCTTGTCTTTTAATACCAGTATTTGATGTTTATTAAATGAAAGGGAAACAGGAGAAAGACTTGCAGTAAAACTTTGCCAATTCATTGTTCGGGAAATTGACCCATATGTGTCCATTCCATATCAAGTCAGGTCAGAGTTGCCTACAAAGTCCCAGAAAAGTTAGTCTATTGTTGCGAGATATTTGTGTGGTAACTTCTGCTACTGGTACCATGTAGCCCAGTACTACCTGTCACATTTTGGCAGAGGAAGGTCTATCTGGACATTGTCTTGTTTTCAACACAAAACTGAGGAGGAGATGGTTAAGGCGAGGCCCTGTATAATATAATAAGCCTACTGCTCTTAGAATCTAGTAATCCATTCCAAACTGGAAAGGTGATGTTACGCCACCTATTGAAGAAGCTTGCTAATAAAAATCAGTACTACCTGTCGCATTTTAGCAGAGAAAGTCCCATCTGGATGTTGTCATGTTTTCAAAACAAAACTGAGGAGGAGAAGGTTGAGGTGAGGCCCTGTATAATGCAAATGTATATTAAGCCTACTGCTCTTAGAAATCGAGTAATCCTATCTATCATTCCAAACAGGAAGGTGCTATTAAGCCAACTATTGAAGAAGCTTGCTAATAAAAATCAGTACTACCTGTCACATTTGGGCAGAGGAAGTCCCATCTGGAAGTCATCTTGTTTTCAAAACAAAACTGAGGAGAAGGTTGAGGTGAGACCCTGTATAATATAATAAGCCTACTGCTCTGAGAATCGAGTAATCCTATCTACCATTCCAAACTGGAAAGGTGTTGTTAAGCCAGCTATTGAAGAAGCTTGCAAATATAAATCATCATACTTTTCTGTGGATAAGCTGAGGACCATGCAGGAGTTCAGTGGTCCAAGAGGACCTCACCACCTTAGAATAGCTGCCTACCCATAGCTTTGATATCTGCAGCCGATGCAAGACCACCAACATCTTTGTCAGGAAATGCTAATGGAACACATCTGCATTGTGAAATGGGCAGACCATTTGATAGTGTGACCTAGTGAGCACTGTCATGTATTTTGATATCACTTGTGGAACAAGGTGGTACATTGGCACCAGGGATACAAACTATACCAATGTTCTGTTTACTCTGAAGGCTGGTGAAGTCTTGGAATCTATGGGTTGGCACGTCCCTGACTGTGTCCACCATCTGGACAAGCATCTCATCTAGGCTATCCTACAACTAGGTTTTTGAGCCTGTTGTTGCATATGCATTTAGGTCTTTATACCTGCTATAAGCAAGAACTTGTAGCTGACAAAGCTATCAAAATTGTTTTGAAATCACTGCATCTGGTTTTGCTGAAGGGTGACAATTGGCTCTTGCCTTTACAATGGTTAGCAGTTTTAAGTTTGTAATTTAGATTGTTCCATAGGTTTTAGTTTATATTCAATTAAGATTTCTTATTCTTTCTAGATGTTCCTGGGCTGTGTTCCTGTTTTCAGATGTTCTTATTTTCAGATGTTCTTGTTTTCCATTGTTCATGTTTTCAGATTTTCCTGTTTTCAGATGTTCCTGCATTCAATTGTTCCTGTTTATAGATGTTTCTGTTTTCAGATGTTCCTGTATTCAATTGTTCCTGTATTCACTTGTTTCTGTTTTCAGATGTTCCTGTTTTCATATGTTCTTGTTTTTTGTTCTTGTTTTTAAATGTTCCTGTTTCTCTGTTCTTTTTTTCAGATGTTCCTGTTTTCCATTTGTCCTGTTTTCAGATGTTCCTGTTTTCCAGTGTTCCTGTTTCTCTGTTCCTGCTGTCAGAACGCTGAGGCCCGTAGTAGTAGGTTGTGTTGATTGGTACTAAAACGGTTGAATCATGGAGTTACCTCTGGGAGAAGACCGGGTATAGTCTGGTCCATAGCGACATTCAGGTATGCACTTACCATATGAGACAAGACTGAAACGCCAGGGATACCAAGGTTAGTTCCTTAAAGACAGCTGACAAAAAGAGATAGGACTGGATTGTTCCAGTAATCAAATAGATTTGATTTTCTTTCTAGATGATCCTGTTAATAATGTCATCGTCTACTGTTTTCAGATGTTCCTGATTTCTTATTTTCAGATGTTCCTGTTTTCAGTGTTCCTGTTTTCAGTGTTCCTGTTTTCAGATGTTCCTGTTTACAGATGTTCCTGTTTTCCAGTGTTCCTGTTTTCTCTGTTCCTGCTGTCAGAACGCTGAGGCCCGTAGGAGTAGGTTGTGTTGATTGATACTAAAACGGTGGAATCATGGAGTTACCTCTGGGAGAAGACCGGGTATAGTCTGGTCCATAGCGACATTCAGGTATGCACTTACCATATGAGACAAGACTGAAACGCCAGGGATTCCAAGGTTAGTTCCTTAAAGACAGCTGACAAAAAGAGATAGGACTGGATTGTTCCAGTAATCAAATAGATTTGATTTTCTTTCTAGATGATCCTGTTAATAATGTCATCGTCTTTACTGTTTTCAGATGTTCCTGATTTCTTATTTTCAGATGTTCCTGTTTTCAGTGTTCCTGTTTTCAGATGTTCCTGTTTACAGATGTTCCTGTTTTCCTGTGTTCATGTTTTCTCTGTTCCTGCTGTCAGAACGCTGAGGCCCGTAGGAGTAGGTTGTGTTGATTGGTACTAAAACGGTTGAATCATGGAGTTACCTCTGGGAGAAGACCGGGTATAGTCTGGTCCAAAGCGACATTCAGGTATGCACTTACCATATGAGACAGGACTGAAACGCCAGGGATTCCAAGGTTAGTTCCTTAAAGACAGCTGACATAAAGAAATAGGACTGGATTGTTCCAGTAATCAATTAGATTTCTTTTCTTTCTAGATGATCCTGTTTGTCATCATCATTCCTGTTTTCAGATGTTCCTAAATTCCTTTTTTCTGAAGTTCCTGTTTTCCAGATAATTTTGTTTTCCATTTTTTCTGTTTTCAGATGTTCCAATTTCAGATGTTCCTGTTTTCAGATGGTCCCTGTTTACAGATGTGCCTATTTATCAGAATTCCTGTTTTCAGATGTTCCTGTTTTCTATTATTCCATTTTTCAGATGTTCTATTTCTCTGTTCCTGTTTTCAGATGTTCCTGTTTTCCAGTGTTCCCGTTTTCCAGTGTTCCTCAGTTTCTGCTGTCAGAACGCTGAGGCCCGTAGGAGTAGGTTGTGTTGATTGGTACTAAAACGGTTGAATCATGGAGTTACCTCTGGGAGAAGACCGGGTATAGTCTGGTCCATAGTGACATTCAGGTATGCACTTACCAGATGAGACAGGACTGAAACGCCAGGGATACCAAGGTTAGTTCCTTAAAGACAGCTGACATAAAGAGATAGGACTGGATTGTTCCAGTAATCAATTAGATTTCTTTTCTTTCTAGATGATCCTGTTTGTCATCATCTTTCCTGTTTTTAGATGTTCCTGAGTTCTTGTTTTCAGTTGTTCCTGTTTTCCAGATTTTTCTGTTTTCCATTTTGCCTGTTTACAGATGTTCCTGTTTTCAGATGTTCCTGTTTTCAGTGTTCTCGTTTTCCATTGTTCCTGTTTGTCTGTTCCAGCTGTTTTTTTATAGACTGTTCCAGTGATTTTAGTTTGTGAGACATTTAGTGGGAGAGCTTAGCCTACAACCTGCGACATTGCCTTGTCATGCTAGACTACCCACAGGATTAAATATTTTTGAGCTGGTATGAACACACAAATGTGTATACGGGCTTCAAAAGTCCACTGAGGGCAATTCAGATAACACAAGTTTGGAGAGTCCTGTTGAGTTGGCAATTGTTGATTTTGGTTTTTGATATTGACCTTGTGACAAAATCCTGTTAACTAGAAAACAGCATTGAAATCCCAATGGGCTTTCTTTAAATGCTGATTTCTGTTGACATGGTCAGGAAGGTCGCCAAAGAGAAGGGTTAATCCAGAAACCAAAGTGAGCAGTAGCAATGAGCAGTTCTCTTCAAAGTGGCTTTGTCTGTATTGGTCTTAGTTGGCCAAAGCTTACTTCCAATGGCACTCAGTTTGTGTGAGCATACTAAGTTGCAAATGTTTTACCCTTAGGGCAAGTTGACAAGGCAAAGCACTTGTCCAGGTATGTAGCCAGGCTCTGTCACAGTATGTACTACCATTGTAACTGCAAGAGTTTTTTTGTCATCTTTTGGCTGGACTTGGTCTAGAGCTACCTAGATGGTAGTGATAGCTATTTCATCCAAGAGATCTTACATATGGCAGGCATACAGATTTCTATGTGTGTTCAGCTTTCAGGCTTGGAAATCCTTGTGTATATTTGCCTGGATGAGGTACCGGACCAGATTTAGCCAGTTACATAGTCAGGGCAATTGAGATCACTGGTTTCCTGGACCTCCTAGTATTGAAGGTCAACATAGCCTTGATATGCAGTTTCATCTGAAGGTTATGGCTTGCCTCCCTTTTACCAATATACCACCAAATTCATGCAGTGATGCTAAAAATGGGTTCTTCTGGATAAGCATTAGACAGATATACTCTTCATAGGGTGAGCCAATTTGACTGTACAGAAGCCTTAGTGTTTACTGATGTTTTTATAAAGGACAAAAGAGTAATCCTGATTTGTAATTGCTTTTGATGCTGTAGTCATAGACCACCTCTGGCATTTGAATTCTTGAAGGGAGATGAAGAACTGAGAATCAGATTTCTGAATTGTGAGTCTTTGCCATGAAGGACATTGCATGATAGGCCTCATATAAGAGCTCTCAAAGACTGACTTACTTAGGATATGTGGTTGGTGTGGAGGGAATTAAATGTAGGGATGGTTACGTGGATGACACTGCTCGAAAAAAAACAGCTGCTCTACACCTGTTTGTATCAGAACAAATAGTATGTGGATTGTCCTAGACTTGTTTCTGCTGCATCCCTCTTGGGCCTGCACTGTTTGTCAAAGTACTCTTCACAAATTTTGAGTAAAAAAGTAAAAGCCATGGTTGAGCAAAGGTTGCAGTAAATATGCACTCCTTCATTGTTACGGAAATTGTCTCATATTTGTCAATTCCATGTAAAGTCAGGTCAGAGCTACCTTTTAGAGTCACAGAAAAGTAAGTTTAGTGTCCTGATATATTTGTGTGGTAACTTCTGCTACTGGTAACATGTAGCCCAGTACTACCTGTCGCATTTAAGCAGAGGAAGGCCAATCTGGACGTTGTCATGTTGTCAAAACAAAGCTGAGAACAAGGTTGAGGTGAGGCCCTGTAGCCTACTACCATTCCAAACGGGAAAGGTGCTACTAAGCCAACTATTGAAGAAGCTTGCTGATAAAAATCATCATACTTTTCTGTGGATAAGCTGAGGACCATGTAGGAGATCAGTGGTCCCAGAAGGACCTCATCACCTTAGAATAGCTGCCTACCCATAGCTTTGGTATCTGCAGCCTTTGTCAGGAAATGCTAATGGAACACATCTGCATTTTGAAACGGACCACCATGGCATAGTGTGACCTAGTCAGGGCTTTACTAAAAGAGCTGTCATGTACAAGAATAAGGTGGCACTGTGGCACCAGGACTACAAAATATACCATCTAGATTAAGCTGCACAACAATGTTCTGTTTACTTTGAAGGCTGGTGAAGTCTTGGAATCTATGAGTTGCCACATTCCTGCCTGTGTCCACTGGCTGGACTGCCGTCTCAGCTAGGCAATTCTATACCAAGATTTTTGAGCCTGTGGTTGCATATGCATTGGGGTCTGTTTACCTGCTATGTGCAAGAACTTGTGGCTGAAGCAGCTACCAAAGTTGTCTGGAAAGCACTGCACCTGGTTTTGCTAAAGGGTGACAAAGGGCTCTTGCCTTTACAATTGTGAGACACTCACTGGGAGAATTTAGCTGTCAACCCGGACCAGTGTAATTTCTTGTCAGACTACCCACAGGGTAAATATTTGTGAGCTGGTATGAACACACAAATGAGTATTTGAGGCTGCAAATTTGGGCCACTAAGGGCAATTCAGACAACACAACTTTGGAGAGACCTGTGGAGTTGACAATTGTTGATTTTGGCTTTTGATATTGACCTATCATTTGTGACAAAATCCTGCCCTTGTTAACTAGAAAACAGCATTGAAATCCAAATGGGGCCCCATTTCAATGCTGATTTCCACTGACATGGTCAGGAAAGTTGCAAGAGAGAAGGGTTAATCCAGAAACCAAAGTGGGCAGTAGCACTGAGCAGTTCTCTTCAAAGTGGCTTTGTCTGTATTGGTCTTAGTGGGCCAAACCTTGCTACCAATGACACTCAGTTTGTGTGAGCATACTAAGTTGCAAATGTTTTACCCTGAGGACAAGCTGCCAAGGCAAAACGCTAGTCCAGGTTTGTAGCCAGGCTCTGTCACAGTATGTATTACCATTGTAACTGCAAGAGGTTTTTTGCCATCTTTTGGCTAGACTAAGTCTAGAGCTACCTAGATGGCATTGATAGCTATTTCATCCAAGAGATCTTGCATATGTCAGGCATACAGATTTCTATGTGTTTTCAGCTTTCAGGCTTGGAAATCGTGGTGTATATTTGCCTGGATGAGGTACTGGTTTAGCCAGTTACATAGTCAGGGCAATGGAAATCACTAGTTTCCTGGACCTCCTAGTCTTGAAGGTCAACATAACCTTGATATGCTGTTTCATCTGAAGGTTATGGCTGGCCTCCTTTGTACCAGTGTGCCACTGAATTCAAGCAGTGATGTTAAAAACGGGTTCTTCTGGATAAGTATTAGACAGATATACTCATCATAGGGTGAGCCAATTTGATTTGGCAGAGGCCTCAAGTGTTTACTGGTGTTTTTATAAAGGACAAGAAGAGTAATAATTGTTCTTAAAAGGGTATCCTTTGGAAGCAAAGACTGCACCAAAGAACTGAAACCAGAGTGTGCATATTTCCTGGGCCAGACTAGCTAGTTTCTGCCATTAAGGCGTCATCAGTGACCCTCTAATAGTTTCAAAGTTCCACAATGAGACCCATGATCCCAAAGGACAAGAAAATTAAATCTAAAATACAGTGAAGGGCAGGGAGGCGTTCTACCGCCGCCACACAGCCCCGATCACCAGCTGTAGTGAAGTCAAATATGTTCTTAAAAGAGTATCGTTTGGAAGCAAAGACTGCACCAAAGAGCTGAAACCAGAGTGTGCATATTTCCTGTGCCAGACTAGCTAGTTTCAGCCATTTAGGCGTCATCAATGACCCTCTAATGGTTTGCTGATTTGTAATTGCTTTTGATGCTGTAGTCATAGACCACCTCTGGCATTTAAATTCTTGAAGGGAGATGAAGAACTGGGAATCAGATTTCTGAATTATGAGTCTTTGCTGTGAAAGACATTGCATGATAGACCTCATATAAGAGCTCTCAAAGACTTACTTAGGATATGTGGTTGGTGTTGAAGCAATCAAATATAGGAGATGGTTACCTGAATGTCACTGCTCGAAAAAACAGTTGCACTACACCTGTTTGTATTAGAACAGATAGTATGTGGATTGTCCTTAACTTGTTTCTGCTGCATCCCTCTTGGGCCTGCTCTGTTTGTCAAAGTACTCTTCACAGATTTTGAGTAAAAAAAGTAAAAGCCATGCTGGCGCAAAGGTTGCAGTAAATATGCACTCATTCACTGTTTCGGAAACTGTCCCATATTTGTCAATTCCATGTAAAGTCAGGTCAGAGCTACCTATAAAAGTTACAAAAAAGTTTGTTTTGTGTTGTGAGATATTTGTGTGGTAACTTCTGCTACTGGTAACATTTAGCCCAGTACTACCTAGCAGAGGAAGACCTATCTGGACATTGTCATGTATTCAAAACAAAGCTGAGGAGGTGAGGCCCTGTAGCCTACATACCATTCCAAACGGGAAAGGTGCTACTTAGCAAACTATTGAAGAAGCTTGCTGATAAAAATCATCATAAGTTTCTGTGGATAAGCTGAGGACCATGTAAATGTAAATGGTCACATGTCTAAAATGGCCGCCCAGCCCATATAAGGTAAAAACCCTTTAAATATCTACTTCTTTGGATCTAAAAGGCCAATGGCATTGGGACTTTGAATGTAGCATTATGGATGTGTGCCCTACCAGGTATGCACAAATGATGAATCTGGGTTGACCTTTTTTACAGCAAGGCCAAATTTGATTCCCTAATGCATTTATATGGGAAAAATCTAGAAATTATCATCTTTCTATGACGGTTTAAGCGGAAATCATATATATAAATATATTTAGGCCATTTGACCAAAATGGCCACCATACCCATATATAGTAAAACAAAACATGTTTAGATAATAAGCCTACCGGTAAGTTGACCTCGACTTATTGAACATTATTAAGGAGATCAGGTGAGCGCTTCATTTCCATCAGGTGCTCTACTTTTATTTTCTATTGCTGATCTTAGTCTTCTTATTTCCCATTGCTGATTTCTTTTTATTTTCCACTGATGATCTTTGTCTTCTTATATCCCACTGGTACTGCTGATTTATTTTTTATTTGCCATTGCTGATTTTAGTCTTCTTATTTCCCACTGCTGATATCTTTTATCTCCCATTGCTGATTTTAGTCTTCTTATTTGCCACTGTGGATTTCATTTATTTCCCATTGCTGATTTTAGTCTTATTATTGCCCACTACTCATTTCCTTTATTTCCCATTGGTTATTTAAGTCTTCTTACTTCCCTCTGTTGATTTCCTTTTATTTCCCATTACTGATCTTAGTCTTCTTATTTCCACTTCTGATTTCTTTCTATTTCCCATTGCTGATATTAGTCTTCTTATTTCCCACTACTGATTTCATTCTATTTCCCATTACCGATATTAGTCTTCTTATCTCTTACTGCTGCTGTCTTTTTATTTTCCATTGCTGATCTTAGTCTTCTTAAATCCCACTGCTGATGCCTTTTTATTTCCCATTGCTGTTCTTAGTCCTCTTATTTCCCACTGCTTATTTTATTTTTATTTCCCATTGTTGATCTTAGTTTTCTTATTTCCCACTGCTGATTTCTTTATTTCCCATTGGTCATTTTAGTCTTCTTATTTCCCACTGCTTTTTTTTATTTCCTATTGCTGATCTTAGTCCTCTAATTTCCCACTGCTGATTTCTTTTTATTTCCCATTGCTGATCTTGGTCTTCTTATGCCCCACTGCTGATTTATTTTATTTCCCATTGCTGATCTTTGTCTTCTTATTTCCCACTGCTGATTTCTTTTTATTTCCCACTGCCAATCTTTCTCATGATTTTCCACTGCTATCTTTTTATTTCCCATTGCTGATCTTAGTATTCTAATTTCCCACTGCTGATTTATTTTTATTTCCCATTGCTGATCTTGGTCTTCTTATGCCCCTCTGCTGATGTCTTTTTATTTCCCATTGCTGATCTTTGTCTTCTTATTTCCCACTGCTGATTTCTTTTTTTATTTCCCATTGCCAATCTTTCTCCTGATTTTCCACTGCTATCTTTTTATTTCCTATTGCTGATCTTAGTCTTCTTATTTCCCACTGCTGATTTCTTTTATTTCCCATTGCTGATCTTAGTCTTCTTTTTCCCCCTGCTGATTTCTTTTTATTTCCTGTTGCTGGTCTTCTTATTTCTGACTGGGTAATTTTTGCATACCATTTTATTGTCTGTTGATTTTTTTTCAAAATCAGCTTTTTAGAGAGATTCGGTGTGTCAAACAGTTTGGTTCCAGATCAGGCCTGTTTTGTTTTGAAGCTAAAAATATAAAATTCTTTAAATGATATCTCCTGAACTGCTGGCCCAAATAAAAATTTCTGGCAAAAGTTCCTCATAAGGCCCTCTCCCAAAATTGACAAACCGCTCCCAAAACAAGATGGCCACCAGAGCTACAAATACAACAGATATGATCCATTGGTCTTGATTCAAAAAAATTACACACAAATGTATCTCATTCATCAAATTTACAATATACCATGTTCCTCAATATTGCCCACTACCAAAATTGCTCAATGATTCCATGTTGCTTAACAAAAGTGCCTCCAGGGCTAAAAATACAACATATGGTCTCGATTCAAAATAATTACACACAAATGTATCTCATTCATCAAATTTACAATATACCATGTTCCTCAATATTGCCCACTACCAAAGTTGCTCAATGATTCCATGTTGCTTAACACAGGTGCCTCCAGGGCTAAAAATACAACATATGGTCTCGATTCAAAATAATTACACACAAATGTATCTCATTCATCAAATTTACAATATACCATGTTCCTCAATATTGCCCATTACCAAAGTTGCTCAATGATTCCATGTTGCTTAACAAAGGTGCCTCCAGGGCTAAAAATACAACATATGGTCTCGATTCAAAATAATTACACACAAATGTATCTCATTCATCAAATTTACAATATACCATGTTCCTCAATATTGCCCACTACCAAAGTTGCTCAATGACTCCATTTTGCTTAACAAAGTTGCCTCCAGGGCTAAGAATTCAGGTGAGCGAATCAGGGTCATCATGGCCCTCTTGTTTCTTTTTTTTCAATTTTTATGCCCCCAAAGGAACTTTGGGAGGCATATAGTAATCGCACTGTCCGTCCGTCAGTCCGTCCGTCCGTCAGTCCGTCCGTCCCGCTTTTGTGTCCGGTCCATATCTCCTATATTCTTTGAGGTAGGAATTCCAAATTTGGTGTGTGGATACATCTTGGGATGGAGGAGTGTCGCGTACTTTTTTCGGGTCACTGTGACCTTGACCTCTGATCTAGTTTTTAGAATAATCGTGTCCGGAGCATATCTCTTATATTATTTGAATTAGGAATATCAAATTTGGTGTGTGGATGCATCTTGAGATGTCAAAGTGTCGGTACCATAATTGGGTCACTGTGACCTTGAAGTTGACCTCTGACCTAGTTTCTAGAAACTGCATTGAGTTTGGTGCATATCTCCTATATTTTTTGAGATAGGAATTCCAAATTTGGTGTGTAAATGCATCTTGGGATGACGGGGTGTCACATACCATTTTTGGGTCACTGTGACCTTGACCTCTGACCAAGGTGATCAGAAGAAGAACAGCCACCTTGGTATATTTGAATTTTCCCCTGTGAGAATTTTAAGAACAGTCTAAGAATTATTCTTGCACAGTTTTTGAACAATTGTTCAAGAACTGTGGAAGATTAGCTCTTAAAAAGTTCAGGTACAGTTCTAGAAAAGTTCAAGAATGTTAAATGAACTGTTCAAGAGCTAGTATATTGAACATTTCTTGATTTGTTCTTAATTATTTTTCATGAATACTTTAAAAACAATGATTCTTATATATTTATGTCAGAACAGTTCAAGAACTGTTCCTGAACAATAGTTCAAGAACAGTTCTTGAAAAATTCTTAAAAGAAAATGGGCTGTTTAATGTTCAAGGACTATTCTTGCACAGTTCTAGGACTGTCATCATTTGATTCTCAAATTGCTGAGTTAGTTTTCTTATTTCCCACTGCTGATTTCCTTTTATTTCCATTGCTGATCTTAGTCTTCTTATTTTCCACTGCTGATTTCTTTTTATTTCCTGTTGCTGATCTTCTTATTTCTGACTGGGTAATTTATGCATACCTTTTTCTTGTATGTTGATTTTTTTTTAAGTCAGCTTTTTGAGAATCGGAGTGTCAAACAGTTTGTATCCAGATCAGGCCTGACGTTTTGTTTTCAAGCTGAAAACAAAAATTCTTTAAATGATATCTCATGACCTGCTGGCCCAAATAAAAAAATTCTCGCAAAAGTTCCTCATTAGGCCCTCCCCAAAAATTGCCAAACCGGTTCCAAAACAAAATGGCCACCAGAGCTAAAAATACAACATATATGATCCATTGGTCTGGATTCAAAATAATTACACACAAATGTATCTCATTCATCAAATTTATAATATACCATGTTCCTCAATATTGCCCACTACCAAAATTGCCCAATGATTTTTTTACCTCAACAAAAGTGCCTTCAGGGTTAACTATTCAGGTGAGCGATCCAGGGTCATCATGGTCCTCTTGTTTCAAAATTATTTTTTTCAAAAAATTCTTTCAAGAACACTATCAGTGTGTTTAACAGGAGTGTCCGATCCAGAGGGGGCTCAGGGAGTTTGCTTGAACCCCCCATTCAGACCAAATTATTTCATTTTCATGGAGATATTCAAGAAAAATGAGGTCAAATCAGCAAACCAAACTTCCCCTTTTTACATATGAACCTCCTTTACAGAAATCCTGGATCGGCCCCTTAGTGGTTTGGATCCAGATTAGGACCAACATTCTGACTTGGGTCCAAGCTGTTTTCAAAGGTTACTGGCAGATAACAAAAGTCACTGCTAGACCATGAAATAAAAATGATTAAATGAATTTGGAGGGAGCGCAGTGGCTCAGTGGTAGAGTGCGTGACAGTTTAGATCCAGATCAGGACCAACATTCTGACCTGGGCCCAAACTGTTTGCAAAGGTTACCAGCAGACAACAAAAGTTGCTGCAAGACCATGAAATTAAAATTATTAAATGAATTTGGTCCATTGAAAGACATGGTAGCAAGGGGGCGTGGTCTGTTTCCCTTATGTACCGGTACTTATATAAGAAGCTTTCTCCTCTGAAACCAATAGTCTGAATTGAAAACAATTTGACAGAAACAGTCACAAGGTAATCTTCTACAAAAGTAGCTAAAACAAATTTTACCCATCAAATAATATGTCCGCCAGGTGGGCTAGCTTATTGTGGTTAATGAAAAGCTTAAACATCTCCTGAAGCCACTCATCAGAATTCAAAATAAGTTGGCAGAAATGGTTAATTGGTGACCTACAAAAGGTTACTTGGTGACCTACAAAAAAAACTTTGATTTGATCTGTCGAAAAACATGTCCTTGGAGTAGAACAAAATTAACTCAGGTGAGCAAATTCTGTCCACTTGGCCCTTTTTGTTTTTGTACATTGGGCATTAAAACAAGAAAGGTGAAAAAAGAACATTTATTTCTTTTTCCATTTTTATCAAGCCGTATCCATTAAACAAAATGTCCTCCTAAACCACCTCGCAGAATTTCACCAAACTTCACAGGAATTAATTACTTAGGTGGACTCCTTTAAAAGTTGCTAAAATATTTCCATTCCATTAAGAAATCTGGTTGGCATAGCAACCAAATGGAAACTTTAAAAAAATCTTGGGTAGCCCTCTACCAAGATTGCTAAAATAAGTTTGATCTGGTAGAAAACATGGCCGCCAAGGGGTGGAGTCAGCTTTTTCTATGTATATACATGTATTGGGAAAACATAACAAAGTCCTCAAAAATTACTGGGCTAATTTGAAAATGGCACGGTCTAGTATTACCTGTCACATTTAGGCAGATGGAGCCTTTTATCCGAGGAGGAAGGCTCATCTTGAAATTGTCTTGCTCTCAAAACAAGACGGAGGAGGGCCATGTTGAGGTCAGGCCCTGTATCCTACTGCTAATAACATGGAGTAGTGCTTAGGTCATCATAATCTTGTTATGAAATTTTATCTGGATGTTATGGCTTGTCTTTTAATACCAGTATTTGATGTTTATTAAATGAAAGGGAAACAGGAGAAAGACTTGCAGTAAAAACTTTGCCAATTCATTGTTCGGGAAATTGACCCATATGTGTCCATTCCATATCAAGTCAGGTCAGAGTTGCCTACAAAGTCCCAGAAAAGTTAGTCTAGTGTTGCGAGATATTTGTGTGGTAACTTCTGCTACTGGTACCATGTAGCCCAGTACTACCTGTCACATTTTGGCAGAGGAAGGTCTATCTGGACATTGTCTTGTTTTCAACACAAAACTGAGGAGGAGATGGTTAAGGCGAGGCCCTGTATAATATAATAAGCCTACTGCTCTTAGAATCTAGTAATCCATTCCAAACTGGAAAGGTGATGTTACGCCACCTATTGAAGAAGCTTGCTAATAAAAATCAGTACTACCTGTCGCATTTTAGCAGAGAAAGTCCCATCTGGATGTTGTCATGTTTTCAAAACAAAACTGAGGAGGAGAAGGTTGAGGTGAGGCCCTGTATAATGCAAATGTATATTAAGCCTACTGCTCTTAGAAATCGAGTAATCCTATCTATCATTCCAAACAGGAAGGTGCTATTAAGCCAACTATTGAAGAAGCTTGCTAATAAAAATCAGTACTACCTGTCACATTTGGGCAGAGGAAGTCCCATCTGGAAGTCATCTTGTTTTTAAAACAAAACTGAGGAGAAGGTTGAGGTGAGACCCTGTATAATATAATAAGCCTACTGCTCTGAGAATCGAGTAATCCTATCTACCATTCCAAACTGGAAAGGTGTTGTTAAGCCAGCTATTGAAGAAGCTTGCAAATATAAATCATCATACTTTTCTGTGGATAAGCTGAGGACCATGCAGGAGTTCAGTGGTCCAAGAGGACCTCACCACCTTAGAATAGCTGCCTACCCATAGCTTTGATATCTGCAGCCGATGCAAGACCACCAACATCTTTGTCAGGAAATGCTAATGGAACACATCTGCATTGTGAAATGGGCAGACCATTTGATAGTGTGACCTAGTGAGCACTGTCATGTATTTTGATATCACTTGTGGAACAAGGTGGTACATTGGCACCAGGGATACAAACTATACCAATGTTCTGTTTACTCTGAAGGCTGGTGAAGTCTTGGAATCTATGGGTTGGCACGTCCCTGACTGTGTCCACCGTCTGGACAAGCATCTCATCTAGGCTATCCTACAACTAGGTTTTTGAGCCTGTTGTTGCATATGCATTTAGGTCTTTATACCTGCTATAAGCAAGAACTTGTAGCTGACAAAGCTATCAAAATTGTTTTGAAATCACTGCATCTGGTTTTGCTGAAGGGTGACAATTGGCTCTTGCCTTTACAATGGTTAGCAGTTTTAAGTTTGTAATTTAGATTGTTCCATAGGTTTTAGTTTATATTCAATTAAGATTTCTTATTCTTTCTAGATGTTCCTGGGCTGTGTTCCTGTTTTCAGATGTTCTTATTTTCAGATGTTCTTGTTTTCCATTGTTCATGTTTTCAGATTTTCCTGTTTTCAGATGTTCCTGCATTCAATTGTTCCTCTTTATAGATGTTTCTGTTTTCAGATGTTCCTGTATTCAATTGTTCCTGTATTCACTTGTTTCTGTTTTCAGATGTTCCTGTTTTCATATGTTCTTGTTTTTTGTTCTTGTTTTTAAATGTTCCTGTTTCTCTGTTCTTTTTTTCAGATGTTCCTGTTTTCCATTTGTCCTGTTTTCAGATGTTCCTGTTTTCCAGTGTTCCTGTTTCTCTGTTCCTGCTGTCAGAACGCTGAGGCCCGTAGTAGTAGGTTGTGTTGATTGGTACTAAAACGGTTGAATCATGGAGTTACCTCTGGGAGAAGACCGGGTATAGTCTGGTCCATAGCGACATTCAGGTATGCACTTACCATATGAGACAAGACTGAAACGCCAGGGATACCAAGGTTAGTTCCTTAAAGACAGCTGACAAAAAGAGATAGGACTGGATTGTTCCAGTAATCAAATAGATTTGATTTTCTTTCTAGATGATCCTGTTAATAATGTCATCGTCTACTGTTTTCAGATGTTCCTGATTTCTTATTTTCAGATGTTCCTGTTTTCAGTGTTCCTGTTTTCAGTGTTCCTGTTTTCAGATGTTCCTGTTTACAGATGTTCCTGTTTTCCAGTGTTCCTGTTTTCTCTGTTCCTGCTGTCAGAACGCTGAGGCCCGTAGGAGTAGGTTGTGTTGATTGGTACTAAAACGGTTGAATCATGGAGTTACCTCTGGGAGAAGACCGGGTATAGTCTGGTCCATAGCGACATTCAGGTATGCACTTACCATATGAGACAAGACTGAAACGCCAGGGATTCCAAGGTTAGTTCCTTAAAGACAGCTGACAAAAAGAGATAGGACTGGATTGTTCCAGTAATCAAATAGATTTGATTTTCTTTCTAGATGATCCTGTTAATAATGTCATCGTCTTTACTGTTTTCAGATGTTCCTGATTTCTTATTTTCAGATGTTCCTGTTTTCAGTGTTCCTGTTTTCAGATGTTTCGTTTACAGATGTTCCTGTTTTCCTGTGTTCCTGTTTTCTCTGTTCCTGCTGTCAGAACGCTGAGGCCCGTAGGAGTAGGTTGTGTTGATTGGTACTAAAACGGTTGAATCATGGAGTTACCTCTGGGAGAAGACCGGGTATAGTCTGGTCCAAAGCGACATTCAGGTATGCACTTACCATATGAGACAGGACTGAAACGCCAGGGATTCCAAGGTTAGTTCCTTAAAGACAGCTGACATAAAGAAATAGGACTGGATTGTTCCAGTAATCAATTAGATTTCTTTTCTTTCTAGATGATCCTGTTTGTCATCATCATTCCTGTTTTCAGATGTTCCTAAATTCCTTTTTTCTGAAGTTCCTGTTTTCCAGATAATTTTGTTTTCCATTTTTTCTGTTTTCAGATGTTCCAATTTCAGATGTTCCTGTTTTCAGATGGTCCCTGTTTACAGATGTGCCTATTTATCAGAATTCCTGTTTTCAGATGTTCCTGTTTTCTATTATTCCATTTTTCAGATGTTCTATTTCTCTGTTCCTGTTTTCAGATGTTCCTGTTTTCCAGTGTTCCCGTTTTCCAGTGTTCCTCAGTTTCTGCTGTCAGAACGCTGAGGCCCGTAGGAGTAGGTTGTGTTGATTGGTACTAAAACGGTTGAATCATGGAGTTACCTCTGGGAGAAGACCGGGTATAGTCTGGTCCATAGTGACATTCAGGTATGCACTTACCAGATGAGACAGGACTGAAACGCCAGGGATACCAAGGTTAGTTCCTTAAAGACAGCTGACATAAAGAGATAGGACTGGATTGTTCCAGTAATCAATTAGATTTCTTTTCTTTCTAGATGATCCTGTTTGTCATCATCTTTCCTGTTTTTAGATGTTCCTGAGTTCTTGTTTTCAGTTGTTCCTGTTTTCCAGATTTTTCTGTTTTCCATTTTGCCTGTTTACAGATGTTCCTGTTTTCAGATGTTCCTGTTTTCAGTGTTCTCGTTTTCCATTGTTCCTGTTTGTCTGTTCCAGCTGTTTTTTTATAGACTGTTCCAGTGATTTTAGTTTGTGAGACATTTAGTGGGAGAGCTTAGCCTACAACCTGCGACATTGCCTTGTCATGCTAGACTACCCACAGGATTAAATATTTTTGAGCTGGTATGAACACACAAATGTGTATACGGGCTTCAAAAGTCCACTGAGGGCAATTCAGATAACACAAGTTTGGAGAGTCCTGTTGAGTTGGCAATTGTTGATTTTGGTTTTTGATATTGACCTTGTGACAAAATCCTGTTAACTAGAAAACAGCATTGAAATCCCAATGGGCTTTCTTTTCAATGCTGATTTCTGTTGACATGGTCAGGAAGGTCGCCAAAGAGAAGGGTTAATCCAGAAACCAAAGTGAGCAGTAGCAATGAGCAGTTCTCTTCAAAGTGGCTTTGTCTGTATTGGTCTTAGTTGGCCAAAGCTTACTTCCAATGGCACTCAGTTTGTGTGAGCATACTAAGTTGCAAATGTTTTACCCTTAGGGCAAGTTGACAAGGCAAAGCACTTGTCCAGGTATGTAGCCAGGCTCTGTCACAGTATATACTACCATTGTAACTGCAAGAGTTTTTTTGTCATCTTTTGGCTGGACTTGGTCTAGAGCTACCTAGATGGTAGTGATAGCTATTTCATCCAAGAGATCTTACATATGGCAGGCATACAGATTTCTATGTGTGTTCAGCTTTCAGGCTTGGAAATCCTTGTGTATATTTGCCTGGATGAGGTACCGGACCAGATTTAGCCAGTTACATAGTCAGGGCAATTGAGATCACTGGTTTCCTGGACCTCCTAGTATTGAAGGTCAACATAGCCTTGATATGCAGTTTCATCTGAAGGTTATGGCTTGCCTCCCTTTTACCAATATACCACCAAATTCATGCAGTGATGCTAAAAATGGGTTCTTCTGGATAAGCATTAGACAGATATACTCTTCATAGGGTGAGCCAATTTGACTGTACAGAAGCCTTAGTGTTTACTGATGTTTTTATAAAGGACAAAAGAGTAATCCTGATTTGTAATTGCTTTTGATGCTGTAGTCATAGACCACCTCTGGCATTTGAATTCTTGAAGGGAGATGAAGAACTGAGAATCAGATTTCTGAATTGTGAGTCTTTGCCATGAAGGACATTGCATGATAGGCCTCATATAAGAGCTCTCAAAGACTTACTTACTTAGGATATGTGGTTGGTGTGGAGGGAATTAAATGTAGGGATGGTTACGTGGATGACACTGCTCGAAAAAAAACAGCTGCTCTACACCTGTTTGTATCAGAACAAATAGTATGTGGATTGTCCTAGACTTGTTTCTGCTGCATCCCTCTTGGGCCTGCACTGTTTGTCAAAGTACTCTTCACAAATTTTGAGTAAAAAAGTAAAAGCCATGGTTGAGCAAAGGTTGCAGTAAATATGCACTCCTTCATTGTTACGGAAATTGTCTCATATTTGTCAATTCCATGTAAAGTCAGGTCAGAGCTACCTTTTAGAGTCACAGAAAAGTAAGTTTAGTGTCTTGATATATTTGTGTGGTAACTTCTGCTACTGGTAACATGTAGCCCAGTACTACCTGTCACATTTAAGCAGAGGAAGGCCAATCTGGACGTTGTCATGTTGTCAAAACAAAGCTGAGAACAAGGTTGAGGTGAGGCCCTGTAGCCTACTACCATTCCAAACGGGAAAGGTGCTACTAAGCCAACTATTGAAGAAGCTTGCTGATAAAAATCATCATACTTTTCTGTGGATAAGCTGAGGACCATGTAGGAGATCAGTGGTCCCAGAAGGACCTCATCACCTTAGAATAGCTGCCTACCCATAGCTTTGGTATCTGCAGCCTTTGTCAGGAAATGCTAATGGAACACATCTGCATTTTGAAACGGACCACCATGGCATAGTGTGACCTAGTCAGGGCTTTACTAAAAGAGCTGTCATGTACAAGAATAAGGTGGCACTGTGGCACCAGGACTACAAAATATACCATCTAGATTAAGCTGCACAACAATGTTCTGTTTACTTTGAAGGCTGGTGAAGTCTTGGAATCTATGAGTTGCCACATTCCTGCCTGTGTCCACTGGCTGGACTGCCGTCTCAGCTAGGCAATTCTATACCAAGATTTTTGAGCCTGTGGTTGCATATGCATTGGGGTCTGTTTACCTGCTATGTGCAAGAACTTGTGGCTGAAGCAGCTACCAAAGTTGTCTGGAAAGCACTGCACCTGGTTTTGCTAAAGGGTGACAAAGGGCTCTTGCCTTTACAATTGTGAGACACTCACTGGGAGAATTTAGCTGTCAACCCGGACCAGTGTAATGTCTTGTCAGACTACCCACAGGGTAAATATTTGTGAGCTGGTATGAACACACAAATGAGTATTTGAGGCTGCAAATTTGGGCCACTAAGGGCAATTCAGACAACACAACTTTGGAGAGACCTGTGGAGTTGACAATTGTTGATTTTGGCTTTTGATATTGACCTATCATTTGTGACAAAATCCTGCCCTTGTTAACTAGAAAACAGCATTGAAATCCAAATGGGGCCCCATTTCAATGCTGATTTCCACTGACATGGTCAGGAAAGTTGCAAGAGAGAAGGGTTAATCCAGAAACCAAAGTGGGCAGTAGCACTGAGCAGTTCTCTTCAAAGTGGCTTTGTCTGTATTGGTCTTAGTGGGCCAAACCTTGCTACCAATGACACTCAGTTTGTGTGAGCATACTAAGTTGCAAATGTTTTACCCTGAGGACAAGCTGCCAAGGCAAAACGCTAGTCCAGGTTTGTAGCCAGGCTCTGTCACAGTATGTATTACCATTGTAACTGCAAGAGGTTTTTTGCCATCTTTTGGCTAGACTAAGTCTAGAGCTACCTAGATGGCATTGATAGCTATTTCATCCAAGAGATCTTGCATATGTCAGGCATACAGATTTCTATGTGTTTTCAGCTTTCAGGCTTGGAAATCGTGGTGTATATTTGCCTGGATGAGGTACTGGTTTAGCCAGTTACATAGTCAGGGCAATGGAAATCACTAGTTTCCTGGACCTCCTAGTCTTGAAGGTCAACATAACCTTGATATGCTGTTTCATCTGAAGGTTATGGCTGGCCTCCTTTGTACCAGTGTGCCACTGCATTCAAGCAGTGATGTTAAAAACGGGTTCTTCTGGATAAGTATTAGACAGATATACTCATCATAGGGTGAGCCAATTTGATTTGGCAGAGGCCTCAAGTGTTTACTGGTGTTTTTATAAAGGACAAGAAGAGTAATAATTGTTCTTAAAAGGGTATCCTTTGGAAGCAAAGACTGCACCAAAGAACTGAAACCAGAGTGTGCATATTTCCTGGGCCAGACTAGCTAGTTTCTGCCATTAAGGCGTCATCAGTGACCCTCTAATAGTTTCAAAGTTCCACAATGAGACCCATGATCCCAAAGGACAAGAAAATTAAATCTACACTATAGTGAAGGGCAGGGAGGCGTTCTACCGCCGCCACACAGCCCCGATCACCAGCTGTAGTGAAGTCAAATATGTTCTTAAAAGAGTATCGTTTGGAAGCAAAGACTGCACCAAAGAGCTGAAACCAGAGTGTGCATATTTCCTGTGCCAGACTAGCTAGTTTCAGCCATTTAGGCGTCATCAATGACCCTCTAATGGTTTGCTGATTTGTAATTGCTTTTGATGCTGTAGTCATAGACCACCTCTGGCATTTAAATTCTTGAAGGGAGATGAAGAACTGGGAATCAGATTTCTGAATTATGAGTCTTTGCTGTGAAAGACATTGCATGATAGACCTCATATAAGAGCTCTCAAAGACTTACTTAGGATATGTGGTTGGTGTTGAAGCAATCAAATATAGGAGATGGTTACCTGAATGTCACTGCTCGAAAAAACAGTTGCACTACACCTGTTTGTATTAGAACAGATAGTATGTGGATTGTCCTTAACTTGTTTCTGCTGCATCCCTCTTGGGCCTGCTCTGTTTGTCAAAGTACTCTTCACAGATTTTGAGTAAAAAAAGTAAAAGCCATGCTGGCGCAAAGGTTGCAGTAAATATGCACTCATTCACTGTTTCGGAAACTGTCCCATATTTGTCAATTCCATGTAAAGTCAGGTCAGAGCTACCTATAAAAGTTACAAAAAAGTTTGTTTTGTGTTGTGAGATATTTGTGTGGTAACTTCTGCTACTGGTAACATTTAGCCCAGTACTACCTAGCAGAGGAAGACCTATCTGGACATTGTCATGTATTCAAAACAAAGCTGAGGAGGTGAGGCCCTGTAGCCTACATACCATTCCAAACGGGAAAGGTGCTACTTAGCAAACTATTGAAGAAGCTTGCTGATAAAAATCATCATAAGTTTCTGTGGATAAGCTGAGGACCATGTAAATGTAAATGGTCACATGTCTAAAATGGCCGCCCAGCCCATATAAGGTAAAAACCCTTTAAATATCTACTTCTTTGGATCTAAAAGGCCAATGGCATTGGGACTTTGAATGTAGCATTATGGATGTGTGCCCTACCAGGTATGCACAAATGATGAATCTGGGTTGACCTTTTTTACAGCAAGGCCAAATTTGATTCCCTAATGCATTTATATGGGAAAAATCTAGAAATTATCATCTTTCTATGACGGTTTAAGCGGAAATCATATATATAAATATATTTAGGCCATTTGACCAAAATGGCCACCATACCCATATATAGTAAAACAAAACATGTTTAGATAATAAGCCTACCGGTAAGTTGACCTCGACTTATTGAACATTATTAAGGAGATCAGGTGAGCGCTTCATTTCCTTCAGGTGCTCTTCTTTTATTTTCTATTGCTGATCTTAGTCTTCTTATTTCCCATTGCTGATTTCTTTTTATTTTCCACTGATGATCTTTGTCTTCTTATATCCCACTGGTACTGCTGATTTATTTTTTATTTGCCATTGCTGCTTTTAGTCATCTTATTTCCCACTGCTGATATCTTTTATCTCCCATTGCTGATTTTAGTCTTCTTATTTGCCACTGTGGATTTCATTTATTTCCCATTGCTGATTTTAGTCTTATTATTGCCCACTACTCATTTCCTTTATTTCCCATTGGTTATTTAAGTCTTCTTACTTCCCTCTGTTGATTTCTTTTTATTTCCCATTACTGATCTTAGTCTTCTTATTTCCACTTCTGATTTCTTTCTATTTCCCATTGCTGATATTAGTCTTCTTATTTCCCACTACTGATTTCATTCTATTTCCCATTGCCGATATTAGTCTTCTTATCTCTTACTGCTGCTGTCTTTTTATTTTCCATTGCTGATCTTAGTCTTCTTAAATCCCACTGCTGATGCCTTTTTATTTCCCATTGCTGTTCTTAGTCCTCTTATTTCTCACTGCTTATTTTATTTTTATTTCCCATTGTTGATCTTAGTTTCTTATTTCCCACTGCTGATTTCTTTATTTCCCATTGGTTATTTTAGTCTTCTTATTTCCCACTGCTTTTTTTTTTATTTCCTATTGCTGATCTTAGTCCTCTTATTTCCCACTGCTGATTTCTTTTTATTTCCCATTGCTGATCTTGGTCTTCTTATGCCCCACTGCTGATTTATTTTATTTCCCATTGCTGATCTTTG
This sequence comes from Loripinus fragilis, assembly GCA_964019695.1. Taxonomy (NCBI): domain Eukaryota; kingdom Metazoa; phylum Mollusca; class Bivalvia; order Lucinida; family Lucinidae; genus Loripinus; species Loripinus fragilis. The sequence continues at coordinate 68,196,086 of OZ026526.1, forward strand.
TCTTCTTATTTCCCACTGCTGATTTCTTTTTATTTCCCACTGCCAATCTTTCTCATGATTTTCCACTGCTATCTTTTTATTTCCCATTGCTGATCTTAGTATTCTAATTTCCCACTGCTGATTTATTTTTATTTCCCATTGCTGATCTTGGTCTTCTTATGCCCCTCTGCTGATGTCTTTTTATTTCCCATTGCTGATCTTTGTCTTTTTATTTCCCACTGCTGATTTCTTTTTTATTTCCCATTGCCAATCTTTCTCCTGATTTTCCACTGCTATCTTTTTATTTCCTATTGCTGATCTTAGTCTTCTTATTTCCCACTGCTGATTTCTTTTATTTCCCATTGCTGATCTTAGTCTTCTTTTTCCCCCTGCTGATTTCTTTTTATTTCATGTTGCTGGTCTTCTTATTTCTGACTGGGTAATTTTTGCATACCATTTTATTGTCTGTTGATTTTTTTTCAAAATCAGCTTTTTAGAGAGATTCGGTGTGTCAAAAAGTTTGGTTCCAGATCAGGCCTGTTTTGTTTTGAAGCTAAAAATATAAAATTCTTTAAATGATATCTCCTGAACTGCTGGCCCAAATAAAAATTTCTGGCAAAAGTTCCTCATAAGGCCCTCTCCCAAAATTGACAAACCGCTCCCAAAACAAGATGGCCACCAGAGCTACAAATACAACAGATATGATCCATTGGTCTTGATTCAAAAAAATTACACACAAATGTATCTCATTCATCAAATTTACAATATACCATGTTCCTCAATATTGCCCACTACCAAAATTGCTCAATGATTCCATGTTGCTTAACAAAAGTGCCTCCAGGGCTAAAAATACAACATATGGTCTCGATTCAAAATAATTACACACAAATGTATCTCATTCATCAAATTTACAATATACCATGTTCCTCAATATTGCCCACTACCAAAATTGCTCAATGATTCCATGTTGCTTAACACAGGTGCCTCCAGGGCTAAAAATACAACATATGGTCTCGATTCAAAATAATTACACACAAATGTATCTCATTCATCAAATTTACAATATACCATGTTCCTCAATATTGCCCATTACCAAAGTTGCTCAATGATTCCATGTTGCTTAACAAAGGTGCCTCCAGGGCTTAAAATACAACATATGGTCTCGATTCAAAATAATTACACACAAATGTATCTCATTCATCAAATTTACAATATACCATGTTCCTCAATATTGCCCACTACCAAAGTTGCTCAATGACTCCATTTTGCTTAACAAAGTTGCCTCCAGGGCTAAGAATTCAGGTGAGCGAATCAGGGTCATCATGGCCCTCTTGTTTCTTTTTTTTTCAATTTTTATGCCCCCAAAGGAACTTTGGGAGGCATATAGTAATCGCACTGTCCGTCCGTCAGTCCGTCCGTCCGTCCCGCTTTCGTGTTCGGTCCATATCTCCTATATTCTTTGAGGTAGGAATTCCAAATTTGGTGTGTGGATACATCTTGGGATGGAGGAGTGTCGCGTACTTTTTTCGGGTCACTGTGACCTTGACCTCTGATCTAGTTTTTAGAATAATCGTGTCCGGAGCATATCTCTTATATTATTTGAATTAGGAATATCAAATTTGGTGTGTGGATGCATCTTGAGATGTCAAAGTGTCGGTACCATAATTGGGTCACTGTGACCTTGAAGTTGACCTCTGACCTAGTTTCTAGAAACTGCATTGAGTTTGGTGCATATCTCCTATATTTTTTGAGATAGGAATTCCAAATTTGGTGTGTAAATGCATCTTGGGATGACGGGGTGTCACATACCATTTTTGGGTCACTGTGACCTTGACCTCTGACCAAGGTGATCAGAAGAAGAACAGCCACCTTGGTATATTTGAATTTTCCCCTGTGAGAATTTTAAGAACAGTCTAAGAATTATTCTTGCACAGTTTTTGAACAATTGTTCAAGAACTGTGGAAGATTGGCTCTTAAAAAGTTCAGGTACAGTTCTAGAAAAGTTCAAGAATGTTAAATGAACTGTTCAAGAGCTAGTATATTGAACATTTCTTGATTTGTTCTTAATTATTTTTCATGAATACTTTAAAAACAATGATTCTTATATATTTATGTCAGAACAGTTCAAGAACTGTTCCTGAACAATAGTTCAAGAACAGTTCTTGAAAAATTCTTAAAAGAAAATGGGCTGTTTAATGTTCAAGGACTATTCTTGCACAGTTCTAGGACTGTCATCATTTGATTCTCAAATTGCTGAGTTAGTTTTCTTATTTCCCACTGCTGATTTCCTTTTATTTCCATTGCTAATCTTAGTCTTCTTATTTTCCACTGCTGATTTCTTTTTATTTCCTGTTGCTGATCTTCTTATTTCTGACTGGGTAATTTATGCATACCTTTTTCTTGTATGTTGATTTTTTTTAAGTCAGCTTTTTGAGAATCGGAGTGTCAAACAGTTTGTATCCAGATCAGGCCTGACGTTTTGTTTTCAAGCTGAAAACAAAAATTCTTTAAATGATATCTCATGACCTGCTGGCCCAAATAAAAAAATTCTCGCAAAAGTTCCTCATTAGGCCCTCCCCAAAAATTGCCAAACCAGTTCCAAAACAAAATGGCCACCAGAGCTAAAAATACAACATATATGATCCATTGGTCTGGATTCAAAATAATTACACACAAATGTATCTCATTCATCAAATTTATAATATACCATGTTCCTCAATATTGCCCACTACCAAAATTGCCCAATGATTTTTTTACCTCAACAAAAGTGCCTTCAGGGTTAACTATTCAGGTGAGCGATCCAGGGTCATCATGGTCCTCTTGTTTTAAAATTATTTTTTTCAAAAAATTCTTTCAAGAACACTATCAGTGTGTTTAACAGGAGTGTCGGATCCAGAGGGGGCTCAGGGAGTTTGCTTGAACCCCCCATTCAGACCAAATTATTTCATTTTCATGGAGATATTCAAGAAAAATGAGGTCAAATCAGCAAACCAAACTTCCCCTTTTTACATATGAACCTCCTTTACAGAAATCCTGGATCGGCCCCTTAGTGGTTTGGATCCAGATTAGGACCAACATTCTGACTTGGGTCCAAGCTGTCTTCAAAGGTTACTGGCAGATAACAAAAGTCACTGCTAGACCATGAAATAAAAATGATTAAATGAATTTGGAGGGAGCGCAGTGGCTCAGTGGTAGAGTGCTTGACAGTTTAGATCCAGATCAGGACCAACATTCTGACCTGGGCCCAAACTGTTTGCAAAGGTTACCAGCAGACAACAAAAGTTGCTGCAAGACCATGAAATTAAAATTATTAAATGAATTTGGTCCATTGAAAGACATGGTAGCAAGGGGGCGTGGTCTGTTTCCCTTATGTACCAGTACTTATATAAGAAGCTTTCTCCTCTGAAACCAATAGTCTGAATTGAAAACAATTTGACAGAAACAGTCACAAGGTAATCTACAAAAGTAGCTAAAACAAATTTTACCCATCAAATAATATGTCCGCCAGGTGGGCTAGCTTATTGTGGTTAATGAAAAGCTTAAACATCTCCTGAAGCCACTCATCAGAATTCAAAATAAGTTGGCAGAAATGGTTAATTGGTGACCTACAAAAGATTACTTGGTGACCTACAAAAATAGCTTTGATTTGATCTGTCGAAAAACATGTCCTTGGAGTAGAACAAAATTAACTCAGGTGAGCAAATTCTGTCCACTTGGCCCTTTTTGTTTTTGTACATTGGGCATTAAAACAAGAAAGGTGAAAAAAGAACATTTATTTCTTTTTCCATTTTTATCAAGCCGTATCCATTAAACAAAATGTCCTCCTAAACCACCTCGCAGAATTTCACCAAACTTCACAGGAATTAATTACTTAGGTGGACTCCTTTAAAAGTTGCTAAAATATTTCCATTCCATTAAGAAATCTGGTTGGCATAGCAACCAAATGGAAACTTTAAAAAAATCCTGGGTAGCCCTCTACCAAGATTGCTAAAATAAGTTTGATCTGGTAGAAAACATGGCCGCCAAGGGGTGGAGTCAGCTTTTTCTATGTATATACATGTATTGGGAAAACATAACAAAGTCCTCAAAAATTACTGGGCTAATTTGAAAATGGCACGGTCTATTTTATAGCCTAGTATTACCTGTCACATTTAGGCAGATGGAGCCTTTTATCCGAGGAGGAAGGCTCATCTTGAAATTGTCTTGCTCTCAAAACAAGACGGAGGAGGGCCATGTTGAGGTCAGGCCCTGTATCCTACTGCTAATAACATGGAGTAGTGCTTAGGTCATCATAATCTTGTTATGAAATTTTATCTGGATGTTATGGCTTGTCTTTTAATACCAGTATTTGATGTTTATTAAATGAAAGGGAAACAGGAGAAAGACTTGCAGTAAAACTTTGCCAATTCATTGTTCGGGAAATTGACCCATATGTGTCCATTCCATATCAAGTCAGGTCAGAGTTGCCTACAAAGTCCCAGAAAAGTTAGTCTAGTGTTGCGAGATATTTGTGTGGTAACTTCTGCTACTGGTACCATGTAGCCCAGTACTACCTGTCACATTTTGGCAGAGGAAGGTCTATCTGGACATTGTCTTGTTTTCAACACAAAACTGAGGAGGAGATGGTTAAGGCGAGGCCCTGTATAATATAATAAGCCTACTGCTCTTAGAATCTAGTAATCCATTCCAAACTGGAAAGGTGATGTTACGCCACCTATTGAAGAAGCTTGCTAATAAAAATCAGTACTACCTGTCGCATTTTAGCAGAGAAAGTCCCATCTGGATGTTGTCATGTTTTCAAAACAAAACTGAGGAGGAGAAGGTTGAGGTGAGGCCCTGTATAATGCAAATGTATATTAAGCCTACTGCTCTTAGAAATCGAGTAATCCTATCTATCATTCCAAACAGGAAGGTGCTATTAAGCCAACTATTGAAGAAGCTTGCTAATAAAAATCAGTACTACCTGTCACATTTGGGCAGAGGAAGTCCCATCTGGAAGTCATCTTGTTTTCAAAACAAAACTGAGGAGAAGGTTGAGGTGAGACCCTGTATAATATAATAAGCCTACTGCTCTGAGAATCGAGTAATCCTATCTACCATTCCAAACTGGAAAGGTGTTGTTAAGCCAGCTATTGAAGAAGCTTGCAAATATAAATCATCATACTTTTCTGTGGATAAGCTGAGGACCATGCAGGAGTTCAGTGGTCCAAGAGGACCTCACCACCTTAGAATAGCTGCCTACCCATAGCTTTGATATCTGCAGCCGATGCAAGACCACCAACATCTTTGTCAGGAAATGCTAATGGAACACATCTGCATTGTGAAATGGGCAGACCATTTGATAGTGTGACCTAGTGAGCACTGTCATGTATTTTGATATCACTTGTGGAACAAGGTGGTACATTGGCACCAGGGATACAAACTATACCAATGTTCTGTTTACTCTGAAGGCTGGTGAAGTCTTGGAATCTATGGGTTGGCACGTCCCTGACTGTGTCCACCGTCTGGACAAGCATCTCATCTAGGCTATCCTACAACTAGGTTTTTGAGCCTGTTGTTGCATATGCATTTAGGTCTTTATACCTGCTATAAGCAAGAACTTGTAGCTGACAAAGCTATCAAAATTGTTTTGAAATCACTGCATCTGGTTTTGCTGAAGGGTGACAATTGGCTCTTGCCTTTACAATGGTTAGCAGTTTTAAGTTTGTAATTTAGATTGTTCCATAGGTTTTAGTTTATATTCAATTAAGATTTCTTATTCTTTCTAGATGTTCCTGGGCTGTGTTCCTGTTTTCAGATGTTCTTATTTTCAGATGTTCTTGTTTTCCATTGTTCATGTTTTCAGATTTTCCTGTTTTCAGATGTTCCTGCATTCAATTGTTCCTGTTTATAGATGTTTCTGTTTTCAGATGTTCCTGTATTCAATTGTTCCTGTATTCACTTGTTTCTGTTTTCAGATGTTCCTGTTTTCATATGTTCTTGTTTTTTGTTCTTGTTTTTAAATGTTCCTGTTTCTCTGTTCTTTTTTTCAGATGTTCCTGTTTTCCATTTGTCCTGTTTTCAGATGTTCCTGTTTTCCAGTGTTCCTGTTTCTCTGTTCCTGCTGTCAGAACGCTGAGGCCCGTAGTAGTAGGTTGTGTTGATTGGTACTAAAACGGTTGAATCATGGAGTTACCTCTGGGAGAAGACCGGGTATAGTCTGGTCCATAGCGACATTCAGGTATGCACTTACCATATGAGACAAGACTGAAACGCCAGGGATACCAAGGTTAGTTCCTTAAAGACAGCTGACAAAAAGAGATAGGACTGGATTGTTCCAGTAATCAAATAGATTTGATTTTCTTTCTAGATGATCCTGTTAATAATGTCATCGTCTACTGTTTTCAGATGTTCCTGATTTCTTATTTTCAGATGTTCCTGTTTTCAGTGTTCCTGTTTTCAGTGTTCCTGTTTTCAGATGTTCCTGTTTACAGATGTTCCTGTTTTCCAGTGTTCCTGTTTTCTCTGTTCCTGCTGTCAGAACGCTGAGGCCCGTAGGAGTAGGTTGTGTTGATTGGTACTAAAACGGTTGAATCATGGAGTTACCTCTGGGAGAAGACCGGGTATAGTCTGGTCCATAGCGACATTCAGGTATGCACTTACCATATGAGACAAGACTGAAACGCCAGGGATTCCAAGGTTAGTTCCTTAAAGACAGCTGACAAAAAGAGATAGGACTGGATTGTTCCAGTAATCAAATAGATTTGATTTTCTTTCTAGATGATCCTGTTAATAATGTCATCGTCTTTACTGTTTTCAGATGTTCCTGATTTCTTATTTTCAGATGTTCCTGTTTTCAGTGTTCCTGTTTTCAGATGTTCCTGTTTACAGATGTTCCTGTTTTCCTGTGTTCCTGTTTTCTCTGTTCCTGCTGTCAGAACGCTGAGGCCCGTAGGAGTAGGTTGTGTTGATTGGTACTAAAACGGTTGAATCATGGAGTTACCTCTGGGAGAAGACCGGGTATAGTCTGGTCCAAAGCGACATTCAGGTATGCACTTACCATATGAGACAGGACTGAAACGCCAGGGATTCCAAGGTTAGTTCCTTAAAGACAGCTGACATAAAGAAATAGGACTGGATTGTTCCAGTAATCAATTAGATTTCTTTTCTTTCTAGATGATCCTGTTTGTCATCATCATTCCTGTTTTCAGATGTTCCTAAATTCCTTTTTTCTGAAGTTCCTGTTTTCCAGATAATTTTGTTTTCTATTTTTTTTGTTTTCAGATGTTCCAATTTCAGATGTTCCTGTTTTCAGATGGTCCCTGTTTACAGATGTGCCTATTTATCAGAATTCCTGTTTTCAGATGTTCCTGTTTTCTATTATTCCATTTTTCAGATGTTCTATTTCTCTGTTCCTGTTTTCAGATGTTCCTGTTTTCCAGTGTTCCCGTTTTCCAGTGTTCCTCAGTTTCTGCTGTCAGAACGCTGAGGCCCGTAGGAGTAGGTTGTGTTGATTGGTACTAAAACGGTTGAATCATGGAGTTACCTCTGGGAGAAGACCGGGTATAGTCTGGTCCATAGTGACATTCAGGTATGCACTTACCAGATGAGACAGGACTGAAACGCCAGGGATACCAAGGTTAGTTCCTTAAAGACAGCTGACATAAAGAGATAGGACTGGATTGTTCCAGTAATCAATTAGATTTCTTTTCTTTCTAGATGATCCTGTTTGTCATCATCTTTCCTGTTTTTAGATGTTCCTGAGTTCTTGTTTTCAGTTGTTCCTGTTTTCCAGATTTTTCTATTTTCCATTTTGCCTGTTTACAGATGTTCCTGTTTTCAGATGTTCCTGTTTTCAGTGTTCTCGTTTTCCATTGTTCCTGTTTGTCTGTTCCAGCTGTTTTTTTTATAGACTGTTCCAGTGATTTTAGTTTGTGAGACATTTAGTGGGAGAGCTTACCCTACAACCTGCGACATTGCCTTGTCATGCTAGACTACCCACAGGATTAAATATTTTTGAGCTGGTATGAACACACAAATGTGTATACGGGCTTCAAAAGTCCACTGAGGGCAATTCAGATAACACAAGTTTGGAGAGTCCTGTTGAGTTGGCAATTGTTGATTTTGGTTTTTGATATTGACCTTGTGACAAAATCCTGTTAACTAGAAAACAGCATTGAAATCCCAATGGGCTTTCTTTTCAATGCTGATTTCTGTTGACATGGTCAGGAAGGTCGCCAAAGAGAAGGGTTAATCCAGAAACCAAAGTGAGCAGTAGCAATGAGCAGTTCTCTTCAAAGTGGCTTTGTCTGTATTGGTCTTAGTTGGCCAAAGCTTACTTCCAATGGCACTCAGTTTGTGTGAGCATACTAAGTTGCAAATGTTTTACCCTTAGGGCAAGTTGACAAGGCAAAGCACTTGTCCAGGTATGTAGCCAGGCTCTGTCACAGTATATACTACCATTGTAACTGCAAGAGTTTTTTTGTCATCTTTTGGCTGGACTTGGTCTAGAGCTACCTAGATGGTAGTGATAGCTATTTCATCCAAGAGATCTTACATATGGCAGGCATACAGATTTCTATGTGTGTTCAGCTTTCAGGCTTGGAAATCCTTGTGTATATTTGCCTGGATGAGGTACCGGACCAGATTTAGCCAGTTACATAGTCAGGGCAATTGAGATCACTGGTTTCCTGGACCTCCTAGTATTGAAGGTCAACATAGCCTTGATATGCAGTTTCATCTGAAGGTTATGGCTTGCCTCCCTTTTACCAATATACCACCAAATTCATGCAGTGATGCTAAAAATGGGTTCTTCTGGATAAGCATTAGACAGATATACTCTTCATAGGCTGAGCCAATTTGACTGTACAGAAGCCTTAGTGTTTACTGATGTTTTTATAAAGGACAAAAGAGTAATCCTGATTTGTAATTGCTTTTGATGCTGTAGTCATAGACCACCTCTGGCATTTGAATTCTTGAAGGGAGATGAAGAACTGAGAATCAGATTTCTGAATTGTGAGTCTTTGCCATGAAGGACATTGCATGATAGGCCTCATATAAGAGCTCTCAAAGACTGACTTATGATATGTGGTTGGTGTGGAGGGAATTAAATGTAGGGATGGTTACGTGGATGACACTGCTCGAAAAAAAACAGCTGCTCTACACCTGTTTGTATCAGAACAAATAGTATGTGGATTGTCCTAGACTTGTTTCTGCTGCATCCCTCTTGGGCCTGCACTGTTTGTCAAAGTACTCTTCACAAATTTTGAGTAAAAAAGTAAAAGCCATGGTTGAGCAAAGGTTGCAGTAAATATGCACTCCTTCATTGTTATGGAAATTGTCTCATATTTGTCAATTCCATGTAAAGTCAGGTCAGAGCTACCTTTTAGAGTCACAGAAAAGTAAGTTTAGTGTCTTGATATATTTGTGTGGTAACTTCTGCTACTGGTAACATGTAGCCCAGTACTACCTGTCGCATTTAAGCAGAGGAAGGCCAATCTGGACGTTGTCATGTTGTCAAAACAAAGCTGAGAACAAGGTTGAGGTGAGGCCCTGTAGCCTACTACCATTCCAAACGGGAAAGGTGCTACTAAGCCAACTATTGAAGAAGCTTGCTGATAAAAATCATCATACTTTTCTGTGGATAAGCTGAGGACCATGTAGGAGATCAGTGGTCCCAGAAGGACCTCATCACCTTAGAATAGCTGCCTACCCATAGCTTTGGTATCTGCAGCCTTTGTCAGGAAATGCTAATGGAACACATCTGCATTTTGAAACGGACCACCATGGCATAGTGTGACCTAGTCAGGGCTTTACTAAAAGAGCTGTCATGTACAAGAATAAGGTGGCACTGTGGCACCAGGACTACAAAATATACCATCTAGATTAAGCTGCACAACAATGTTCTGTTTACTTTGAAGGCTGGTGAAGTCTTGGAATCTATGAGTTGCCACATTCCTGCCTGTGTCCACTGGCTGGACTGCCGTCTCAGCTAGGCAATTCTATACCAAGATTTTTGAGCCTGTGGTTGCATATGCATTGGGGTCTGTTTACCTGCTATGTGCAAGAACTTGTGGCTGAAGCAGCTACCAAAGTTGTCTGGAAAGCACTGCACCTGGTTTTGCTAAAGGGTGACAAAGGGCTCTTGCCTTTACAATTGTGAGACACTCACTGGGAGAATTTAGCTGTCAACCCGGACCAGTGTAATGTCTTGTCAGACTACCCACAGGGTAAATATTTGTGAGCTGGTATGAACACACAAATGAGTATTTGAGGCTGCAAATTTGGGCCACTAAGGGCAATTCAGACAACACAACTTTGGAGAGACCTGTGGAGTTGACAATTGTTGATTTTGGCTTTTGATATTGACCTATCATTTGTGACAAAATCCTGCCCTTGTTAACTAGAAAACAGCATTGAAATCCAAATGGGGCCCCATTTCAATGCTGATTTCCACTGACATGGTCAGGAAAGTTGCAAGAGAGAAGGGTTAATCCAGAAACCAAAGTGGGCAGTAGCACTGAGCAGTTCTCTTCAAAGTGGCTTTGTCTGTATTGGTCTTAGTGGGCCAAACCTTGCTACCAATGACACTCAGTTTGTGTGAGCATACTAAGTTGCAAATGTTTTACCCTGAGGACAAGCTGCCAAGGCAAAACGCTAGTCCAGGTTTGTAGCCAGGCTCTGTCACAGTATGTATTACCATTGTAACTGCAAGAGGTTTTTTGCCATCTTTTGGCTAGACTAAGTCTAGAGCTACCTAGATGGCATTGATAGCTATTTCATCCAAGAGATCTTGCATATGTCAGGCATACAGATTTCTATGTGTTTTCAGCTTTCAGGCTTGGAAATCGTGGTGTATATTTGCCTGGATGAGGTACTGGTTTAGCCAGTTACATAGTCAGGGCAATGGAAATCACTAGTTTCCTGGACCTCCTAGTCTTGAAGGTCAACATAACCTTGATATGCTGTTTCATCTGAAGGTTATGGCTGGCCTCCTTTGTACCAGTGTGCCACTGAATTCAAGCAGTGATGTTAAAAACGGGTTCTTCTGGATAAGTATTAGACAGATATACTCATCATAGGGTGAGCCAATTTGATTTGGCAGAGGCCTCAAGTGTTTACTGGTGTTTTTATAAAGGACAAGAAGAGTAATAATTGTTCTTAAAAGGGTATCCTTTGGAAGCAAAGACTGCACCAAAGAACTGAAACCAGAGTGTGCATATTTCCTGGGCCAGACTAGCTAGTTTCTGCCATTAAGGCGTCATCAGTGACCCTCTAATAGTTTCAAAGTTCCACAATGAGACACATGATCCCAAAGGACAAGAAAATTAAATCTACACTATAGTGAAGGGCAGGGAGGCGTTCTACCGCCGCCACACAGCCCCGATCACCAGCTGTAGTGAAGTCAAATATGTTCTTAAAAGAGTATCGTTTGGAAGCAAAGACTGCACCAAAGAGCTGAAACCAGAGTGTGCATATTTCCTGTGCCAGACTAGCTAGTTTCAGCCATTTAGGCGTCATCAATGACCCTCTAATGGTTTGCTGATTTGTAATTGCTTTTGATGCTGTAGTCATAGACCACCTCTGGCATTTAAATTCTTGAAGGGAGATGAAGAACTGGGAATCAGATTTCTGAATTATGAGTCTTTGCTGTGAAAGACATTGCATGATAGACCTCATATAAGAGCTCTCAAAGACTTACTTAGGATATGTGGTTGGTGTTGAAGCAATCAAATATAGGAGATGGTTACCTGAATGTCACTGCTCGAAAAAACAGTTGCACTACACCTGTTTGTATTAGAACAGATAGTATGTGGATTGTCCTTAACTTGTTTCTGCTGCATCCCTCTTGGGCCTGCTCTGTTTGTCAAAGTACTCTTCACAGATTTTGAGTAAAAAAAGTAAAAGCCATGCTGGCGCAAAGGTTGCAGTAAATATGCACTCATTCACTGTTTCGGAAACTGTCCCATATTTGTCAATTCCATGTAAAGTCAGGTCAGAGCTACCTATAAAAGTTACAAAAAAGTTTGTTTTGTGTTGTGAGATATTTGTGTGGTAACTTCTGCTACTGGTAACATTTAGTCCAGTACTACCTAGCAGAGGAAGACCTATCTGGACATTGTCATGTATTCAAAACAAAGCTGAGGAGGTGAGGCCCTGTAGCCTACATACCATTCCAAACGGGAAAGGTGCTACTTAGCAAACTATTGAAGAAGCTTGCTGATAAAAATCATCATAAGTTTCTGTGGATAAGCTGAGGACCATGTAAATGTAAATGGTCACATGTCTAAAATGGCCGCCCAGCCCATATAAGGTAAAAACCCTTTAAATATCTACTTCTTTGGATCTAAAAGGCCAATGGCATTGGGACTTTGAATGTAGCATTATGGATGTGTGCCCTACCAGGTATGCACAAATGATGAATCTGGGTTGACCTTTTTTACAGCAAGGCCAAATTTGATTCCCTAATGCATTTATATGGGAAAAATCTAGAAATTATCATCTTTCTATGACGGTTTAAGCGGAAATCATATATATAAATATATTTAGGCCATTTGACCAAAATGGCCACCATACCCATATATAGTAAAACAAAACATGTTTAGATAATAAGCCTACCGGTAAGTTGACCTCGACTTATTGAACATTATTAAGGAGATCAGGTGAGCGCTTCATTTCCTTCAGGTGCTCTTCTTTTATTTTCTATTGCTGATCTTAGTCTTCTTATTTCCCATTGCTGATTTCTTTTTATTTTCCACTGATGATCTTTGTCTTCTTATATCCCACTGGTACTGCTGATTTATTTTTTATTTGCCATTGCTGCTTTTAGTCATCTTATTTCCCACTGCTGATATCTTTTATCTCCCATTGCTGATTTTAGTCTTCTTATTTGCCACTGTGGATTTCATTTATTTCCCATTGCTGATTTTAGTCTTATTATTGCCCACTACTCATTTCCTTTATTTCCCATTGGTTATTTAAGTCTTCTTACTTCCCTCTGTTGATTTCTTTTTATTTCCCATTACTGATCTTAGTCTTCTTATTTCCACTTCTGGTTTCATTCTATTTCCCATTGCTGATATTAGTCTTCTTATTTCCCACTACTGATTTCATTCTATTTCCCATTGCCGATATTAGTCTTCTTATCTCTTACTGCTGCTGTCTTTTTATTTTCCATTGCTGATCTTAGTCTTCTTAAATCCCACTGCTGATGCCTTTTTATTTCCCATTGCTGTTCTTAGTCCTCTTATTTCCCACTGCTTATTTTATTTTTATTTCCCATTGTTGATCTTAGTTTTCTTATTTCCCACTGCTGATTTCTTTATTTCCCATTGGTTATTTTAGTCTTCTTATTTCCCACTGCTTTTTTTTATTTCCTATTGCTGATCTTAGTCCTCTAATTTCCCACTGCTGATTTCTTTTTATTTCCCATTGCTGATCTTGGTCTTCTTATGCCCCACTGCTGATTTATTTTATTTCCCATTGCTGATCTTTGTCTTCTTATTTCCCACTGCTGATTTCTTTTTATTTCCCACTGCCAATCTTTCTCATGATTTTCCACTGCTATCTTTTTATTTCCCATTGCTGATCTTAGTATTCTAATTTCCCACTGCTGATTTATTTTTATTTCCCATTGCTGATCTTGGTCTTCTTATGCCCCTCTGCTGATGTCTTTTTATTTCCCATTGCTGATCTTTGTCTTCTTATTTCCCACTGCTGATTTCTTTTTTATTTCCCATTGCCAATCTTTCTCCTGATTTTCCACTGCTATCTTTTTATTTCCTATTGCTGATCTTAGTCTTCTTATTTCCCACTGCTGATTTCTTTTATTTCCCATTGCTGATCTTAGTCTTCTTTTTCCCCCTGCTGATTTCTTTTTATTTCCTGTTGCTGGTCTTCTTATTTCTGACCGGGTAATTTTTGCATACCATTTTATTGTCTGTTGATTTTTTTTCAAAATCAGCTTTTTAGAGAGATTCGGTGTGTCAAACAGTTTGGTTCCAGATCAGGCCTGTTTTGTTTTGAAGCTAAAAATATAAAATTCTTTAAATGATATCTCCTGAACTGCTGGCCCAAATAAAAATTTCTGGCAAAAGTTCCTCATAAGGCCCTCTCCCAAAATTGACAAACCGCTCCCAAAACAAGATGGCCACCAGAGCTACAAATACAACAGATATGATCCATTGGTCTTGATTCAAAATAATTACACACAAATGTATCTCATTCATCAAATTTACAATATACCATGTTCCTCAATATTGCCCACTACCAAAATTGCTCAATGATTCCATGTTGCTTAACAAAAGTGCCTCCAGGGCTAAAAATACAACATATGGTCTCGATTCAAAATAATTACTCACAAATGTATCTCATTCATCAAATTTACAATATACCATGTTCCTCAATATTGCCCACTACCAAAGTTGCTCAATGATTCCATGTTGCTTAACACAGGTGCCTCCAGGGCTAAAAATACAACATATGGTCTCGATTCAAAATAATTACACACAAATGTATCTCATTCATCAAATTTACAATATACCATGTTCCTCAATATTGCCCATTACCAAAGTTGCTCAATGATTCCATGTTGCTTAACAAAGGTGCCTCCAGGGCTAAAAATACAACATATGGTCTCGATTCAAAATAATTACACACAAATGTATCTCATTCATCAAATTTACAATATACCATGTTCCTCAATATTGCCCACTACCAAAGTTGCTCAATGACTCCATTTTGCTTAACAAAGTTGCCTCCAGGGCTAAGAATTCAGGTGAGCGAATCAGGGTCATCATGGCCCTCTTGTTTCTTTTTTTTTTTTCAATTTTTATGCCCCCAAAGGAAATTTTGGGAGGCATATAGTAATCGCACTGTCCGTCCGTCAGTCCGTCCGTCCGTCAGTCCGTCCGTCCCGCTTTCGTGTCCGGTCCATATCTCCTATATTCTTTGAGGTAGGAATTCCAAATTTGGTGTGTGGATACATCTTGGGATGGAGGAGTGTCGCGTACTTTTTTCGGGTCACTGTGACCTTGACCTCTGATCTAGTTTTTAGAATAATCGTGTCCGGAGCATATCTCTTATATTATTTGAATTAGGAATATCAAATTTGGTGTGTGGATGCATCTTGAGATGTCAAAGTGTCGGTACCATAATTGGGTCACTGTGACCTTGAAGTTGACCTCTGACCTAGTTTCTAGAAACTGCATTGAGTTTGGTGCATATCTCCTATATTCTTTGAGATAGGAATTCCAAATTTGGTGTGTAAATGCATCTTGGGATGACGGGGTGTCACATACCATTTTTGGGTCACTCTGACCTTGACCTCTGACCAAGGTGATCAGAAGAAGAACAGCCACCTTGGTATATTTGAATTTTCCCCTGTGAGAATTTTAAGAACAGTCTAAGAATTATTCTTGCACAGTTTTTGAACAATTGTTCAAGAACTGTGGAAGATTAGCTCTTAAAAAGTTCAGGTACAGTTCTAGAAAAGTTCAAGAATGTTAAATGAACTGTTCAAGAGCTAGTATATTGAACATTTCTTGATTTGTTCTTAATTATTTTTCATGAATACTTTAAAAACAATGATTCTTATATATTTATGTCAGAACAGTTCAAGAACTGTTCCTGAACAATAGTTCAAGAACAGTTCTTGAAAAATTCTTAAAAGAAAATGGGCTGTTTAATGTTCAAGGACTATTCTTGCACAGTTCTAGGACTGTCATCATTTGATTCTCAAATTGCTGAGTTAGTTTTCTTATTTCCCACTGCTGATTTCCTTTTATTTCCATTGCTGATCTTAGTCTTCTTATTTTCCACTGCTGATTTCTTTTTATTTCCTGTTGCTGATCTTCTTATTTCTGACTGGGTAATTTATGCATACCTTTTTCTTGTATGTTGATTTTTTTTAAGTCAGCTTTTTGAGAATCGGAGTGTCAAACAGTTTGTATCCAGATCAGGCCTGACATTTTGTTTTCAAGCTGAAAACAAAAATTCTTTAAATGATATCTCATGACCTGCTGGCCCAAATAAAAAAATTCTCGCAAAAGTTCCTAATTAGGCCCTCCCCAAAAATTGCCAAACCTGTTCCAAAACAAAATGGCCACCAGAGCTAAAAATACAACATATATGATCCATTGGTCTGGATTCAAAATAATTACACACAAATGTATCTCATTCATCAAATTTATAATATACCATGTTCCTCAATATTGCCCACTACCAAAATTGCCCAATGATTTTTTTACCTCAACAAAAGTGCCTTTAGGGTTAACTATTCAGGTGAGCGATCCAGGGTCATCATGGTCCTCTTGTTTCAAAATTATTTTTTTCAAAAAATTCTTTCAAGAACACTATCAGTGTGTTTAACAGGAGTGTCTGATCCAGAGGGGGCTCAGGGAGTTTGCTTGAACCCCCCATTCAGACCAAATTATTTCATTTTCATGGAGATATTCAAGAAAAATGAGGTCAAATCAGCAAACCAAACTTCCCCTTTTTACATATGAACCTCCTTTACAGAAATCCTGGATCAGCCCCTTAGTGGTTTGGATCCAGATTAGGACCAACATTCTGACTTGGGTCCAAGCTGTTTTCAAAGGTTACTGGCAGATAACAAAAGTCACTGCTAGACCATGAAATAAAAATGATTAAATGAATTTGGAGGGAGCGCAGTGGCTCAGTGGTAGAGTGCTTGACAGTTTAGATCCAGATCAGGACCAACATTCTGACCTGGGCCCAAACTGTTTGCAAAGGTTACCAGCAGAAAACAAAAGTTGCTGCAAGACCATGAAATTAAAATTATTAAATGAATTTGGTCCATTGAAAGACATGGTAGCAAGGGGGCGTGGTCTGTTTCCCTTATGTACCGGTACTTATATAAGAAGCTTTCTCCTCTGAAACCAATAGTCTGAATTGAAAACAATTTGACAGAAACAGTCACAAGGTAATCTTCTACAAAAGTAGCTAAAACAAATTTTACCCATCAAATAATATGTCCGCCAGGTGGGCTAGCTTATTGTGGTTAATGAAAAGCTTAAACATCTCCTGAAGCCACTCATCAGAATTCAAAATAAGTTGGCAGAAATGGTTAATTGGTGACCTACAAAAGGTTACTTGGTGACCTACAAAAATAGCTTTGATTTGATCTGTCGAAAAACATGTCCTTGGGGTAGAACAAAATTAACTCAGGTGAGCAAATTCTGTCCACTTGGCCCTTTTTGTTTTTGTACATTGGGCATTAAAACAAGAAAGGTGAAAAAAGAACATTTATTTCTTTTTCCATTTTTATCAAGCCATATCCATTAAACAAAATGTCCTCCTAAACCACCTCGCAGAATTTCATTAAACTTCACAGGAATTAATTACTTAGGTGGACTCCTTTAAAAGTTGCTAAAATATTTCCATTCCATTAAGAAATCTGGTTGGCATAGCAACCAAATGGAAACTTTAAAAAAATCTTGGGTAGCCCTCTACCAAGATTGCTAAAATAAGTTTGATCTGGTAGAAAACATGGCCGCCAAGGGGTGGAGTCAGCTTTTTCTATGTATATACATGTATTGGGAAAACATAACAAAGTCCTCAAAAACTACTGGGCTAATTTGAAAATGGCACGGTCTATTTTATAGCCTAGTATTACCTGTCACATTTAGGCAGATGGAGCCTTTTATCCGAGGAGGAAGGCTCATCTTGAAATTGTCTTGCTCTCAAAACAAGACGGAGGAGGGCCATGTTGAGGTCAGGCCCTGTATCCTACTGCTAATAACATGGAGTAGTGCTTAGGTCATCATAATCTTGTTATGAAATTTTATCTGGATGTTATGACCAGTATTTGATGTTTATTAAATGAAAGGGAAACAGGAGAAAGACTTGCAGTAAAACTTTGCCAATTCAGTGTTCGGGAAATTGACCCATATGTGTCCATTCCATATCAAGTCAGGTCAGAGTTGCCTACAAAGTCCCAGAAAAGTTAGTCTAGTGTTGCGAGATATTTGTGTGGTAACTTCTGCTACTGGTACCATGTAGCCCAGTACTACCTGTCACATTTTGGCAGAGGAAGGTCTATCTGGACATTGTCTTGTTTTCAACACAAAACTGAGGAGGAGATGGTTAAGGCGAGGCCCTGTATAATATAATAAGTCTACTGCTCTTAGAATCTAGTAATCCATTCCAAACTGGAAAGGTGATGTTACGCCACCTATTGAAGAAGCTTGCTAATAAAAATCAGTACTACCTGTCGCATTTTAGCAGAGAAAGTCCCATCTGGATGTTGTCATGTTTTCAAAACAAAACTGAGGAGGAGATGGTTGAGGTGAGGCCCTGTATAATGCAAATGTATATTAAGCCTACTGCTCTTAGAAATCGAGTAATCCTATCTATCATTCCAAACAGGAAGGTGCTATTAAGCCAACTATTGAAGAAGCTTGCTAATAAAAATCAGTACTACCTGTCACATTTGGGCAGAGGAAGTCCCATCTGGAAGTCATCTTGTTTTCAAAACAAAACTGAGGAGAAGGTTGAGGTGAGACCCTGTATAATATAATAAGCCTACTGCTCTGAGAATCGAGTAATCCTATCTACCATTCCAAACTGGAAAGGTGTTGTTAAGCCAGCTATTGAAGAAGCTTGCAAATATAAATCATCATACTTTTCTGTGGATAAGCTGAGGACCATGCAGGAGTTCAGTGGTCCAAGAGGACCTCACCACCTTAGAATAGCTGCCTACCCATAGCTTTGATATCTGCAGCCGATGCAAGACCACCATCATCTTTGTCAGGAAATGCTAATGGAACACATCTGCATTGTGAAATGGGCAGACCATTTGATAGTGTGACCTAGTGAGCACTGTCATGTATTTTGATATCACTTGTGGAACAAGGTGGTACATTGGCACCAGGGATACAAACTATACCAATGTTCTGTTTACTCTGAAGGCTGGTGAAGTCTTGGAATCTATGGGTTGGCACGTCCCTGACTGTGTCCACTGTCTGGACAAGCATCTCATCTAGGCTATCTTACAACTAGGTTTTTGAGCCTGTTGTTGCATATGCATTTAGGTCTTTATACCTGCTATAAGCAAGAACTTGTAGCTGACAAAGCTATCAAAATTGTTTTGAAATCACTGCATCTGGTTTTGCTGAAGGGTGACAATTGGCTCTTGCCTTTACAATGGTTAGCAGTTTTAAGTTTGTAATTTAGATTATTCCATAGGTTTTAGTTTATATTCAATTAAGATTTCTTATTCTTTCTAGATGTTCCTGGGCTGTGTTCCTGTTTTCAGATGTTCTTATTTTCAGATGTTCTTGTTTTCCATTGTTCATGTTTTCAGATTTTCCTGTTTTCAGATGTTCCTGCATTCAATTGTTCCTGTATTCACTTGTTTCTGTTTTCAGATGTTCCTGTATTCAATTGTTCCTGTATTCACTTGTTTCTGTTTTCAGATGTTCCTGTTTTCATATGTTCTTGTTTTTGTTCTTGTTTTTAAATGTTCCTGTTTCTCTGTTCTTTTTTTCCAGATGTTCCTGTTTTCCATTTGTCCTGTTTTCAGATGTTCCTGTTTTCCAGTGTTCCTGTTTCTCTGTTCCTGCTGTCAGAACGCTGAGGCCCGTAGTAGTAGGTTGTGTTGATTGGTACTAAAACGGTTGAATCATGGAGTTACCTCTGGGAGAAGACCGGGTATAGTCTGGTCCATAGCGACATTCAGGTATGCACTTACCATATGAGACAAGACTGAAACGCCAGGGATACCAAGGTTAGTTCCTTAAAGACAGCTGACAAAAAGAGATAGGACTGGATTGTTCCAGTAATCAAATAGATTTGATTTTCTTTCTAGATGATCCTGTTAATAATGTCATCGTCTTCACTGTTTTCAGATGTTCCTGATTTCTTATTTTCAGATGTTCCTGTTTTCAGTGTTCCTGTTTTCAGTGTTCCTGTTTTCAGATGTTCCTGTTTACAGATGTTCCTGTTTTCCAGTGTTCCTGTTTTCTCTGTTCCTGCTGTCAGAACGCTGAGGCCCGTAGGAGTAGGTTGTGTTGATTGGTACTAAAACGGTTGAATCATGGAGTTACCTCTGGGAGAAGACCGGGTATAGTCTGGTCCAAAGCGACATTCAGGTATGCACTTACCATATAAGACAGGACTGAAACGCCAGGGATTCCAAGGTTAGTTCCTTAAAGACAGCTGACATAAAGAAATAGGACTGGATTGTTCCAGTAATCAATTAGATTTCTTTTCTTTCTAGATGATCCTGTTTGTCATCATCATTCCTGTTTTCAGATGTTCCTAAATTCCTTTTTTCTGAAGTTCCTGTTTTCCAGATAATTTTGTTTTCCATTTTTTCTGTTTTCAGATGTTCCAATTTCAGATGTTCCTGTTTTCAGATGGTCCCTGTTTACAGATGTGCCTATTTATCAGAATTCCTGTTTTCAGATGTTCCTGTTTTCTATAATTCCATTTTTCAAATGTTCTATTTCTCTGTTCCTGTTTTCAGATGTTCCTGTTTTCCAGTGTTCCCGTTTTCCAGTGTTCCTCGGTTTCTGCTGTCAGAACGCTGAGGCCCGTAGGAGTAGGTTGTGTTGATTGGTACTAAAACGGTTGAATCATGGAGTTACCTCTGGGAGAAGACCGGGTATAGTCTGGTCCATAGTGACATTCAGGTATGCACTTACCAGATGAGACAGGACTGAAACGCCAGGGATACCAAGGTTAGTTCCTTAAAGACAGCTGACATAAAGAGATAGGACTGGATTGTTCCAGTAATCAATTAGATTTCTTTTCTTTCTAGATGATCCTGTTTGTCATCATCTTTCCTGTTTTTAGATGTTCCTGAGTTCTTGTTTTCAGTTGTTCCTGTTTTCCAGATTTTTCTGTTTTCCATTTTGCCTGTTTACAGATGTTCCTGTTTTCAGATGTTCCTGTTTTCAGTGTTCTCGTTTTCCATTGTTCCTGTTTGTCTGTTCCAGCTGTTTTTTTTATAGACTGTTCCAGTGATTTTAGTTTGTGAGACATTTAGTGGGAGAGCTTAGCCTACAACCTGCGACATTGCCTTGTCATGCTAGACTACCCACAGGATTAAATATTTTTGAGCTGGTATGAACACACAAATGTGTATACGGGCTTCAAAAGTCCACTGAGGGCAATTCAGATAACACAAGTTTGGAGAGTCCTGTTGAGTTGGCAATTGTTGATTTTGGTTTTTGATATTGACCTATCATTTGTGACAAAATCCTGTTAACTAGAAAACAGCATTGAAATCCAAATGGGCTTTCTTTTCAATGCTGATTTCTGTTGACATGGTCAGGAAGGTCGCCAAAGAGAAGGGTTAATCCAGAAACCAAAGTGAGCAGTAGCAATGAGCAGTTCTCTTCAAAGTGGCTTTGTCTGTATTGGTCTTAGTTGGCCAAAGCTTACTTCCAATGACACTCAGTTTGTGTGAGCATACTAAGTTGCAAATGTTTTACCCTTAGGACAAGTTGCTAAGGCAAAGCACTTGTCCAGGTATGTAGCCAGGCTCTGTCACAGTATGTACTACCATTGTAACTGCAAGAGTTTTTTTGTCATCTTTTGGCTGGACTTGGTCTAGAGCTACCTAGATGGTAGTGATAGCTATTTCATCCAAGAGATCTTACATATGGCAGGCATACAGATTTCTATGTGTGTTCAGCTTTCAGGCTTGGAAATCCTTGTGTATATTTGCCTGAAAAGGGTACCGGACCAGATTTAGCCAGTTACATAGTCAGGGCAATGGAGATCACTGGTTTCCTGGACCTCCTAGTATTGAAGGTCAACATAGCCTTGATATGCAGTTTCAACTGAAGGTTATGGCTTGCCTCCCTTTTACCAATATACCACCAAATTCATGCAGTGATGCTAAAAATGGGTTCTTCTGGATAAGCATTAGACAGATATACTCATCATAGGGTGAGCCAATTTGACTGTACAGAAGCCTTAGTGTTTACTGGTGTTTTTATAAAGGACAAAAGAGTAATCCTGATTTGTAATTGCTTTTGATGCTGTAGTCATAGACCACCTCTGGCATTTGATAAAATTGAAGGGATATGAAGAACTGAGAATCAGATTTCTGAATTGTGAGTCTTTGCCGTGAAGGACATTGCATGATAGGCCTCATATAAGAGCTCTCAAAGACTGACTTATGATATGTGGTTGGTGTGGAGGGAATTAAATGTAGGGATGGTTACGTGGATGACACTGCTCGAAAAAAAAACAGCTGCTCAACACCTGTTTGTATCAGAACAAATAGTATGTGGATTGTCCTAGACTTGTTTCTGCTGCATCCCTCTTGGGCCTGCACTGTTTGTCAAAGTACTCTTCACAGATTTTGAGTAAAAAAGTAAAAGCCATGCTGGCACAAAGGTTGCAGTAAATATGCACTCATTCATTGTTTTGGAAATGGTCCCATATTTGTCAATTCCATGTAAAGTCAGGTCAGAGCTACCTTTTAGAGTCACAGAAAAGTTAGTTTAGTGTCTTGATATATTTGTGTGGTAACTTCTGCTACTGGTAACATGTAGCCCAGTACTACCTGTCGCATTTAAGCAGAGGAAGGCCCATCTGGACGTTGTCATGTTTTTAAAACAAAACTGAGGAGGGGAAGATTGAGGTGAAGTCCTGAAGCCTACTACCATTCCAAACGGGAAAGGTGCTACTAAGCCAACTATTGAAGAAGCTTGCTGATAAAAATCATCATACTTTCTGTGGATAAGCTGAGGACCTGTGATGCAGGAGTTCAGTGGTCCCAGAAGGACCTCATCACCTTAGATTAGCTGTCTATCCATAGCTTTGGTATCTGCAGCCTTTGTCAGGAAATGCTAATGGAACACATCTGCATTTTGAAACGGGCCACCATGGCATAGTGTGACCTAGTCAGGGCTTTACTAAAAGAGCTGTCATGTACAAGAATAAGGTGGCACTGTGGCACCAGGACTACAAAATATACCATCTAGATTAAGCTGCACAACAATGTTCTGTTTACTTTGAAGGCTGGTGAAGTCTTGGAATCTATGAGTTGCCACATTCCTGCCTGTGTCCGCTGGCTGGACTGCCGTCTCAGCTAGGCAATTCTATACCAAGATTTTTGAGCCTGTGGTTGCATATGCATTGGGGTCTGTATACCTGCTATGTGCAAGAACTTGTGGCTGAAGCAGCTACCAAAGTTGTCTGGAAAGCACTGCACCTGGTTTTGCTAAAGGGTGACAAAGGGCTCTTGCCTTTACAATTGTGAGACACTCACTGGGAGAATTTAGCTGTCAACCCGGACCAGTGTAATGTCTTGTCAGACTACCCACAGGGTAAATATTTGTGAGCTGGTATGAACACACAAATGAGTATTTGAGGCTGCAAATTTAGGCCACTAAGGGCAATTAAGACAACACAACTTTGGAGAGACCTGTGGAGTTGGCAATTGTTGATTTTGGCTTTTGATATTGACCTATCATTTGTGACAAAATCCTGCCCTTGTTAACTAGAAAACAGCATTGAAATCCAAATGGGGCCCCATTTCAATGCTGATTTCTGCTGACATGGTCAGGAAGGTCGCAAGAGAGAAGGGTTAATCCAGAAACCAAAGTGGGCAGTAGCACTGAGCAGTTCTCTTCAAAGTGGCTTTGTCTATATTGGTCTTAGTGGGCCAAACCTTGCTACCAATGACACTCAGTTTGTGTGAGCATACTAAGTTGCAAATGTTTTACCCTGAGGACAAGCTGCCAAGGCAAAACGCTAGTCCAGGTTTGTAGCCAGGCTCTGTCACAGTATGTATTACCATTGTAACTGCAAGAGGTTTTTTGCCATCTTTTGGCTAGACTAGGTCTAGAGCTACCTAGATGGCATTGATAGCTATTTCATCCAAGAGATCTTGCATATGTCAGGCATACAGATTTCTATGTGTGTTCAGCTTTCAGGCTTGGAAATCGTGGTGTATATTTGCCTGGATGAGGTACTGGTTTAGCCAGTTACATAGTCAGGGCAATGGAAATCACTAGTTCCTGGACCTCCTAGTCTTGAAGGTCAACATAACCTTGATATGCAGTTTCATCTGAAGGTTATGGCTGGCCTCCTTTGTACCAGTGTGCCACTGAATTCAAGCAGTGATGTTAAAAACGGGTTCTTCTGGATAAGTATTAGACAGATATACTCATCATAGGGTGAGCCAATTTGATTTGGCAGAGGCCTCAAGTGTTTACTGGTGTTTTTATAAAGGACAAGAAGAGTAATAATTGTTCTTAAAAGGGTATCCTTTGGAAGCAAAGACTGCACCAAAGAACTGAAACCAGAGTGTGCATATTTCCTGGGCCAGACTAGCTAGTTTCTGCCATTAAGGCGTCATCAGTGACCCTCTAATAGTTTCAAAGTTCCACAATGAGACCCATGATCCCAAAGGACAAGAAAATTAAATCTACACTATAGTGAAGGGCAGGGAGGCGTTCTACCGCCGCCACACAGCCCCGATCACCAGCTGTAGTGAAGTCAAATATGTTCTTAAAAGAGTATCGTTTAGAAGCAAAGACTGCACCAAAGAGCTGAAACCAGAGTGTGCATATTTCCTGTGCCAGACTAGCTAGTTTCAGCCATTTAGGCGTCATCAATGACCCTCTAATGGTTTGCTGATTTGTAATTGCTTTTGATGCTGTAGTCATAGACCACCTCTGGCATTTAAATTCTTGAAGGGAGATGAAGAACTGGGAATCAGATTTCTGAATTATGAGTCTTTGCTGTGAAAGACATTGCATGATAGACCTCATATAAGAGCTCTCGAAGACTTACTTAGGATATGTGGTTGGTGTTGAAGCAATCAAATATAGGAGATGGTTACCTGAATGTCACTGCTCGAAAAAACAGTTGCACTACACCTGTTTGTATTAGAACAGATAGTATGTGGATTGTCCTAAACTGGTTTCTGCTGCATCCCTCTTGGGCCTGCTCTGTTTGTCAAAGTACTCTTCACAGATTTTGAGTAAAAAAAGTAAAAGCCATGCTGGCGCAAAGGTTGCAGTAAATATGCACTCATTCATTGTTTCGGAAATTGTCCAATATTTGTCAATTCCATGTAAAGTCAGGTCAGAGCTACCTTTAAAAGTTACAGAAAAGTTAGTTTTGTGTTGTGAGATATTTGTGTGGTAACTTCTGCTACTGGTAACATTTAGCCCAGTACTACCTAGCAGAGGAAGACCTATCTGGACATTGTCATGTATTCAAAACAAAGCTGAGGAGGTGAGGCCCTGTAGCCTACATACCATTCCAAACGGGAAAGGTGCTACTTAGCCAACTATTGAAGAAGCTTGCTGATAAAAATCATCATACGTTTCTGTGGATAAGCTGAGGACCATGTAAATGTAAATGGTCACATGTCTAAAATGGCCGCCCAGCCCATATAGGTAAAAACCCTTTAAATATCTACTTCTTTGGATCTAAAAGGCCAATGGCATTGGGACTTTGAATGTAGCATTATGGATGTGTGCCCTGCCAGGTATGCACAAATGATGAATCTGGGTTGACCTTTTTTACAGCAAGGCCAAATTTGATTCCCTAATGCATTTATATGGGAAAAGTCTAGAAATTATCATCTTTCTATGACGGTTTAAGCGGAAATCATATATATAAATATATTTAGGCCATTTGACCAAAATGGCCACCATACCCATATATAGTAAAACAAAATATGTTTAGACAATAAGCCTACCGGTAAGTTGACCTCGACTTATTGAACATTATTAAGGAGATCAGGTGAGCGCTTCATTTCCTTCAGGTGCTCTACTTTTATTTTCTATTGCTGATCTTAGTCTTCTTATTTCCCATTGCTGATTTCTTTTTATTTTCCACTGATGATCTTTGTCTTCTTATATCCCACTGGTACTGCTGATTTCTTTTTTATTTGCCATTGCTGATTTTAGTCTTCTTATTTCCCACTGCTGATATCTTTTATTTCCCATTGCTGATTTTAGTCTTATTATTGCCCACTACTCATTTCCTTTATTTCCCATTGGTTATCTAAGTCTTCTTACTTCCCTCTGTTGATTTCTTTTTATATCCCATTACTGATCTTAGTCTTCTTATTTCCACTTCTGATTTCTTTCTATTTCCCATTGCTGATATTAGTCTTCTTATTTCCCACTACTGGTTTCATTCTATTTCCCATTGCCGATATTAGTCTTCTTATCTCTTACTGCTGCTGTCTTTTTATTTTCCATTGCTGATCTTAGTCTTCTTAAATTCCACTGCTGATGCCTTTTTATTTCCCATTGCTGTTCTTAGTCTTCTTAAATCCCACTGCTGATGCCTTTTTATTTCCCATTGCTGTTCTTAGTCCTCTTATTTCCCACTGCTTATTTTATTTTTTATTTCCCATTGTTGATCTTAGTTTTCTTATTTCCCACTGCTGATTTCTTTATTTCCCATTGGTTATTTTAGTCTTCTTATTTCCCACTGCTTTTTTTTATTTCCTATTGCTGATCTTAGTCCTCTAATTTCCCACTGCTGATTTCTTTTTATTTCCCATTGCTGATCTTGGTCTTCTTATGCCCCACTGCTGATTTATTTTATTTCCCTTTGCTGATCTTTGTCTTCTTATTTCCCACTGCTGATTTCTTTTTATTTCCCACTGCCAATCTTTCTCATGATTTTCCACTGCTATCTTTTTATTTCCCATTGCTGATCTTTGTATTCTAATTTCCCACTGCTGATTTATTTTTATTTCCCATTGCTGATCTTGGTCTTCTTATGCCCCTCTGCTGATGTCTTTTTGTTTCCCATTGCTGATCTTTGTCTTCTTATTTCCCACTGCTGATTTCTTTTTTATTTCCCATTTCCAATCTTTCTCCTGATTTTCCACTGCTATCTTTTTATTTCCTATTGCTGATCTTAGTCTTCTTATTTCCCTCTGCTGATTTCTTTTATTTCCCATTGCTGATCTTAGTCTTCTTTTTCCCACTGCTGATTTCTTTTATTTCCCACTGCTGATCTTAGTCTTCTTTTTCCCCCTGCTGATTTCTTTTTATTTCCTGTTGCTGGTCTTCTTATTTCTGACTGGGTAATTTTTGCATACCATTTTATTGTCTGTTGATTTTTTTTTTCAAAATCAGCTTTTTAGAGAGATTCGGTGTGTCAAACAGTTTGGTTCCAGATCAGGCCTGTTTTGTTTTGAAGCTAAAAATATAAAATTCTTTAAATGATATCTCCTGAACTGCTGGCCCAAATAAAAATTTCTGGCAAAAGTTCCTCATAAGGCCCTCTCCCAAAATTGACAAACCGCTCCCAAAACAAGATGGCCACCAGAGCTACAAATACAACAGATATGATCCATTGGTCTTGATTCAAAATAATTACACACAAATGTATCTCATTCATCAAATTTACAATATACCATGTTCCTCAATATTGCCCACTACCAAAATTGCTCAATGATTCCATGTTGCTTAACAAAAGTGCCTCCAGGGCTAAAAATACAACATATGGTCTCGATTCAAAATAATTACACACAAATGTATCTCATTCATCAAATTTACAATATACCATGTTCCTCAATATTGCCCACTACCAAAGTTGCTCAATGATTCCATGTTGCTTAACAAAAGTGCCTCCAGGGCTAAAAATACAACATATGGTCTCGATTCAAAATAATTACACACAAATGTATCTCATTCATCAAATTTACAATATACCATGTTCCTCAATATTGCCCACTACCAAAGTTGCTCAAAGATTCCATGTTGCTTAACAAAAGTGCCTCTAGGGCTAAAAATACAACATATGGTCTCGATTCAAAATAATTACACACAAATGTATCTCATTCATCAAATTTACAATATACCATGTTCCTCAATATTGCCCACTACCAAAGTTGCTCAATGATTCCATTTTGCTTAACAAAGGTGCCTCCAGGGCGAAGAATTCAGGTGAGCGATCCAGGGTCATCATGGCCCTCTTGTTTCAATTTTTTTTTTCTCAAAAAATTCTTTCAAGAACACTATTAGTGTGTCAAACAGCGGTTGTGGATTCAGAGAGGGCTCAGGGAGTTTGCTTCTTTCAGACCAAATTATTTCATTTTCATGGAGATATTTAAGAAAAATGAGGTATAATCACCAAGCTGAACCCCCCTTTTTACATGTGAACCCCTTTTACAGAAATCCTTGATATGCCCCTTAAAAGTTTGGATCCAGATCAGGACCAACATTCTGATCTGGGTTCAAACTGTTTGCAAAGGTTACCGGCAGACCACAAAAGTCAGTGGTTGTCCATGAAATAAAAATGATTAAATGAGTATGGTCCATCGAAAGACATGGTAACAAGGGGGCATGGCCTGTTTCCCTTATGTACCTATATAAGAAGCTTTCTCCTCTGAAACCATTGATCAGAATTAATTGAAAACAATGTGGCAGAAAGTCACTAGGTAATCCTCTACAAAAGTAGCTTAAACAAATTTGACAGGTCAAATAATATGGCCGCCAGGTGGGCGAGCTTATCGTGGTATAGAAAGCTTAAGTTTCCTGAAACCACTCATCAGAATTCAAAATAATTTGGCAGAAATGGTCACCTGGTGACCTACAAAAATAGCTTCAATGAATTTGAACTGTTGATAACATGTCACGGGGGAGGGAGCAACAAAACTCAGGTGAGCAAATCATGGTGACTTGGGCCTTTGGTTTTGTACATTGGGCATTAAAAAAAGAACGTTTATTTTTCCTTTTTTATCAAGGATCTGTTAAACAAATAAAAAATGTCTATGTCTTTATTTTTAGAGATTTACATAACAGAGTTTAACTCTTTGCATTCTGAGTAACCCTAGAAAACCTCTGTACTATAACAGCGCAATCATTGCATGGTGGTTGCAGTCGACGGGTGCACAGAATTGCAGACATAACTGTAAGAAAGGGTAATATTTTGGTCAATATTTTACTTCTAAAAATATTCTTCGCTAATTATTATCACTTATAAAACCAGCTGTGTATCTTCTTAACATTGAGTGATAGTAGATACCCTTTTTAACAGCTATGCACTTGTCCACTGCAACCACCACACAATGACTGCGCCGTTCGAGTAATGTGGTTCTCTAGCGTGATGCTTTTACAGTGAAGTAAAGATTCTTGGAGGTATTGCACTTGATTTAGCCAAATAGCACATTTTATACTAATGAATTTTTCCTTTTGGTTTGAAACAATAAGCTTGGGATAGTCTATTGTACATATCTAGGAGTGTCGGGTTATAATTTTCAAAAAAATATTGTATTTTTTTGTTTGAAGATTTTTTTATCTTTACATACAAAAAGTGTAGACCCTGATGAAATGCAGCATAATGCTGCATTTTATCTGGGTCTTCACTGTTTGCAAAAGTACTTGTTAAGGGGTTTCCTGAATACAAAGGGTTAAGGCAATTATAATGTGATGCCAAAAATAAAATCTTAAAATCTTTGCATGCTGGGTAATTTTTCATGATTTTTGTCATCTGCTGACATTTTTCAAAATTAACTTTTTCAAAAAATTCTTTTAGGAACACTCTCAGTGTGTCAATCATTTTGGATCGATATCAGGCCCAAAGTTACGCTCAAACTGTTTGCAAAACTCAGAAGCGGAAGACAAAATACGCTGCTGGCAGGCAAATCTTTAATGTTTGGTTCAGCAACTGTTTACAAAGGTATATTATTGTCGGTTCAAAGATATATGAAAATCATAGTAAGCAAAAAGTATAAACTAATCCAGGTAATGGGTACTTTATACAGGTATATATCGTTTACTGCCCGAAACTGCAATATAATACCTGTTTCTATGTAAAATAGTATAGTCCTATTATCATGCATCTTTAAAGCGACAGTGTGTTGGCTGAAACATGTTGATCATCTTATTGTAAACAGCACTGCTCCTTCCCTGGGGAGCTCTGTGGCTCAGTGGTAGAGTGCTTGTCTGGAGATAGAGAGGTTGTGAGTACGATCCTCATCGGCGTCACTGCATTGTGTCCTTGAGCAAGACATATTAATCCTTGCTTAGTACTGGTTCAAATAAGGAATACCTGTCACGACATAACTGAAAAATTGATTATTGGGATGTAAAGAATCAAATCAAACAAACAAAAGCTCTTTCTCTGGAACCCTATAGCAGAGTCGTAGGTCAG
This sequence comes from Loripinus fragilis, assembly GCA_964019695.1. Taxonomy (NCBI): domain Eukaryota; kingdom Metazoa; phylum Mollusca; class Bivalvia; order Lucinida; family Lucinidae; genus Loripinus; species Loripinus fragilis. The sequence goes on from OZ026526.1 coordinate 68,226,158, forward strand.
TTGTGTTAATTAGTCTTTTCTTTCTCAAGACTTTAGTCAAGAGTGTGTAATTGTTTTTTTTTTTTATTTCTCAACCAAAACATATGTTGTGGGTACTCAAAAGAACCGTCTCAATGAGACGGTTCTTTTGAGCACCCAAAACATATGTTAAAATTGATGGGTAAGAAAGAATTTACAATTTTACTCTGAAATTTTTTGTTTATCTAAACCTGTTCTTTCTAATGGATTTTCCCATGTATGTTGATTGAAACCGTAATTGAGCCGTGACATGTGATTTCCAACAATGTGGTATTTTGACATGTGTAGACTCAGACGAGCCTGTGCAGCCTCCTTTTAAGCTTAGAAACCTCAAATGATGTTCAGTCAGTAGTTTAACAGTCATAGAATATTTAAGCGACCAGCAAAGACTCTGATCAGTCTGCGCATAGGCACAGACTGGTCTGAGCCTTCGCAGGTGGCACATACCAAATTGTTGAAAATCTCATGCCACGGCTCATATGGAATTGTCCAGTTTGTATTCTTAATGGTCAATGTATATCTGTCACTGAAGATTGTTTTATCTTAGCAAACAGTGCAAACCCTGATGAAATGCCATCTTATGTGACATTTGATCTCGGTCTTCACTTTTCGATAAAGTACCTGTATACCGGTATCCTTAGAATGAAAATGGTTTATTACAGAGATATTTATCCGTTCAAATCAACCCATATTTGTCCAGGCCTTCAGTAATAAGAACTAACTTTCTTAACCAAAACATATTGTGGGTGCTCAAAAGATTTAAACAACCAGCAAAGACTCTGATCAGTCTGCGCATAGGCACAGACTGGTCTGAGCCTTCGCAGGTGGCACATACCAAATTGTTGAAAATCTCATGCCACGGCTCATATGGAATTGTCCAGTTTGTATTCTTAATGGTCAATGTATATCTGTCACTGAAGATTGTTTTATCTTAGCAAACAGTGCAAACCCTGATGAAATGCCATCTTATGTGACATTTGATCTCAGTCTTCACTTTTCGATAAAGTACCTGTATACCGGTATCCTTAGAATGAAAATGGTTTATTACAGATATATTTTTCCGTTCAAATCAACCCATATTTGTCCAGGCCTTCAGTAATAAGAACTAACTTTCTTAACCAAAACATATTGTGGGTGCTCAAAAGAACCATCTCAATAAGTCGGTCCTTTTGGCCACCCAAAACATATGTTTAAATCTATGGGTAAGAAAATATTTACTAATTCACGCTCAAAATAAACCTGTGTTTTTCTATTCGATGTCCAGTCAGTTCAAAGCTACCTATTAGTCACCGGGGGTGTAGAGCAGTTGGCAACGTGGTCTGACTGCAGATATGTGTCTGACTGCAGATCTAGGGGTCGCGAGGTTGATCCCGGCCCAGTCCCATACTTATGCGGAGATTGATCATGAAATAATTTCTACTGCCATTCTCCTCCCTTCGGCTTATTCAAGAAGGGTTGTTGTCAGTTACAAGCGAAAGTATGTGCATGAAGATAACCTAATTATTCTTAGCTTGTCCCCTTTTAAAGTTGCTAAAATATTTCCATTCAATGCAAAATATCTGGTTGGCATGGAAACCAAAAGGAAAAACTTTAAAAAAAACCTTGACTGACCCTCTACCAAGATTGCTAGAATAAGTTTGATCTGTTGAAAAACATGGCCGCCAAGGTGTGGAGTCAACTTTTCCTTTGTATATACATGTATTGAGAAAACATAACAAAGTCCTCAAAAACTACTGGGCTAATTTGATAATGGCATGGTCTATTTTATAGCCTAGTATTACCTGTCACATTTGGGTAGATGGAGCCCTTTATCCGAAAGAGGAAGGCTATCTGGGAATTGTCTTGCCCTCAAAACAAGATAGATGAGGGCCATGTTGAGGCCAGGCCCTGTATCATACTGCACTTAACACCTAGCATGGAGTAGTCGTAAGGTCATCATCATAATCTTGTTTATGTGGATCTGGATGTTATGGCATGTCTTTTTAGCCGGGTTTTTCGAAGAAATAATCTGGTTATTAAAATAGGTTTGTCCGGGCAGGTGGGCGGCTCGTTCTTGGTTAACGTTTTGGTTAACCTTTTTGCAGATTCTATTTTCACGCAAAGTATTCAACCTGCGTGCTTCAAATTTCACACATGGTTTCTTCAGGGTCTCTGCTTTCATGTGATGCCATGTTCTGTTCAGTTGGTTCCCAATCTTTGGTGAAAATGCAATTTTTGGAGATAGGATTTTTTTTTAAGTTTTTTTTCACAAATTTCTGTGTATATTCCATAACTCCAAAACTATTCAAGGTATTTGGATGGCCCTTTAAAGGGATGTAGATCCAGATGATCAGGCACGCTGCACACAAGTGGCATAACTCTAGCTTGCTTACTTTCCTAGTTATTTCCCTTTGCATTTTTTCACAAATTTTTGTGTATGCTCTATAACTCCAAAACTATTCAAGATATTTGGATGATACCTTGTAGGAATGTAGAGCCTCATGAACAGACACACTGTACACAAGATGGATAAATCTAGCTTGCCTACTTTCTTAATTATCTCCCTTTGCATTTTTTTTTCTAACTTTAGAAATTTTTGCATCTGAACTCCAAAGCCATTTCAGGTATGTTGACAATACTAGGTAAGAATGTAGATCCCGATGAGTAGTTGAGCTGCACACAAGTTGGACAACTCTTGGTTTCTTATTTTCTTAATTATCTCCCTTACCAGTTTTTGGCCTTATACTATACTGACGGACTTTAATTACGCAACACTAACTTCCCCTTATATCTTCCAAAATACTGTTGAATGTAAACTTTCTTTGCTTCGATAATGTCATCATGAGTTGACTTCCTCAACAAACACTTTAGTTTTAATTGTACAACTAAACTGGACGACGTTATTTGCTCCGTATGAATTTAGCCATTTAAACATTGCTTAAGTAGAGGAGATTTTGAGCTATTGAATGAAAGGGTACACCCAGATAAACGTCATATACGCAAATAAGCTGTATTAAAAACCTGCCAATCAATGTTAGGGTGATTCCTCGATAACTAACAAAGTCCATGATATGAATTTGATGCTTCTAGTGTTTCTTGATTTAAAGACGTAGGGAATCTTTCATTCACATTTGGTCACATGAAACAGTTGACCAATATCTCAAAAAGTTTACATTTTAATGCATTAAGTTCATCTTAGTTGACCAAGTTTTCCATGTTTTACTTACAAATGAATGCTTTTTAACATACAATCAAAATTATTGTTCTTCCTTCTTTTTCGAGACATAAATTAAAGCTGTTATCCAAGTGTTGCGTTTTTAAAGTCCGTCAGTATATTTATTTGCATGTATTACTCCTAAACACTTGGGTATATTTTGATAATACCTTGTAGGGATGTAAACCCAGATGAATAGGTGTACCACACAAGACCAACAACTCTTGTTCTTACTTTCTCAGTTGTCTCCCTTTCCAATTGTTAGCTTTTGACATTTTTCCTTCTGTAATTCAACATCTCTTTCAGTAATATTCATATTACTTTGTAGATATGTACACCCAGATGAATAGGTGCAGTGCATACAAGATAGATAACTGTAGCTAACTTTTTCACTTATCTACCTTTGCAATTTTAGACTGTGCTTTTATTTTAAAATTAGCATCTGTAAATTCAAAACCCTTTGTGGTATTTTGATAATACTGATAATTATCCTTATCAGATATGTATCAAAAAACCCGGCTATAGTGCCTTTTGGCATTTTTTTCTTGTTATACCAGTAGTTTGTGTTTATTAAATGAACGAGAAGCAGGGGACAGAATTGCAGTAAAACTTCGCTTATTCATTGTTCAGGAAATTGACCCATTTTCGTCAATTCCATATCAAGTCAGGTCAGAGTTGCCTACAAAGTCACAAAAAAGTTAGTTTAAATGTTGTGAGATATGTGTATGGTAACTACTGCTACTGGTACCATGTAGCCCAGTACTACCTGTCACATTTGGACAGAGGAAGTCCCATCTGGACGTTGTCTTGTTTTCAAAGCAAAACTGAGGAGGAGAAGGTTGAGCAGAGGCCCTGCACATGTATAATATTGCAAGGAGTAGTATAATATTATTATGAAATTTTATCTGGATGTTATGACTTGTCTGTTTATTCCAGTAGTTTGTGTTCATTAAATGAAAGGGAAACAGGAGACAGCATTGCAGTAAGACTTTGCCAATTCATTGTTTGGGAACTTGACCCATACTTGTCAATTCCATATTCAGTCAGGTCAGAGTTGCCTACAATGTCACAGAAAAGTTAGTTTAGTGTTGTAAGATATGTGTATGGTAGCTTCTGCTACTGGTATCATGTACTATTACTACCTGTCACATTTGGACAGAGGAAGTCCCATCTGGAGGTTGTCTTGTTTTCAACACAAAACTGAGGAGGAGACGGTTAAGGTGAGGCTCTGTATAATATAATAAGTCTACTGCTCTTAGAATCTAGTAATCCATTCCAAACTAGAAAGGTGATGTTACGCCACCTATTGAAGAAGCTTGCTAATAAAAATCAGTACTACCTGTCGCATTTTAGCAGAGAAAGTCCCATCTGGATGTTGTCATGTTTTCAAAACAAAACTGAGGAGGAGAAGGTTGAGGTGAGGCCCTGTATAATGCAAATGTATATTAAGCCTACTGCTCTTAGAAATCGAGTAATCCTATCTATCATTCCAAACAGGAAGGTGCTATTAAGCCACCTATTGAAGAAGCTTGCTAATAAAAATCAGTACTACCTGTCACATTTGGGCAGAGGAAGTCCCATCTGGAAGTCATCTTGTTAATGGAACACATCTGCATTGTGAAATGGGCAGACCATTTGATAGTGTGACCTAGTGAGCACTGTCATGTATTTTGATATCACTTGTGGAACAAGGTGGTACATTGGCACCAGGGATTCCAATGTTCTGTTTACTTTGAAGGCTGATGAAGTCTTGGAATCTATGGGTTGGCACGTCCCTGACTGTGTCCACCGTCTGGACAAGCATCTCATCTAGGCTATCCTACAACTAGGTTTTTGAGCCTGTTGTTGCATATGCTTTGAGGTCTTTATACCTGCTATGTGCAAGCACTTGTAGCTGACGAAGCTATCAAAATTGTTTTGAAATCACTGCACCTGGTTTTGCTGAAGGGTGACAATTGGCTCTTGCCTTTACAATGGTCAGCAGTTTTAAGTTTGTAATCTAGATTGTCCCAGTGGTTTTAGTTTATATTCAATTAAAACGTTTATTCTTTCTAGATGTTCCTGGGCTGTGTTCTTGTTTTCAGATGTTCTTGTTTTCCATTGTTCCTGTTTTCAGATTTTCCTGTTTTCAGATGTTCCTGTTTTCCATTGTTCCTGTTTCCAGATGTTCTATTTCCAGATGTTCCTGTTTTCATATGTTCTTGTTTTTTGTTCTTGTTTTTAAATGTTCCTGTTTCTCTGTTCTTGTTTTCAGATGTTCCTGTTTTCAGATGTTCCTGTTTTCCAGTGTTCCTGTTTCTCTGTTCCTGCTGTCAGAACGCTGAGGCCCGTAGGAGTAGGTTGTGTTGATTGGTACTAAAACGTGTTGATTGGTACTAAAACGGTTGAATCATGGAGTTACCTCTGGGAGAAAACCGGGTATAGTCTGGTCCATAGCGACATTCAGGTATGCACTTACCATATGAGACAATACTGAAACGCCAGGGATACCAAGGTTAGTTCCTTAAAGACAGCTGACATAAAGAGATAGGACTGGATTGTTCCAGTAATCAAATAGATTTGTATTCTTTCTAGATGTTCCTGGGCTGTGTTCCTGTTTTCAGATGTTCTTGTTTTCAGATGTTCTTGTTTTCCAATGTTCCTGTTTCACATGTTCCTGTCTTCCATTGTTTCTTGTTTTCAGATGTTCCTGTTTTCCATTGTTTCTGTTTTCAGATTTTCCTGTTTCCCAGTGTTCCTTGTTTCCGATGTTCCTGTTTTCAGATGTTCCTGTTTTCCATTGTTTATGTTTTGAGATGTTCCTGTTTTCCATTGTTCCTTTTTTCCATTGTTCCTATTTTCAGATGTTCCTGTTTTCAGATGTTCCTGTTTTCCAGTGTTCCTGTTTCTCTGTTCTTGCTGTCAGAACGCTGAGGCCCGTAGTAGTAGGTTGTGTTGATTGGTACTAAAACGGTTGAATCGTGGAGTTACCTCTGGGAGAAGACCGGGTATAGTCTGGTCCATAGCGACATTCAGGTATGCACTTACCATATGAGACAGGACTGAAACGTCAGGGATACCAAGGTTAGTTCCTTTAAGACAGCCGAAACAAAGAGATAAGACTGGATTGTTCCAGTAATCAAATAAATTTTATTTTCTTTCTAGATTTTCATGTTTATCATCACCATTCCTGATTTCAGATGTTCCTGAATTCCTTTTTTCCTGTTTTTGTGATAATTCTGTTTTCCATTTTTCCTGTTTTCAGATGTTCCCGTTTTCAGATGTTCCCGTTTCAGATGTTCCTGTTTTCAGATGTTCCCTGTTTACAGATGTTCCTGTTTTCCAGTGTTTCTGTTTCCAGATGTTCTTGTTTTCAGATGTTCCTGTTTTCCAGTGTTCCTGTTTCTCTGTTCCTGCTGGAAGAACGCTGAGGCCCGTAGGAGTAGGTTGTGTTGATTGGTACTAAAACGGTTGAATCGTGGAGTTACCTCTGGGAGAAGACCGGGTATAGTCTGGTCCAAAGCGACATTCAGGTATGCACTTACCATATGAGACAGGACTGAAACGCCAGGGATACCAAGGTTAGTTCCTTAAAGACAGCTGACATAGAGAGATAGGACTGGATTGTTCCAGTAATCAAATAGATTTTTCTTTCTTTCTAGATGATCCAGTTTGTCATCATCAATCCTATTTTCAAATGTTCCTGAGTTCTTGTTGTCAGATGCTCCTGTTTTCCATTGTTCCTGTTTTCAGATGTTCCTGTTTCCAGTGTTCCTGTTTTTCAGTGTTCCTGTTTCTCTGTTCCTGCTGTCAGAACGCTGAGGCCCGTAGTAGTAGGTTGTGTTGATTGGTACTAAAACGGTTGAATCGTGGAGTGACCTCTGGGAGAAGACCGGGTATAGTCTGGTCCATAGTGACATTCAGGTATTCACTTACCATATGAGACAGGACTGAAACGCCAGGGTTACCAAGGTTAGTTCCTTAAAGACAGCTGACATAAAGAGATAGGACTGGACTGTTCCAGTGTTTTTGTTTGTATTCAATAAGTTATTTATCTCTTTAGATCGTTCCAGTGTTTTAAGTGTGTAAACATGTAGCTTTATTCTTACTAATAGTTTCATTGTTTTAGTTTGCAATCAACTAGCTTTTTTCCTTCCCAGATTGTTCCAGTATGTTAGCTTGTTTAACTTTTTTTTGTTTTTGATTTTTCTAGACTGTTCAAATTTTTAACTGCAAGAGTTTTTTGCCATCTTTTGGCTAGACTAGGTCTAGAGCTACCTAGATGGCATTGATAGCTATTTTGACCAAGATATCTTGCATATGGTAGGCATACGGATTTCTATGTATCTTGGAAATCCTGGTGTATATTTGCCTGGATGAGGTACTGGTTTAGCCAGTTACATAGTCAGGGCAATGGAGATCATTGGTTTCCTGGACCTCCTAGTCTTGAAGGTCAACATAACCTTGATATGCAGTTTCATCTGAAGGTAATAGCTTGCCTCCTTTGTACCAGTGTGCCACCGAATTCATGCAGTGATGCTAAAATGGGTTGTTCTGGATAAGCATTAGACAGATATACTCATCATAGGGTGAGCCAATTTGACTATGCAGAGGCCTTAGTGTTTATTGTTTTTTTTATAAAGGACAAAAGAGTAATCCAGATTTGTAATTGCTTTTGATGCTGTAGTCATAGACCACCTCTGGCATTTAAAATCTTTAAGGGAGATGAAGAACTGGGGATCAGATTTCTGAATTTTGAGTCTTAACCGTGAAAGACATTGCATGGTAGACCTCATATAAGAGCTCTCAAAGACTTACTTAGGATATGTGGTTGGTGTGGAGGGAATTAAATGTAGGGATGGTTACCTGGATGACACTGCTCGAAAAAAACAGCTGCTTTACACCTGTTTGTATCAGAACAAATAGTATGTGGATTGTCCTAGACTTGTTTCTGCTACATCCCTCTTGGGCCTGCACTGTTTGTCAAAGTACTCTTCACAGATTTTGAGTAAAAAAGCAAACCCATGGTGAAGCAAAGGTTGCAATAAATATGCACTCTTTCATTTTTCTGGAAATTCTCCCATATTTGTTGATTCCATGTAAAGTCAGGTCAGAGCTACCTTTAATAGTCACAGAAAAGTTAGTTTAGTTTTGTGAGATATTTGTGTGGTAATTTCTGCTACTGGTACCATGTAGCCCAGTACTACCTGTCGCATTTAATCAGAGGAAGGCCCATCTGGATGTTGTCATATTTTCAAAACAAAGCTGTGGAGAACAAAATCGAGGTGAGGCTCTGTAGCCTACTACCATTCCAAATGGGAAAGGTGCTACTAAGCCAACTATTTGAAGAAGCTTGCTAATAAAAAATCGTCATACTTTTCTGTGGATAAGCTGAGGACCATGCGGGAGTTCAGTGGTCCCAGAAGGACCTCATCACCTTAGATTAGCTGTCTATCCATAGCTTTGGTATCTGCAGCGGATGCAAGACCACCCGCGTCTTTGTCAGGAAATACTAATGGAACAAATCTGCATTTTGAAACGGACCACCATGGCATAGTGTGACCTAGTCAGGGCTTTACTAGAAGAGCTGTCATGTACAAAAATAAGGTGGCACTGTGGCACCAGGACTACAAACTATACCATCTAGATTAAGCTGCACAACAATGTTCTGTTTACTTTGAAGGCTGGTGAAGTCTTGGAATCTATGGGTTGCCACATCCCTGCCTGAGTCCGCTGTCTGGACTGCCATCTCAGCTAGGCAATTCTATACCAAGATTTTTGAGCCTGTGGTTGCATATGCATTGGGGTCTGTATACCTGCTATGTGCAAGAACTTGTGGCTGAAGCAGCTACCAAAGTTGTCTGGAAAGCCCTGCACCTGGTTTTGCTAAAGGATGACAAAGGGCTCTTGCCTTTACAATCGTGAGACATTCAGTGGGAGAATCTAGCTGCCAACTTGGACCAGTGTATTGTCTTTTCAGACTACCCACAGGGTAAATATTTGTGAGCAGGTATGAACACACAAATGAGTATTTGAGGCTTCAAATTTGGTCCACTGAGGGCAATTCAGACAACACAACTTTGGAGAGACCTGTGGAGTTGGCAATTGTTGATTTTGGCTTTTGATATTGACCTATCATTTGTGACAAAATCCTGCCCTTGTTAACTAGAAAGCAGCATTGAAATCCAAAAATGGGGCCCCATTTCAATGCTGATTTCCGCTGACATGGTCAGGAAGGTCGCAAGAGAGAAGGGTTAATCCAGAAACCAAAGTGGGCAGTAGCACTGAGCAGTTCTCTTGAAAGTGGCTTTGTCTGTATTGGTCTTAGTTGGCCAAAGCTTGCTTCCAATGACACTCAGTTTGTGTGAGCATACTAAGTTGCAAATGTTTTACCATGAGGGCAAGCTTCCAAGGCAAAGCACTTGTCCAGGTATGTAGCCAGGCTCTGTCACAGTATGTATTACCATTGTAACTGCAAGAGTTTTTTTTCATCTTTTGGCTGGACTAGGTCTAGAGCTACCTAGATGGCATTGATAGCTATTTCATCCAAGAGATCTTACATATGGCAGGCATACAGATTTCTATGTGTGTTTAGCTTTCAGGCTTGGAACTCCTTGTGTATACTTGCCTGGATGAGGTACTGGACCAGGTTAAGCCAGTTACATAGTCAGGGCAATGGAGATCACTAGTTTCCTGGACCTCCTAGTATTGAAGGTCAACATAACCTTGATATGAAGTTTCATCTGAAGGTTATGGCTTGCCTCCCTTGTACCAGTATACCGTGATGCTAAAAACGGGTTCTTCTGAATAAGTATTAGACAGATATACTCATCATAGGGTGAGCCAATTTAACTGTACAGAAGCCTTAGTGTTTACTGGTGTTTTTTTATAAAGGACAAAAGAGTAGTCCTGATTTGTAATTGCTTTGATGCTGTAGTCATAGACCACCTCAGGCATTTAAATTCTTGAAGGGAGATGAAGAACTGGGAATCAGATTTCTGAATTGTGAGTCTTTGCCGTGAAAGACATTGCATGATAGACCTCATATAAGAGCTATCAAAGACTTACTTCGGATATGTTGTTGGTGTGGAGGGAATCAAATGTAGGTATGGTTACCTGGATGACACTGCTCGAAAAAAACAGCTGCACTACACCTGTTTGTATCAGAACAAATAGTATGTGGATTGTCCTAGACATGTTTCTGCTGCATCCCCATACATGTGATAACCTAATGAGGGTCATGAGGGAGATTTGATGTTCAGATGAGGGAGATCAGGGTCTCAATGAGGGAGATTTTTCGAAGTTACAGAAAGGTGTACTTAAACGACTTATTGAAGTCTTTAACCCCTTCATTCTGGTGGATTATCCTATACACAATGATATAATAAGTATGGAATAGTCCATTTTGTACTTTCAGTTGTTTTGACAGGCAAAATTTATTTAAAATGATGTATATTTTTCATATCTTAATAAACAGTGCAGACACTGTTTGGGTCTTCGCTGTTTGCCAAAGTACCTGTTTACTACTACTGTTAACCAGTACCTAGACAACTAAAATTTACCAAAGTAATACAGGGAGCGCAGTGGCTCAGTGGTAGAGTGCTTGACTCGAGACAGAAGGGCCGCGGGTTCGAGCCTCACCGGCGTCACTGCGTTGTGGTCCTTGAGCAAGACACCTTTATCCTAGCTTAATACTGGTTCAACCCAGGAAGACACGTCCCGCATAACTGAAAGATTGTTGAGTGGACGTAAAGAATCGAATCAAACAAACAACCAAAACCAAAGTAATACAGGCTTGTGTTTATTATTGTATTTTGCACATAAAATGTTTAAACAGGGCTGATAATGATCGAACTTAAGTGTATGTTTATTGGTTCCAATCTGGTAGGTAGTCATTTTTTCCATACATGGAACACCTCCATTCAGTGGACAACCCCTAACGTGAGAAGGGTATTTTTTTTCAGCATTAACCTGGTAGCAAAACAATAGAAAGTATATATGACGCCAATTTTAAAATTATATTAGCTTTTTACTTACGAGTTTAAATGCTAGATTTTATAGTGATTAAAAGCTTGCAGTCAATGTCACCCTCGGTTGAATATATAATTATAAAACACTTTAATCAAAAATGTTGAAATTTGGAAAATATATATTAAAATATGTGAATAGTCGCCTTGAAATTCAAGAATTTGCTAAAATATATTGCAACAAGGGAGCTAACTCGAAAACGTCATTGCAGTTACCTTGAAAATGCTTCTTATCGGGATTTTACGGATATTTTTTTCTGACAAAATAAACTTCAGTGAGCCATCAGATCATAAAAATACCTTATAAATCAAAGGTTTCTGTTTAAAAAATGATAGATTTAGATGTCTGAGAATGCAGAGAAAGGCACATCAGCGTGCATCACTCTGTTTGGAGAGAGATGCAATCTTCGGCCTTGTCTTGCGTCTCATGCGCGGATCCTTTCTCATGCCTGTAATCTCGGACTCACTAAACATTTATACTGGGTCCGAGCTGTAATGTCTGGTGAGTGATGCTGAAGGATGAATTGCACTCTGTCCCCTTTCTCACTACTCTTGATGGAAAGTCCGCTTGAAAGGGAGACTTGTATTTTTTCTTCTTTGCGGACGGCGATCTTTCAAAATGTTCAGAGTCTACAATATATACGCAAAGACGTCATGTCGATAAGCGTGCCATACGAGTGCCCTACTTGAGAGATTATTGTGTTTATTTCATGTACAGTATGACACCATGAATATTATGATTATCTGGCCGTTACCAGTAGCGTTCAATTGCCGACAGCTGTTAAAAGTGCGTGCCGATCGCTGTAAAAATGGTTGCTTGCTAAAATATCATTATAGCAAAATTCAAAATGCGGGAGATTGCGTTGCCCGCACGGAAGTGCGGGAGATAGGGTTCAAATTCGGGAGCCTCCCGCATGATCCGGGAGGTATCACATGTATGCATCCCTCTTGTGCCTGCACTGTTTGTCAAAGTACTCTTCACAGATTTTGAGTAAAAAAGCAAACCCATGGTGAAGCAAAGGTTGCAATAAATATGCACTCATTCATTTTTCCGGAATTTCTCCCATATTTGTTGATTCCATGTAAAGTCAGGTCAGAGCTACCTTTAAAAGTCACAGAAAAGTTAGTTTAGTGTTGTGATATATTTGTATGGTAACTTCTGCTACTGGTACCATGTAGCCCAGTACTACCTGTCGCATTTCAGCAGAGGAAGGCCTATCTGGACGTTGTCATGTTTTCAAAACAAAACTGAGGAGAACAAGATTGAGGTGAGGCCTTGTAGCCTACTACCATTCCAAACGAGAAAGGTGCTACTAAGCCAACTATTGAAGAATGTTGATGATAAAAATCATCATACTTTTCTGTGGATAAGCTGAGGACCTTGCAGGAGTTCAGTGGTCACAGAAGGACCTCATCACCTTAGAGTAGCTGCCTACCCATAGCTTTGATATCTGCAGCAGATGCAAGACCACCCACATCTTTGTCAGGAAATGCTAATGGAACAAATCTGCATTGTGAAATGGGCCACCATGGAATAGTGTGACCCATTCAGGGCTTTGCTAGAAGAGCTGTCATGTATTTCGATATCACTGCAAGAATAATGTTGCACAGTGGCACCAGGGATACAAACTATACCATCTAGATTAAGCTGCACAACAATGTTCTGTTTACTTTGATGGCTGGTGAAGTCTTGGAATGTATGGGTTGCCACATCCCTGCCTGTGTCCGCTGTCTGGACTGCCGTCTCAGCTAGGCAATTCTACACCAAGATTTTTGAGCCTGTGGTTGCATATGCATTGGAGTCTGTATACCTGCTATGTGCAAGAACTTGTGGCTGAAGCAGTTACCAAAGTTGTCTGGAAAGCACTGCACCTGGTTTTGCTAAAGGGTGACAAAGGGCTCTTGCCTTTACAATTGTGAAACATTCAGTGGGAGAATTTAGCTGCCAACCTGGACCAGTGCATTGTCTTGTCAGACTACCCACAGGGTTAAATATTTGAGAGCTGGTATGAACACACAAATGTGTATTTGAGGCTTCAAATTTGGTCCACTGAGGGCAATTCAGACAACACAACTTTGGAGAGACCTGTGGAGTTGACAATTGTTGATTTTGGCTTTTGATATTGACCTATCATTTGTGACAAAATCCTGCCCTTGTTAACTAGAAAACAGCATTGAAATCCAAATGGGGCCCCATTTCAATGCTGATTTCCACTGACATGGTCAGGAATGTCGCAAGAGAGAAGGGTTAATCCAGAAACCAAAGTGGGCAGTAGCACTGAGCAGTTCTCTTCAAAGTGGCTTCAAAGTTTGCCAAAGTACCTGTTTACTACTACTGTTAACCAGTACCTAGACAACTAAAATTTACCAAAGTAATACAGGGAGCGCAGTGGCTCAGTGGTAGAGTGCTTGACTCGAGACAGAAGGGCCGCGGGTTCGAGCCTCACCGGCGTCACTGCGTTGTGGTCCTTGAGCAAGACACCTTTATCCTAGCTTAATACTGGTTCAACCCAGGAAGACACGTCCCGCATAACTGAAAGATTGTTGAGTGGACGTAAAGAATCGAATCAAACAAACAACCAAAACCAAAGTAATACAGGCTTGTGTTTATTATTGTATTTTGCACATAAAATGTTTAAACAGGGCTGATAATGATCGAACTTAAGTGTATGTTTATTGGTTCCAATCTGTTGGTCCACTGATTGGTCCACAATTGTTGATTTTGGCTTTTGATATTGACCTATCATTTGTGACAAAATCCTGCCCTTGTTAACTAGAAAACAGCATTGAAATCCAAATGGGGCCCCATTTCAATGCTGATTTCCACTGACATGGTCAGGAATGTCGCAAGAGAGAAGGGTTAATCCAGAAACCAAAGTGGGCAGTAGCACTGAGCAGTTCTCTTCAAAGTGGCTTTGTCTGTATTGGTCTTAGTGGGCCAAACCTTGCTGCCAATGACATCAGCTTGTGTGAGCATACTAAGTTGCAAATGTTTTACCCTGAGGGCAGGCTGCCAAGGCAAAGCACTAGTCCAGGTATGTAGCCAGGGTCTGTCACAGTATGTATTACCATTGTAACTGCAAGAGTTTTTGCCATCTTTTGGCTAGACTAGGTCTAGAGCTACCTAGATGGCATTGATAGCTATTTCATCCAAGAGATCTAGCATATGGCAGGCATACAGATTTCTATGTGTAGTCAGCTTTCAGGCTTGGAAATCTTGGTGTATATTTGCCTGGATGAGGTACTGGACCAGGTTAAGCCAGTTACATAGTCAGGGCAATGGAGATCACTAGTTTCCTGGACCTCCTAGTCTTGAAGGTCAACATAACATTGATATGCAGTTTCATCTGAAGGTTATGGCTTTCCTCCTTTGTACCAGTGTACCACTGAATTCATGCAGTAATGCTATAAAGGGGTTTTTCTGGATAAGCATTAGACAGATATACTCATCATAGGGTGAGCCAATTTGACTGTGCAGAAGCCTTAGTGTTTACTGGTGTTTGTTAGAAAGGAAAAAAGAATAATCCTGATTTGTAATTGGAGAGTCAACATGAAGATAGAGCAGCAGCACAACATACAAGACAAATCAACATCAGGGAGTACAAAGAAAATGAAGAGTAGAAAAGAACAAGTAGTGATAGCATCAGCAGCAGCAGCAAAGAATAGAAATGAAAAAAGAGAGAGCAGCAGCAGAGATATAACAGAACAACAGAGCAGATCCAGTAATTACAAAAACATTAAATCTTTGTTGCTTACTAATGGATTCTTCCTTCTGGTTTGATACAATATACTTAGGATAGTCCATTGTGCATATCTAGGGGTGTCTGGTTATAATTTTAAGAAAAAATATTGTAATTTTTGTCTGAAGATCTTTTCTTCCCTTACAAACAGTGTAGACCAAGATGAAATGCAGCATGATGATGCATTTCATCTTGGTTTTCACTGTTTGTAAAGGTACTCATTTAGGGGTTTCCAAAAATCATAGGGTTTAAGCAGCAGTAGGAAATACAAAATGAAAGAAAAGTTGAAGTACAAAGACAAAGTAGCAGCAGGTAATGCCAAGAGAAAGAAGAGTAGTGGGGAACAAGAAGAAAAAAGCAGAAGCAGTGAATACAAAACAAAGCAGCAACAGGGATCACAAATAGAAAATAAAGTAGAAGGGAACAAGAGAAAAAATGACCCATAAGACAAAGCAGCAGCAGGGATACAACAGGATGAAAGAGCAGCATCGGGGAGTACAAAATGAAGATTGTACAGCCGCTGGGAAAACAAAAGTTTAGAGAAGAGGAAACAAGAAAATGGATTAGCTGCTGGGAATACAAAAAGAAAGAGAAAGAATGAAAGAAGTAAAAAAACAGCAACAGGGATAGCAAAGAGAAAAAGTAACATTGTGGAACAAGTAGAAAGAGTGGTAGCACAAAGTACATAGTGAAAGAACAGTAGAGGGGACCAAAGAAGCATTTAGAAACAAGAAGAGATAGAAGAGAGGATGGGAACAAAGTGAAACTTTGACCATGATAACATAGTCAACCATTTGTGACCATGGTCAAAACATGGTCGACAGTGATTCATCGAACGAGCATGGCAGACCATGGTTAATACTGTGGAATGTCAGACTTTGTAATACAAACGTTGATGCGCTAAATTAGAGTGGTATTCAAAGTATCATTTTCAGTTTATCTCAATAAGTGTATACAGTTGGTATTCATTGGTAGCAGTTGTAACAAGATTGATGGACTGGTCCAAAACATTGTGTTTCGATATTTTAAGAAACCAAAACAAGATTTTTGTGCAAGTTCCAGTCTCTGTCTGTCTGTCTGTCTCTCTGCCTCTCTCTCTCTCTCTCTCCTTTTACAACCTGCTATCAAAGGTTGCAAACAAATTGGATCAATAAGATTGTCCGTTGTTTTTCTGGACCTGATCCGGGGTAAACAAGCATACCAAAAGTTAATCTAGTAAGTGCTTGTCCAAGTTTGCTTTCCATGTGCACAATATGTTGGGTATATTCATAGAAAAGGAAAACCACAAATCTATTTTTTTCAAGCTGCACCCCGTGTCACCCATGTGTAAACCTGCTCAAGTATGGTTCTGAATTGAAATTCATGTTTCTGTGAGAAACGGTCGATAGACATCATTCCATGATATTTTTTTGTTACTTATCACATGCGACAAAGGCTCAGACAAGCCTGCACAAACGTGCATTCTCAATACAACATTCATTACTCACCCTGACACACATAAAGTTGGGGAGTAGATGATGGCTCATATATGTCAGACATCGTGTTTGTATATTGATTGTATGTCTCACAGCTCAAACCACAATGTGGGTAAAGGCCCTTTTGTATATAAGCAAACTTAATAAGCAAATTTACAAGCATTCCAAGACCTAGTTGCTTAACACTGTGGTTTATTTGGCATAACATCTACAGTTACTTGCAAATGTTGAATTTTCATGGACAAGAAGATCTGACCAGGCAGCCCATGACATAAGTCCTACATGGTGAACACAAGCTTAGACGGGTGTTTTCTCCCTGTAGTCTAGAATTCTCCAATGAAGAGTTTATATTTGAACATTAACCTAGATGATGCGCTGCAGGTAACCTGCTGTGTTTTCTGTCGAGCGATGCATAGACAGTCAATACCAATACATGTATGACTTTTGTCATGTTCACATACAAGAGTCCATGCTTTAATGTGATATTGCTTATAATCTTATCTAAAAACACGTATCGCACAATTAGCAGACTCGTGTTTAGACCGAAAAGTATAATGTGGCACGCTCAGCATTGCGAAAAAGAACGTCACATGCCAGATAACCCATCGATATTAGAATGGAACCTGCATATATAACACAACTTCTCACATGCTGTACGGTAGAAATATACCTAACACGTATGGGACAACAGATAAACAGACATTGATTTTCCACCGAAAACAACTTGTGCTCATAATTTTAGAAATTCACTTTTGCAAAAAAGGGCAGTGTTTGATTTTTTATGATGTTTTAAAAATTATTTTCGGAGACAATTTTAGGTGTTTGTAATTTTAGAGTGTTCAAAATTTTAGGACATTTTCCATATTTAGGACATTTTCCATACTATTTTAATATTTGCTTATTTCATGCTGCTACCCTATGTCTTACAAACTTATTTATCATTTTGGCTACTTGTCCATGTATTTCCCACTGCTTGACTAAGTCTACTTAGTTTTTCATCTACTTGAGCCACAACATGAGATTTCCAACAATGTGGTATGCGCGACCAGCAAAGGCTCAGACCAGCCTGAGCATATGCTCAGACTGATCAGAGCCTTTGCTCGTCTCTGGAATATTCTATCAGTGTTAAGCTACTGATCTAGCATAATTTGGAACTTCTAAGCTTAAAAAGAGGCTGCACAGGCTTGTCTAAGTCTACACTTGTCAAAATGCCACATTGTTGGAAATCACATGTCACGGCTCAGTCTTATTCTTGCTGCCCTCTCTTCGTCACTACTGCTCCATTTCTTATTTTCCCTTACGGCTCTTAGTCTAATTCCCCCTTGCTGCTTTTAATTTACTTATTTCTCACAGCTGCTCTTAATCTTCGTGTTTTCTACTGCTGATTTCTTTTTATTTACCATTGCTGATCTTAATCTTATATTCCACTGCTGATTTCTTTTTATTTCCCATTGCTGATCTGAATTTTCTTATTTTCCACTGCTGATTTCTTTTTATTTCCCATTGCTGATCTTAATCTTCTTATTTCCCACTGCTGATTTCTTTTAATTTCCCATTGCTGATCTTAATCTTCTTGTATTCCACTGCTGGTCTTAATCTTCTTATTTCTCACTGCTTATTTCTTTTATTTCCCATTGCTGATCTTATGTCTTCTTATTTCCCACTGCTGATTTCTTTTTATTTCCTATTGCTGATCTATTTTCCATTGCTGATTTCTTTTAATGTCCCATTGCTGATTTCTTTTTATTTCCCATTGTCAATTTTAATCTTATTTTCCACTGCTGATTTCTTTTTATTTCCCATTGCTGGTCTTAGTCTTCTTATTTTCCACTGCTGATTTCTTTTTATTTCCCATTGCTGATATTAACCTTCTTATTTTCCATTGCTGATTTCTTTTTATTTCCCATTGCTGATCTTAACCTTCTTATTTTCCATTGCTGATTTCTTTTTATTTCCCATTGCTGATCTTAACCTTCTTATTTTCCACTGCTGATTTCTTATTATTTCCCATTGCTGATCTTCTTATTTCTTACTGGGTAATTTTTGCCTAATTTTTTTGTCTGATTTTTTTCAAAATCAGCTTTTTCGAAAATCAGAGTGTCAAACAGTTTGTATCCAGATCAGGCCTGATGTTTTGTTTTCAAGCTTAAAATAGAAAATTCTTTAAATGATATCTACAGAACTGCTGGCCCAAATAAAAAAAAATCACGTAAAAGTTCCTCATAAGGCCCTCTCCCAAAAATGCCAAACCGGTTCCAAAACAAAATGGGCACCAGAGCTAAAAATATAACATATATAATCCATTGGTCTAGATTCAAAATAATTACACACAAATGTCTCTCATCAGGACTTTAGTTAAGAGTGCTTAACAGAAAAATAATTTTCTTATTTCTCAACCAAAACATATGTTGTGGGTACTCAAAAGAAACGTCTCGATGAGAACCCAAAACATATGTTAAAACTGACGAGTACGAATATATTATAATTTTATGCTCAAATTTTGTTTATCTAAACCTATGTCTCATTCATTAAATTTACAATATACCATGTTCCTCAATATTGCCCTCTACCAAAGTTGCTCAATGATTCCATTTTGCTTAACAAAAGTGCCTCCAGGGCTAACTATTCAGGTGAGCGATCCAGGGTCATCATGGCCCTCTTGTTTCATTTAAAAAAAAAATTCTTTCAAGAACACAATCAGTGTGTCAAAAAGCACTTGCGGATCCAGAGATGGCTCAGGGAGATTGCTTGAACCCCCCGTACAGACCAATTTTTTTCATTTTCATGGAGATATGTAAGGAAAATGAGGTAAAATTAGTAAACTTAACACCCCCCCCCACTTTTACATGTGAACCCCCTTTACAGAAATCCTTGATCTGCCCCTTAACTGTTTGGATCCAGATCAGGCCATAACAAACACGCTGCGATCGACTCAACAATTGTTTAAATGACCTATTTTGAGGGATTTGATTTTTGAATAAGTCATTACATGTACTTAGAAACTGCCAAATTTAAACACAGCATACATACATGTCTAGAATTAATTTGGCCTGAGTCTCCATCCACTTCAAACTTTATGTTGTTAGTGAGCAGCGAGACCCTGATGAGATTGCACAGTGGCACATACTCTCCTGAGCCTTTGTTTATCACATCTGTTGGGCCAGGTACCAGCTCATATGATGCTTCTCGCAAGTTGATTTCATGCTTGGGTCCGAGCTGTGTTCAAGAAAGAGCACAGGCATAGCAGTGTCCTCCATGTCGCACACGCTTCCAATTTGAGAAACTATAAATAACAGTCCATTTCCACGTACGGCAGTGTATTTAATCTTTTTAACGACCGTACAACACATCCGACAATTTGATCACATTGGCGACATAGGCCTGTAAATTTGCATATGTACATGTCTAGAATATTATTTGGCCTGAGTCTTCATTCACTTCAAACTTTATCGTAGTTAGCAGTGTCACGCACGCAGCTTGGGTGTTCCCGATTTGAGAAGATGTGACATAGAAACTGTAAATTACAGTCCATTTGCGCATGTACAGCAATGCATTTGATTTTTTTAATGACCGTACAAAATATCAGGGACATAGATGTGTAAATTTGCATCTGCTTGACGTTCATTGAACCTAGCATTTTCAGAAAGTAATCTTAATGTAATTAACGTGCGACATCAATGCTGGAGTAACGTTAGCTAACTTGGCTGTTAGATTGGCAGGCGAAAAGATATGTTTGACTTACTCACGCGGAAGTTAACACGAAAGTATTGTAGACAGCTACACTGATTTAAAAAACCAGCTCCAATGAAGGGAAAAAATGTTATGTAGGAACTTATAAAAATTACAGGTCAGAAAAATGACCACTGTACAGACTAAAACATGACATTTTGAGCTGACCGGCTGTGAATAATTCATGGTGTACGAACTATTCAAGTGTACAAACTCATACAAGATTTACCATAACTCTTTGCATGCTGTGTAATTTTGTAAAATATATATTCTTGGAGGTATTCACTTGATTTAGCCAAATAACCCATTGTATACTAATGAATTCTTCCTTTTGGTTTGATACAATAAACTTGGGAAAGTCTATTGTATATATCTAGGGATGTCAGGTCTTAATTTTAAAAGAATATATTTTTTTGTCTGAAGATTTTTTTTCTTTACAAACAGTGTAGACCCTAAAGAAATGCAGCATAATGCTGTATTTCATCTGGGTCTGCTCTGTTTGCAGAAGTTCTCGTTTAGGGCTTTCCCGAATAAGGCAATTATAAATTGAAATAAAGATTCTGATACAAAGTCAAATCTTTAAATCTTTGCATGCAGGGTAATATTTCATGAGATTTGTCCTCTGCTGACTTTTTTCAAAATTAACTTAAAAATTCTTTCAGGAACACTCTGAGAGTGTCAAACATTTTGGATCCAGATCAGGTTTGAAGTTACGTTCAAACTGTTTGCAAAGATCAGCAACAGAGGACAAAATTCGCTGCTGGCAGGCAAATCTTAAATGTTTGGTTCAGCAACTGTTTGCAAAAGTATATTATTGTTGGTTCAAAGATATATGTGAAACGTTGTAAATAAAAAAAATAAACTTATCTAGGTAATGGGTACTTTATACAGGTATTTATCATTTACTGCCCCAAATAGCAGTATGATTTTTACCATTATTTACCTATTTCTATGAAAAATAGTATAGTCCTATTTTCATGTGGATTGTCTTATTGTAAACAGCACTGCTCCTTCCCTGGGGAGCGCTGTGGCTCAGTGGTAGAGTGCTTGTCTCAAGATTCTGAGATTATGGGGTTCAATCCTCATCGGCGTCACTGCATTGTGTCCTTGAGCAAGACATATTAATCCTTGCTTAGTACTGGTTCAACTCAGGCATAACTGAAAAATTGATTACTGGGACGTAAAGAATCAAATCAAATAAACAAAAGCTCCTTCTCTGGAACCCTATGGCAGAGTCGTAGGTCAGTTGTGTTAATTACTCTTTACTTTCTCAGGACTTTAGTTAAGAGTGTGTAGCGAAAATTAATTTTTCTTATTTCTCAGCCAAAACATATGTTGTGGGTACTCAAAAGAACCGTCTTAATGAGACGGTTTTTTAAGCACCCAAAACATATGTTAAAATTGATGGGTAAGAAAAAACTTACAATTTAAGCTGAATTTTTTTGTTTATCTAAACCTGTGCTTTCTGATGGATTTTCCCATGTTGATTGAAACTGTATGAGCCGTGACACGTGATTTTCAACAATAAGTGTAGATTCAGATGAGCCTGTACAGCCTCCTTTTAAGCTTAGAAACCTCAAATGAGGTTCGGTCAGTAGTTTAACAGTTATAGAATATTTAAGCGTCCAGCAAAGACTCTGATCAGTCTGCGCGCGCAGGCTGGTCTGAGCCTTTGCTGGTCGCACATACCAAATTGTTGGAAATCTCATGCCACGGCTCGTATGGAACTGTCCAGTTTGTATTCTTAATGGTCAATGTATATCTGTCACTAAAGATTGTTTTATCTTAGCAAACAGTGCAAACCCTGATGAAATGCTGTCTTATGTGACATTTGATCTCGGTCTTCACTGTTTGATAAAGTACCTGTTTACCGTTATCTTTTCCGTTCAAATCAACCCATATTTGTCCAGGCCTTCAGTTAAGAGTGCATACCAAAAAATTAATTTTCTTATTTTGCAACCAAAACATATTGTGGGTACTCAAAAGAACCGTCTCAATAAGTCAGTCCTTTTGGCCACCCAAAACATATGTTCAAATCTATAGGTAAGAAAATATTTACTACTTTACACTCAAAATAAACCTGTGATTTTCTATTCCGTGTCCAGTCAGTTCAAAGCTACCTATTAGTCACCAGAGGGCGTAGCGCAGTTGGTAACATGGTCTGACTGCAGATATGTGTCTGACTGCAGAACTAGGGGTCGTGAGTTTGATCCTGGCCCAGTCCCATACTTATGCGGAGATTGATCATGAAATAATTTCTACTGCCATTCTCCTCCCTTCGGCTGATTCAAGAAGGGTTGTTGTCAGTTACAAGCGAAAGTATGTGCACATGGCTTATTTATTCTAAGCTTGTCCCCTTTGAAAGTTGCTAAAATATTTCCATTACATGCTGAAATCTGGTTGGCAGGGCAACCAAAAGGAAAAACTTTAAAATACCTTGGGTGACCCTCTACTAAGATTGCTAAAATAAGTTTGATCTGTTGAAAAACATGGCCACCCAGGTTGTGGAGTCAACTTTTCCTTTGTATATACATGTATAGGGAAAACATAACAAAGTCCTCTTGTCAAAAACTACTTGGCTAATTTGAAAATGGCACGGTCTATTTTATAGCCTAGTATTACCTGTCACATTTTGGCAGATGGAGCCTTTTATCTAAGGAGGAAAGCTCATCTGGAAATTGTCTTGCTCTCAAAACAAGACAGATGAGGGCCATGTTGAGCTCAGGCCCTGTATCCTCACTGCACTTAGCATGGAGTAGTTCTAAGGTCATCATAATCTTATTATGAAATTTTATCTGGATGTTATGGCATGTCTTTTTATACCAGTAGTTTTTGTTTCTTAAATGAAAGGGAAACAGGAAACAGAAATGCAGTAAAACTTCGCCAAGACAATGTTCAGGAAATTGACCCATATTCGTCAATTCCATATCAAGTCAGGTCAAAGTTGCCTACAATGTCACAGAAAAAGTAGTTTTGGTGTTGTAAGATATGTGTATGGTAACTTCTGCTACTGGTACCATGTAGCCCAGTACTACCTGTCACATTTGGACAGAGGAAGTCCTATCTGGATGTTGTCTTGTTTTCAAAAGTTAGCTTAGTACTACCTGTTGCATTTGGGCAGAGGAAGTCCCATCTGGATGTTGTCTTGTTTTCAAAAGTTAGTTTAGTACTACCTGTCGCATTTGGGCAGAGGAAGTCCCATCTGGATGTTGTCTTGTTTTCAAAAGTTAGTTTAGTACTACCTGTCGCATTTGGGCAGAGGAAGTCCCATCTGGGTGTTGTCTTGTTTTCAACACAAAACTGAGAAGGTTGAGGCGAGGCCCTGCATAATATAAAAAGTCTAATGCTCTTATAATCAAGTAATCCTATGTACCATTCCAAACTGAAATGGTGCTGTTAAAGCCACCTATTGAAGAAGCTTGCCAATAAAAATCGTCATACTTTCTGTGGACAAGCTGAGGACCAGGCAGGAGTTCAGTGGTCCCAGTAGGACCTCATCGCCTTAGAATAGCTGCCTACCCATAGCTTTGATATCTGCAGCTGATGCAATACCACCCACGTCTTTGTCAGGAAATGCTAATGGAACACATCTGCATTGTGAAATGGGCAGACCATTTGATAGTGTGACCTAGTGAGGACTGTCATGTATTTTGATATCACTGCAAGAACATGGTGGCACATTGGCACCAGGGATACAAGCTATACCAATGTTCTGTTTACTCTGAAGGCTGGTGAAGTCTTGGAATCTATGGGTTGGCACGTCCCTGACTGTATCCACCGTCTGGACAAGCATCTCATCTAGGCTATCCTACAACTAGGTTTTGAGCCTGTTGTTGCATATGCATTGAGGTCTTTATACCTGCTATGTGCAAGAACTTGTAGCTGACGAAGCTATCAAAATTGTTTTGAAATCACTGCACCTTGTTTTGCTGAAGGGTGACAATTGGCTTTTGCCTTTACAATGGTCAGCAGTTTTAAGTTTGTAATCTAGATTGTCCCAGTGGTTTTAGTTTATATTCAATTAAGATTTTTATTCTTTCTAGATGTTCCTGGGCTTTGTTTCTGTTTTCAGATGTTTTTGTTTTCAGATGTTCTTGTTTTCCATTGTTCCTGTTTTCAGATTTTCCTGTTTTCAGATGTTCCTGTTTTCGATTGTTCCTGTTTCCAGATGTTCTATTTCCAGATGTTCCTGTTTTCAGATGTTCCTGTTTTTTGTTCTTGTTATTAAATGTTCCTGTTTCTCTGTTCTTGTTTTCAGATGTTCCTGTTTTCAGATGTTCTTGTTTTCCAGTGTTCCTGTTTCTCTGTTCCTGCTGTCAGAACGCTGTGGCCCGTAGTAGTAGGTTGTGTTGATTGGTACTAAAACGGTTGAATCATGGAGTTACCTCTGGGAGAAGACCGGGTATAGTCTGGTCCATAGCGACATTCAGGTATGCACTTACCATATGAGACAGGACTGAAACGCCAGGGATACCAAGGTTAGTTCCTTAAAGACAGCTGACATAAAGAGATAGGACTGGATTGTTCCAGTAATCAAATAGATTTTTATTCTTTCTAGATGTATTGGGCTGTGTTCCTGTTTTCTGATGTTCTTGTTTTCAGATGTTCTTGTTTTCCAATGTTCATGTTTTCACATGATCCTGTTTTCCATCGTTCCTGTTTCCAGATCTTTCTGTTTTCGTATGTTCTTGTTCTCAGATGTTCCTGTATTCGATTGCTCCTGTTTTCAGATGTTCTTGTTTTCCATTGTTCCTGTTTTCAGATTTTCCTGTTTTCAGATGTTCCTGTTTTCGATTGTTCCTGTTTCCAGATGTTCTATTTCCAGATGTTCCTGTTTTTCATTGTTTCTGTTTTCAGATGTTCCTGTTTTCCATTGTTCCTGTTTCCAGGTGTTGCTGTTTTCCATTGTTCCTGTTTTCAGATGTTCCTGTTTCCCAATGTTCCTGTTTCTCTGTTCCTGCTGTCAGAACGCTGAGGCCCGTAGTAGTAGGTTGTGTTGATTGGTACTAAAACGGTTGAATCATGGAGTTACCTCTGGGAGAAGACCGGGTATAGTCTGGTCCATGGCGACATTCAGGTATACACTTACCATACGAGACAGGACTGAAACGCCAGGGATACCAAGGTTAGTTCCTTAAAGACAGCTGACATAAAGAGATAGGACTGGATTGTTCCTGTAATTAATTAGATTTTTTTCTTCCTAGATGATTCTGTTTGTCATCATCATTCCTGTTTTCAGATGTTCCTGAATTCCTTTTTTGTTTTCAGTTGTTCCTGTTTTTCAGATTTTCTGTTTTCCATTTTTCCTGTTTTCAGATGTTCCCGTTTCAGATGTTCCTGTTTTCAGTGTTCCTGTTTTCCATTGTTCCTGTTTTTCATTGTTCTGTTTACCATTGTTTCCATTTCCTGTCTACCTGTGTCTCTGTTCCTATTTTTTTATGTTCCTGTTTTCCCGTGTTGCTGTTTTCCAGCATTCCTGTTTCTCTGTTCCTGCTTTGCATTGTTCTGGTTTCTCTGTTCCTGTTTTCAGATGTTCCTGTTTTCGAAATTCCTGTTTTCAGATGTTACTGTTTTCAGATGTTCCTGTTTTCCAGTGTTCCTAGTTGTCTGTTCCTGCTGGTTTTTTTTCTAGACTGTTCCAGTGATTTGAGTGTGAGACATTTAGTGGGAGAGCTTAGCCTACAACCTGAGTCATTGCCTTGTCTTGCTAGACTACCCACATGGTTAAATATTTTTGAGCTGGTATGAACACACAAATGTGTATTTGAGGCTTCAAATTTGGTCCACTGAGGGCAATTCAGATAATACAACTTTTGAGAGTCCTGTGGAGTTGGCAATTGTTGATTTTGGTTTTTAATATTGACCTATCATTTGTGACAAAATCCTGCCCTGGTTAACTAGAAAACAGCATTGAAATCCAAATGGGGCCCCATTTCAATACTGATTTTCACTGACATGGTCAGGAAGGTCACAAGGGAGAAGGGTTAATCCAGAAACCAAAGTGGGCAGTAGCACTGAGCAGTTCTCTTCAAAGTGGCTTTGTCTGCATTGGTCTTAGTGGGCCAAACCTTGCTGCCAATAACACTCAGCTTGTGTGAGCATTCTAAGTTGCAAATGTTTTACCCTGAGGGCAGGCTGCCAAGGCAAAGCAATAGTCCAGGTATGTAGCCAGGTTCTGTCACATTATGTATTACCATTGTAACTGCAAGAGTTTTTTGCCATCTTTTGGCTAGACTAGGTTTAGAGCTACCTAGATGGCATTGATAGCTATTTCACACAAAAGATCTTGCACATGGCAGGCATACAGATTTCTATGTGTCTTCAGCTTTCAGGCTTGGAAATCCTGGTGTATATTTGCCTGGATGAGGTACTGGTTTAGCCAGTTGCATAGTCAGGGCAATGGAGATCACCAGTTTCCTGGACCTCCTTATCTTGAAGGTCAACATAACCTTAGTATGCAGTTTCATCTGAAGGTTATGGCTTGCCTCCTTTGTACCAGTGTGCCACTGAAATCATGCAGTCATGTTAAAAACTGGTTCTTCTGGATAAGCATTAGACAGATATACTCATCATAGGGTGAGCCGATTTGACTCTGCAGAAGCCTTAGTGTTTACTGGTGTTTTTATAAAGGACAAAAGAGTAATCCTGATTTGTAATTGCTTTTGATGCTGTAGACATAGATCACCTCTGGCATTTAAATTCTTGAAGGGAGATGAAGAACTGGGAATCAGATTTCTGAATTGTGAGTCTTTGCCGTGAAAGACATTGCATGGTAGACCTCATATAAGAGCTCTCAAAAACTTAATTAGGATATATGGTTGGTTTGGAAGGAATTAAATGTAGGAGATTGTTACCTGGATGACACTGCTCGAAAAAAACAGCTGCACTACACCTGTTTGTATTAGAACAGATAGTATGTGGATTGTCCTAGACTTGTTTTTGCTGCATCCCTCTTGGGCTTGCACTGTTTGTCAAAGTACTCTTCACAGATTTTGAGTAAAAAAGTAAAAGCCATGGTGGAGCAAAGGTTGCAGTGTATGTGCTCCCATTCATTGTTTCGGAAATTGTCCCATATTTGTCAATTCCATGTAAAGTCAGGTCAGAGCTACCTTTAAAAGTCACAGAAAAGTTAGTCTAGTGTTGTGATATATTTGTGTGGTAATTTCTGCTACTGGTACCATGTAGCCCAGTACTACCTGTCGCATTTAAGCAGAGGAAGGCCTATCTGGACGTTGTCATGTTTTCAAAACAAAGCTGAGGGGAACAAGATAAAGGGGAGGCCCTGTAGCGTGCTACCAATCCAAACCTGAAAGGTGGTACTAAGCCAACTATTGAAGAAGCTTGCTGATTAAAATCGTCATACTTTTCTGTGGATAAGCTGAGGACCATGCAGGAGTTCAGTGGTCCCAGAAGGACCTCATCACCTTAGAATAGCTGCTTACCCATAGATCGGGTATCTGCAGAGGATGCAAGACCACCCACCTCTTTGTCAGGAAATGCTAATGGAACACATCTGATTTGTGAAACGGGCCATCATGGCATAGTGTGACCTAGTCACGGCTTTGCTAGAAGAGCCGTCATGTATTTTGATATCACTGCAAGAATAAGGTGGCACAGTGGCACCAGGGATACAAACTATACCATCTAGATTAAGCTGCACAACAATGTTCTGTTTACTTTGAAGGCTGGTGAAGTCTTAGAATCTATGGGTTGCCACATCCCTGCCTGTGTCCGCTGTCTGGACTGCCGTCTCAACAAGGCAATTCTACACCAAGATTTTTGAGCCTGTGGTTGCATATGCATTGGGGTCTGTATACCTGCTATGTGCAAGAACTTGTGGCTGAAGCAGCTACCAAAGTTGTCTGGAAAGCACTGCACCTGGTTTTGCTAAAGGGTGACAAAAGGCTCTTACCTTTACAATTGTGAGACATTCAGTGGGAGAATTTAGCTGCCAACCTGGACCAGTGTATTGTCTTGTCAGACTACCCACAGGGTTAAATATTTGAGAGCTGGTATGAACACACAAATGTGTATTTGAGGCTTCAAATTTAGTCCATTAAGGGCAATTCAGACAACACAACTTTGGAGAGACCTGTGCAGTTGGCAATTGTTGATTTTGGTTATTGATATTGACCTATCATTTGTGACAAAATCCTGCCCTTGATAACTAGAAAACAGCATTGAAATCCAAATGGGGCCCCATTTTAATGCTGTTTTCCACTGACATGGTCAGGAAGGTCGCAAGAGAGAAGGGTTAATCCAGAAACCAAAGTGGGCAGTAGCACTGAGCAGTTCTCTTCAAAGTGGCTTTGTCTGTATTGGTCTTAGTGGGCCAAAACTTGCTGCCAATGACACTCAGTTTGTGTGAGCATACTTAGTTGCAAATGTTTTACCCTGAGGGCAAGCTGCCAAGGCAAAGCACTAGTCCAGGTATGTAGCCAGGCTCTGTCACAGTATGTATTACCATTGTAACTGCAAGAGTTTTTTGCTGTATTTTGGCTGGACTAGGTCTAGAGCAACCTAGATGGCTTTGATAGTTATTTCATCCAAGAGATCTTGCATATGGCAGGCATACAGATTTCTATGTGTGTTCAGCTTTCAGGCTTGGAAATCCTGGTGTATATTTGCCTTGATGAGGTACTAGTTTAGCCAGTTACATAGTCAGGCCAATGGAGATCACTAGTTTCCAGGACCTCCTAGTCTTGAATGTCAACATAACCTTGATATGCAGTTTCATCTGAAGGTTATGGCTTGCCTCCTTTGTATCAGCGTGCCACCAAATTCATGCAGTGATGCTAAAAACGGGTTCTTCTGGATAAGCATAAGACAGATATACTCATGATAGGATGAGCCAATTTGACTGTGCAGAAGCCTTAGTGTTTACTGGTGCTTTTTATAAAGGACAAAAGAGTAATCCTGATTTGTAATTACTTATGATGCTGTAGGCATAGACCACCTCTGGCATTTAAATTCTTGAAGGGAGATGAAGAACTGGGAATCAGATTTCTGAATTGTGAGTCTTTGTTGTGAAAGACATTGCATGGTAGACCTCATATAAGAGCTCTCAAGGACTTACTTAGGCAATATGGTTGGTTCGGAAGGAATTAAATGTAGGACATGGTTCGCACAGCCTTGAAAAGGCCTGGAATTTTGGAGGTTGACCCTAAAAGGCCCTATATTCCATTTGAAGCCCTAAAAAGGCCCTAATTAAGCCTTTTGGGGCCCTAAATTATGCTCCGACAAGCCCTAAAAAGAAGCTGAACAGAAATTGCAACATTTCAATGGTGGTCTTCTTGAATGGGAAACCAGCGCGGCTTCCGTAGCGATCAGGGGAAGTAACTGCAAGTAACTGCTGCGGAGAGTTTGTGAAACCAAATGCAAGTGGCGGTTTTTTCACCTGTTATGCTGTTTTGATTTATCTGTATGCTATAGAAACTTCCGAAGGTAGCCGATTGTTGCGTTTCCGGTGCGATTCAAGAATCTATTTCTAACTCGTGTGGGCTATCAAATGCGAAAATGGGTAAATGTGTATTCAATCCGAAATGGACTCGGACTTACAGCTGGGTTATGAAGCACTAAGACAAACATTTAGTGAAATGTAAATATGTGACAAGGATATCGGTCTCAGGAAGATGGGAGAGGCTGCATTACGGTCGCATGAGAAAAGCGACTCTCACAGGAAATTTTCCGAATCCGATGTGTCACAAGTAAGCATGGACAAGTTTACTGTTCCACCCCCACCCCCTCCGAGTTCCACAATGAAGACGACGAATCCTTCCACCAGCAGCCTTGAAAAATTTGTATCTAAAACAGATGTTTTAAAAGCAGAGGTGATGTGGACAATACAAAGGGTTGTTAACCATAACTCTTACAAATCAAACGAAACAGTAGGACCGCTGTTTAAAGCCATGTTTCCAGATAGTAAGATTGCTGAAAAGTTCACATGTGGCAAACGCAAGACTGCATATTTCACTGTGTTTGGGATTGCTGAGTATCTTAGATCCTTAATTATAAGTGACATTAAAGGATACTTTGTCATTCTTTTTGATGAGAGCTTGAACAAAAAATCCCAAGCCAAGCAAATGGATTTTCATGTTAGGTACTGGAGTGACAAGGTCATCACCCGTTATCTTGGTTCAGTTTTCATGGGACACGGCAAGGCTAGTGACCTATTGGAACATTTCTTGAAAGGTGTAAACGATCTGATTCCTGTCATCAAAAATATGTTACAGGTTTCGATGGATGGGCCAAATGTGAACTGGAAATTTTTTGACTTGCTAAAGAAACAGATGTCAGAAGATCACGGAGTAGTACTAATCATTATTGGCTTTTGTGGCCTACATATAGTGCACAATGCTTTCAAAACAGGGGCTGTGTCATCAACTTGGGACATCTCATCATTCTTGTCAAGCCTGTATTACCTATTTAAAGACAGCCCAGCTAGGAGGGAGGACTTTCAAATAGCCACAGGCTCTAGTCTCATGCCATTGAAGTTTGTTTCCCATCGATGGATGGAGAATGTTCCTGTGTGTGAGAGGGTTTTGAAGATATTTCACCACATTGCCACATACTTGAATAAAGTGAAGTCTAAAGAAATAAACAAGCCAACTTGTAAGTCATATGAAGTAGTAACCTCCAAAATGAAAGATAAATTACTTGTAGCTCAGCTTGAGTTCTTTAGATACATTGCTATGTTCTCACAGCCTTTTTTGGGAAATTACCAGACAGATAAACCAATGACACCATTCTTAATGACAGATTTGTCTTCAATCATCAGAGGGCTCCTGAAGATAATAGTGAAGCCAGAGGTATTAAAAGAAGCTGTTGGATCAAAGCTGTTCACTGTTGATTTAGATGACAAAGGCAATTTACTCAGCTACTCTAAAGTTGAAATTGGATTTTGCACAGAGAAAGCTCTTAAAGATGCAGTGAAAGAGGGTAAACTCAGTGAAAGGCAGAGCATGGAGTTTAGAATGGAATGCAAAGACTTCATCTCAAATTGTTGAAAAAACTGTTAGAAAAAAGCCCAATATTTTATTCTTTAGTTAGATGTATGTCCATGCTTGACCCAAGACAGATGGTGTCAAATAGCGAAGCTTGTAAATTGAAGATAAAGAGAGTTCTGACTCATTTAGTAAGTTGCAACAGGGTAGAAGAGAGGGAGTGTGATGACATTATCAGACAATATTCAGATTTCGTTGACTGCACAATCCCTTTAGTAGGAACAGAGAAGTTTTCAGGGTTTAATCCTGCAAGTGACCGAGCTGATGTATTCTACAGCAGATATATGAATAAGGATCAGCACCAAAAGCTGCTGGAAGTTGTTAAAATGTGTCTAGTGTTGCCACATGGACAAGCCTCAGTTGAACGGGGCTTATCTGTAAACAAGGAAGTGGAAGTGGAAAATCTCAAAGATCAATCTGTTGTAGCACAGCGTCTTATTTGTGACTATGTCAAGTCTGTAGGTGGAGTCCTTAGTGTTCCTATAAATAAAGAAATGTTGCAAAGTGCACCCAAGCTAGACATAAGTATGAAGAGTATCTTGCTAAACAGAAGGAAGCAAAAACATCTGAATCAGAAAAAAGGAAAAGAAAATGTTTAGAGGAGTCTATAGAGGAACTGAGACACCAAGCCAAACAGGCTAAACTAAACATGGAATCCCTCAATAAGTCAGCAGATGAGTATGCTGTGAAAGCAGAGAAGGAAAGGAACTTTTCCCATATAGCAAAATCAAATGCCCTGAGGGATAAAGTAAGGAAAAGGGTAATCTGTGTGTCCAGCTTGACACAAAACTGAAGGAGAAACTGGGGGAGCTTAAGACAGTCTAACAGTGCAATTAAGGTAAGCAGATTCGCGGATTTTTTTTTTATATTTTAGAATGGCCCTAAATCTGCTGTGTATGTCCCTAAAAAGACCCTAAAAAGGCCCTAAATCTGAAATGGCAAACTCTGTATGAACCATGTAGGAGATGGTTACCTGGATGACACTGCTAGAAAAAACAGCTGCACTACACCTGTTTGTATCAGAACAGATAGTATGTGGATTGTCCAAGACTTGATTTTGCTGCATCCCTCTTGGGCCTGTACTGTTTGTCAAAGTACTCTTCACAGATTTTGAGTAAAAAAGTAAAAGCCATAGTGGAGCAAAGTTTGCAGTAAATATGCACTCCTTCATGTAAAGTCAGGTCAGAGCTACCTTTAAAAGTCACAGAAAAGTTAGTTTAGTGTTGTGGTATATTTGTGTGGTAATTTCTGCTACTGGTACCATGTAGCCCAGTACTACCTGTCGCATTTAAGCAGAGGAAGGCATATCTGGACATTGTCATGTTTTCAAAACAAAGCTGTGGAGAACAAGATTGAGGTAAGGCCCTGTAGCCTACTACCATTCCAAATGGGAAAGGTGCTACTAGGCCAACTATTGAAGAAGCTTGCTAATAAAAATCATCATACTTTTCTGTATATAAGCTGAGGACCATGCAGGAGTCAAGTGGTCCCAGAAGGACCTCATCACCTTAGAATAGCTGCCTACACATAGTTTTGGTATCTGCAGCCGATACAAGACCACCCACGTCTTTGTCAGGAAATGCTAATGGAACACAGCTACATTGTGTAAAGGGGCCACCATGGCATAGTGTGACCTAGTCAGGGCTTTGCTAGAAGAGCTGTCATGTATTTTGATATCACTCAAGAATAAGGTGGCACCAGGGATACAAACTATACCATCTTGATTAAGCTGCACAACAATGTTTTGTTTAATTTGAAGGCTGATGAAGTCTTGGAATCTATGGGTTGCCACATCCCTGCCTGTTTCCGCTGTCTGGACTGCCGTCTCAGCTACGCAATTCTACACCAAGATTTTTGGGCCTGTGGTTGCATATGCATTGGGGTCTCTATATCTGCTATGGGCAAGAACTTGTGGCTGTAGCAGCTACCAAAGTTATCTGGAAAGCACTGCACCTGGTTTTGCTAAAGTATGACAAAGGGCGCCTGCCTTTACAATTGTGAGACATTCAGTGGGAGATTTTAGCTGCCAACCTGGACCAGTGTATTGTCTTGTCAGACTACCCACAGGGTTAAATATTTGTGAACTGGTATCAGGGTTTTTTTTGGCCCGTTTTGACGACCGATATTCGGTCGTGTTCCCAATGCCAAAAAGTATGTTTTTTTCCCAATTTGAATAAGAACATTCCCAATTCAAGGAACAAAAAAAAACGGGAGAAAAAATAACAAAATATTGCCATTTTAAGATGTTTATGTTTGTGGTTGAAAGAGCGGGTCCGAACAGTCCGAATGATACAAGGGAAATATCCAAATATTGCAAACTCCCAAATGGTAACGTTCCTTTGCGGCAATTCAGCAGAATTTATTCGAGAAGGTGCCGGGGAGTTTGTAATAAACACACATGGTTTATTTTACTGGTACCCTACTCTGGCGTATTAATTTAGATTAAACGGGGCACCTTTCTCATAACAAAAAAAGAAAAAGCTTGTAACATATTTTCGCGATGTCGCACAATACGAAATATTACAGAAAGAAACTAAAAAAACGGAGTCAAGTAAAATTTGCTTATGAGTGACTGTCAATGAAGAAATGAACAAAAAAGTGACTGATGTGGATTGGCACAGACAGTACAAAATAAGCCAGTTGTGGTTTTAATTTGTTTAAATCATTAATGGTCATAAGCCTATATTATTAGGCCTATATTACTTTTAAGTTTAACCTTTCCAGGCCTCTAGATAAGAGTGCTGTTTAGAAAAAATATTCTTATATTTCTCAAGCAAAACATATGTTGTGAGTACTCAAAAGAACCATCTTAATAAGAGGGTTCTTTTGAGCACCCACAACAAATGGTAAATCAGATTGTAAATCAGATTTCAGAATTTGCTTATGAGTCAGTGAAGAGTAAGAAGTTGAATAAACGAAATACTTGATATTTTTGTTTTTATTATAGGGTGTGTTTTTTCCCAATTTTGTATAAAACGACGCGAAAATTCCCAATTCTAGGGGTCGGGTCATGTTCCCAAAATGCTGAGAAAAAACCCTGGGTATGAATGCACAAATGTGTATTTGAGGCTTCAAACTTGGTCCACTGAGGGCAATTCAGACAACACAACTTTGGAGAGACCCTTGGAGTTGGCAATTGTTGATTTTGGCTTTTGATATTGACCTATCATTTGTGACAATAAATCCTGCCCTTGTTAACAAGAAAACAGCATTGAAATCCAAATGGGGCCCCATTTCAATGCTGATTTCCACTGACATGGTCAGGAAGGTCGCAAGAAAGAAGGGTTAATCCAGAAACCAAAGTGTGCAGTAGCACTGAGCAGTTCTCTTCAAAGTGGCTTTGTCTGTATTGGTCTTAGTGTGCCAAACCTTGCTGCCAATGACACTCAGTTTGTGTGAGCATACTAAGTTGCAAATGTTTTACCCTGAGGGCTATCTGCCAAGACAAAACACTAGTCCAGGTATGTAGCCAGGCTCTGTCACAGTATGTATTACCATTGTAACTGCAAGATTTTTTACAATCTTTTGGCTAGGCTAGGTCTAGAGCTACCTAGATGGAATTGATAGCTATTTCATCCAAGAGATCTTGCATATGGCAGGCATACAGATTTCTATATGTGTTCTGCTTTCAGGCTTATAAATCCTGGTGTATATGTGCCTGGATGAGGTACAGGTTTAGCCAGTTACATAGTCAGGGCAATGGAGATCACAGTTTCCTGGACCTCCTAGTCTTGATGGTCAACATAACCTTGATATTCAGCTTCATCTGAAGGTTATGGCTTGCCTCCTTTGTACCAGTGTTCCACTGAATTCATGCAGTGATGCTAAAACGGGGTTCTTCTGGATAAGCATTAGACAGATATACTCATCATAGGGTGAGCAAATTTGACTGTGCAGAAGCCTTAGTGTTTACTGGTATTTTTATACTGGACAAAAGAGTAATCCTGATTTGTAATTGGTTTTGATGCTGCAGTCATAGACCACCTCTGGCATTTAAATTCTTGAAGGGAGATGAAGAACTGGGAATCAGATTTCTGAATTGTAAGTCTTTGCTGTGAAAGACATTGCATGGTAGACCTCATATAAGAGCTCTCAAAGTTTTTATTAGGATATATGGTTGGTTTGGAAGGAATTGAATGTAGGAGATGGTTACTTGGATTACACTGCTGGACAAAACAGCTGCACTACACCTGTTTGTATCAGAACAGATAGTATGTGGATTGTCCTAGACTTGTTTTTGCTGCATCCCTCTTGGGCCTGCACTGTTTGTCAAAGTACTCATCACAGATTTTGAGTAAAAAAGTCAAAGCCATTGTGGAGCAAAGGTCACAGTAAATATGCACTCCTTCATTGTTTTGGAAACTGTCCCATATTTGTCAATTCCATGTAAAGTCAGGTCAGAGCTACCTTTAAAAGTCACAGAAAAGTTAGTCTAGTGTTGTGATATATTTGTGTGGTAATTTCTGCTTCTGGTACCATGTAGCCCCGTACTACCTGTCGCATTTAAGCAGAGGAAGGCCTATCTGGATGTTGTCATGTTTTCAAAACAAAGCCGCGGAGAACAAGATTGAGGTTAGGCCCTGTAGCCTACTACCATTCCAAACGGGAAGATGCTACTAAGCCAACTATTGAAGAAGCTTTCTGATAAAAATCATCATACTTTTCTGTGGATAAGCTGAAGACCATGCAGGAGTTCAGTGGTCCCAGAAGGACCTCATCATCACCTTAGAATAGCTGCCTACCCATAGCTTTGGTATCTGCAGTGGATGCAAGACCACCCACGTCTTTGTCAGGAAATGCTAATGGAACACATCTGCATTGTGAAACGGGCCATCATGGCATAGTGTGACCTAGTCACAGCTTTGCTAGAAGAGCCATCATGTATTTTGATATCACAGCAAGAATAAGGTGGCACAGTGGCACCACGGATACAAACTATACCATCTAGGTTAAGCTGCACAACAATGTTCTGTTTACTTTGAAGGCTGGTGAAGTCTTGGAATCTATGGGTTGCCACAACCCTGCCTATGTCCGCTGTCTGGACTGCCGTCTCAGCTGGCCAATTCTACACCAAGATTTTTGAGCCTGTGGTAGCATATGCATTGGGGTCTGTATACCTGCTATGTGCAAGAACTTGTGGCTGAAGCAGCTACCAAAGTTGTCTGGAAAGCACTGGATCTGGTTTTGTTAAAGGGTGACAAAAGGGCTCTTGCCATTTCAATTGTGAGACATTCAGTGGGAGAATTTAGCTGCCAACCTGGACCAGTGTATTGTCTTGTCAGGCTACCCACAGGGTTAAATATTTGTGAGCTGGTATGAACACACAAATGTGTATTTGAGGTTGCAAATTTGGTCCACTAAGGGCAATTCAGCCTTCATTGTTTCGGAAATTGTCCCATATTTGTCAATTCCATGTAAAGTCAGGTCAGAGCTACCTTTAAAAGTCACAGAAAAGTTAGTCTAGTGTTCTGATATATTTGTGTGGTAATTTCTGCTACTGGTACCATGTAGCCCAGTACTACCTGTCGCATTTAAGCAGAGGAAGGCCTATCTGGACGTTGTCATGTTTTCAAAACAAAGCTGAGGAGAACAAGATTAAGGTGAGGCTCTGTAGCCTACTACAATTCCAAACAGGAAAGGTGCTACTAATCCAACTATTGAAGAAGCTTGCTGATAAAAATCATCATACTTTTCTGTGGATAAGCTGAGGACCATGCAGGAGTTCAGTGGTCCCAGAAGGACCTCATCACCTTAGAATAGCTGCCACATTTTTGAGCCTGTGGTAGCATATGCATTGGGGTCTGTATACCTGCTATGTGCAAGAACTTGTGGCTGAAGCAGCTACCAAAATTGTCTGGAAAGCACTGCACCTGGTTTTGCTAAAGGGTGACAAAGGACTCTTGCCTTTACAATTGTGAAACATTCAGTGGGAGAATTTAGCTGCCAACCTGGGCCGAGTATTGTCTTGTCAGACTACCCACAGGGTTAAATATTTGTGAGCTGGTATGAACACACAAATGTGTATTTGAAGCTGCAAATTTGGTCCGGTGAGGACAATTCAGACAACACAACTTTGAAGAGACCTGTGGAGTTGGCAATTGTTTAATTTGGCTTTTGATATTGACCTATCATTTGTGTGATTAAATCCTGCCCTTGTTAACTAGAAAGCAGCATTGAAATCCAAATGGGCCCCATTTCAATGCTGATTTCCACTGACATGGTCAGGAAGGTCCCAAGAGAGAAGGGTTAATCCAGAAACCAAAGTGGGCAGTAGCACTGAGCAGTTCTCTTCAAAGTGGCTTTGTCTGTATTGGTCTTAGTGTGCCAAACCTTGCTGCCAATGACACTCAGTTTGTGTGAGCATACTAAGTTGCAAATGTTTTACCCTTAGGGCAAGCTGCCAAGGCAAAACACATGTCCAGGTATGTAGCCAGGCTCTGTCACAGTATGTATTACCATTGTAACTGCAAGAGCTTTTTGCCATCTTTTTGCTAGACTAGGTCTAGGGCTACCTAGATGGCATTGATAGATATTTCATCCAAGAGATCTTGCATATGGCAGGCATACAGATTTCTATGCGTGTTCAGCTTTCAGGCTTGGAAAGTTTGGTGAATAATTGCCTGGATGAGGTACTGGTTTAGCCAGTTACATAGTCAGGGCAATGGAGATCATTAGTTTCCTGGATCTCCTAGTCTTGAAGGTGAACATAACCTTGATATGCAGTTTCATCTGAAGGTTATGGTTTGTCTCCTTTGTACCAGTGTACCCCTGAATTCATGCAGTGATGCTAAAAACGGGTTATTCTGGATAAGCATTAGACAGACATACTCATCATAGGGTGAGCCAATTTGACTGTGCAGAAGCCTTAGTGTTTACTGGCATTTACATTCTTGAAGGGACATGAAGAACTGGGAATCAGATTTCTGAATTGTAAGTCTTTGCTGTGAAAGACATTGCATGGTAGACCTCATATAAGAGCTTTCAAAGACTTACTTAGCATATGTGGTTGGTGTGGAAGGAATTAAGTGTAGGAGATGGTTACCTGGATGACACTGCTTGAAAAAACTGCTGCACTACACCTGTTTGTATCAGAATACAAAAAAGTTTGCTAAGTGTTGTGAGATATGTGTGTGGTAACTTCTGCTACTGGTACCATGAAGCTCAGTAACCTGTTACATTTGGGCAGAGGAGGGCTATCTGGATTTTTTCTTGTTTTCAAATCAAAACCTAGGAGAACAAGGTTAAGGTGAAGCCATGTTGCCTTCAACCATTCCAAACTGGAAAGGTGCTGTTAAGCCAACTTATTGAATAAGCTTGCTGATAAAAATCATGCTTTTCTGTGGATAAGCTGAGGACCATGCAGGAGTTCAGTTGTCTCAAAATGACCTTAGCAGCTTAGAGAATAGCTGCCTACCCATAGTATGAAGATGGAGCAGCAGCAAGGAATACAAAAAGAAGATTGGGCAGCAGCAGGAAGTGTATTGCCCAGAGAGGTGATTCGCAGGATTCAACCAATTTTACTATTGGTTCCCCTTAAATACACAGCCAGGGTGGGCATTTGGTGCACAGTTAAAAATTCACTGCTAGTTTTCACTGGTGATGGGCATTTTCTGTATCAAGTCAGCTTAGCAATAGGAAGATAATCACACAAATGATCCATTGCCCCTAGTAAATTACATATAATTTGGCATAGATTCTATTCATATCTATTTCTTCTTATTATGCGCTACCCCTCTGTAACTTATTTTCTGCTACTCATATATGGTTGCTTATTTCATGCTGCTACCCTATGTCTTTAAAACTTATTTCACAATTTGGCTACTTCAGTCCATGTATTTCCAACTGCTTGACTATGTCTATTTAGTTTTTCATTCTACTTTAAAATTCTTGCTGCTCTCTCTTCATCACTCCAGACCTGCTCTATTTCTTATTTTCCGTTACTGCTCTTAGTCTAATTCCCCATTGCTACTCTTCATCTACTTATTTCATAGCTGCTCCTTATCTTCTTTTTTTCCAACTACTGCTTTCTTTTTATTTCTTATTGCTGATCTTGTCTTCTTATTTCTCTCTGCTGATTTCTTTTTATTTTCCATTGCTGATCTTAAGTCTTCTTCCCACTGCTGATTTTTTTACAATTGCTAATCTTTTCACACAAAAGTTCCTCACAAGGCCCTCTCCCAAAATTGCCCACCCGGTTCCAAAACAAAATGGCCACCAGAGCTAAAAATACAACACATATGATCCATTGGTCTAGATTTAAAATAATAACACACAAATGTATCTCATTCATTTTACAATATACCATGTTCCTCAATATTGCCCACTACCAAAGTTGCTCAATGATTCCATGTTGCTTAACAAAGGTGCCTCCAGGGCTAAAATTACAACATATGGTCTCGATTCAAAATAATTACACACAAATGTATCTCATTCATCAAATTTACAATATACCATTTTCCTCAATATTGCCCACTACCAAAGTTGCTCAATGATTCCATTTCCCTTAACAAAAGTGCCTCCAGGACTAAGAATTCAGGTGAGCGATCCAGGGTCATCATTGCCCTCTTGTTTCGTTTTTTTTTTTCCAAAAAATTCTTTCAATAACACTATCAATGTGTCAAACAGCAGTGGCCAATCCGCTCAGGGAGTTTGCTTGAACCCCCCCCCCATTTCAGACCAAATTATTTCATTTTCATGGAGATATTTAAGAAAAATGAGGTCAAAACAGTAAACTGAACCCCCCCTTTTTACATGTGAACCCCCTTTACAGAAAACCTGGATCCGCCCCTTAAAGGTTTTGGATCCAGATCAGGCTATAACAGACACGCTGGGGTCGACTCAACAGTATGTTTAAATGTTCCATTTTGAGGGATTTGATTTTTTGAATAAGTCATTACATGTACTTAGAAACTGCCAAATTTAAACACAAAATACGTACATGTCTAGAATTTATTTGGCCTGAGTCTCCATCCACTTCAAACTTTATGTTGTTAGTGAGCAGCAAGACCCTGATGAGACTGCGCAAACGCACATACTCTCCTGAGTCTTCGTTGATCAAATCTGTTGGGCTAGGTACAAGCTCATATTGGGTTCCGGGCATGTTGATTTCATGCTCGGGTCCGAGCTGTGTTCAAGAAAGAGCACAAGCATAGCAGTGTCCTCCGTGTGGCACGGAGTTTGAGTGCTTCCGATTCCAGAAACTATAAATAACAGTCCATTTGCACGTACAGCAGTGTATTTAATTTTTTTAACGACCGTACAACATATCAAAAGATTTGATCACATTGTCCACATAGGCCTGTAAATTTGAATACGCTCGACGTATCAAAAATATTTTAAACACAACGTATAAACATGTCTAGAATTTTATTTGGCCTGAGTCTTCATTCACTTCAAACTTTATGGTAGTGAGCAGTGTCCCCCATGTCGCACGTGGCTTGGGTGTTCCTGATTTGAGAAGATATGACATAGTAACTATAACTTACAGTCCATTCTTAGGGCACTTCACGCATGTACGGCAGCGTACTTGATTTTTTTTAATGACTGTACAAAATATCTCCAACGATTTGATCACATCGGCGACATAGGTGTGTAAATTTGCATCTGCTCGACGTTCATTGAACCTAGCATTTTCAGAAAATAATCTTAATGTAATTAACTTTCGACGTCAATGCTGGAGTAACGTTAGCGAACTTTGCCGTTCGATTGGCAGGCGAAAAGATATGTCTGGCGTACTCGTGCAAAAGTTAACTCTAAAGTATTGCATACAGCTACACTGATTTAAAAAAAACAGGCACCAATGAAGGGAAAAAACGTTGTGTACGCATTAATAAAAATTACAGATAAGAAAACTGACCACTGTACTAACTAATACACGACATTTTGAGCTGACTGCCCGTGAATAATTTATGGTGTACGAACTATTCGAGTGTACGAACTATATACAAGATTTACCATAACTCTTTGTATGTTGGGTATTTTTGCCTGCTTTTACAGTCAAATATAGATTCTTGGAGGTATTCACTTGATTTAGCCTAATAACCCATTGTATACTAATGAATTCTTCCTTTTGGTTTGATACAATAAACTTGGGATAGTTTATTGTACATAATTATCTAGGGATGTCAGGTTTTAATTTTTAAAAAAAATATTTTATTTTTTTGTCTGAAGATTTTTTTTTTCTTTTCAAACAGTGTAGACCCTGAAGA
Source organism: Loripinus fragilis (assembly GCA_964019695.1). Lineage (NCBI taxonomy): Eukaryota > Metazoa > Mollusca > Bivalvia > Lucinida > Lucinidae > Loripinus > Loripinus fragilis. The sequence goes on from OZ026526.1 coordinate 68,267,530, forward strand.
AATGCAGCATAATGCTGCATTTCATCTGGGTCTTCTCTGTTTGCAAAAGTACTCGTTTAGGGGTTTCCCCCGAAAACAATTTGGTTAAGGCAATTATAATTTGAAATAAAGATTCTGAATTTTAAATCTTTGCATGCTTGGTAATATTTCATGATTTTTGTCATCTGCTGACTTTTTTCAAAATTAACTTTTTCAAAAGATTCTTTCAAGAACACTCTCAGAGTGTCAAACATTTTGGATCCAGATCAGGTTCGAAGTTACGTTCAAACTGTTGCAAAGATCAGCAGAAGACGACAAATTCGCTGCTGGCAGGCAAATGTTTAATCATTGTCGGTTCAAAGATATATGAGAATAGTTGTAAACAAAAATATAAACTATTCCAGGTAATGGGTACTTTATACAGGTATTTATCAATTTACTGCCCCAAACTGCAGTATGATTTTTTCCGTTATTTACCTGTATCTATGAAAAATAGTATAGTCCTATTACTAAGCATCTTTGAAGTGACAGTGTTGGCTGAAACATGTGGATTGTCTTATATTGTAAACAACACTGCTCCTTCCCTTTGGGAGCGCAGTTGCTCAGTGGTAGAGTGCTTGTGGTGGGTTGAAGCCTCATCGGTATCACTGCATTGTGTCTTTGAGCAAGACATATTAATCCTTGCTAAATACTGGTTCAACTCAGGAAGACGTGTCCCAACACAACATAAAAATTGTTTACTTGGACGTAAAGAATCAAATCAATCAAACAAAAGCTCTTTCTCTGGAACCCTATGGCAGAGTCATAGGTCAGTTGTGTTAACTACTCTTTTCTTTCTCAGGACTTTAGTTAAGAGTGTGTAACAAAAATTTAATTTTCTTTTTTCTCAACCAAAACATATGTTGTGGGTACTCAAAAGAACCGTCTCAATGAGACTGTTCTTTTGAGCAGCCAAAACATGTTTAAATTGATGGGTAAGAAATTTTTTTTACAATTTTACGCTGAAATTTATTGTTTATCTAAACCTGTGCTTTCTGATGGATTTTCCCGTGCATGTTGATTGAAAATGTATGAGCCATGACACATGATTTCCAACAATTTTGACAAGTGTAGATTCAGATGAGCCTGTGCAGCCTCCTTTTAAGATTAGAAACCGCAAATGAGGTTCGGTCAGTAGTTTAACAGTCATAGAATATTTAAGCAACCAGCAAAGGCTCTGATCAGTCTGCATGTATGTGCAGGCTGTTCTGAGCCTTTGTTGGTGGCACATACCACATTGTTAAAAATCTCATGACACTGTCCAGTTTGTATTCTAAAGGTTCAATGCATCTCTGTCACTGAAGATTGTATTTATCTTACCAAACAGTGCAGACCCTGATAAAATGCCATCTTATGTGACATTTGATCTGGGTCTTCACTGTTTGATAAAGTACCTGTCTATCTATATCAAGAATGAAAATGGTTTATTACAGAGATATTTTTCCATTCAAATCAACCCATATTTGTTAAGTTAGCTTTATTGTACAATTTTACGACTGTATAATATTATCTCTTGTAGGCGAGACGAGTCGAAGACGAATTCCCCGCTACAGGAGGGAATATTTGTATATTCACGAGTATTTATACAATAAAATTCTTGTATCATGACCAATAAAACAATCATTATTTAATTTATTCATCAGATATTCAAGTCAATATAAGCTCCACCCTTGACAGGGTCTTGTGGAAATTATGGAACAGTTTAGATCAAAGGAAAGGCGGCAAAGTCATGTTACAAAAGTGCATAACAAAAAATTAATTTTCTGATTTCGCAACCAAAACATATTGTGGGTACTCAAAAGAACCGTCTCAATAAATCGGTCCTTTTGGCCACCCAAAACATATGTTTAAATCAATGGGTAAGAAAATATTTACTATTTTGCCATATCTTATGTGATCAGTGGGTCTTCACTGTAAGATAAAGTACCTGTTTACCTGTATCCAGAATGAAAATGGTTTATTACAGAGATATTTTTCCGTTCAAATCAACCCATATTTGTTAAGAGTGCATAACAAAAAATTAATTTTCTCATTTCAGAACCAAAACATATTGTGGGTACTCAAAAGAACCGTCTCAATAAGTCGGTCCTTTTGGCCACCCAAAACATATGTTTAAATCTATGGGTAAGAAAATATTTACTATTTTACGCTCAAAATAAACCTGTGTTTTTCCATTCCATGTCCAGTCAGTTCAAAGCTACCTATTAGTCACTGGGGGCGTAGTGCAGTTGGTAACGTGGTCTGACTGCAGATATGTGTCTGACTGCAGATCTAGTGGTCATGAGTCTGATCCCGGCCCAGTCCCATACTTATGCAGAGATTGATCGTGAAATAATTACTACTGCCATTCTCCTCCCTTCTGCTGATTCAAGAAGGGTTGTTGTCAGTTACAAGCGAAAGTATGTGCACAAAGATAACTTATTTATTCTAAGCTGGTCCCCTTTGAAAGTTGCTAAAATATTTCCAGTCCATGCAAATATCTGGTTGGCATGGAAACCAAAAGGAAAGACTTTAAAAAAAATCTTGGGTAACCCTCTGCCAAGATTGCTAAAATAAGTTTATTCTGTTGAAAAACATGGCCGCCAGGGGGTGGAGTCAACTTTTCCGTTGTATATACATGTATTGGGAAAACATAACAAAGTCCTCAAAAACTACTGGGATAATTTGAAAATGGTACTGTCTATTTTATAGCCTAGTATTACCTGTCACATTTGGGTAGATGGAGCCTTTTATCCGAGGAGGAAGGCTCATCTGGAAATTGTCTTGCTCTCAAAACAAGATAGATGAGGGCCATGTTGAGGCCAGGCCCTGTATCATACTGCACTTAGCATGGAGTAGTCCTAAGGTCTTCATAATCTTATTATGATATTTTATCTGGATTTATACCGATGGTTTGTGTTTATTAAATGAAAGGGAAACCGGGAGACAGAATTGCAGTAAAACTTCGCCAATTCATTGTTCAGAAAATTGACCCATATTTGTCAATTCCATATCAAGTCAGGTCAGAGTTACCTACAAAATCACAGAAAAGTTAGTTTAGTGTTGTGAGATATGTGTATGGTAACTTCTGCTACTGGTACCATGTAGCCCAGTACTACCTGTCACATTTGGACAGAGGAAGTCCCATCTGGACATTGTCTTGTCAAAACAAAACTGAGGAAGAGAAGGTTGAGGTGAGGCCTTGTATAATATAGTAAGCCTACTGCTCTTAGAGTGAAGTAATCCATTCCAAACTGGAAAGGTGCTGTTATGCCACCTTTTGAAGAAGCTTGCTAATAAAAATCATACTTTTCTGTGGATAAGCTGAGGAACATGCAGGAGTTCAGTGGTCCCAGAAGTACCACATCACCTTAGAATAGCTGCCTACCCATAGCGTTGGTATTTGCAGGGGATGCAAGACCACCCAAGTCTTTGTAAGGAAATGCTTATGGAACACATCTGGATTGTGAAATGGGCAGACCATTTGATAGTGTGACTGTCATGTATTTTGATATCACTGCAAGAACAAGGTAGCACATTGGCACCAGGGATACAAACTATACCAATATTCTGTTTACTTTGAAGGCTGGTGAAGTCTTGGAATCTATGGGTTGGCACGTCCCTGTCCGTGTCCGCAGTCTGGACAAGCTTCTCATCTAGGCTATCCTACAACTAGGTTTTTGAGCCTGTTGTTGCATATGCATTGAGGTCTTTATACCTGCTATGTGCAAGAACTTGTAGCTGACGAAGCTATCAAAATTGTTTTAAAAGCAATGCACCTGGTTTTGCTGAAGGGTGACAATTGGCTCTTGCCTTTACAATGGTCAGGAGTTTTATGTTTGTAATTAATTAGCTATTTTCTTTTTAGATTGTTCCAGTGGTTTTAGTTTATATTCAATTAAGATTTTTATTCATTCTAGATGTTCCTGTTTGTCATCATTGCTGTGTTCCTGTTTTCAGATATTCCTGTTTTCAGATGTTCCTGTTTTCAGATGTTCCTGTTTTCCATGGTTCCTGTTTTCAGATGTTCCTGTTTTCCATTGTTCTTGTTTTCAGATGTTCCTGTTTTCCAGTGTTCCTGTTTCTCTGTTCCTGCTGTCAGAACGCTGAGGCCCGTAGTAGTAGGTTGTGTTGATTGGTACTAAAACGGTTGAATCGTGGAGTTACCTCTGGGAGAAGACCGGGTATAGTCTGGTCCAAAGCGACATTCAGGTATGCACTTACCATATGAGACAGGACTGAAACGCCAGGGATACCAAGGTTAGTTCCTTAAAGACAGCTGACATAGAGAAATAGGACTCGATTGTTCCAGTAATCAGATTTTTCTTTATTTCTAGATGATCCTGTTTGTCATCATCATTCTTGTTTTCAGATGTTCCTGAGTTCGGTTCCTGTTTTCAGATGTTTCTGTTTTCCATTTTCCTGTTTTCAGATGTTTCTGTTTTCCATTTTCCTGTTTTCAGATGTTCCTGTTTTACAGTGTTCCTGTTTCTAGTTGTTCCTGTTTTCAATTGTTCCTGTTTCCATTGTTCCTGTTTTGTATTGTTCCTGTTTTGTATTGTTCCTGTTTTCCAGATGTTCCTGTTTTCCAGATGTCACTGTTTTCCATTGTTCCCGTTTCCAGTGTTCCTGTTTCTTTGTTCCTGTTTTCAGATAATCCTGGTTTCCATTGTTGCTGTTTTCAGATGTTCCTGTTTTCAGATGTTCCTGTTTCTCTGTCCCTGCTGTCAGAACGCTGAGGCCCGTAGTAGTAGGTTGTGTTGATTGGTACTAAAACGGTTGAATCGTGGAGTTACCTCTGGGAGAAGACCGGGTATAGTCTGGTCCAAAGCGACATTCAGGTATGCACTTACCATATGAGACAGGACTGAAACGCCAGGGATACCAAGGTTAGTTCCTTAAAGACAGCTGACATAAAGAGATAGGACTGGATTGTTCCAGTAATCAAATAGATTTTACTTTCTTTCTAGATGATCCAGTTTGTCATCATCATTCCTATTTTCAAATATTCCTGAGTTCTTGTTTTCAGATGTTCCTGTTTTTCAATGTTCCTGTTTGTCTGTTCCTTCTGTTTGTTTTTCTAGACTGTTCCAGTGATTTTAGTTTGTAGAGCTTAGCCTACAACCTGCATCATTGCCTTGTCTTGCCAGACTTCCCACAGGGTTAAATATTTGTGAGCTGTGTATTTGAGGCTTCAAATTTAGTCCATTAAGGGCAATTCAGACAACACAACTTTGGAGAGACCTGTGGAGTTGACAATTGTTGATTTTGGCTTTTGATATTGACCTACCATTTGTGACAAAATCCTGCCCTTATTAACTAGAAAACAGCATTGAAATCCAAATGGGGCCCCATTTCAATGCTGATTTCCACTGACATGGTCAGGAAGGTCCCAAGAGAGAAGGGTTAATCCAGAAACCAAAGTGGGCAGTAGCACTGAGCAGTTCTCTTCAAAGTGGCTTTGTCTGTATTGGTCTTAGTGGGCCAAACCTTGCTGCCAATGACACTCAGTTTGTGTGAGCATACTAAGTTGCAAATGTTTTACCCTGAGGCCAAGGCAAAACACTAGTCCAGGTATGTAGCCAGGCTCTGTCACAGTATGTATTACCATTGTAACTGCAAGAGTTTTTTGTCATCTTTTGGCTGGACTAAGTCTAGAGCTACCTAGATGGCATTGATAGCTATTTCATCCAAGAGATCGTGCATATGGCAGGCATACAGATTTCTATATAAGTACAGCTTTCAGGCTTGGAAATCCTGGTGTATATTTGCCTGGATGAGGTACTGGTTTAGCCAGTTACATAGTCAGGGCAATGGAGATCACTAGTTTCCTGGACCTCCTAGTCTTGAAGGTCAACATAACCTTGATATGCAGCTTCATCTGAATGTTATGGCTCGCCTCCTTTGTACCAGTGTTCCACTGAATTCATGCAGTGATGCTAAAAACGGGTTCTTCTGGATAAGCATTAGACAGATATAATCATCATAGGGTGAGCCAATTTGACTGTACAGAAATCTAAGTGATAACTGGTGTTTTTATAAAGGACAAAAGAGTAATCCTAATTTGTAATTGCTTTTGATGCTGTAGTCATAGACCACCTGGCATTTAGATGAAGAACTGGGAATCAGATTTCTGAATTATGAGCCCTTACCGTGAAAGGCATTGCATGTAGACCTCATATAAGAGCTCTCAAAGACTTACTTAGGATATGTGGTTGGTGTGGAAGGAATTAAATGTAGGAGATGGTTACCTGGATGACACTGCTGGAAAAAAACAGCTGCACTACACCTGTTTGTATCAGAACAGATAGTATGTGGATTGTCATAGACTTAATTTTGCTGCAACCCTCTTGGGCCTGCACTGTTTGTCAAAGTACTCTTCACAGATTTTGAGTAAAAAAGTCAAAGCCATTGTGGAGCAAAGGTCGCAGTTAATATGCACTAGGAAATTGTCCCATATTTGTCGATTCCATGTAAAGTCAGGTCAGAGCTACCTTTAAAAGTCACAGAAAAGTTAGTCTAGTGTTGTGATATATTTGTGTGGTTATTTCTGCTACTGGTACCATGTAGCCCAGTACTACCTGTCGCATTTAAGCAGAGGAAGGCCTATCTTGACGTTGTCATGTTTTCAAAACAAAGCTGAGGGGAACAAGATTGAGGTGAGGCCCTGTAGCCTACCACCATTCCAAACAGGAAAAGTGCTACTAATCCAACTATTGAAGAAGCTTGCTGATAAAAATCATCATACTTTTCTGTGGATAAGCTGAGGACCATGCAGGAGTTCAGTGGTCCCAGAAGGACCTCATCACTTTAGAATAGCTGCCTACCCATAACTTTGGTATCTGCAGCGGATGCAAGACCACCCAAGTCTTTGTCAGGAAATGCTAATGGAACACATCTGCATTGTGAAACGGGCCATCATGGCATAGTGTGACCTAGTCACAGCTTTGCTAGAAGAGCCGTCATGTATTTTGATATCACTGCAACAATAAGTTGTCACAGTGGCACCAGGGATACAAACTATACCATCTTGATTTAGCTGCACAACATTGTTCTGTTTATTTTGAAGGCTGGTGAAGTCTTGGAATCTATGGGTTGCCACATCCCTGCCTATGTCAGCTATCTGAACTGCCACCTCAGCTGTGCAATTCTACACCAAGATTTTTGAGCCTGTTGTTGCATATGCATTGGAGTCTGTTTACCTGCTATGTGCAAGAACTTGTGGCTGAAGCAGCTACCAAAGTTGTCTGGAAAGCACTGCACCTGGTTTTGCTATAGGGTGACAAAAAGCTCTTGCCTTTACAATTGTGAAACATTCAGCGGGAGAATTAAGCTGCCAACCTGGACCAGTGTATTGTCTTGTCAGACTTCCCACAGGGTTAAATATTTGTGAGCTGGTATGAACGCACAAATGTGTATTTGAGGCTTAAAATTTGGTCCACTGAGGGCAATTCAGACAACATAACTTTGGAGAGACCTGTGGAGTTGGCAATTGTTGATTTTGGCTTTTGATATTGACCTTGCATTTGTGACATAATCCTGCCCTTGTTAACTAGAAAACAGCATTGAAATCCAAATGGGGCCCCATTTCAATACTGATTTTCACTGACATGGTCAGGAAGGTTGCAAGAGAGAAGGGTTAATCCAGAAACCAAAGTGGGAAGTAGCATCGAGCAGTTCTCTTCAAAGTGGCTTTGTCTGTATTGGTCTTAGTTGGCCAAACCTTGCTGCCAATGACACTCAGTTTGTGTGAGCATACTAAGTTGCAAATGTTTACCCTGAGGGCAAGCTGTCAAGGCAAAACACTAGTCCAGGTATGTAGCCAGGCTCTGTCACAGTATGTATTACCATTGTAATTGCAAGAGTTTTTGCCGTCTTTTGGCTGGACTAGGTGTAGAGCTACCTAGATGGCATTGATAGCTATTTCATCCAAGAGATCTTGCATATGGCAGGCATACAGATTTCTATTAGTGTTCAGATTTCAGGCATGGAAATCCTGGTGTATATTTGCCTGGATGAGGTACTGGTTTGGCCAGTTACATAGTCAGGGCAATGGAGATCACTAGTTTCCTGGACCTCCTAGTCTTGAAGGTCAACATAACCTTGATATGCAGGTTCAGCTGAAGGTTATAGCTTGCCTCCTTTGTACCAGTGTGGCACCGAATTCATGCAGTGATGCTAAAATGGGTTCTTCTGGATAAGCATTAGACAGATATACTCATCATAGGGTGAGCCAATTTGACTCTGCAGAAGCCTGAGTGTTTACTGCTGTTTTTTATAAAAGACAAAAGAGTAATCCTGATTTGTAATTGCTTTTGATGCTGTAGTCATAGACCACCTCTGGCATTTCAATTCTTGAAGGGAGATGAAGAATTGGGAATCAGATTTCTGAATTGTGAGTCTTTGCCGTGAAAGACATTGCATGGTAGACCTCATATAAGAGCTCTCAAAGACTTACTTAGGTTCTGTGGCTGGTGTGGAAGGAATTATATGTAGGAGATGGTTACCTGACACTGCTCGAAAAAACAGCTGCTTTACATCTGTTTTTATTAGAACAGATAGTATGTGGATTGTCCTAGACTTGTTTTTGCTGCACCCCTCTTGGGCCTGCACTGTTTGTCAAAGTACTCTACACAGATTTTAAGTAAAAAAGTAAAAGCCATGGTGGAGCAAAGGTTTGCAGTAAATATGCACTCCTTCATTGTTTTGGAAATTGGACCATATTTGTCAATTCCATGTAAAGTCAGGTCAGAGCTACCTTTAAAAGTCACAGAAAAGTTAGTTTAGTGTTGTGATATATTTGTGTGGTAACTTCTGCTACTGGTACCATGTAGCCCAGTACTACCTAGCAGAGGAAGGCCTATCTGGATGTTATCGTGTATTCAAAACAAAGCTGAGGAGGTGAGGCCGTGTAGCCTACATACCATTCCAAATGGGAAAGGTGCTACTTAGCCAACTATTGAAGAAGCTTGCTGATAAAAGTCATCATACTTTTCTGTGGATAAGCTGAGGACCATGTAAATGGTCACATGTCTAAAATGGCTGCCATGCCCATATAAGGTAAAAACCCTTTAAATATCTTCTTCTTTGGATCTAAAAGGCCAATGGCATTGGGACTTTGAATGTAGCATTATGGATACGTGCCCTACCAGATATGCACAAATGATGAATCTGGGTTGACCTTTTTTACAGCAAGGCCAAATTTGATTCCCTAATGCATTTATATTGGAAAAATCTAGAAATGTTCATCTTTCTATGACGGTTTAAGCGGAAATCATATATATAAATATATTTAGGCCATTTGACCAAAATGGCCACCATGCCCATATATAGTAAAACAAAATATGTTTAGATAATAAGCCTACCGGTAAGTTGACCTCGACTTATTTAACATTATTAAGGAGATCAGGTGAGCACTTCATTTCCTTCAGGTGCTCTACTTTTATTTTCTATTGCTGATCTTAGTCTTCTTATTTCCCGTTGCTGATTTCTTTTTATTTCCCACTGATGATCTTTGTCTTCTTATATCCCACTGGCACTGCTGATTTCTTTTTTTATTTCCCATTGCTGATTTTAATTTTCTTATTTCCCACTGCTGATATCTTTTATTTCCCATTGCTGATTTTAGTCTTCTTATTTGCCACTGTGGATTTCATTTATTTCCCATTGCTGATTTTTGTCTTCTTAATTCTTTTGCTGATTTTTCTTTATTTCCCAATGCCGATTTTAGTCTTCTTATTGCCCACTATACATTTCCTTTATTTCCCATTGGTTATTTTAGTCTTCTTATTTCCCTCTGTTGTTTTCTTTTTATTTCCCATTACTGATCTTAGTCTTCTTATTTCCACCTCTGATTTCTTTCTATTTCCCATTGCTGATATTAGTCTTCTTATTGCCCACTACTCATTTCCTTTATTTCCCATTGGTTATTTTAGTCTTCTTATTTCCCTCTGTTGTTTTCTTTTTATTTCCCATTACTGATCTTAGTCTTCTTATTTCCACTGTTGATTTCTTTATTTCCCATTGCTGATATTAGTCTTCTTATTTCCCACTACTTAGTTCATTCTATTTCCCATTGCTGATATTAGTCTTCTTATTTCCCACTACTGCTGTCTTTCTATTTCCCATTGCTGATATTAGTCTTCTTATTTCTCTTTGCTGCTGTCTTTTTATTTTCCATTGATGATCTTAGTCTTCTTAAATCCCACTGCTGATGCCTTTTTATTTCCCATTGCTGTTCTTAGTCCTCTTATTTCCCGCTTCTTATTTTATTTTTATTTCCCATTGTTGATCTTAGTTTTCTTATTTCCCACTGCTGATTGCTTTATTTCCCATTGGTTATTTTAGTCTTCTTATTTCCCACTGCTATCTTTTTATTTCCTATTGCTGATCTTAGTCTTCTTATTTCACACTGCTGATTTCTTTTTATTTCCCATTGCTGATCCTGGTCTTCTTATGCCCCACTGCTGATGTCTTTTTATTTCCCATTGCTGATCTTTGTTTTCTTTTTTCCCACTTCTGATTTCTTTTTATTTCCCATTGCCAATCTTTCTCCTGATTTTCCACTGCTATCTTTTTATTTCCTATTGCTGATTTTAGTCTTCTTATTTCCCACTGCTGATTTCTTTTTATTTCCTGTTGCTGGTCTTCTTATTTCTGACTGGGTAGTTTTTGCATACTTTTTTGTTGTCTGTTGATTTTTTTTTTCAAAATCAGCTTTTTAGAGATTCGGTGTGTCAAACAGTTTAGGTCCAGATCAGGCCTGTTTTGTTTTTAAGCTAAAAATATAAAATTCTTTAATTGATATATCCTGAACTCCTGGCACAAATAAAAATTTCTGGCAAAAGTTCCTCATAAGGCCCTCTCCCAAAATTGACAAACCGCTCCCAAAACAAAATGGCCACCAGAGCTACAAATACAACATATATGATCCATTGGTCTAGATTCAAAATAATTACACACAAATGTATCTCGTTCATCAAATTTACAATAAAACATGTTCCTCAATATTACCCACTACCAAAGTTGCTCAATGATTCCAAGTTGCTTAACAAAAGTGCCTCTAGGGCTAAAAATACAACATGTGGTCTCGATTCAAAATAATTACACACAAATGTATCTCATTCATCAAATTTACAATATACCATGTTCCTCAATATTGCCTTCTACCAAAGTTGCTCAATGATTCCATTTTGCTTAACAAAGGTGCCTCCAGCGCTAAGAATTCAGGTGAGTGAATCAGGGTCATCATGGCCCTCTTGTTTCATTTTTTTTCCTTTTTTTTTTCAAGAACACTATCAGTGCGTCAAACAGCAGTGGCGGATCCAGAGGGGGCTAGGGTGAGTTTGCTTGAACCCCCCTTTCAGACCAAATTATTTCATTTTCATGTAGGTATTTAAGAAAAATGAGGTAAAATCAGGAAACTGAATCCCCCTCCCCCCTTATTACATGTGAACCCCCTTTACAGAAACCCTGGATCCGCCGTTAACGGTTTGGATCCAGATCAGGACCAACATTCTGACCTGGGTCCAAACTGTTTGCAAAGGTTACCGATGGACGACAAAAGTTGCTGCTAGACCATGAAATAAAAATGATTAAATGAAATTGGTCCATCGAAAGACATGGTAGCAAAGGGATGTGGCCTGTTTCTTTTATGTACCTATATAAGAAGTTTTCTCCTCTGAAACCATTGGTCAGAATTAATTGAAAACAATTTGGCAGAAACAGTCGCTAGGTAATATTCTACAAAAGTAGCTAAAACAAATTTTACCCATCAAATAATATGGCTGCCAGGTGGGCAAGCTTATAGTCATATGGAAAGCTTAAAACATCTCCTGAAACCACTCATCAGAATTCAAAATAATTTGGCCGAAATGCTTACTTGGTGACCTACAAAAGGTTACTTGGTGACCTACAAAAAGAGCTTCAATGAATTGATCTGTCGAAAAACTTGTCATGGGGGAGGGAGCAACAAAACTCAGGTGAGCAAATCATGACGACTTGGCCCCTTTGCTTTGTACATTGGGCATTAAAAAAAGAAAGGTGAAAGAAGAACATTTATTTCTTTTCAATTTTTATCAAGGATCTGTTAAACAAATAAAAAAAAAAAGTTGGTTCTTAGGTCTGCCAATGTCTTTATTTTTAGAGATTTACAGGACAGAGCTTAAAGGGGATGGCAACCCAGATGATTACTATTTTTATGAAAGATCTTAGTAAACCATGAATTTTGATACCAGTTTCATCTAAATCGGTTGAAAAATGTGGAAGTTGTGGGCGTTTGAATATTTGCAAATGGACTGTAATGGAAGCAGCCATATTGTAGGCTTAGTGACATCACTCAGCCTAATTAAATATGCGTAATCAAAATAAAAGACAAACCAATGGATTATTTGCATTAATCTTTAATGAAACATTATCCTTATGTATAAAGCTGCATATCTGCTGAAACACAGATGATGTGATAGTAGTGATAACTAAATATTAAGCAGTTGAAAAAATTCTGAAAACTAATTAAATATTCAAAATGGCTGCTAAATGTCGGCCATATTGAGTTCTTTAAATGCCCATAAATAGTAAGTGAGTATGATCAGGAAATACCACAATCACAAACTGCAGACTACCCCGTGGCACCGCGAGGCAGAGCCGCTCAACCATCATGAGACACCAGGAAGACAAATAAACAAAGCAATCAGCTTTCTCTTCCCCATCAAGATGATTGCAATACTAGAATGGACATAAAGTAACGTACAACAAAACATAGAACAATTACAGACTCCCACAATGGGAGTAACAATAAACAAAAAGTCAACAACAACAGAACCACCATAACTTGCCCATTTTTTGTCCAATTTTGATGATACTTGTATCAAAATTCATGGTTCATAGAGCTCTTTCTGATAATACGTACTTATCATTAGGGTTGCTGTCCCCTTTAACTCTTCGTATGCTTGGTAATTTTGCATGCTTTTACAGTCAAATAAAGATTCTTGGAGGCATTAACTTGATTTAGCCAAATATTCTATTGTATACTAATGAACTCTTCCTTTTGGTTTGATACAATAAACTTGGTACATATCTAGGGGTGTCAGGTTATAATTTGAAAAAACTATGGTATTTTTTTGTCTGAAGATTTTTTTTATCTTTAAAAACAGTGTAGACCCTGATGAAATGCAGCATGATGCTGCATTTCATCTGGGTCTTCACTGTTTGCAAAAGTACCCATTTAGGTGTTTCCTGAATTCAAAGGGTTGTGTCAATTATAATGTGAAATGTAGATTTTGATACCAAAAATAAAATCTTTAAATCTTTGCATGCTGGGTAATTTTTCATGATTTTGTCATCTGCTGACTTTTTACAAAATTAACTTTTTCAAAAAAGTTATTTCAGGAACACTCTCAGAGTGTCAAACATTTTGGATCGATATCAGGCCCGAAGTTACGTTCAAACTGTTTGCAAAACTCAGAAGCGAGCGGAAGACAAAATACACTGCTGGCAGGCAAATCTTAAATGTTTGGTTCAGCAACTGTTTGCAAAATTATATTATTGTCAGTTCAAAGATATATGAGAATCATTGTAAACAAAAAGTATAAACTAATCCTGGTAATGGGTACTTTTTACAGGTATATTACATTTACTGCCCTAAACTGCAGTATACCGGGCCGCGTAGAGCAGTCGGTAACGTGTCTGATGACAGATGCCGTCTGACTGCAGATCCAGGGGTCGCAAGTTCGATCTTGGCCTGGTCCCATACTTTCGTGGAGATTGATCATGAAATTATTTCTATGGTCATTCACCTCCTTTCCACTGATTCATTCAAGAAGGGTTGTTGTCAGTTACAAGAGAATTAAGTGGTTAACTGCCCAGGAAAAAGTGTGGTTAGGTGAACTGACCGTACCCCTATGACTTAAGCTGTTGACTGGGACTAAAGCAACAAAACAAACTAAACTGCAGTATGATATTTACCGTCATTGACCTGTTTCTATGGAAAAATAGTATAGTCCGATTAACATGCATCTTTGAACTGACAGTATTTGGTGAAACATGTGGGTTGTCTTATTGTCAACAACACTGCTCCTTCCCTGGGGAGCTCTTTGACTCAGTGGTAGAGTGCTTGTCTCCAGATCGAGAGGTTGCAGGTTCAATCCTCATCGGCGTCACTGCATTGTGCCTTTAGCAAGACATATTAATCCTTGCTAATTACTGGTTCAACTCGGGAAGACCTGTCTCGACATAACTGAAATATTGATTACTGGGACGTAAAGAATCAAATCAAATCAAACAAAAGCTCTTTCTCTGGAACCCTATGGCAGAGTCATACGTCAGTTGTGTTTTATGCCATTTTAGGCAGCGTCAATTGATTGGATAAATGCGACAAGCGCTGATCCAGGAATTCTTGTCAGGGTGGGAGGGGCTCCAGGCCCAAGTGCCAGAAACAGCTCTGACATAGTTTTTTTTTTAGACCTCAAATTATTTTACAGATTTACAGTGGTTTATCAATGGTTAATTTCAAAGAAAACTATACTTTTCGGGTCCAACATTTTCCAGGGGCCCTTACAGAAAAGCTGTCTTTGTGCGAATATCTGACGAAAATGCTGTGAATATTCTGCGAACTGCATTGTTTACTGTAATTGTTCGCTATATATTCACTTCTTGTCGCGAATACCCAGCGAACAATGTTGGTCTGACAAAAAAAGTGGTCGCTGAATGTTTGCTGTTTGTCATATAATCGCTGCATATTCGCAGCAAAAACTTAACTTTTTTTCAAGCACAAGGTACTATTCGCCCAGTATTCGCAATAAGAACTTAGTTCTGGATAGTGTTCGTTGTATATTCGTTACAGTGACTTTAACTTTTTATGTGTTCGCGGAGAGTTCATCTAAGGAACTTCAACTCATATAGCTCTCAGTCTAAAGATCAGGTTTTCAGGTTTTTATTCAAGACAAGACCCCTAGCTGGGGTATATGTCAAACAACAACATATACACATGTCAAAAATACATAAAACAGCAAAAACAATTAGAAGAAAGCTTCATGGGTGACTAGATCACTCTGACGGCACTCGGGAGTATTGTGGTTAGTATATACCGCAAGGTTCCGAACCCCTCGGACAAATAGGTCAAAACGAACAGCGCAGACCCGGATCAGACATACCTCTGTGAACTGCCCGACCAGGGTCCACACTGTTTGCCGTTCCATGTGCATAATTTAACAAAGTACCCCGAGGTTTAATTTCAAGATAAACTACAGAAGGGACTCTACCATCCGAAAAACCGGGAGCCCTGCGGCAATGATTCAATTAGTAATGCAGGCCTCCAGGTAAAGGGAGTAAGTGACCAATCATTAGATCTTATATTTTTACTGGGGAGATAGATTCAAAATTATCTCCCCTTAAAACTCTTCAATTAAATGGCTGTCATAATTGCCATGATGCATAATTGACAACATGTTGAGAAGTCTTTTTTACGGAATGTTATCTCTTCTGATGTGTTTTTCTGTTCCTATGATGTTTGAGTTGATACCTTTCGATTGTTCTGGAATGGTGTTGCTTGCTGAGGTCAGTGCACAATGGATAAATTAATTTTGACTATTTGAGTTTAACAAGCTTTGACTTTTGTAAATCATTGATTGCTGCTTGTTCGCAGGATAGTCACAATTATTGTTCGCTGCATATTTAATTTACATATTTAAATGCATGTTCATCGCATATTTGCAAAATGTTTGCGGGATATTCGCTGCATATTTAATTTGATGTTTTGAATCATCTTCCCATTTCTTTTTCTATCTCATGATATTTCACACTCAATGCTTTAATTAAGCATACACCAAAATGTCAAATTATACGCACAAGCTGTCTGTGGCTAATCAAAAATGTAAAAGTATGATTTTTAGGGGTAGGCTTGCCCCACCCACATTCAATCGATTTTGAGCCCCTTTGGGAGCCCCTCCTGAGATTTACAATTGTTTTTATTCTTTAATTACAATTGTACAATGTAGACATGACTTTTCAAAACAAATTTGATACAATTTATTTTATTATGTAAGAGAGCTTTGACTTTTTTTCAAATAATTTCTGAATTATTGCCCCCGTTGCGCCCCTAAAATGACTAAATCAAACCCCCATTGGGGCCTCTGATAATATTTTTTATAGATATTGGCAGAAAAATGGTAGCTTAACACTTTCTTTTGTTCAGTTTTACAGTCTGGCTGTTGTGTGAATTTCACACCTCATAAATATTTGTTAAAATCAAAACTTGCATTTTGGAACGGTGTACCTCTTGTTTCCATGGTAACACATAGAAGATGGTAACTTCCCAAAAATTTTATTGTAGTTTTTGAAAGATGGGGTAATATAGATTTTCATGTTAATCCTATAATGTGTCCGGCTTTTGTGCCCTTAATGATATAAAGTGTCAAAAAGTGCAAAAAAAGACACATTTCGGGGTTGTGTTACCCCACCCACATTCAATCTATTTGAGCCCCTTCGGGAGCCCCTCCTGAGATTTACAATTGTTTTTATTCTTTAATTACAATTTTATGATGTAGACATGGCTTTTCAAAACAACTTTGATACAATTAATTCTATTATGTTCCCATGGTAACACATAGAAGATGGTAACTTCCCAAAATTTTCATTCTAATTTTTGAAAGATGGGGTAATATTGATTTTCTGGTTAGTCCTGTAATGTGTCCGGCTGTCGAGCCCTTAATGATATAAGCTGTCAAAAATTTCGGGGTTGTGTTACCCCACCCACATTCAGTGTTAATTTAGTCAACAAAAACTTTTCTTTCTGGATGGTATGAGGTATGATTTAGATAAGTTTAAGTTAGAATTACCAGACAAAATGAAAAATATTGTGAAAGAAAGGCAGTATAAATGGCAGTTTTGCAGTGAAATTATTGAATTTTAAGGTAATTTTGGCTGATTTTTGGCCAAAATGTTTGGAAGCTGTTGCCATGGCAACGGAAAGACAAATGAGTGAACTAGCATTAAATTTTTTGTTTTTACCAAGAAAGAATGATTGTCAGCAATTTTTAATAAAATCCGAGACCGAGCGTGAACAACCTCTATTATAACAGGTTCAGTAGTTACAGAGAATTGATGTTAATTACTCTTTTCTTTCTCAGACTTTAGTTTAAAGTGTGTAACGAAAATATGATTTTCTTATTTCTCAGCCATAACATATGTTGTGGGTACTCAAAAGAACCGTCTCAATAACATATGTTAAAATTGATGGGTAAGAATTTTTTTTTTAAATTTTACACTGAATTTTTTTGTTTATCTAAACCTGTGCTTTCTGATGGATTTTCCCATGTATATTGATTGAAACCATATGAGGCATGACACGTGAATTCCAACAATGTTTTTTTTTGACAAGTGTAGATTCAGATGAGCCTGTGCAGCCTCCTTTTAAGCTTAGAAACCTCAAATGAGGTTCGGTCAGTAGTTTAACAGTCATAGAATATTAAAGAGACCCGCAAAGGCTCTGATCAGTCTGCGCATTGGAAATCTCATGCCACGGTTTGTATGGGATTGGCCAGTTTGTATTCGTAAGTTTCAATGCATCACTGTCACCGAAGATTGTATTATCTTAGCAAAAGTGCAGACCCAGATCAAATATCATCTTATGTGACATTTGATCTGGGTCTTCACTGTTTGATAAAGTACCCATTTACCGGTATCCAGAATGAAAAAGGTTTATTACAGAGATATTTTTCCATTCAAATCAACCCATATTTGTAAAGGCCTTCAGTTAAGACTGCATAACAAAAAATTAATTTTCTTATTTCGCAGCCAAAACATGTTGTTGGTACTCAAAAGAACCGTCTCAATAAGTTGGTCCTTTTGGCCACCCATAACATATGTTTAAATCTATGGGTAAGAAAATATTTACTATTTTACGCTCAAAATAAACCTGTTCCATGTTCAGTCAGTTCAAAGCTACCTATTAGTCATCAGGGGGTGTAGCGCAGTTAGCAACGTGGTCTGACTGCAGATATGTGTCTGACTGCAGATCTAGGGATCGCAAGTTTGATCCCGCCCCAGTCCCATAGTTATGCAGAGTTTATCATTAAATAATTTCTACTGCCATTCTCCTCCCTTCCGCTGATTCAAGAAGGGTTGTTGTCAGTTACAAGCAAAAGTATGTGCACAAAGTACTGGTTAACTGCTTAGTCAAGCTTGCCATAGAGAAAAGAGTGGTTAGTTCAACTGACTGTCCCAACATGACCATAGCTGTTGACTGGGACATAAAGAACCAAACCAAACCATACAAACAAAACCTACATAGTTATCTAAAAAGAATAATGGTGATGCTTTATTTCATGATCTGAAATGATTTTCGAATTTACAGTATTAAAATGGGTTCTTTCATCTGTCCATCATTCCATAGCACAATGAGTGGGTACTTTGTGAGCACAACTCCTTACAGTTTTATTCTGATCTTTTTGAAAATTGGTTGATGGTTTGCTCATGGTCTGAAATGTGCACGTGGTTTGGACATTATCTTTAATTTTTTTAGCTCAAGGTGAGCTTTTGTGATCATAGAATGTCCGTTGATCGTCTGTCCGTCGTCTGTCAACAATTTCTTCAAAAAAAATCTCCTCCTATACCATCTTGTAGAATTTTACCAAACTTCACAGGATTTATTCTTAGCTGGTCCCCTTTGAAAGTTGCTAAGATATTTCATATCCGTTCCCTGCAAATATCTGGTTGGCATGGAAACCAAAAGGAAAAACTTTAATAAACCTTGGGTGACCTTCTACCAAGATTGCTAAAATAAGTTTGATCTGTTGAAAAACATAGCCACCAGGGGGTGGAGTCAACTTTTCCTTTGTATATTCATCTATTGGGAAAACATAACAAAGTCCTCAAAAACTACTGGGCTAATTTGAAAATGGCACGACTATTTTATAGCCTAGTATTACCTGTCACATTTTGGCAGATGGAGCCTTTTATCTAAAGAGGAAAGCTCATCTGGAAATTGTCTTGCTCTCAAAACAAGACAGAGGAGGGCCATGTTGAGCTCAGGCCCTGTATCCTCACTGCACTTAGCATGGAGTAGTTCTAAGGTCATCATAATCTTATTATGAAATTTTATCTGGATGTTATGGCATGTCTTTTTATACCAGTAGTTTTTGTTTATTAAATGAAAGGGAAACAGGAAACAGAAATGCAGTAAAACTTCGCCAAGACAATGTTCAGGAAATTGACCCATATTCGTCAATTCCATATCAAGTCAGGTCAGAGTTGCCTACAAAGTCACAGAAAAGTTAGTTTAAATGTTGTGAGATATGTGTATGGTAACTTCTGCTACTGGTACCATGTAGCCCAGTACTACCTGTCACATTTGGACAGAGGAAGTCCTATCTGGATGTTGTCTTGTTTTCAAAACAAAACTGAGGAGGCGAAGGTTGAGGTGAGGCCCTGTATAATATAATAAGCCTACTGCTCTTAGAATCGAGTAATCCTATTTACCATTCCAAACTGGAAAGGTGCTACTTAGCCAACTATTGAAGAAGCTTGCTGATAAAAATCATACTTTTCTGTGGATAAGCTGAGGAACATGGAGGAGTTCAGTGGTCCCAGAAGGACCTCATCACCTTAGAATAGCTGCCTACCCATAGCTTTGGTATCTGCAGCAGATGCAAGACCACCCTTGTCTTTATCAGGAAATGCTAATGGAACACATCTGGATTGTGAAATGGGCAGACCATTTGATAGTGTGACTGTCATGTATTTTGATATCACTGCAAGAACAAGGTAGCACATTAGCACCAGGGATACAAACTATACCAATGTTCTGTTTACTTTGAAGGCTGGTGAAGTCTTGGAATCTATGGGTTGGCACGTCCCTGTCCGTGTCCGCAGTCTGGACAAGCGTCTCATCTAGGCTATCCTACAACTAGGTTTTTGAGCCTGTTGTTGCACATGCATTGAGGTCTTTATACCTGCTATGTGCAAGAACTTGTAGCTGACGAAACTATCAAAATTGTTTTAAAAGCACTGCACCTGGTTTTGCTGAAGGGTGACAATTGGCTCTTGCCTTTACAATGGTCAGGAGTTTTATGTTTGTAATTAATTAGCTATTTTCTTTTTAGATTGTTCAAGTGTTTTTAGTTTATATTCAATTAAGATTTTTATTCTTTCTAGATGTTCCTGTTTGTCATCATTGCTGTGTTCCTGTTTTCAGATATTCCTGTTTTCAGATGTTCCTGTTTTCCATGGTTCCTGTTTTCAGATTTTCCTGTTTTCCATTGTTCCTGTTTTCAGATGTCCCTGTTTTCCAGTGTTCCTGTTTCTCTGTTCCTGCTGTCAGAACGCTGAGGCCCGTAGTAGTAGGTTGTGTTGATTGGTACTAAAACGGTTGAATCATGGAGTTACCTCTGGGAGAAGACCGGGTATAGTCTGGTCCAAAGCGACATTCAGGTATGCACTTACCATATGAGACAGGACTGAAACGCCAGGGATACCAAGGTTAGTTCCTTAAAGACAGCTGATATAGAGAGATAGGACTGGATTGTTCCAGTAATCAATTAGATTTTTCTTTCTTTCTAGATGATCCTGTTTGTCATCATCATTCTTGTTTTCAGATGTTCCTGAGTTCTGTTCCTGTTTTCAGATGTTTCTGTTTTCCATTGTTCCTGTTTCCAGATGTTCCTGTTTTACAGTGTTCCTGTTTTCAATTGTTCCTGTTTTCATTGTTCCTGTTTTCCATTGTTCCTGTTTCCAGATGTTCCTGTTTTCCAGTGTTCCTGTTTTCAATTGTTCCTGTTTTCATTGTTCCTGTTTTCCATTGTTCCTGTTTCCAGATGTTCCTGTTTTCCAGATGTTTCTGTTTTCCATTGTTCCCATTTCCAGTGTTCCTGTTTCTTTGTTCCTGATTTCAGATAATCCTGGTTTCCATTGTTGCTGTTTTCATATGTTCCTGTTTTCCAGTATTCCTGTTTCTCTGTTCCTGCTGTCAGAACGCTGAGGCCCGTAGTAGTAGGTTGTGTTGATTGGTACTAAAACGGTTGAATCATGGAGTTACCTCTGGGAGAAGACCGGGTGTAGTCTGGTCCAAAGCGACATTCAGGTTTGCACTTACCAGATGAGACAGGACTGAAACGCCAGGGATACCAAGGTTAGTTCCTTAAAGACAGCTGACATAAAGAGATAGGACTGGATTGTTCCAGTAATCAAATAGATTTTATTTTCTTTCTAGATGATCCAGTTTGTCATCATCAATCCTATTTTCAAATGTTCCTGAGTTCTTGTTTTCAGATGATCCTGTTTTTCATTTTTCAGTGTTCCTGTTTGTCTGTTCCTGCTGTTTTTTTTTTCTAGACTGTTCCGGTGATTTTAGTTTGTAGAGCTTAGCCTACAACCTGCATCATTGCCTTGTCTTGCTAGACTACCCACAGGGTTAAATATTCACAAATGTGTATTTGAGGCTTCAAATTTAGTCCACTAAGGGCAATTAAGATAACACAAGTTTGGAGAGTCCTTTGTTGACTTTGGTTTTTGATATTGACCTACCATTTAAGACAAAATCCTGCCCTTATTAACTAGAAAACAGCATTGAAATCCAAATGGGGCCCCAAGTCAATGCTGATTTCCGCTGACATGGTCAGGAAGCTTGCAAGAGAGAAGGGTTAATTCAGAAACCAAAGTGGGCAGTAGTACTGAGCAATTCTCTTCAAAGTACCTTTGTCTGTATTGGTCTTACTGGGCCAAACCTTGCTGCCAATGACACTCAGCTTGTAAGTTGCAAATGTTTTACCCTGAAGCCAAGCTGCCAAGGCAAAACACTAGTCCAGGTATGTAGCCAGGCTCTATCACAGTATGTATTACCATTGTAACTGCAAGAGTTTTTTGTCATCTTTTGGCAGGACTAGGTCTAGAGCTACCTAGATGGCATTGATAGCTATTTCATCCAAAGATCTTGGATATAGCAGGCATACAGATTTCTATGTGTGTCCAGCTTTCAGGCTGGGAAATCGTGGTGTATATTTGCCTGGATGAGGTACTGGTTTAGCCAGTTACATAGTCAGGGCAATAGAGATCACTAGTTTTCTGGACCTCCTTGTCTTGAAGGTCAACATAATCTTGATATGCAGTGTCATCTGAAGGTTATGGCTTGCCTCCTTTGTACCAGTGTGCCACCGAATTCATGCAGTGGTGTTAAAATGTGTTCTTCTGTATAAGCATTAGACAGATACACTCATCGTAGGGTGAACCAATTTGACTGTGCAGAAGCCTTAGTGTTTACTGGTGTTTTTTATAAAGGACAAAAGAGTAATCCTGATTTGTAATTGCTTTTGATGCTGTAGTCATAGACCACCTCTGGCATTTAAATTCTTGAAGGGAGATGAAGAACTGGGAATGATTTCTGAATTGTGAGTCTTTGCTGTGGAAGCGTTGCATGATAGACCTCATATAAGTGCTCTCAAAGCCTTGCTTTGGATATGTGGTTGGTGTGGAAGGAATTAAATGTAGGAGATGGTTACCTGGATGACACTGCTCGAAAAAACAGCTGCACTACACCTGTTTGTATCAGATGGATTGTCTTAGACTTGTATCTGCTACATGCCTCTTGGGCCTGCACTGTTCTTCAAAGTACTCTTCACAGAGTTTGAGTAAAAAAGGTATAAGCCATGGTGGAGCAAAGGTTGAAGTAAATGTGCACCCATTTATTGTTTCGGAAATTGGACCATATTTGTCAATTCCATGTAAAGTCAGGTCAGAGCTACCCTAAAAAGTCACAGAAAAGTTAGTTTAGTGTTGTGAGATACATGTATTTGTGTGGTAACTTCTGCTACTGGTACCATGTAGCCCAGTACTACCTGTCGCATTTCAGCAGAGGAAGGCCTATCTGGACGTTGTCATGTTTTCAAAACAAAGCTGAGGAGAAGAAGGTTGTGGTGAGGCCCTTTGGCCTACTACCATTCCAAATGGAAAGGTGCTGTTAAGCCAACTATTGAAGAAGCTTGCTGAAAAAATCATCATACTTTTCTGTGGATAAGCTGATGACCATGCAGGAGTTAAGTGGTCCCAGAAGGACCTCATCACCTAAGAAAAGTTGCGTACTCATAGCTTTGGTATCTGTAGCAGATGCAAGACCACCCACCTATTTGTCAGGAAATGCTAATTGAACACATCTGCATTGTGAAACAGGACATCATGGCATAGTGTGACCTAGTCATCGCTTTGCTAGAAGAGCTGTCATGTATTTTGATATCACTGCAAGAATAAGGTGGCACAGTGGCACCAGGGATACAAACTATACCATCTAGATTAAGCTGCACAACAAGGTTCTGTTTACTTTGAAGGCTGGTGAAGTCTTGGAATCTATGGGTTGCCACATCCCTGCCTGTGTCCGCTGTCTGGACTGCCGTCTCAGCTAGGCAATTCTACAACAAGATTTTTGAGTCTGTGGTTGTATATGCATTGGGGTCTGTATACCTGCTATGTGCAAGAACTTGTGGCTGAAGCAGCTACCAAAGTTGTCTGGAAAGCACTGCACCTGGTTTTGCTAAATGGTGACAAAGGGCTCTTGCCTTTACAATTGTGAGACATTCAGTGGGAGAATTTAGCTGCCAACCTGGACCAGTGTATTGTCTTGTCAAACTACCCACAGGGTTAAATATTTGTGAGCTGGTATGAACACACAAAATTTAATGTGTATTTGAGGCTTCAAATTTAGTCCACTAAGGGCAATTAAGATAAAACAACTTTGGAGAGACCTGTAGAGTTGGCAATTGTTGATTTTGGTTTTTGATATTGACCTATCATTTGTGACAAATCCTGCATTTTTTGACTAGAAAACAGCATTGAAATCCAAATGGGGCCCCATTTCAATGCTGATTTCCACTGACATGGTCAGGAAGGTCGCAAGAGAGAAGGGTTAATCCAGAAACCAAAGTGGGCAGTAGCACTGAGCAGTTCTCTTCAAAGTGGCTTTGTCTGTATTGGTCTTAGTTGGCCAAACCTTGCTGCCAATGACACTCAGTTTGTGTGAGCATACTAAGTTGCAAATGTTTTAACCTGAGGGCAAGCTGCCAAGGTAAGCAGGTATGTAGCCAGGCTCTATCACAGCATGTATTACCATTGTAACTGCAAGAGGTTTTTGCCATCTTTTGGCTGTACTAGGTCTAAAGCTACCTAGATGGCATTGATAGCTACTTCATCCAAGAGATCCTGCATATGGCAGGCATACAGATTTCTATGTGTGTTCAGCTTTCAGGCTTTGAAATCCTGGTGTATATTTGCCTGGATGAGGTACTGGTTTAGCCAGTTACATAGTCAGGGCAATGGAGATCACTAGTTTCCTGGACCTCCTAGTCTTGAAGGTCAACATAACCTTGATATACAGTTTCATCTGAAGGTTATAGCTTGCCTCCTTTGTACCAGTGTGCCACTGAATTCATGTAGTGATGCTATAAATTGGTTCTTCTGGATAAGCATTAGACATATACACTCATAATAGGGTGATTCAATTTGACTGTGCAGTATTTACTGGTGTTTTTTTTTTATAAAAGACAAAAGAGTAATCTTGATTTGTAATTGCTTATGATGCTGTAGTCATAGACCACCTTTGGCATTTAAATTCTTGAAGGGGGATGAAGAACTGGGAATCAGATTACTAAATAGGAGTCTTTTCTGTGAAAGTCATTGCATGATAGACCTCATATTTAAGAGCTCTCAAAGCCTTGCTTAGTGCTTGTGGTTGGGTTGGAGGGAATTTAATGTAGGAGATGATTACCTGGATGACACTGGTCAAAAAAAAAAAAAAACAGCTGCACTACACCTGTTTTTATCAGAACACAAAAAAGTTAGCTAAGTGTTGTGAGATATGTGTGTGGTAACTTCTGCTACTGGTACCATGTAGCCCAGTACTACCTGTCACATCTAGGCAGAGGAAGGCCTATCTGGATTTTGTCTTGTTTTCAAATCAAAGCCAAGGAGAACAAGGTTGAGGTGAAGCCATGTAGCCTACTACCATTCCAAACGGGAAAGGTGCTGTTAAGCCACTTGCTGATAAAAATCATAACTGGGCGGTGTAGCGCAGTTTGCTAGAGATGTGTGTCTGACTGCAGATCCAGGGGTGGTGAGTTCCATCCCGACCCAGTTTCATACTTCCGTTGAGATAAATCATGAAATAATTTCTAGGGTCTTTCTCCTTCCTTCTGCT
Organism: Loripinus fragilis; assembly: GCA_964019695.1. Classification (NCBI taxonomy): domain Eukaryota; kingdom Metazoa; phylum Mollusca; class Bivalvia; order Lucinida; family Lucinidae; genus Loripinus; species Loripinus fragilis. The sequence continues at coordinate 68,292,698 of OZ026526.1, forward strand.
GAATCATTCAAGAAGGGTTGTTGTCAGTTACAAGCGAAAGGATGTGCACGAAGTACTGGTTAACCGCTTGTCCAAGCTTGCCCAGGCCGGGCCGCGTAGCGCAGTTGGTAACGTGTCTGGCTACAGATGCGTGTCTGACTGCAGATCCAGGGGCCGCGAGTTCGATCCCGGTCCGGTTCAATACTTTCGTGGAGATTGATCATGAAACGATTTCTACTGTCATTCTCCTCCCTTCCGCTGATTCATTCAAGAAGGGTTGTTGTCAGTTACAAGCGAAAGTATGTGCACGAATTACTGGTTAACCGCTTGTTCAAGCCTGCCCAGTAAAAAGTGTGGTTAGGTGAACTGACCGTCCTGCAATGACCATCGCTGTTGACTTGGGATGTAAAGCAACAAAACAAACAAACAAACAAAAGCTTGCCCAGAAGAAAGTTTGGTTAGGTGAACTGACTGTCCCGCCATGACCTGGGACGTTAAGCAACAAAACAAACAAAAATAAAAATCATACTTTTCTGTGGACAAGCTGAGGACCATGCAGGAGTTCAGTTGTGTCAGAAAAACCTTATCAGCTTAGAGAATAGCTGCGGGGATGAAGCAGCAGCAAGGAATACAAAAACAAGATTGGGAAGCAGCAGGAAGTGTATTGCCCAGAGAGGTGATTCGCAGGATTCAAACAATGTTACTATTGGTGCCCCTTAAATACACAGCCGGGGGGGGGGGGGGGGGGGCATTGGTGCACAGTTGATAATTCACCACTACTAATAGTTTTCACTGTTAATGGGCATTTTTTGTAATTAATGCAGCTTAGCAATAGGAAGATAATCACACAAATGATACATTGCCCCTAGTAATTGCATGTAATTTGGCATAGAGTCTATTCATATTTTATTCTTATCATGCACTACCCCTCTGTAACTTATTTTCTGCTACTCATATGGTCTATGTTTGCTTATTTTATGCTGCTACCCTATGTCTTTAAAATTTGGCTACTTCAGTCCATGTGTTTCCCACTGTTTAACTATGTCTATTTAGCCAAAGCGGGTGTAGTAGTGGGTCCACTACATCCGTCTGTCCATCTGTCTTTCCATCAGTCCGCAACACTTTTGGGGTGCCTAGCTTGCGTAATATGTAACTCCGAAAGTTTTTATTCCCTTTTATTGAAACTTTGAATAATGATTGTTCACATAATGAAGATGTGCACCTCCTATTTTGTGCACATTTCACGACTTTCCTTTTTGAGGATTGTTGAAAGACATTTTTCCATCCAAAATGCTTAGAGGGGGCCTGGTTAGTGTAATCTGTAACTCCAAAAGTTTTAATTGCTTGTTATTCAAACTATGCATAATGATTGTTCGAATATTAACGATGTGCACTTTCTATTTTGTGCACATTTAACAACTTTTTTTTAATTATTTTTGAGGGGTTTTGAACTTAGACATTTTCCGCCCAAAATGCTTACAGGGTGCCTGGTTTGTGTAATCTAAAAGTTTGCATAATGATTGTTCACACATTGAAGATGTGCGTCTCCTATTTTGTGCAAATTTGATAAATATTTTCTCATTTTTCACGGGGGTTGAACTTAGACATTTTTTCCATCCAAAATCCATAGGGGTGCCTAGTTTGTGTAATCTGTAACTCTGTAACTGCTGATTTCTTTTTATTTCCCACTGCTTACACTTAGTCTTCTTATTTCCCACTGCTGATTTCCTTTTTTTTCTTATTGCTGTCTTAGTCTTCCTCTTTCCAACTGATGGGCTTTTTTTTTATTTCCCATTGCTGACCTTAGTCTTCTTATTTCCCACTGCTTATTTCTTTTTCATTTCCTATTCTTTTCATTTCCTATAGCTGATAATAAATTTATTTCCCACTGCTGATTTCTTTTTATTTCCAATTGCAGATCTTTGTCTTATATTTCTGACTCCTGATTTCTTTTTATTTCCTATTGCTGATCTTTGTCTTCTTATTTCCAACTGCTGATTTCTTTTTATTTCCCATTGATTGTCCTAGGTATTTTTATTTCACACTGCTGATTTCTTTTTTTCCCCTAATACTGATCTTAGTCTTCCTCTTTCCAGATGCTGGCTTCTTTATATTTCCCATTGCTGATTTAGTCTTCTTATTTCCCACTGCTGATTTCTTTTCATTTCCTATAGCTTATCTTAGCCTTCATATTTCCCACTGCTGATTTCAATTTATTTCCCATTGCTGATCTTAGTCTTCTTATTTCCCCAACACTAATTTCTTTTTATTTCTCATGGCTTATTTTAGTTTTCTTATTTCCCACTGCCGATTTCTTTTTATTTCTCATTGCTGATCTTAGTCTTTTTATTTCACACTGCTGATTTCGTTTTATATTCCATTACTGATCTTAATCTTCTTTTTTCCCATTGCTGTTTTATGTTTATTTCCCATTGCTGATCTTAGTCTCCTTATTTCCCACTACTATCTTTTATTTTCTATTGTTGATCTTAGTCCTCTTATTTCCCACAGCTGATATCTTTTTATTTCCCATTGCTGATCTTAGTCTTCTGATTTCCCACTGCTGATTTCTTTTTATTTCCCATTGCTGATTTTAGTCTTTTTATTTCCCACTGCTGATTTCTTTTTATTTTCTGTTGCTGATCTTCTTATTTCTGACTGTGTAATTTTTGTATACCTTTTTGTTGCCTGTGGATTTTTTTCAAATCAGCTTTTTCCGAAAAATCAGAGTGTCAAACAGTTTGGACCCAGATCAGGCCTGACGTTTTGTTTTGAAGCTGAAAATAGAAAATTCTTTAAACGGCTGGCCCAAATAAAAAAATCACACAAAAGTTCCTCATAAGGCCCTCTAGCAAAATTGCCAAACAGGTTCCAAAACAAAATGAGAGTTTAAAATACAACATATATGATCCATTGGTCTCGATTCAAAATAATTACACACAAATGTATCTCATTCATCAAATTTACAATATACCATGTTCCTTAATATTGCCCACTATCAAAGTTGCTCAATGTTTTCATTTTGCTTAATTTTCTCCAGAGCTAAGAATTCAGGTGAGCGATCCAGGGTAATCATGGCCCACTTGTAAAAAAAATGTATTTTTTTCCAAAAAATGTATTTTTTTTTCCAAAAAATTCTTTCAAGAACACTATCAGTGTGTCAAACACCAGCGGCCGATCCAGAGGGGGCTCAAGGAGTTTGCTTGAACCCCCCTTTCAGACCAAATTATTTCATTTTCATGGAGATATTTAAGAAAAATGAGGTAAAATCAGCAAACTGAACCCCCTCCCCCCTTTTACATGTGAACCCCCTTTACAGAAATCCTGGATCAGCCTCTCAACAGTTTGGATCCAGATCAGGACCAACATTCTGACCTGGATCCAAACTGTTTACAAAGGTTACCAGCAGACAACAAGTCGCTGCTAGACCATGAAATAAAAATGATTAAATGAATTTGGTCCATTGAAGGGGGCATGGCCTGTTTCCCTTATGTACCTGTACCTATATATAAGAGGCTTTCTCCTCTGACACCATAGGCCAGAATTTATTGAAAACAATTTGGCAAAAAAGTCACTAGGCAATCCCCTACAAAAGTAGCTTAAACAAATTTGACCCATCAAAAATTATGGCTGCCAGGTGGGCGAGGTTATGGTGGTTACTGGAAAGCTTAAAAAAAAATCTCCTGAAACCACTCCTCAGAATTCAAAATAATTTGGCCTAAGTGGTTATGTATACAGTCAAACCTCTTTATAACGTCACTCTTTATAACCGAATATTCACCTAACGACACCGGCAGTAAGTTCTGGGAACAGAGATATACATTTTCTATTGAAAATATATTCATTATAACAGAATTTTTACAATGTGTCAGTCTATTTGGTGATCAACACAAGGTATTTTGCATTAAACAGGTTTCTTTCACATTTGATGAGAGGGAAGCTTTGTGAATTTTGATGCAATATGAAATTGAACGGATGAATATACATTTGGAATAATGGCATTTAAATTCATATGTACAATAATTTTTATCAAGCTAGGTTCTAAATTTAAAAAAAAATGTGATTCTTAGGTATATGTCAATGTTTTTTTTTATAGGACAGAGCTTTACTCTTTGTATGCTGGGTAATTTTCCATGCTTTTACAGACAATTAAAGATTATTGGAGATATTAATTTGATTTAACCAAATAAGGCATTTAAAATGTGAATTTTGTGATTTAATTTGAAATCTTTGCATGCTGGGTAATTATGTATACTTTTACAGACATCTAAAGATTCTTGGAGGTATTACGGTAACTTGATTTAACCAAATAAGGCATTTGAGCCGTAGCACATGATTTCCAACTATGTGGTATTTTGACAGGTGTAGACTCAGCGACCCTGTGTAGCCTTCTGTTAAGCCTAGAAACTCCAAATGATGTTTGGCCAGTAGTCTAAAAATCATATAGAATATTCCAGCAACTAGCAAAGGCTCTGGCCAGACTGCGCGTATGCCCAGGCTGGTCTGAGCCTTTGGTGGTGGCACATACCACATTGTTGGAAATCTCATGTTGCGGCTCAATTTTATAATGTGAAATGGAGATTTAATTTGAACTCTTTGCATGCTTGGTAATTTTTCATTATTTTTTTCATTTTTTTTTTCAAAAAATATATCAGGAACACTCTCAGAGTGTCAAACATTTTAGATCCAGATCAGGTCCGATGTTATGTTCAAACTGTTTGCGAAGATCAGCAGCAGATGGCAAAATTCGCTGCTGGCAGGAAACTCTTTAATATTTGGTTCAGCAACTCTTCACAAGGGTATCTTATTGTCGGTTCAAAGATATATGATAATCGTTCTAAACAAAAAGTATAAACTAATCCAGGTAATGGGTACTTTATACAGGTATATATCATTTACTGCCCTAAACTGCAGTTATTTACCTATTTCTATGAAAAATAGTATAGTCATATTACCATGCATCTTTGAACTGACAGTATTGGATGAAACATGTGGATTGTCTTATTGTAAACAACACTGCTCCTTCCCTGGGGAGCCATGTGGCTCAGTGGTAGAGTGTCTGTTGTGGGTTCAAGCCTTATCTGCATGCATCCCTGCATTTTGTCTTTGAGCAAGACATATTAATCCTTGCTTAGAACTGGTTCAACTCGGGGAAGACCTGTCTCGACATAACGGAAAAATTGATTACTGGGACGTAAAGAATCAAATCGAACAAACAAAAGGTCTTTCTCTGGAACCCTATGGCAGAGTCGTAGATCAGTTGTGTTAATTACTCTTTTCTTTCTCAGGACTTTAGTTAAGAGTGCGTAGCGAAAATTTAATTTTCTTATTTCTCAACCAAAACATATGTTGTGGTTACTCAAAAGAACCGTCTCAATGAGTCTCAACTTATGTTAAAATTGATGGGTAAGAAAAAATTTACAATTTTACCTGAAATTTTTTGTTTATCTAAACCTGTGCTTTCTGATGGATTTTCCCATGTATGTTGATTGAAACCATATGAGCCTTTACACGTGATTTCCAACAATGTGGTATTTTGACAAGTGTAGATTCAGATGAGCCTGTGCAGCCATCTTTTAAGCTTAGAAACTTCAAATAAGGTTCGACCAGTAGTTTAACAGTCATAGAATATTTAAGCAACCAGCAAAGGCTCTGATCAGTCTGCGCGTATGCGCAGGCTGGTCTGAGACTGCTGGTCCCACATACCAAATTGTTTGAAATCTCATACCACGGCTCATATGGAATTGTCCAGTTTGTATTCTTAAGGGTCAATGTATATCTGTCACTGAAGATTGTATTATCTTAGCAAACAGTGCAGACCCTGATGAAATGCTATCTTATGTGACATTTGCTTTGGGTCCTCACTGTCTGATAAACTACCTGTTTACTGGTATTCAGAATGAAAATGGTTTATTACAGAGATATTTTTCCGTTCAAATCAGTATGTGCACGGTGCAAGGAAATGCTCGCCCTATTGACGGCAGACCACAGAGTAAAGTCCAGGTCAGACCTGATAAGCTTGAGGTGGTAGCTTCCTTCTTCTACCTAGGTGACATGCTTTCTGCTGGTGGAGGCTGTGAAATGGCGGTCACTACTCGTGTGAAAACCGCCTGGAAGAAGTTCAGGGAGCTACTACCAGTTCTCACATCCCGCCACCTCTCTTACAAGACCCGTGGCCATGTGTACAGCTCTTGTGTGCGGAGAGCCATGCTACATGCCAGTGAAACTTGGCCACTGACCAAGACGAACCTGCAGCGCTTGCAACGCAAAGATAGGGCCATGATCAGACAGATCTGCAGTATCAAGCCAGAGGATGTGGCCAGGGTAAGGTAAAGGGAGCTACTAACTGGCAAAGCTTCAGCTTGAGGACCTCAACCTCATTTTGAGAGAGAGAAGGCTTCGCTGGTTTGGGCATGTGGAGAGTTCGAGTGGTGCAATCAGAACAGCATATGATATACAGATTGATGGCAGGCAGGGGGCAGGGAGGCTCAAGCAAACATGGAAAAAACTGACAGAGAAAGACTGCTGTGAGTGGAAGCTCACCACAGTTGACCCTCAAGAAAGGAGCACCTGGAGATCAGGTGTGAGATCTGCTATGCGTGCAGCTAGCCAGTTACCTGGAAAGGGGCCGACTGATGTGGATGATGCCCCTGCACCTGCACGTTAATCAAAAATCCGATTATGAATGATGGTGAAATCAGCCCATATTTGTCCAGGCCTTCAGTTAACAGTGCATAACAAAAAATTAATTTTCTTATCATATTGTGGGTACTCAAAAGAACTGTCTCAATAAGTCAGTCCTTTTGGCCACCCAAAACATATGTTTAAATAGATGGGTAAGAAAATATTTAATATTTTGCGCTCAAAATAAACCTGTGTTTTTCTATTCCATGTCCAGTCAGTTCAAAGCTACCTACATAGTCACCGGGGGCGGTAACGTGGTCTGACCGCAGATATGTGTCTGACTTCAGATCTAGGGGTCGCGAGTTTGATCCCGGCCCAGTAATTGAGCCATGACATGTGATTTCCAACAATGTGGTATTTTGACAAGTGTAGATTTAAATGAGCCTGTGCAGCCTCCTTTTAAGCTTAGAAACCTCAAAGGAGGTTCGGTCAGTAAGCAACCAGCAAAGGCTCTGATCAGTCTGCCTGTATGCGCAGGCTGGTCTGAGCCTCTGCTGGTCACACATACCAAATTGTTTGAAATCTCATTCCACGGCTCATATGAAATTGTCCAGTTTGTATTCTTAAGGGTCAATGTATATCTGTCACTGAAGATTGTATTATCTTAGCATACAGTGCAGACCCTGATGAAATGCCATCTTATGTGACATTTGATCTCAGTCTTCATTTTTTGATAAAGTACCTGTATACCGGTATCCTGAGAATGAAAATGTTTTATTACAGAGATATTTTTCTGTTCAAATCAGCCCATATTTGTCCAGGCCTTCGGTTAAGAGTGCATAACAAAAAATTAATTTTCTTATTTTGCAACCAAAACATATTGTGGGTGCTCAAAAGAACCATCTCAATAAGTCGGTCCTTTTGGCCACCCAAAACACATGTTTAAATCTATGGGTAAGAAAATATTTACTAATTTACGCGCAAAATAATCCTGTGTTTTTCTATTCGATGTCCAGTCAGTTCAAAGCTACCTATTAGTCACCGGGGGTGTAGAGCAGTTGGCAACGTGGTCTGACTGCAGATATGTGTCTGACTGCAGATCTAGGGGTCGCGAGGTTGATCCCGGCCCAGTCCCATACTTATGCGGAGATTTATCATGAAGTAATTTCTATTGCCATTCTCCTTCGGCTTATTCAAGAAGGGTTGTTGTCAGTTACAAGCGAAAGTATGTGCACAAAGATAACTAATTTATTCTTAGCTTGTCCCCTTTGAAATTTGCTAAAATATTTCCATTCCATGCAAAATATCTGGTTGGCATGGAAACCAAAAGGAAAAACTTTAAAAAAAACCTTGGGTGACCCTCTACCAAGATTGCTAGAATAAGTTTGATCTGTTGAAAAACATGGCCGCCAAGGTGTGGAGTCAACTTTTCCTTTGTATATGCATGTATTGAGAAAACATAACAACTACTGGGCTAATTTGAAAATGGCAGTGTCTATTTTATAGCCTAGTATTACCTGTCACATTTTGGTAGATGGAGCCTTTTATCTAAGGAGGAAAGCTCATCTGGAAATTGTCTTGCTCTCAAAACAAGACAGAGGAGGGCCATGTTGAGCTCAGGCCCTGTATCCTCACTGCACTTAGCATGGAGTAGTTCTAAAGTCATCATAATCTTATTATGAAATTTTATCTGGATGTTATGGCATGTCTTTTTATACCAGTAGTTTTTGTTTATAAAATGAAAGGGAAACAGGGAGACAGAATTGCAGTAAAACTTCGCCAATTCATTGTTCAGGAAATTGACCCATATTTTAACATTAACATTAACATTAAGATTAACATTTTTAAAATTATTGATACTCGTATTTCATTTTACTCTCGTAATACACATCTTTTGCCCCCTAAACCTAAATCCTCTTTTCGTCATCTTAAACGAGGTATCCAGGATTTTCATATGAACTATGTTTTGGTTCCAGCAGATAAAGCTGCTAACAATGTTGTAGTTGTTTGACGATTGTATTATATTAATACTCTTAAGCGTGAGCTTGTTGACACTAATGCCTATAAACTGCAGCCTTCTTTAAGTGAAAGGGTGATTGTTGATGGGCATGGTTGTCATACAGCCCTACATTTTGGTGTCAAAGCTACAGAAAATCAAGACAAAGTTCCTACGTTGTACTGGTTACCTAAACTCCATAAAAAACCCTATAAAGCAAGATTTATTGCAAATTCTAGTTCTTGTACGACAACAGAACTTTCTAAATTGTTAACCTCGTGTCTTACAGCTATTAAAAAACATGTTATAAAATATTGTGAAAAAGTATATGAGAGATCCGGTAAAAACCTATTTTGGTCCATTAAAAATTCAGGTGAAATTTTAGATAAACTTAAAGCTGGAGATTTCAATGCGACCAGTTTGTCTACTTATGATTTTTCTACTCTTTACACTACTTTACCTCATAATTTAATTAAAGATAAACTTATTGATCTTATTGAAAGAACCTTCCAGAGAGAAGGCTCTCCTTACCTTGCATGTAGTGACAGAAATGCATTTTTTACTTCAGAAAAACCTAAAAAATATCATGCATGGTCGTGTCAAAATGTATGTGATGCGCTGACCTTTTTGTTGGACAACATATTTATTCGATTTGGCACCAAGCTCTATAGACAAGTAGTTGGGATTCCTATGGGCACTAATTGTGCTCCCCTGGTTGCAGATTTATTCCTGTTTTGTTATGAAAGGGACTTTATGATGTCTCTTTCTGATGATAAGCAGGCTGATGTTATTGATGCGTTTAACACTACTTCCAGATATTTGGACGATATTTTAAATATTAATAATGTTTATTTTGAAAATATGGTTAGTCAAATATACCCTTCAGAGCTCCAACTTAATAAAGCCAATGCCTCTGATACCGAAGCCGCATTTTTAGACTTGCATTTGTCAATTTCTAATGATATTGTTTCTACCAAAATTTATGATAAACGTGACGACTTTGATTTTGAAATTGTCAATTTCCCATTTTTAGATGGTGATGTTCCTCGTTCTACATCCTATGGAGTCTATATCTCTCAACTCATTCGTTTTGCGAGAGCATCCAGCTATGTTACTGACTTCAACACTCGCAATAAATTGTTAACTCAGAAACTTCTTAAACAGGGCTATCGGTATCATAAACTTCGCAAAACATTTTCAAAATTTTATAGACGATACTATGATTTGATTTCTAAATTCCAAGTTGGACTTAAATCTCTCTTGCGCCAAGGACTTTCGGAACCTGATTTCTATGGTGACTTGGTGTATAAGTTGAAGAAGATTGTTGGCTCTAATAATTTTTCAGCGCAGTTCATTAAAATAATTTCGCATTATAAAAAGATTGGCTATAACATTAATGTATTGCAACAGACTGCATGCTTGGTAGTCAACCCAATCACGGTTGGCAACTTTGCTTTCCTCTTTAATTGCACGCCGGTGGGTCGGACTTCAGACTCTATGATGGTTCAGACTTAAAGACTTATCTATTGATGAGATGGTAGGGGCCTGATGCTTTGGCTGTCTGTCGGGCCCACCGGGGTTTACCTGTTGGATTTCTTTTGCTCCGGTATTCAGTTTCATTTACTGTTGAGTCCTTATCCTTGCTTTATCTCCTTGTTATATCTTGATTTATATGTTTTAGGAGATGATGCATTGATAAGTTAGGGGACTTTCATGCAAACCAAATATTTATGTGTCTTGATCCACATCTGAATTAAGGGTGAGGTTGGCGCCGTTAAACCGGTTTAAGCCCTCCAGTAAAATATTTTACTGACCGTTCCAAGGCCGTACTTCTTTTGTGGATCTTTTATGTTTTTGTTCTGTCTTGTGTTTGCTATGTTTTGTGCGCGTCTGTTTATATGTGCTTTGTGGTCACCTGCTGGGAAAGGGCTGACCTCTTGGCTCTCGTTTGTGGTGTCTTCTGTGAGTTTGTCACTTTCCCATTGGTATCCTGGGTCAGGTGTGATACTTGATTGTATCGATTCCTGATCTTTGCAACCTTATTACTTTGTCAATTCCATATCAAGTCAGGTCAGAGTTGCCTACAAAGTCACAGAAAAGTTAGTTTAGTGTTGTGAGATATGTGTATAGTAACTTCTGCTACTGGTACCTTGTAGCCCAGTACTACCTGTCGCATTAGGGCAGAGAAAGTCCCATCTGGATGTTGTCTTGTTTTCAAAACAAAGCTTAGGAGAAGAAGGTTGGGTTGAGGCCCTTTGGCCTACTACCATTCCAAATGGGAAAGGTGCTGTTAAGCCAACTATTGAAGAAGCTTGCTGATAAAAATCATCATACTTTTCTGTGGATAAGCTGATGACCATGCAGGAGTTAAGTGGTCCCAGGAGGACCTCATCACCTTAGAATAGTTGCCTACCCATAGCTTTGGTATCTGTAGCGGATGCAAGACCACCAACCTCTTTGTCAGGAAATGCTAATGGAACACATCTGCTTTGTGAAACAGGCCATCATGGCATAGTGTGACCTAGTCACGGCTTTGCTAGAAGAGCTGTCATGTATTTTGATATAACTGCAAGAATAAGGTGGCACAGTGGCACCAGGGATACAAACTATACCATCTAGATTAAGCTGCACAACAAGGTTCTGTTTACTTTGAAGGCTGGTGAAGTCTTGGAATCTATGGGTTGCCACATCCCTGCCTGTGTCCGCTGTCTGGACTGCCGTCTCAGCTAGGCAATTCTACAACAAGATTTTTGAGTCTGTGGTTGTATATGCATTGGGGTCTGTATACCTGCTATGTGCAAGAACTTGTGGCTGAAGCAGCTACCAAAGTTGTCTGGAAAGAACTGCACCTGGTTTTGCTAAAGGATGACAAAGGGCTCTTGCCTTTACAATTGTGAGACATTCAGTGGGAGAATTTAGCTGTCAACCCGGACCAGTGTTTTGTCTTGTCAGACTACCCACAGGGTAAATATTTGTGAGCTGGTATGAACACACAAATGTGTATTTGAGGCTGCAAATTTGGGCAACTGAAGGCAATTAAGACAACACAACTTTGGAGAGACCTGTGGAGTTGGCAATTGTTGATTTTGGTTTTTGATATTGACCTATCATTTGTGACAAAATCCTGCTCTTGTTAACTAGAAAACAGCATTGAAATCCAAATGGGGCCCCATTTCAATGCTGATTTCCACTGACATGGTCAGGAAGGTCGCAAGAGAGAAGGGTTAATCCAGAAACCAAAGTGGGCAGTAGCACTGAGCAGTTCTCTTCAAAGTGGCTTTGTCTGTATTTGTCTTAGTGGGCCAAACCTTGCTGCCAATGACACTCAGTTTGTGTGAGCATACTAAGATGCAAATGTTTAACCCTGAGGGCAAGCTGCCAAGGCAAAACGCTAGTCCAGGTTTGTAGCCAGGCTCTGTCACAGTATGTATTACCATTGTAACTGCAAGAGTTTTTTGCCATCTTTTGGCTAGACTAGGTCTAGAGCTACCTAGATGGCATTGATAGCTATTTCATCCAAGAGATCTTGCATATGTCAGGCATACAGATTTCTATGTGTGTCCAGCTTTCAGGCTTGGAAATCGTGGTGTATATTTGCTTGGATGAGGTACTGGTTTAGCCAGTTACATAGTCAGGGCAATGGAAATCACTAGTTTCCTGGACCTCCTAGTCTTGAAGGTCAACATTACCTTGATATGCAGTTTCATCTGAAGGTTATGACTGGCCTCCTTTGTACCAGTGTGCCACCGAATTCAAGCAGTGATGTTAAAAACGGGTTCTTCTGGATAAGTATTAGACAGATATATACTCATCATCGGGTGAGCCAATTTGATTTTGCAGAGGCCTCAAGTGTTTACTGGTGTTTTTATAAAGGACAAAAAGAGTAATAATTGTTCTTAAAAGGGTATCCTTTGGAAGCAAAGACTGCACCAAAGAACTGAAACCAGAGTGAGCATTATTCCTTGGCCAGACCAGCTAGCTTCTGCCATTAAGGCGTCATCAGTGACCTTCTAATAGTTTCAAAGTTCAACAATGAGACCCATGATTTCAAAGGACAAGAAAATAAAATCTACACTATAGTGAAGGGCTGGAAGACGTTCTACCGCCGCCACACAGTCCCAGTCACCAGCTGTAGTGAAGTCAAATATGTTCTTAAAAGAGTATCGTTTGGAAGCAAAGACTGCACCAAAGAACTGAAACCAGAGTGTGCATATTTCTTGTGCCAGACTAGCTAGTTTCTGCCATTTAGGGGTCATCAATGACCCTCTAATAGTTTGCTGATTTGTAATTGCTTTTGATGCTGTAGTCATAGACCACCTCTGGCATTTAAATTCTTGAAGGGAGATGAAGAACTGGGAATCAGATTTCTGAATTGTGAATCTTTACTGTGAAAGACATTGCATGATAGACCTCATATAAGAGCTTTCAAAGCCTTGCTTAGGATATGCGGTTGGTGTGGAAGCAATTAGATATAGGAGATGGTTACCTGGATGTCACTGCTTGAAAAAAACAGCTGCACTACACCTGTTTGTATTAGAACAGATACTGCTGCATCCCTCTTGGGCCTGCATTGTTTGTCAAAGAACTCTTCACAGATTTTGAGTAAAAAAAAAGCCATGCTGGCGCAAAGGTTGCAGTAAATATGCACTCATTCATTGTTTCGGAAATTATCCCATATTTGTCAATTCCATGTAAAGTCAGGTCAGAGCTACCTTTAAAAGTTACAGAAAAGTTAGTTTAGTGTTGTGAGATATTTGTGTGGTAACTTCTGCTACTGGTAACATGTAGCCCAGTACTACCTAGCAGAGGAAGGCCTATCTGGACGTTGTCATGTATTCAAAACAAAGCTGAGGAGGTAAGGCCCTGTAGCCTACACACTATTCCAAACGGGAAAGGTGCTACTTAGCCAACTATTGAAGAAGCTTACTGATAAAAATCATCATACGTTTCTGTGGATAAGCTGAGGACCATGTAAATGTAAATGGTCACATGTCTAAAATGGCCGCCATGCTCATATAAGGTAAAAACCCTTTAAATATCTTCTTCTTTGGATCTAAAAGGCCAATGGCATTGGGACTTTGAATGTAGCATTATGGATGTGTGCCCTACCAGGTATGCACAAATGATGAATCTGGGTTGATCTTTTTTACAGCAAGGCCGAATTTGATTCCCTAATGCATTTATATTGGAAAAATCTAGAAATGTTCATCTTTCTATGACGGTTTAAGCGGAAATCATATATATAAATATATTTAGGCCATTTGACCAAAATGGCCACCATGCCCATATAAAGTAAAACAAAATATGTTTAGATAATAAGCCTACCGGTAAGTTGACCTCGTCTTATTTAACATTATTGAGGAGATCAGGTGAGCGCTTCATTTCCTTCATGTGCTCTACTTTTATTTTCTATTGCTGATCTAAGTCTTCTTATTTCCCATTGCTGATTTCTTTTTATTTCCCACTGATGATCTTTGTCTTCTTATATCCCACTGGCACTGCTGATTTCTTTTTTTTTTTATTTCCCAATGCTGATTTTAGTCTTCTTATTTCCCACTGCTGATATCTTTTATCTCCCATTGCTGATTTTAGTCTTCTTATTTGCCACTGTGGATTTCATTTATTTCCCATTGCTGATTTTAGTCTTCTTAATTCTTTTGCTGATTTTAGAATTTCCCATTGCTGATTTTAGTCTTCTTATTGCCCACTGCTCATTTCCTTTATTTCACATTGATTATTTTAGTCTTCTTATTTCCCTCTGTTGATTTCTGTTTATTTCCCATTACTTATCTTAGTCTTCTTATTTCCACTTCTGGTTTCTTTCTATTTCCCATTGCTGATATTAGTCTTCTTATTTCCCACTACTGATTTCTTTTTATTTCCCATTACTGATATTAGTCTTCTTATTTCCACTTCTGATTTCATTCTATTTCCCATTGCTGATATTAGTCTTCTTATTTCCCACTACTGATTTCTTTTTATTTCCCATTACTGATATTAGTCTTCTTATTTCCCACTTCTGATTTCATTCTATTTCCCATTGCTGATATTAGTCTTCTTATTTCCCACTTCTGATTTCATTCTATTTCCCATTGCTGATATTAGTCTTCTTATTTCCCACTTCTGATTTCATTCTATTTCCCATTGCTGATATTAGTCTTCTTATTTCCCATTCCTGGTTTCATTATATTTCCCATTGCTGATATTAGTCATCTTATTTCTCACTGCTGCTGTCTTTTTATTTTCCATTGATGATCTTAGTCTTCTTAAATCCCACTGCTGATGCCTTTTTATTTCCCATTGCTGTTCTTAGTCCTCTTATTTCCCACTGCTTATTTTATTTTTATTTCCCATTGTTGATCTTACTTTTCTTATTTACCACTGCTTATTTCTTTTTTAATCCCATTGGTTATTTTAGTCTTCTTATTTCCCACTGCTATCTTTTTATTTCCTATTGCTGATCTTAGTCTTCTTATTCACCACTGCTGATTTCTTTTTATTTCGCATTGCTGATCTTGGTCTTCTTATGCCCCTCTGCTGATGTCTTTTTATTTCCCATTGCTGATCTTTGTCTTCTTATTTCCCACTGCTGATTTCTTTTTTATTTACCATTGCCAATCTTTCTCCTGATTTCCCACTGCTATCTTTTTATTTCCCATTGCTGATCTTAGTCTTCTTTTTTCCCCCGGCTGATTTCTTTTTATTTCCTGTTGCTGGTCTTCTTATTTCTGACTGGGTATTTTAGCATACCTTTTTGTTGTCTGTTGATTTTTTTTCAGAATCAGCTTTTTAGAGATTCGGTGTGTCAAACAGTTTGGGTCCAGATCAGGCCTGTTTTGTTTTGAAGCTAAGAATATAAAATTCTTTAATTGATATCTCCTGAACTGCTGGCCCAAATAAAAATTTCTGGCAAAAGTTCCTCATAAGGCCCTCTCCCAAAATTGCCAAACAGCTCCCAAAACAAAATGGCCACCAGAGCTACAAATACAACATATATGATCCATTGGTCTCGATTCAAAATAATTACACACAAATGTATCTCATTCATCAAATTTACAATATACCATGTTCCTCAATATTGCCCACTACCAAAGTTGCTCAATGATTCCATGTTGCTTAACAAAAGTGCCTCCAGGGCTAAAAATACAACATATGGTCTCGATTCAAAATAATTACACACAAATGTATCTCATTCATCAAATTTACAATATACCATGTTCCTCAATATTGCCCACTACCAAAGTTGCTCAATGATTCCATGTTGCTTAACAAAAGTGCCTCCAGGGCTAAAAATACAACATATGGTCTCGATTCAAAATAATTACACACAAATGTATCTCATTCATCAAATTTACAATATACCATGTTCCTCAATATTGCCCACTACCAAAGTTGCTCAATGATTCCATGTTGCTTAACAAAACTGCCTCCAGGGCTAAAAATACAACATATGGTCTCGATTCAAAATAATTACACACAAATGTATCTCATTCATCAAATTTACAATATACCATGTTCCTCAATATTGCCCACTACCAAAGTTGCTCAATGATTCCATGTTGCTTAACAAAACTGCCTCCAGGGCTAAAAATACAACATATGGTCTCGATTCAAAATAATTACACACAAATGTATCTCATTCATCAAATTTACAATATACCATGTTCCTCAATATTGCCCACTACCAAAGTTGCTCAATGATTCCATGTTGCTTAACAAAACTGCCTCCAGGGCTAAAAATACAACATATGGTCTCGATTCAAAATAATTACACACAAATGTATCTCATTCATCAAATTTACAATATACCATGTTCCTCAATATTGCCCACTACCAAAGTTGCTCAATGATTCCATGTTGCTTAACAAAACTGCCTCCAGGGCTAAGAATTCAGGTGAGCGATTCAGGGTCATCATGGCCCTCTTGTTTCAATTTTTTTTCTCAAAAAATTCTTTCAAGAACACTATTAGTGTGTCAAACAGCGGTTGCGGATTCAGAGAGGGCTCAGGGAGTTTGCTTCTTTCAGACCAAATTATTTCATTTTCATGGAGATATTTAAGAAAAAATGAGGTATAATCAGCAAGCTAAACCCCCCTTTTTACATGTGAACCCCTTTTACAGAAATCCTGGATCCGCCCCTTAAAAGTTTGGATCCAGATCAGGACCAACATTCTGATCTGGGTCCAAACTGTTTGCAAAGGTTACCGGCAGACCACAAAAGTCAGTGGTTGTCCATGAAATAAAAATGATTAAATGAGTATGGTCCATGGAAAGACATGGTAACAAGGGGGCATGGCCTGTTTCCCTCATGTACCTATATAAGAAGCTTTCTCCTCTGAAACCATTGATCAGAATTAATTGAAAACAATTTGGCAGAAAGTCACTAGGTAATCCTCTACAAAAGTAGCTTAAACAAATTTGACAGGTCAAATAATATGGCCGCCAGGTGGGCGAGCTTATCGTGGTATAGAAAGCTTAAGTTTCCTGAAACCACTCATCAGAATTCAAAATAATTTGGCAGAAATGGTCACCTGGTGACCTACAAAAATAGCTTCAATGAATTTGAACTGTTGATAACATGTCACGGGGGAGGGAGCAACAAAACTCAGGTGAGCAAATCATGGTGACTTGGGCCTTTGGTTTTGTACATTGGGCATTAAAAAAAGAACGTTTATTTTTCCTTTTTTATCAAGGATCTGTTAAACAAATAAAAAAATGTCTATGTCTTTATTTTTAGAGATTTACATAACACAGTTTAACTCTTTGCATTCTGAGTAACTCTAGAAAACCTCTGTACTATAACAGCGCAGTCATTGCATGGTGGTTGCAGTCGACGGGTGCACAGAATTGCGGACCTAACTGTAAGAAAGGGTAATATTTTGGTCAATATTTTACTTCTAAAAATATTCTTCGCTAATTATTATCACTTATAAATACAGCTGTGTATCTTCTTAACGTTGAGTGATAGTAGAAACTCTTTTTAACAGCTGTGCACTTGTCCACTGCAACCATCACACAATGGCCGGGCTGTTTGAGTAATGTGGTTCTCTTGCGTGATGCTTTTACAGTCAAGTAAAGATTCTTGGAGGTATTGCACTTGATTTAGCCAAATAGCCCATTGTATACTAATGAATTCTTCCTTTGGTTTGAAACAATAAGCTTTGGATAGTCTACTGTACATATCTAGGAGTGTTGGATTATAATTTTCAAAAAAATATTGTATTTTTCTGTGTTAAGATTTTTTTGTATCTTTACAAATAGTGTAGACCCTGATGACATGCAGCATAATGCTGCATTTCATCTGGGTCTTCACTGTTTGCAAAAGTACTCGTTAAGCTGTTTCTCGAATACAAAGGGTTATGGCAATTATAATGTGACATCTAGATTTTGATCCCAAAAATAAAATCTTTAAATCTTTACATGCTGGGTAATTTTTTCATGATTTTTGTCATCTGCTGACTTTTTTCAAAATCAACTTTTTCAAAAAAACTATTTCAGAACACTCTCAGAGTGTCAAACATTTTGGATGGATATCAGGCCCAAAGTCACGTTCAAACTGTTTGCAAAACTCAGAAGCGAGCGGAAGACAAAATACGCTGCTGGCAGGCAAATCTTAAATGTTTGGTTCAGCAACTGTTTGCAAAAGTATATTATTGTCAGTTCATAGATATATGAGAATCATTGTAAACAAAAAGTATAAACTAATCCAGGTAATGGGTCATTTTTACAGGTATATTAAATTTACTGCCCTAAACTGCAGTATACTGGGCCGCTTAGAGCAGTCGGTAACGTGTCTGACGACAGATGCTGTCTGACTGCAGATCCAGGGGATCGGAGGTCGATTTTGGCCTGGTCCCATACTTTCGTGGAGATTGATCATGAAATTATTTCTATGGTCATTCTCCTCCTTTCCGCTGATTCATTTAAGAAGGGTTGTTGTCAGTTACAAGAGAATTCACTGGTTAACTGCCCAGGAAAAACTGTGGTTAGGTGAACTGACCGTACCCCCATGACTTTAGCTGTTGACTGGGATGTAAAGCAACAAAACAAATTAAACTGCAGTATGATATTTACCGTCAATTACCTGTTTCTATGAAAAAAAGTATAGTCAGATTATCATGCATCTTTGAACTGACAGTATTTAGTGAAACATGTGGATTGTCTTATTGTAAACAGCAATGCTCCTTCCCTGGGAGCGCTGTGGCTCAGTGGTAGAGTGCTTATCTAGGATCGAGAGGTTGTGGGTTCAATCCTCTTTGGCGTCACTGCATTGTGTCCTTGAGCAAGACATATTAATCCTTACTAAGTACTGGTTCAACCCAGGAAGACCTGTCCCGACATAACTGAAATATTTATTACTTGGAGGTAAAGAATCAAATCAAAACAATCTGGAACCCTCTGGCAGAGTCGTAGATCAGTTGTGTTAATTACTCTTTTCTTTCTCAGGACTTTAGTTAAGAGTGCGTAACAAAAAATTTAATTTTCTTATTCTCAACCCAAACATATGTTGTGGGTACTCAAAAGAACTGTCTCAATGAGACGGTTCTTTTGAGCACCCAAAACATATGTTAAAATTGATGGGTAAGAAAAAAATTACAATTTTACGCTGAATTTTTTTTTCAAACCTGTGCTTTCTGATGGATTTTCCCATGCATGTTGAAATGACATCTTATTTGACATTTGATCTGGATCTTCACTGTTTGATAAAGTACTTGTTTACCGGTATCCAGAATGAAAATGGTTAATTACAGAGATATTTTTCCGTTCCAATCAACCCATATTTGTCCAGGCCTTCAGAGTGCATAACAAATTAATTTTCTTATTTTACAACCAAAACATAATGTGGGTACTCAAAAGAACCGTCTCAATAAGTAAGTCCTTTTGGCCACCCAAAACATGTTTAAATCGATGGGTAAGAAAATATTTACTATTTTACGCTCAAAATAAACCTGTGTTTTTTCTATTCCATGTCCAGTCAGGTCAAAGCTACCTACATAGTCACCGGGGGCGTAGCGCAGTTGGTAACGTGGTCTGACTGCAGATATGTGTCTGACTGCTGATCTAGGGGTTGAGAGTTTGATCCCGGCCCAGTCCAATACCTACATGGAGATTTATCATGAAATAATTTCTACTGCCATTCACCTCCCTTCAGCTGACTCAAGAAGGGTTGTTGTCAGTTACAAGCGAAGTATGTGTTAACCGCCTAGTCAAGCTTTCCCAAGAGAAAAGAGTGGTTAGTTGAACTGACCATCCCACCATGACCATAGCTGCTGACTGGGGCATAAAGAACCAAACCAAACAAACAAAGCTATAGATATCTAAAAGTATGGTTTAGTAAAAGTAACAGGTCATTAGCGTCTGTAAGCTTAAGCTGATATTAAAAGTACCAAAAATAAGCTAAAATTGTAACAGTTTTATGGCTTTATGATTGACATTACTGTAAATTTGGAAATTTGTGAGGGTTTTATTTTCAGAAAACTTCGCGTTTTCTGAAAATAAAATCCTTGCAAAATAGAGAAATCACTCTGTCGTTTACTGATAGGCGTAAATCATGGTCCAGTTGCGATTTTTTTAATGAAGCAAATATGTCTTTAAACACTATTCGCAAAAATAAAATTCTTGTGAAATTTCAGGATTTACAGTATTTGGGCAGCCACCAGACAAAACCTGTCGAAAAAAGTGAGACTCAAACCAGTCTTCTCAGCTACAGAGAATAGCTAGAAGATTCAAAGTTCCCTTGTAGCAAGTTTAGGTATGATACTTTCCAAGACATGAATAATGGTGATGGTTTGTTCATGATCTGAAATAACACAACTCCTTACAGTTTTATTCCAATCTTTTTGAAAATTGGTTGATGGTTGGTTCATGGTCTGAAATGTGCATGTGGTATGGACATTATCTTCAATTTTTCAGCTCAAGGTGAGCTTTTGTGATCATAGAATGTCTGTTGATCGTCTGTCCGGCGTCTGTCAACAATTTCTTCAAACAAAATCTCCTATACCACCTTGTAAAATTTTACCAAACTTCACAGGATTTATTCTTAGCTGGTCCCGCTTTGAAAGTCGCTAAAATATTTCCATTCCATGCAGAAATCAGGTTGGCAAGGAAACGAAAAGGAAAAACTTAAAAAAAAACCTTGGGTGATCCTCTACCAAGATTGCTAGAATAAGTTTGATCTGCTGAAAAACATGGCTGCCAGGGGGTGGAGTCAACTTTTCCTTTGTACATGTATTGGGAAAACATAACAAAGGCCTCAAAAACTACTGGGCTAATTTGAAAATCCCAGGCACAGTCTATTTATTGCCTAGTATTACCTGTCACATTTGGGTAGATGGGAACCTTTTATCCGAGGAGGAAGGCTCATCTTGAAATTGTCTTGCTCTCAAAACAAGATAGAGGAGGGCCATGTTGAGGCCAGGCCCTGTATCATACTGCACTTAACACTTAGCATGGAGTAGTCCTAAGGTCAATTTTATCTGGATTTAATGACTTGTCTTTCTATGCCATGTTGAGCTCAGGCCCTGTATCATACTGCACTTAGCACGGATTAGTCCTAAGGTTGTCATACTCTTATTATGAAATTTTATCTGGATGTTATGGCTTGTATTTTTATACCAGTATTTTTTGTTTATTAAATGAAAGGGAAACCGGGAGACAGAAATGCAGTAAAACTTCGCCAATTCATTGTTTGGGAAATTGACCCATATTTGTCAATTCCATATCAAGTCAGGTCAGAGTTGCCTACAAAATCACAGAAAAGTTAGTTTAGTGATGTGAGATATTTGCGTGGTAACTTCTGCTACTGGTACCATGTAGCCCAGTACTACCTGTCACATTTGGGCAGAGGAAGTCCTATCTGTATGTTGTCTTGTTTTCAAAACTGAGGAGGAAAAGGTTGAGGTGAGGCCCTGTATATTATAATAAGCTTACTGCTCGTAGAATCGAGTAATCCTATCTATCATTCCAAACTGGAAAGGTGCTGTTAAGCCAGCTATTATAGAAGCTTGCAAATAAAAATCATTATACTTTTCTGTGGATAAGCTGAGGACCATGCAGGAGTTCAGTGGTCCCAGAAGGACCTCATCACCTTAGAACAGCTGCCTACCCATAGCTTTGGTATCTGCAGCAGATGCAAGACCACCCATGTCTTTGTCAGGAAATGCCAATGGAACACATCGGCATTGTGAAACGGGCCATCATGGCATAGTGTGACGTAGTCATGGCTTTGCAAGAAGAGCTGTCATGTATTTTGATATCACTGCAAGAAAAAGGAGGCACTGTGGCACCAGGGATACAAACTATACCATCTAGATTAAGCTGCACAACAATGTTCTGTTTACTTTGAAGGCTGGTGAAGTCTTGGAATCTATGGGCTGCCACGTCCCTGCCTGTGTCCACTGTCTTGACTGCCGTCTCATCTAGGCAATTCTATACCAAGATTTTTGAGCCTGTGGTTGCATATGCATTGGGGTCTGTATACCTGCTATGTGCAAGAACTTGTGGCTGAAGCAGCTACCAAAGTTGTCTGGAAAGCACTGCACCTGGTTTTGCCAAAGGGTGACAAAGGGCTCTTGCCTTTACAAATGTGAGACATTTAGTGGGAGAATTTAGCTGCCAACCTGGTCCAGTGTATTGTCTTGTCAGACTACCCACAGGGTTAAATATTTGTGAGCTGGTATGAACACACAAATGTGTATTTGAGGCTGCAAATTTGGTCCACTGAGGGCAATTCAGACAACACAACTTTGGAGAGACCTGTGGAGTTGGCAATTGTTGATTTTGGTTTTTGATATTGACCTATCATTTGTGACAAAATCCTGCCATTGTTAACTAGAAAACAGCATTGAAATCAAAATGGGGCCCCTTTTCAATGCTGATTTCGGCTGATATGGTCAGGAAGGTCGCAAGAGATGGGTTAATCCAGAAACCAAAGTGGGCAGTAGCACTGAGCAGTTCTCATCAAAGTCTTAGTGGGCCAAATCTTGCTGCCAATATGTGTGAGCAAAAGAAGTTGCAAATGTTTTACCCTGAGGGCAATTTGGCAAGGCAAAACACTAGTCCAGGTATGTAGCCAGGCTCTGTCACAGTATGTATTACCATTGTAACTGCATGAGGTTTTTGCCATCTTTTGGCTGGACTAGGTCTAGAGCTACCTAGATGGCATTGATAGCTATTTCATCCAAGAGATCTTGCATATGGCAGGCATACAGATTTCTATGTGTGTTCAGCTTTCAGACTTGGAAATCCTTGTGTATATTTGCCTGGGTGAGGTACTGGTTTAGCCAGGTACATAGTCAGGGCAATGGAGATCACTAGTTTCCTGGACCTCCTAGTCATGAAGGTCAACATTACCTTGGTATGCAGTTTCATCTGAATGTTATGGCGTGCCTCCCTTGTACCAGTGTGCCACCAAAGTCATGCAGTGATGCTAAAAATAGGTTCTTCTGGATAAGCATTAGACAGAGGATGAGTCAATTAGAATGTGCAGAAGCCTTAGTGTTTACTGGTGTTTTTTGTAAAGGACAAAAGAGTAATATGATTTGTAATTGCTCTTGATGCTGAAGTCATAGACCACCTCTGGCATTTAAATTTTTGAAGGGAGATGAAGAACTGGGAATGATTTCTGAATTGTGAGTCTTTACTGTGAAAGACATTGCGTGATAGACCTCACATAAGAACTCTCAAAGACTTACTTAGGATATGTGGTTGTGTGGAAGGAATTTTAAAATGTAGAAGATGGTTCCATGGATGACACTGCTAGAAAAAACAGCTGCACTACACCTGTTTGTATCAGAATACAAAAAAGTTAGCTAAGTGTTGTGAGATATGTGTGTGGTAACTTCTGCTACTGGTGCCATTTAGCTCCATACTACCTGTCACATTTGGGCAGAGGAAGGCCCATTTGGATTTTGTCTTGTTTTCAAATCAAAGCCGAAAACAAAAAGATTGGGCAGCAGCATGAAGTGTATTGCCCAGAGAGGTGATTCGCAGGATTCAAAATAATTTTACTATTGGTGGCCCTTAAATACACAGCCAGGGTGGGCATTTGGTGCACAGTTGAAAATTCACCTCTAGTTTTCACTGGTGACGGGCATTTTCTGTATTTAATGCAGCTTAGCAATAGGAAGATAATCACATGAATGATACATTGCCTCTAGTAATTACATGTAATTTGGCATAGGTTTTATTCATATTTATTTCTTCTTGTTATTCACTTCCCCTCTGTAACTTATTTTCTGCTACTCATA
This sequence comes from Loripinus fragilis, assembly GCA_964019695.1. Classification (NCBI taxonomy): domain Eukaryota; kingdom Metazoa; phylum Mollusca; class Bivalvia; order Lucinida; family Lucinidae; genus Loripinus; species Loripinus fragilis. The sequence goes on from OZ026526.1 coordinate 68,316,545, forward strand.
TGATATATGTTTGCTTATTTCATGCTGCTACCCTATGTCTTTAAAATGTATTTCACAATTTGGCTATTTCAGTCCACGTGTTTCCCACTGCTTGACTATGTCTATTTAGCGAAAGCAGGTCTAGTAGTTGGTCCAGGGGTCGAGAAAACCGAATTTTCGCGGTCCTGGATGTTTTTCTATTAGCTGAGACCATTTATCATTTTAAAATGCTCTTTTTATATGGTCTGAAATTTCATAAATTCAGAATTTTTACATGGTCCGTCCCTAAAAAATCAATAAATGACACAATCTTGCTGGGGGAATGTTTCCGGTCATCATAACAGCTGTCAAAACATGTGATACTTAATTTGGGCGAGCTCATTTCTGTAGTGGGTAGCGAAGACTCAGTTGATCCTACACAGTATGGCTGGAGCCAATGGCTGATCGTATACATAAATGGGAGTGATGTGTCGTCCCCAATTTTGCATGGGTTTGAGACCTACCCAATTATGGAACTGACTGAGCGAAAGGCTTTTGTTGTTCCCCCAAACCTTAAAAATCTGTTTTCTAATGGTAAGACATCATTTAGATGATACTGGATGTGAATTGCTGTAAAACCACGTGAGACAATAAGGGGCAGTTCATTATCGTAAAGGTGGTAAGCGAAGGCTCAGTAAGTCAGCACATTATGCCCAGCAGTCCGGCAGGAAATATTGCTGCTTGTATACTTAAATGGAAGCTGTGACATCTCTCTCACTAGAGTAGATATATAAAGAATATGCGACAGTGCTGTGTGTCTTAGTGTTGCATAAAATGGACTTACCCGACCCAATTGCGTTATGTCCCTTGATATCAATTATTATAGTCTATTTCAAATAACGACTGTGAAAGAGTCTTATTGCATATTTTGTAATTTTCATTGCGAAACAAAATAATTAAATATGGAATTTTTGGATTTTATGATTAACTGAGGTGGAATCCAATAGCATTTACTAAAAAAAATGTTTTAATCGTTTTTATCAAATTTTGAGCGGATATATTTCACGGGTTCAATGTTACACAGACACCGCTTTGAAATGTAGCGGATGTATAAACACAAAAATTACTTTCAATTTCCGAATGCAAAGATAAATGCGCAAATGATGAGTATTGGCGAGTGATTGCATCAAGCCTATTTTGTACACATTTCACGACTTTTTTCTCATTTTTGAGGTGTGTTGAACGAAGACATTTTTCCGTCCAAAATGCTTAGAGGGGGCCTGGTTTGTGTAATCTGTAACTCTAAAAGTTTTCATTCCTTAATGTTCAAACTTTGCATAATGATTTGCATTGAAGATGTGCACCTCCTATTATGTGCACATGTGATAAATATTTTCTCATTTTTGACTGGTGTTGAACTTAGACATTTTTTCCATCCGAAACCCATTGGGGGTGCCTAGTTTGTGTAATCTCTAACTCCAACAGTATTCGTTCCTTTTTATTCAAACTTTGCATAATGATTGTTCACACATTGAAGATGTACACGTCCCATTTGTGCACCTTTAATAGATATTTTCTCATTTTTAACGGCTGTTGAACTTGTCCAATTTCCTATGGCTACTCTTGATCTACTTATATAGCTACTGTTAATCTTTTTATTTCCAACAGCTGATTTCCTTTTATTTCTCATTGCTGATCTTAGTCTTCTTATTTCCAACTGTTTATTTCTTTTCATTCCTATTGCTGATTATCATCTGATTTCTCACTGCTGATTTCTTTTTATTTCCCATTGCAGATCTTAGTCTACTATTTCCCAGTCTTTTATTTCCCACTGCTGATTTATTTTTATTTCCCATTGCTGATCTTTGTTTTTATTTCCCACCACTGAATTTTTTATTTCCAATTGCAGATCTTAGTCTACTATTTTCCAGTCTTTTATTTCCCACTGCTAATTTATTTTTATATCCCATTGCTGATCCTTGTTTTTATTTCACACTACTGATTTTTTTATTTCCTATTGCTGACCTTAGTATCTTTATTTCCCACTGCTGATTTTTTTCCCATTGCTTGTCCTAAGTCTTATTTCCCACTGCTGATTTCTTTTTATGTCCTATTGCTGTCTTAGTCATCCTCTTTCCAACTTCTGGCTTCTTTCTATTTCCCATTGCTTACCTTAGTCTTCTTGTTTCCAACTGCTAATTTCTTTTCATTTCCTATTGCTAATCATAATCTTATTTCCAACTGCTGATTTCTTTTATATCCCATTGCTGATTTTAGTCTTCTTATTTCCCACTACTGGTTATTTTTCATTTATTATTGTTGGCCTTAGTCATATTATTTCCAACTGCTGATTTCTTTTTATTACCAAATGCTGATCTTAGTCTTCTTATTTCCCCACTGCTAATTTCTTTTCATTTCCCATTGCTGATCTTTGTCTTCTTGTTTCCCACTGCTGGTTATTTTTCATTTATTATTGTTGGTCTTAGTCGTATTATTTCCAACTGCTGATTTCTTTTAATTACCATGTGCTGATCTTTGTCTTCTTGTTTCCCACTACTGATTTCTTTTTATTCCCAAGTGCTGATCTTAGTCTCCTTATTCCCTACTGCTATTTTTTTATTTCCGATTGCTGATCTTAGTTTTCTTATCTCCAACTGCTGCTTTCTTTTTATTTCCTGTTGCTGATCTTCTTATTTCTGACTTGGTAATTTTTGCATTCTCTTTTGTCGTATGTTGATTTTTTTAAAATCAGTTTTTTAGAGAATCAGGGTGTCAAACAGTTTTTATCTAGATCCGGCCTGACATTTTGTTTTCAAGCTGAAAATAGACAGTTCTTTAAATGATATCTCTTGAACTGCTGGCACAAAAATTCCCGCAAAAGTTTCACACGAAGATTCCTCATGAGGCCTTCTCCCAAAATTGCCAAACCGGTTCAAAACTAAATTGGCACCAGAGCTAAAAATACATCATATATGATCCATTGGTCTTGATTCAAAATAATTACACACAAATGTATCTCATTCATCAAATTTATAATACACCATGTTCCTCAATATTGCCCACTACCAAAGTTGCTGAATGATTCCATTTTGCTTAACAAAAGTGCCTCCAGGGCTAACAATTCAGGTGAGCGATCCAGGGTCATCATGGCTCTCTTGTTTCAATTTTTTTTTCTCAAAAAAATCTTTCAAGAACACTATCAGTGTGTCAACAGCAGTGGTCGATCCAGAGGGGCTCAGGGAGTTTGCTTGAACCCCCCTTTCAGACCAAATTATTTCATTTTCATGGAGATATTTGAGAAAAATGAGGTAAAATCAGCAAACTGAACCCCCGCCCCCCCTTTTTACATGTGAACCCCCTTTACAGAAATCCTGGATCTGCCCCTAAAAGTTTGTAGCCAGATCAGGACCAACATTCGGAGCAGGGCCTAAATTGTTTGAAAAGGTTACCGGCAGATGACAAAAGTTGCTGCTAACACATGAAATAAAAATGATTAAATGAGTTTGGTCCATCCAAAGACATGGTAGCAAGGGGGCATGACCTGCTTCCCTTATGTACCTATATGAGAAGCTTTCTCCTTTGAAACCATTGGTCAGAATTAGTTGAAAACAATTTGGCAGAAACACTCACTAGGTAATCCTCTACAAAAGTACCTAAAACAAATTTGACCCATCAAATAATATGGCCGCCAGATGGGCGAGCTTATGGTGGTATGGTTAGCTTAAAAGATCTCCTGAAACCTCGAATCAGAATTCAAAATAATTTGGCAGAAATGGTTACTTGGTGACCTACAAAAGTTTACTTGGTGACCTACAAAAATAGCTTCGATGAATTTAATCTGTGGAAAAACATGTCATGGTAGAAGAAGCAACACAATTAACTCAGGTGAGCAAATCATGGCCACTAGGCCCTTTTGTTTTGTACATAAGGCATTAAAAAAAAAAGGTGAAAAAAGAACATTTATTTCTTTTTCCTTTTTTATCAAGCCGTATCCGTTAAACAAAATGTCCTCCTAAACCACCTTGTAGAATTTCACCAAACTTCACAGGAATTAATTAGGTGGTCCCTTTGAAAGTTGCTAAAATATTTCCATTCCATGCAGAAACCTGGTTGGCATGGCAACCAAAAGGAAAACTTTAAAAAATCTTGGGTGAACCTCTACCAAGATTGCTAAAATAAATTTATTCTGTTAAAAACATGGCCATCACTTTTCCTTTGTATATGTACATGTATTATTACAGTCTATTTTACAGCCTAGTGGTACCTGTCACATTTAGGCAGATGGAGCCTTTTATCCGAGCTCATCTGGAAATTGTCTTGCTCTCAAAACAAGACAGAGGAGGGCCATGTTGAGGCCAGGCCCTGTATCACACTGCACTTAGCATGGAGTAGTCCAAAGGTCATCATAATCTTGTTATGAAATTTTATCTTGTTTTTTATACCAGTATTTTATGTTTATTAAATGAAAGGGAAACAGGAGAAAGAATTGCAGGAAAACCTTGCCATTTCATTGTTTAGGAAATTGACCCATATTTGTCAATTCCATATCAAGTCAGGTCAGAGTTGCCTACAAAGTCACAGAAAAGTTAGTTTAAATGTTGTGAGATATATGTATGGTAACTTCTGCTACTGGTACCATGTAGCCCAGTACTACCTGTCACATTTGGACAGAGGAAGTCCTATCTGGATGTTGTCTTGATTTCAAAACAAAGCTGAGGAGAACAAGGTTGAGGTGAGGCCCTGTATAATATGAAAAAGCCTACTGCTCTTAGAATCGAGTAATCCTATCTATCATTCCAAACTGGGAAGGTGCTATTAAGCCAGCTATTGAAGAAGCTTGCTGATAAAAATCATCATACTTTCTGTAGACAAGCTGAGAACAATGAAGGAGTTCAGTGGTCAAAGAAGGATCTAATCACCTTAGAATTAATAGCTGCATACCCATAGCTTTGGTATCTGCAGCCGATGCAAGACCACCCACGTCTTTGTAAGGAAATGCTAATGGAACACATCTGCATTGTGAAATGGGCAGACCATTGGATAGTGTGACCTAGTCAGGACTGTCATGTATTTTGATATCACTGGAAGAACAAGGTGGCACATTGGCACCAGGGGTACAAACTATACTAATGATCGGTTTACTTAGAAGGCTGGTGTAGTGTTTGAATCTGTGGATTGGCACGTTCCTGTCTGTGGTTGCCGTCTGGACAAGCATCTCATCTAGACTACTCTACAACAACGTTTTTGAGCCTGTTGTTGCATATGTATAGAGGTCTTTATACCTGCTATGTGCAAGAACTTGTAGCTGACGAAGCTATAAAGTTGTTTCGAAAGCACTGCACCTGGTTTTGCTAAAGGGTGACAATTAACTTTTGCCTTTACAAAAGTCAGGAGTTTTAAGTTTGTCATTAATTACCTATTTTCTTTTTAGATTGTTCCAGTGGTATGAGATTATATTCAATTAAGATTTTTATTCTTTCTAGATGTTCCTTGGCTGTGTTCCTGTTTTCAGATGTTCTTGTTTTCAGAGGCTCTTGTTTTCCATTGTTCCCATTTCCAGATGTTCTATTTCCATTGTTCCTGTTTCCAGATATTCCTGTTTTCAGATGTTCCTGTTTTCAGATGTTCCTGTTTCTCTGTTCCTGTTTTCAGATGTTCCTGTTTCTCTGGTCATTTTTTTCAAATAAGTGTTCCTGTTTTCCATTGTTACTGTTTTCCATTGTTCCTGTTTCCATTGTTCCTGTTTTCAGACGTTCCTGTTTTCCAGTGTTCCTATTTCTCTGTGCCTGATGTCAGAACGCTGAGGCCCATAGGAGTAGGTTGTGTTGATTGGTACTAAAACGGTTGAATCCTGGAGTTACCTCTTGGAGAAGACCGGGTATAGTCTGGTCCATAGCGACATTCAGGTATGCACTTACCATATGAGACAGGACTGAAACGCCAGGGATACCAAGGTTAGTTTCCAAAAGACAGCTGACAAAAGAGATAGGACTGGATTGTTCCTGTAATCAATTAGATTTTATTTTCTTTCTAGATGATCCTGGTTGTCATCATCATTTCTGTTTTCTGATGTTCCTGAATTCCCTTTTTCAGATGTTCCTGTTTTCCAGATAATTCTGTTTTCCATTTTTCCTGTTTTCAGATGTTCCTGTTTCAGATGTTCCTGTTTTCAGATGTTCCTGTTTTCAGATGTTCCTGTTTTCAGATGTTCCTGTTTTCCAGTGTTCCTGTTTTCCAGTGTTACTATTCCTCTGTTCCTTCTGTCAAAACGCTGAGGCCCGTAGGAGTAGGTTGTGTTGATTGGTACTAAAACGGTTGAATCGTGGAGTTACCTCTGGGAGAAGACCGGGTATAGTCTGGTCCATAGTGACATTCAGGTATGCACTTACCATATGAGACAGGACTGAAACGCCAGGGATACCAAGGTTAGTTTCCAAAAGACAGCTGACAAAAGAGATAGGACTGGATTGTTCCTGTAATCAATTAGATTTTATTTTCCTTCTAGATGATCCTGGTTGTCATCATCATTCCTGTTTTCTGATGATCCTGAATTCCCTTTTTCAGATGTTCCTGTTTTCCAGATAATTCTGTTTTCCATTTTTCCTGTTTTCAGATGTTCCTGTTTCAGATGTTCCTGTTTTCAGATGTTCCTGTTTTCAGATGTTCCTGTTTTCAGATGTTCCTGTTTTCCAGTGTTCCTGTTTTCACGTGTTCCTGTTTCTCTGTTCCTGCTGTCAGAACGCTGAGGCCCGTAGGAATAGGTTGTGTTGATTGGTACTAAAACGGTTGAATCGTGGAGTTACCTCTGGGAGAAGACCGGGTATAGTCTGGTCCATAGTGACATTCAGGTATGCACTTACCATATGAGACAGGACTGAAACGCCAGGTATACCAAGGTTAGTTCCTTAAAGACAGCTGACATAAAGAAATAGGACTGGATTGTTCCAGTAATCATTTATATTTTCTTTTCTTTCTAGATGATCCTGTTTGTCATCATCATTCCTGTTTTCAGATGTTCCAGTTTCAGATGTTCTTGTTTAAGATGTCCTTGTTTTCAGATGTTTCTGTTTCCAGATGTTCCTGTTTTTCAGTGTTCCTTTTTCTCTGTTCCTGCTGTCAGAACGCTGAGGCCCATAGGAGTAAGTTGTGTTCCTTGGTACTAAAACGGTTGAATCGTGGAGTTAACCTCTGGGAGAAGACCGGGTATAGTCTGGTCCAAAGTGACATTAATTTAGTCCACTGAGGGCAATTCAGACAACACACCTTTGGAGAGACCTGTGGAGTTGACAATTGTTGATTTTGGCTTTTGATATTGACCTACCATTTGTGACAAAGTCATGCCCTTGTTAACTAGAAAACAGCATTGAAATCCAAATGGGGCCCCATTTCAATGCTGATTTCCACCAACATGGTCAGGAAGGTCGCAAGAGAGAAGGGTTAATCCAGAAACCAAAGTGGGCAGTAGTACTGAGCAGTTCTCTTCAAAGTGGCTTTGTCTGTATTGGTCTTAGTGGGCCAAACCTTGTTGCCAATGACACTCAGTTTGTGTGAGCATACTAAGTTGCAAATGTTTTACCCTGAGGGCAAGCTGCCAAGGCAAAACGCTAGTCCAGGTTTGTAGCCAGGCTCTGTCACAGTATGTATTACTATTGTAACTGCAAGAGTTTTTTTGCCATCTTTTGGCTAGACTAGGTCTAGAGCTACCTAGATGGCATTGATAGCTATTTCATCCAAGAGATCTTGCATATGTCAGGCATACAGATTTCTATGTGTGTTCAGCTTTCAGGCTTGGAAATCGTGGTGTATATTTGCTTGGATGAGGTACTGGTTTAGCCAGTTACATAGTCAGGGCAATGGAAATCACTAGTTTCCTGGACCTCCTAGTCTTGAAGGTCAACATTACTTTGCATATGCAGTTTCATCTGAAGGTTATGGCTGGCCTCCTTTGTACCAGTGTGCCACTGAATTCAAGCAGTGATGTTAAAAACGGGTTCTTCTGGATAAGTATTAGACAGATATACTCATCATAGGGTGAGCCAATTTGATTTTGCAGAGGCCTCAAGTGTTTATTGGTGTTTTTATAAAGGACAAAAAGAGTAATAATTTTTCTTAAAAGGGTATCCTTTGGAAGCAAAGACTGCACCAAAGAACTGAAACCAGAGTGAGCATTATTCCTTGGCCAGACAAGCTAGCTTCTGCCATTAAGGCGTCATCAGTGACCTAATAGTTTCAAAGTTTCACAATGAGACCCATGATTTCAAAGGACAAGAAAATAAAATTTACACTATAGTGAAGGGCAGGAAGACGTTCTACCGCCGCCACACAGTCCCAGTCACCAGCTGTAGTGAAGTCAAATATGTTCTTAAAAGAGTATCGTTTGGAAGCAAAGACTGCACCAAAGAACTGAAACCAGAGTGTGCATATTTCTTGTGCCAGACTAGCTAGTTTCTGCCATTTATGCGTCATCAATGACACTCTAATAGTTTGCTGAATTGTAATTGCTTTTGATGCTGTAGCCATAGACCACCTCTGGCATTTAAATTCTTGAAGGGAGATAAAGAACTGGGAATCAGATTTCTGAATTGTGAGTCTTTACTGTGAAAGACATTGCATGATAGACCTCATATAAGAGCTCTCAAAGCCTTGCTTAGGATATGTGGTTGGTGTGGAAGCAATTAGATATAGGAGATTGTTACCTGGATGTCACTGCTTGAAAAAACAGCTGCACTACACCTGTTTGTATTAGAACAGATACTATGTGGATTGGCCTAAACTTGTTTCTGCTGCATCCCTCTTGGGCCTGCATTGTTTGTCAAAGAACTCTTCACAGATTTTGAGTAAAAAAAGTAAAAGCCATGCTGGCGCAAAGGTTGCAGTAAATATGCACTCATTCATTGTTTTGGAAATTCTCCCATATTTGTCAATTACATGTAAAGTCAGGTCAGAGCTACCTTTAAAAGTTACAGAAAAGTTAGTTTGGTGTTGTGAGATATTTGTGTGGTAACTTCTGCTACTGGTAACATGTAGCCCAGTACTACCTAGCAGAGGAAGGCCTATCTGGATGTTGTCATGTATTCAAAACAAAGCTGAGGAGGTGAGGCCCTGTAGCCTACATACCATTCCAAACGGGAAAGGTGCTACTTAGCCAACTATTAAAGAAGCTTGCTGTTAAAAATCATCATGCGTTTCTGTGGATAAGCTGAGGACCATGTAAATGTAAATGGTCACATGTCTAAAATGGCCACCATGCCCATATAAGGTAAAAACCCTTTAAATATCTTCTTCTTTGGATCTAACAGGCCAATGGCATTGGGACTTTGAATGTAGCATTATGGATGTGTGCCCTACCAGGTATGCACAAATGATGAATCTGGGTTGACCTTTTACAGCAAGGCCAAATTTGATTCCCTAATGCATTTATATTGGAAAAATCTAGAAATGTTCATCTTTCTATGACGGTTTAAGCGGAAATCATATATAAATTTATTTAGGCCATTTGACCAAAATGGCCACCATGCCCATATATAAAATATGTTTAGATAATAAGCCTACCGGTAAGTTGACCTCAACTTATTTAACATTATTGAGGAGATCAGGTGAGCGCTTCATTTCCTTCATGTGCTCTACTTTTATTTTCTATTGCTGATCTAAGTCTTCTTATTTCCCATTGCTGATTTCTTTTTATTTCCCATAGATGATCTTTGTCTTCTTATATCCCACTGGCACTGCTGATTTCTTTTTTTATTTCCCATTGCTGATTTTAGTCTTATTTCCCACTGCTGATATCTTTTATCTCCCATTGCTGATTTAAGTCTTCTTATTTCCCACTGCTGATATCTTTTATCTCCCATTGCTGATTTTAGTCATCTTATTTGCCACTGTGGATTTCATTTATTTCCCATTGCTGATTTTAGTCTTCTTAATTCTTTTGCTGATTTTTTAATTTCCCATTGCTGATTTTAGTCTTCTTATTGCCCACTGCTCATTTTCTTTATTTCACATTGATTATTTTAGTCTTCTTATTTCCCTCTGTTGATTTCTTTTTATTTCCCATTACTGATCTTAGTCTTCTTATTTCCACTTCTGATTTCTTTCTATTTCCCGTTGCTGATATTAGTCTTCTTATTTCCCACTACTGGTTTCATTCTGTTTCCCATTGATGTTATTAGTCATCTTATTTCTCACTGCTGCTGTCTTTTTATTTTCCATTGATGATCTTAGTCTTCTTAAATCCCACTGCTGATGTCTTTTTATTTCCCATTGCTGTTCTTAGTCCTCTTATTTCCCACTGCTTATTTTATTTTTATTTCCCATTGTTGATCTTACTTTTCTTATTTCCCACAGCTGATTTCTTTTTTAATCCCATTGGTTATTTTAGTCTTCTTATTTCCCACTGGTATCTTTTTATTTTCTATTGCTGATCTTAGTCTTCTTATTCACCACTGCTGATTTCTTTTTATTTCCCATTGCTGATCTTGGTCTTCTTATTCCCCTATGCTGATGTCTTTTTATTTCCCATTGCTGATCTTTGTCTTCTTATTTCCCACTGCTGATTTCTGTTTTATTTACCATTGCCAATCTTTCTCCTGATTTCCCACTGCTATCTTTTTATTTCCCATTGCTGATCTTAGTCTTCTTTTTTCCCCGGCTGATTTATTTTTATTTCCTGTTGCTGGTCTTCTTATTTCTGACTGGGTATTTTTTGCATACCTTTTTGTTGTCTGTTGATTTTTTTTTCAAAATCAGCTTTTTAGAGATTCTGTGTGTCAAACAGTTTGGGTCCAGATCAGGCCTGTTTTGTTTTGAAGCTAAGAATATAAAATTCTTTAATTGATATCTCCTGAACTGCTGGCCCAAATAAAAATTTCTGGCAAAATTTCCTCATAAGGCCCTCTCCCAAAATTGTCAAACAGCTCCCAAAACAAAATGGCCACCAGAGCTACAAATACAACATATATGATCCATTGGTCTTGATTCAAAATAATTACACACAAATGTATCTCATTCATCAAATTTACAATATACCATGTTCCTCAATATTGCCCACTACCAAAGTTGCTCAATGATTCCACGTTGCTTAACAAAAGTGCCTCCAGGGCTAAAAATACAACATATGGTCTCGATTCAAAATAATTACACACAAATGTATCTCATTCATCAAATTTACAATACACTATGTTCCTCAATATTGCCAACTACCAAAGTTGCTCAATGATTCCATGTTGCTTCACAAAAGTGCCTCCAGGGCTAAAAATACAACATATGGTCTCGATTCAAAATAACTACACACAAATGTATCTCATTCATCAAATTTACAATATACCATGTTCCTCAATATTACCCACTACCAAAGTTGCTCAATGATTCCATTTTGCTTAACAAAGGTGCCTCCAGGGCTAAGAATTCAGGTGAGCGATCCAGGGTCATCATGGCCCTCTTGTTTCAATTTTTTCTCTCAAAAAATTCTTTCAAGAACACTATTAGTGTGTCAAACAGCAGTTGCGGATTCAGAGAGGGCTCAGGGAGTTTGCTTCTTTCAGACCAAATTATTTCATTTTCATGGAGATATTTAAAAACGTTCAGTCAGCAAAATACCTTGGCATAACCATCTCTGATAATATGGATTGGGGTCAACACATTTCAGAAATTTCTTCCAAAGCAACTAAGACACTTGGTTTCCTTCGCAGGAATTTGGCTTTTGCACCTCGGAGTACTAAGGAAGTTGCATACAAAACTTTGGTTCGGCCTAAACTAGAGTATGCAGCACCCATTTGGAGCCCTTACTCAAAACTTCAGATTAATCAGGTAGAGAAAGTTCAGAGGACAGCAGCCCGTTGGACCTGCAGGAGATGGCGTAACACAAGTAGTGTCGGCGAGATGCTTGATGAGCTTGAGTGGCCATCTCTTGAGGCCCGTAGGGATCAGTCCTCCCTGCTTCTCTTTCATAAGATACATTCTGGTGCTGTGTCTATAGAAAAAGACAAGTACCTGACCCCTGCTCGCAGTTTGAAAACTACCAGGTCATCACACAGTGCCCAATATTGTAGATACCAGACATACAGTGATGCCCTGAAGAACTCTTTTTTCCCCCGGACTATACCACAGTGGAATAGTCTTTCTCCTTGGGCGGTCAATTCCCAGACTGCTGAGGAGTTTAGGGCACTCCTCATTTAGTTAAAAACACAGCCGAAAGATTTTTTTGTTTTTTTGTTTTGTTTTTGTTTTTTTGTTTTGTTTTTGTTTTTTCTTCAAAATTCCAAAATTGCACTCCCTGGCGTAATGATCAAAATTTGATCGTGCCAGTATTAAGAGAAAGAAAGAAAGAAAGAAAAATGAAGTATAATCAGCAAGCTGAACCCCCCTATTTACATGTGAACCCCTTTTACAGAAATCCTGGATCCGCCCCTTAAAAGTTTTGATCCAGATCAGGACCAACATTCTGATCTGGGTCCAAACTGTTTGCAAAGGTTACCGGCAGACCATAAAAGTCAGTGGTTGTCCATGAAATAAAAATGATTAAATGAGTATGGTCCATCGAAAGACATGGTAACAAGGGGGCATGGCCTGTTTCCCTTATGTACCTATATATAAGAAGCTTTCTCCTCTGAAACCATTGATCAGAATTAATTGAAAACAATTTGGCAGAAAGTCACTAGGTAATCCTCTACAAAAGTAGCTTAAGCAAATTTGACAGGTCAAATAATATGGCCGCCAGGTGGGCGAGCTTATCATGGTATAGAAAGCTTAAGTTTCCTGAAACCACTCATCAGAATTCAAAATAATTTGGCAGAAATGGTCACCTGGTGACCTACAAAAATAGCTTCAATGAATTTGAACTGTTGATAACATGTCACGGGGGAGGGAGCAACAAAACTCAGGTGAGCAAATCATGGTGACTTGGGCCTTTGGTTTTGTACATTGGGCATTAAAAAAAGAATGTTTATGTTTCCTTTTTTATCAAGGATCTGTTAAACAAATTAGTAGAGGAGCCAGTGTTCAAAAATGTCAAAAATAAGCATTTAGGTATGCCCCCTTTTTAGCAGAATTTTCACTTGTTTTATCCTTTAGTACATAGTATAGGCAGTATGAAACCAGATATTGCACTTAATTTAAGTCTTGCAAACATACCTGTAACAGTGTGTTTAATACGTTACCCCTCATTTTCTTAAAAACAAAAATATGTAATTAAGTCTATTTAGGTAGAAGTTGAAATTTTTAAATGAACAAAACATTTATGCAATCTGTAAGAACATGCTATTCTCTACACATATTGATGTTTTTAAAAGTTGTTTGGTTCTATTATAATGTCATTTACGTTACATTTTCAACTATACCCTTAAAATAATTGATATTTTGTTAAAAAGTTTCATTTGACAAAATAATCAATATGTGTTTAACTTCAAGATAACATGTATTTAAAAGAGCGTTAACTGACCATTTCAAAACTGCAAACAGATATGTTCTAACATAAATACTTTGTCAGTTATAAGCTGTTTAATTAGATGACCATAGATAAAACTTTATATAAGTTTAGAACCTCTTAAGTTTGAATATAAGCATGAAAATTTTCTGTTAGCTTTTAAACACCTTATGATAATTGTTTTGATATCACCGACTTTAGAGTAATACTTAACAACATTTCTGAGGTAAAGTATCATTTTGTTGTCCGATTTTCTATATGTAACGTATAAAACAGAGTTGAAGACAAACAAATATTGCTTAATAGCTTAAATTATACATCAATGGAAAATTTATTTCATTAAAAAAGGGGGAGGGGCTGTGTTTGATAGGTATAAAAAAGCATTTGTTCCAAAAGAAGAAGTTATCTGTACTAATTAGTCGACTGTGTATATGAGTTGTAACTTTTTCTTTTAAGTGATGGTATACTTCTTGACTTAAAAACAAAACACATTGTTTGCTAATTATCTATGTTATGTTATGCAATTTATAAACTTATAAAATGATAAGTCTGATGCAACATCTCAACTAGGATACATTCCCTTAAGCTTGTTCAGTCAAATTTGCTAAAGTAACATATATAACCATAAATAAACGAATTCTTTATCATGATTACATATTTGTCTCAACGGTTTTCCTTTTTCAACTGAGCCTGAAAACCTAAAACAAACTTATATTTTTGCACATGTTTTTTTTCTTTTGATTAAACAAAACAGTCTAATAAGCTATTCAGAAGCAGCCAAAGCTTTGTGTCGCACCTGTTCACACTCATCACAATATATAAAATAGTAAATAACATATCGGTTCTATCAAATCAGATTCATTTATGATAAAATATCTAAGAATTTCTGAAATGATGTGTGGATGTTGGAAACTATGTTGCTGTTCCTATTGGTTATGGGAGTTTTGTATCGGGCCTTTGTATTCTAATTTGTTTTTAGTTCAGCAATCATCTTGACAAAAAAGAGAGCTGGTTGCTTCAATTTAGTTATATTGTAGACATCTGTGTTCTGTGTCTCTTCCTAAAGGTGCAGTGGGTCAGTAAGGAGTCTGTGATTGTGACAGTTCCTAGTCAAGTTCACTTATAGAATGCAGACATTTGCTGGCAATCTAGACAGCATCACTCCTTTATGAATATATAAAATAAAATGTTGTTTACGTTACATTAGATTAAAGAAACATAATATTTGTTATCATTTATTCTTTAAGAGAGTGGCTCTGTTATGCAAATTGTTTAAGCCACATCTATTTATGCATATATCAGAACTCAGAAGCTGACTTTTAAATTTATTCTAGTTATGAACTTTAATTTCAGCTCATTTTTAACATGGCTTTCATTGTTTGATTAATGAAACTGATAGTCCTTTTAACTTAACACTACTAATTATTTGTCAAAGCAATGCAAACGTTAAAACTGAATAGGTTATTCAAAATGAATTATTGCCGTTAAAATTGGGGAAATCATCCCTAAGGATGGGTTTTACATTGCAAGGCAGTGATCATATCCAAGAGGTCTAGATTTCTTCAGTTGTAATATAGGATACCAAATGTACTTTATAAAATTTCAACAGATAGAAAATGTTTAAGGCAAATTTAACTACGACGCATTAAAATTACCGTTTAAAAGATTATTAACGTTAATCAGAATGTTGATAGGAATAGCAATATCTTAGAGTAAAAATAGCAGTCATAAGATCAAACTTAGCTTTAGCAATTAGTGCTAATATAGCTGATGTTAAGTTCTATCGTAATACCATAGCAGTCATTGGACCCCATTTTAAACAAACTGTTGCAGGAATCCTGTCAGTTGATTCCTTTTATGTTCGTTAAATAATAGATGAGTTGTAAACACATCAGGGTATAGAGACAAAAAGGCATACATTAAATTATCTTCTGTGCTAATAAAATAGTAATTATATGGACAATAGAGAAGGCACAATAGTTATATCATTACTTACACAAATGATAGATTTACATGTCATGCTAAGAAAATATTGTCTATGGCTCTTTTTATATCAACCGTCTGCATAAGAAATTGTATTTCTTTCGATTTGGAAAAGTATTATGATACATCTCAGATAGTGATAGCATTGTCTCTATTACCAATTGCACTATATGTAAGTATGATACAGCATAGTATTTGTTGAGCATACTATCTGAAAGTAATCTTTGAAAGAAGCATAAGTATGGATTTTGCTTTTATTACATGAACTATCAATTTACCATAAATATAGCATCGTTTAACAAGTTGGTACATGTTTTATGGGTATTAATTAGTTAGTTTTAAGGACTGAATGACGGTTGTTATGATTACTTATTATGAGTGTAGAAAATAAATAGTGTCCTGCTGAACAAAACAAACATTAAAGCAGATTCTATGACATATGCTGATAAGCTATATAGCTAAAAAGCAAACGTCTGCAAACATTCTGGTAATATGTTCAATCAAGTCCTATTCTGGAAAGTTGTTAGCTCAAGGTCCTGATTATCAAAATTTAATCAATACTAACAATGCAGAGGAGCTTTCCCAACTTATTAACATACATGTGTTTGTTTCTAAAGTATTAAAATGGTAATTTAGAATTAATGCTGTCCTGTTTCATGGCTTCACAAACGTGTAGAACCAGGCAACACAATGATTAAAGTAATGATCATTATATTTTGTTATATACGTTACCAACATAACTTTTTTCCAAAGCGGACACGCTGTAGATACTAGATATTATGACCTCAAGGATACCTATGGCGGGTGCTAAATCAGAGACAAAAATCATCACGATTTCCACAAACTTCAGTTTTGTTTCATATGACACCAATGAAGGTATCTTCAATGTTTCGCTTCTTGATTAGGACTTCTGCTTGGAATATCTTATATTTTTAGAAGTTTTAAGGTATATTTTGTGCCTTATTGCTTTGAATATAGCTGCTGTAACGAATAACTGTTTATATATTTGATGGCTTTTACAATGTGTGATGGATCTGACTATGTTACTGAGTGCTTTTTATTTATTCATTGAGCTGTTAACGGTGAACGAAAATGTCTTGTATATGTCATTTAATGCCATTTAATGCATAAAAAGAAGCAAATACATGGTAGTGGCACAGATTTTAAAGAATCATTTAAGCTTTTTGAAACAATTTAGTTATGAATCATAAATAGGTATCAATTATCCTATTTACATGATTCTTAAAACATATACTTAATGGCATTATGTGCTTTATTTTCAAGTTTTTCCCTTTAAACCAAAGATGATTTTGTTGATGTTGCATCTAATTCATATTAAATGTTTAAAAATACAATATTTCTAATCCATTTTTGAGCACTAAGATGATAGTCAAAATTATTTTCACCTACTAGCTGTTTGAACGCATATACACATAACATTGCACAATAATATTATTTTTAAAGAAAGTAACGTATATAACAGAACTTCCAGGTGCTTAAATTAATATTATTATTCTGCCATTAAGCTGCATCTAATAAATTATCAATCATAATGATATGTAAGAAAACGATGCAAATGATAATAACACTATACTAGGAGTTTCCTTTTTATCTAATAGTAACATATAAGACTTGGTTATTGCATGGTAAATGAACATGTTCATCAAAAGCTAACAGGCATTTTATAATATATAAAATAGCTAAGAAAATCTTTATGTACAAAAATCTCCCTCCACAAGTCTTTTGGCAACCCATGACAAAGTAAACAATAGTAATATATTTGAATGTAAGTAACGTATATAACAATTATGTAAGCTTAAGCCATTTAAACTTATTGTCAGTTTGGTGCTTTTAATTAAGTTACTGTAAATCACTATGCAGATAGTAGGAAATGTGACCTATCTGGTCTAAATAACTTTTCTTTTCAGTAATGTAGCGAATAGCCTACTACATGAAGCCTGCATGAGGGTAGCTATGGTTACCCCATAAATAAACATCTTTTGCAAGAATTAAATTTTGTGCAACATCTGTTTTCACACTTCTGAAACGCCATACTAACTGAGGATATAGTCTAAAATTCTGCTACTTTCCGGCCACTTTTTTCCAATTTTTGAATCCCTGGCTCCCCTACTAAATAAAAAAATGTCTATGTCTTTATTTTTAGAGATTTACATAACAGAGTTTAACTCTTTGCATTCTGAGTAACCCTAGAAAACCTCTGTACTATAACAGTGCAGTCATTGCATGGTGGTTGCAGTCGACGGGTGCACAGAATTGTGGACCTAACTGTAAGAAAGGGTTATATTTTGGTCAATATTTTACTTCTAAAAATATTCTTCGCTAATTATTATCACTTATTAATCCAGCTGTGTATCTTCTTAACGTTGAGTGATAGTAGAAAGTCTTTTTAACAGCTGTGCACTTGTCCACTGCAACCATCACACAATGACTGCGCTGTTTGAGTAATGTGGTTCACTAGCGTGATGCTTTTAGAGTCAAGTAAAGATTCTTGGAGGTATTGCACTTGATTTAGCCAAATAGCCCATTGTATACTAATGAATTCTTCCTTTTGGTTTGAAACAATAAGCTTGGGATAGTCTACTGTACATATCTAGGAATGTTGGATTATAATTTTCAAAAAAATATTGTATGTTTCTGTGTTAAGATTTTTTTGTATCTTTACAAATAGTGTAGACCCTGATGAAATGCAGCATAATGCTGCATTCATCTGGGTCTTTACTGTTTGCAAAAGTACTTGTTTAGCTGTTTCCCGAATACAAAGGGTTATGGCAATTATAATGTGACATCTAGATTTTGATCCCAAAAATAAAATCTTTAAATCTTTACATGCTGGGTAATTTTTTCATGATTTTTGTCATCTGCTGACTTTTTTCAAAATCAACTTTTTCAAAAAAACTATTTCAGAACACTCTCAGAGTGTCAAACATTTTGGATGGATATCAGGCCCAAAGTCACGTTCAAACTGTTTGCAAAACTCAGAAGCGAGCGGAAGACAAAATACGCTGCTGGCAGGCAAATCTTAAATGTTTGGTTCAGCAACTGTTTGCAAAAGTATATTATTGTCAGTTCATAGATATATGAGAATCATTGTAAACAAAAAGTATAAACTAATCCAGGTAATGGGTACTTTTTACAGGTATATTACATTTACTGCCCTAAACTGCAGTAAACCGGGCCGCATAGAGCAGTCGGTAACGTGTCTGATGACAGATGCCGCCTGACTGCAGATCCAGGGGTCGCGAGTTCGATCTTGGCCTGGTCCCATACTTTCCTGGAGATTGATCATGAAATTATTATTCTCCTCCTTTCAGCTGATTCATTCAAGAAGGGTTGTTGTCAGTTACAAGAGAATTAACTGGTTAACTGCCCAGGAAAGAACTGACCGTACCCCCATGACTAGCTGTTGACTGGGACGTGAAGCAACAAAACAAACTAAACTGCAGTATGATATTTACCGTCATTTACCTGTTTCTATGAAAAATAGTATAGTCCGATTATCTTGCATCTTTGAACTGACAGTTTTTGGTGAAACATGTAGATTGTCTTATCGTAAACAGCACTCTGCTCCTTCCCTGGGAGCACAGTGGCTCAGTGGTAGAGTGCTTGTCTAGGATCGAGAGGTTGTGGGTTCGATCCTCATTGGCGTCACTGCATTGTGTCCTTGAGCAAGACATATTAATCCTTGCTTAGTACTGGTTCAACTCAGGAAGACGTGTCTCCACATTCCCGAAAAATTGATTACTGGGATGTAAAGAATCAAATCAAACAAACAAAAGCTCTTTCTCTGGAACCCTATGTCAGAGTCGTAGATCAGTCGTGTTAATTACTCTTTTCTTTCTCAGGACTTTAGTTATTAAAGAGTGTGTAACTAAAGTTTAATTTTCTTATTTCTCAACCAAAATCTATGTTGTGGGTACTCGAAAGAATCATCTCAATGAGACAGTTCTTTTGAGCACCCAAAACATATGTTAAAATTGATAGGAAAGAAAATTTTTACAATTTTACGCTGAAATATTTTTGTTTACTTTCTGATGGATTTTCCCATGTATGTTCATTTTAACTGTTTGGAATTGTCCAGTTTATATTTTAAAGGGTCAATGTGACAGAAGATTGGTTTTATCTTAGCAAACGGTGCAGGCCCTGATGAAATGCCATCTTATGTGACAGTTGACCTGGGTCTCCACTGTTTGATAAAGTACCTTCCCTGGAACCCTATGGTTTGATTGATTGTCCAGTTTGTATTCTTAAGGGTCAATGCATCTCTGTCACCGAAGATTGTAATTATCTTAGCAAACAGTGCAGACCCCGATGAAATGCCATCTTCTGGGTCTTCAAGTATGTGAAGTTTCATGAAAATAAAATCCTCAAGAAATAGAGAAATCACTCTGTAGTTTACTGATACACGTAAATCATGGTCTAGTTGCGAATTTTTAACATCGCAAATATGTCTTTAACCGCTATTCGCGAAAATAAAATTCTGGCCAAAATTTCCTGATTAACAGTATAATTATGGGCAGCCACCAGACAAAACCTGTCTTCGAGGTTCCGAAAAAGTGAGGCTCAAACCAGTCTCCTCAGCTACAGAGAATAGCTAGAAGATTGACATTGCGCTTGTAGCAAGTTTAGGTATGATACTTTCCAAAAAAAGAATAACAAAGGCGCTGTGCAGTCTGTGTAGATGTGCAGGCTGATCTGCACCTTTGTTGTTCATAAACCCAAAAGACATCTTGCTTCTAGGCCCATATTGTTGTAATATACAGGCCCCCAGATAAGATTGTGTACTGGATTTTTTTTTCTTATTTCTCAAACAAAACATATGATGTGGGTACTCAAAAGAACCGTCTCAATGTTACAGTTCTTTTGAGCACCCAAAACACATGTTTAAATTTATAAGTAAGGTTTAAGGTGCACAGAAAATCCTTATCTGGACCTATGAATATACGTTTGTTGACTGGTAAAATTTGTTGTAACTTTAACTTCTGGTATAATTGTCTCCGGACATTAGTCGAAGGAGACTACTGTAAATTTGGAAATTTTTGTTAGGGTTTTATTATCGCATAAAGATTGCGGATGCGCAGTTTCCTGAAAATAAAACCCCTGCAAGATGTTGAAATCACTACATGTATGTTGTCTACTGATGTAGGTAAATCCTGTCATAGTCGCAATTTTTTAATTGGCAAATATGTCTTTTAATGCTATTTGCAACAATAAAATTCTTGCGAAAATTTCCGAATTAATAGTATTAAAATGGATTCTTCCATATGTCCATCATTCCTTACCACAATTAGCACAATGAGTGGGTACTTTGTGAGTACAACTCCTCTGACAGTTTTATTCTGATCTTTTTGAAAATTGGTTGATGGTTTGTTCATATGTAGTTTGGACATTATCTTTAATTTTTTAGCTCAAGGTGAGCTTTTGTGATCGTAGGATGTCCGTTGATCGTCGGTCCAGCATCTGTCAATAATTTCTTCAAACCAAATCTCCTCCTTTACCACCTTGTAAAATTTTACCAAACTTCACAGGATTTATTCTTAGCTGGTCCCCTTTGAAAGTTGCTAAAATATTTCCATTCCATGCACATATCTGGTTGGCATGGTAACCAAAAGGAAAACTTTTAAAAAACCTTGGGTGACCCTCTACCAAGATTGCTAAAATAAGTTTGATCTGTTGAAAAACATGGCCACCAGGAGGCGGAGTCAACTTTTCCTTTGTATATACATGTATTGGGAAAACATAACAAAGTGCTCAAAAACTACTGGGCTAATTTGAGGTGGTTTTTCAGTTTTATTGACGGTGTGCCGCGGCCCCAGCGCATAATTGCATATAAAGTGCATGCGACACACCCAGTTTTGTGCACCCACTGAGGCTTTTAAGGAGGAATTCTGGCTATAGCCCGCCATTATCCTACGTCTGTCCGTATTTAATAAATATGTGGGGCATTATTAGTTTGAATTTTGACAATGTTCTAAAGCAGGCTTCAATCTTGTAGGGATCGACATGACAATTCTGTCTGCACAGTGCCACCCCTACTGTTCCTGAATATATAAGTTATTTTTCCTCCTGGAAGGGCAAGGAGATTTATTAATGTTTGTTTTAGTTTGCAGCTCCCCTAATGGTGAGCTGTACGCTGAAGAATGGGAAAACATAACAAAGTCCTCAAGAACTACTGGGCTATTTTGAGAATGGCACAGTCTATTTTATAGCCTAGTATTACCTGTCACATTTTGGCAGATGGAGCCTTTTATCTAAGGAGGAAAGCTCATCTGGAAATTGTCTTGCTCTCAAAACAAGACAGAGGAGGGCCATGTTGAGCTCAGGCCCTGTATCCTCACTGCACTTAGCATGGAGTAGTTCTAAGGTCATCATAATCTTATTATGAAATTTTATCTGGATGTTATGGCTTGTCTTTTTATACCAATAGTTTGTGTTTTTTACATGAAAGGGAAACAGGAGGACAGAATTGCAGTAAAACTTCGCCAATTCATTGTTTGGGAAATTGACCCATATTTGTCAATTTCATATCAAGTCAGGTCAGAGTTGCCTACAAAGTCACAGAAAAGTTAGTTTAGTGTTGTGAGATATATGTATGGTAACTTCTGCTACTGGTACCATGTAGCCCAGTACTACCTGTCACATTTGGACAGAGGAAGGCCTCTCTGGACGTTGTAATGTTTTCAAAACAAATTGAGGAGAACAAGGTTGAGGCGAGGCCCTGTATAATATAAGCCAGTGCATGAGATTTCCAACAATGTGGCATTTTTACATGTGTAGATTCAGATGAGCCTCTGCAGCCTCCTTTTAAGCTTAGAAACTCCAAATGGTGTTCAGTCAGTAGTTTAACAATCATAGGATATTCAAGCGACAAGCAAAGGCTCTGATCAGACGGCACGTATGCGCAGGCTGATCTGAGGCTTTGCTCCTCGCACATATTTATTGTTCGAAATCTCATGCTCTGGCTCATATAATAAGCCTACTGCTCTTAGAATCGAGTAATCCTATCTACCATTCCAAACTGGAAAGGTGCTGCTAAGCCAACTATTGATGAAGCTTGCCAATATAAGTCATCATGCTTTCTGTGGACAAGCTGAGGACCATGCAGGAGTTCAATGGTCCCAGAAGGACCTCATCACCTTATAATAGCTGCCTACTCATAGCTTTGATATCTGCAGCTGATGCAAGACCACTGACGTCTTTGTCAGGAAATGCTAATGGAACACATCTCCATTGTGAAATGGGCAGACCATTTGATAGTGTGACCTAGTGAGGACTGTCATGTATTTTGATATCACTTGTGGAACAAGGTGGCACATTGGCACTAGGGATACAAACTATACCAATGTTCTGATTACTCTGAAGGCTGGTGAAGTCTAGGAATCTATGTTGGCACGTCCCTGACTGTGTCCACCGTCTGGACAAGCATATCATCTAGGCTATTCTACAACAAGGTTTTTGAGCCTGTTGTTGCATTTTCATTGAGGTCTTTATACCTGCTGTATACATGTAGCTGAGGAAGCTATCAAAGTTGTTTGGAAAGCACTGCACCTGGTTTAGCTAAAGGGTGACAATTGGCTCTTGCCTTTACAATGGTCAGGAGCTTAAAGTTTGTGATTAATAATGTAATCTCTGTTCCTGTTTTCAAATGTTCCTGTTTTTCATTGTTCTGTTTCCAGTGTTTCTGTTTCTCTGTTCCTAGTTTTAAATGTTCCTGTTTCCCATTGTTCCTGTTTCAAATGTTCCTGTTTTCAGATGTTCTTGTTTTCAGATGTTCCTGTTTTCAGATGTTCCTGTTTTCCTGAGTTTCTGTTTCTCTGTTTCTGCTGTCAGAACGCTGAGGCCCGTAGGAGTAGGTTGTGTTGATTGGTACTAAAACGGTTGAATCGTGGAGTTACCTCTGGGAGAAGACCGGGTATAGTCTGGTCCATAGCGACATTCAGGTATGCACTTACCATATGAGACAGGACTGAAACGCCAGGGATACCAAGGTTAGTTCCTTAAAGACAGCTGACTAAAGAGATAGGACTGGATTGTTCCTGTAATCAATTAGAAGATTTTTTTCTTTCAAGATGATCCTGTTTGTCATCATCATTCCAGTTTTCAGATGTTTCTGAGTTCTGTTCCACTTTTCAGATGTTCCTGTTTTCAGATATTCCTGTTTTCCGTTGTTCCTGTTTTCCATTGCTCCTGTTTTCCCGTTTTCCAATGTTCCTGTTTCCAGATGTTCCTGTTTTCCAGATGTTTCTGTTTTCTATTGTTCCCATTTCCAGTGTTCCTGTTTCTCTGTTCCTGTTTTCAGATGTTCCTGGTTTCCATTGTTCCTTTTTTTCAAATAGATTTTCTTTCTTTCAAGATGATCCTGTTTGTCATCATCTTTCCTGTTTTCAGATGTTGTTGTTTCAGATGTTCCTGTTTTCAGATGTTCCTGTTTTCCAGTGTTCCTGTTTCTCTGTTCCTGCTGTCAGAACGCTGAGGCCCGTAGGAGTAGGTTGTGTTGATTGGTACTAAAACGGTTGAATCATGGAGTTACCTCTGGGAGAAGACCGGGTATAGTCTGGTCCATAGCGACATTCAGGTATGCACTTACCATATGAGACAGGACTGAAACGCCAGGGATACCAAGGTTAGTTCCTTAAAGACAGCTGACTAAAGAGATAGGACTGGATTGTTCCTGTAATCAATTAGAAGATTTTTTTCTTTCTAGATGATCCTGTTTGTCATCATCATTCCTGTTTTTTAATGTTCCTGAGTTCTTGTTTTCAGATATTCCTGTTTTCCAGATATTTCTGTTTTCCTTTTCCCAGTTTTCAGATGTTCCTGTTTTCAGATGACCCTGTTTTCAGCTGTTCCTGTTTCAGATGTTCCTGTTTTCAGATGTTCCTGTTTTCATATGTTCTTGTTTTCATATGTTCCTGTTTTCCAGATATTTCTGTTTTCCTTTTCCCAGTTTTCAGATGCTCCTGTTTTCAGATGTTCCTATTTCATATGTTCCTGTTTCAGATGTCCCTGTTATCATATGTTCCTGTTATCATATGTTCCTGTTTTCAGATGTCCCTGTTTTCATATGTTCTTGTTTTCATATGTTCCTGTTTTCCAGATATTTCTGTTTTCCTTTTCCCAGTTTTCAGATGTTCCTGTTTTCAGATGTTCCTATTTCATATGTTCCTGTTTCAGATGTCCCTGTTATCATATGTTCCTGTTTTCAGATGTCCCTCTTTTCAGATGACCCTGTTTTCAGATGTTCCTGTTTCAGATTTCCTGTTTTCAGATGTTCCTGTTTTCATATGTTCTTGTTTTCATATGTTCCTGTTTTCAAGATATTTCTGTTTTCCTTTTCCCAGTTTTCAGATGTTCCTTTTTTCAGATGTTCCTATTTCATATGTTCCTGTTTCAGATGTCCCTGTTATCATATGTTCCTGTTATCATATGTTCCTGTTTTCAGATGTCCCTGTTATCAGATGTTCCTGTTTCAGATGTTACTGTTTTCAGATACTCCATGTTTTTCAGTGTTCCTGTTTGTCTGTCCTGCTGTTTTATCAAGACTGTTCCAGAGATTTTAGTTTGTGAGACATTTAGTGGGAGTTCCTTAGCCTACAACCTGCGTCATTGCCTTGTCTTGCTAGACTACCCACAGGGTTAAATATGAACACACAAATGTGTATTTGAGGCTTCAAATTAAGTCCACTGAGGGCAATTCAGATAACACAAGTGTGGAGAGTTCTGTGGAGTTGGCAATTGTTGATTTTGGTTTTTGATATTGACCTATTATTTGAGACAAAATCCTGCCCTTCTTAACTAGAAAACAGCATTGAAATCCAAATGGGGCCCCATTTCAATGCTGATAGCCGCTGACATGGTCAGGAAGGTCACAAGAGAGAAGGGTTAATCCAGAAACCAAAGTTGGCAGTAGCACTGAGCAGTTCTCTTCAAAGTCCCTTTGTCTGTATTGGTCTTAGTGGGCCAAACCTTGCTGCAAATGACACTCAGTTTGTGTGAGCATACTAAGTTGCAAATGTTTTACCCTGAGGGCAAGCTGCCAAGGCAAAGCACTAGTCCAAGTATGTAGCCAGGCTCTGTCACAGTATGTATTACCATTGTAACTGCAAGAGTTTTTGCCATCTTTTGGCTAGACTAGGTTTAGAGCTACCAGGATGGCATTGATAGCTATTTCATCCAAGAGATCTTGCATATGACAGGCATACAGATTTCTATGTGTGTTCAGCTTTCAGGCTTGGAAATCCTGGTGTATATTTGCCTGGATGAGGTACTGGTTTAGCCAGTTACATAGTCAGGGAAATGGAGATCACTAGTTTTCTGGACCTCCTAATCTTGAAGGTCAACATAACCTTGATATGCAGTTTCATCTGAAGGTTATGGCTTGCCGCCTTTGTACCAGTTTGCAGTGATACTAATAAAGTTTTTTCTGGATAAGCATTCGACAGATATACTCGTCATATGAAGAGCCAATTTGACTGTGCAGAAGCCTTAGTGTTTACTGGTGTTTTCATAAAGGACAAAAGAGTAATCCTGATTTGTAAAAGCTTATGATGATGTAGTCATAGACCACCCCTTACATTTAAATTCTTGAAGGGAGATGAAGAACTGGGAATCAGATTTCTAAATTGTGAGCTGTAACATCGAAAGACATTGCATGGTAGTCCTCATATAAGCTTACTTAGGATATGTGGTTGGTTTGGAAGGAATTAAATGTAGGAGATGGTTACCTGGATGGCACTGCTTGAAAAAAACAGCTGCACTACACCTGTTTGTATCAGAACAGATAGTATGTGGATTGTCCTAGACTTGTTTGTGCTGCATCCCTCTTGGGCCTGCACTGTTTGTCAAAGTACTCTTCACAGATTTTGAGTAAAAAAGTCAAAGCCATGGTGGAGCAAAGGTTGCAGTAAATATGCACCTATTCATTGTTTCTAAAATTGTCCCATATTTGTCAATTCCATGTAAAGTCAGGTCAGAGCTACTTTTAAAAGTCACAGAAAAGTTAGTTAAGTGTTGTGAGATATTTGTGTGGTAACTTCTGCTACTGGTACCATGTAGCCCAGTACTACCTGTCACATTTGGGCAGAGGAAGGCCTATCTGGACGTTGTCATGTTTTCAAAACAAAGCTGAGGAGAACAAGATTGAGGCGAGGCTCTGTAGCCTACTACCATTCCAAATGGGAAAGGTGCTACTAAGCCAACTATTGAAGAAGCTTGCTGATAAAAATCATCATACTTTTCTGTGGATAAGCTGAGGACCATGCAGGAGTTCAGTGGTCCCAGAAGGACCTCACCACCTTAGAATAGCTGCCTACTCATAGCTTTGGTATCTGCAGCGGATGCAAGACCACCCACTTCTTTGTCAGGAAATGCAAATAGAACACATCTGCATTGTAAAACGGGCCATCATGACATAGTGTGACCTAGTCAGGGCTTTGCTAGAAGAGCTGTCATGTATTTTGAAATTACTGCAAGAATAAGGTGGCACAGTAGCACCAGGGATACAAATTATACCATCTAGATTAAGCTGCACAACAATGTTCTGTTTACTTTGAAGGCTGGTGAAGTCTTGAAAACTATGGGTTGCCACATCCCTGCCTGTGTCCGCTGTCTGGACTGCCGTCTCAGCTAGGCAATTCTACACCGAGATTTTTGAGCCTGTTGTTGCATATGCGTTGGGGTCTGTATACCTGCTATGTGCAAGAACTTGTGGCTGAAGCAGCTACCAAAGTTGTCTGGAAAGCACTGCACCTGGTTTTGCTAAAGGGTGACAAAGGGCTCTTGCCTTTACAATTGTGAGACATTCAGGTGCTACTTTGCCAACTATTGAAGAAGCTTGCTGATAAAAATCATCATACTTTTCTGTGGATAAGCTGCACGCTTAGGGATGTCTGTTACAACGCAAGGTGGTTCTGGACGACAGTACGTTACGGGTTCCAGACGAAATACTTCTAAATATAGGTTTGTGCTATTGAATGTGTATCGTTTTCAGAAGACTTAAGACACAATAAACCGCAAGCATCTTATTTTGTCTTTGTTTATTTGTCCACGACACTTATCTAATCTTAATCAATCCTGTAGAGCATGGCAACTGTATCCAGTTAACGCGTATATGATACATTACTATTCTTGAAACTGTATTTTACTACTACACATGTCCTCATATCCTTATTTAGCACTTTCACGTTCGTTTTCTTTGAACATTTTATGACTTGATGTGATTAGACATTGCATTGTCCATCACATAGACCAAGAAAGAACTT
Source organism: Loripinus fragilis (assembly GCA_964019695.1). NCBI lineage: Eukaryota > Metazoa > Mollusca > Bivalvia > Lucinida > Lucinidae > Loripinus > Loripinus fragilis. The sequence continues at coordinate 68,344,184 of OZ026526.1, forward strand.
TCTTATCAGTCTGCGTACATTAGAAAAACGCGTTTTTAAAACCAAAACGAATGTACTGCAGTCATTTATTCCATGTTACAGATGTGTAACGACTGCAAATATTTTGTAACAGGTTATTGTCGACAGCATAGCAGGTGGAGACGACAGTGATGGATTTATTAAATAAATTTTACACGGAAGAATCTTCTGTTTTGACAGAGGGTGGAATGTCATTTACCCTGTACGAGAATACGAATATGGCCAATACTTGGACTATGTACTGTTATTTCGAGATGCGCACGACTTGACACCGTGGCCTTGTGCTTAGCGTGTCAGACTTTGGAACCAGAGGACCAGGGTCGATTCCAGGGTGGGCACTTATAATTTTTTTTTTCTCTTTCTTTTTTCCTCATTTAATGCAAAATTACTTCTTACAAGAAATATGGAATTATATAAATGACAAAAAATACACTCCTTAAATTTTTTAATTGAATTATCCTCGAAATTTGTAGGGGTGGGGATAACTTTGGCCCTCCTGCAAGATAATTAGTCTGGTGACCCCAATTTTTTTCCTTTTTAGGACATGAACTGATAACAATAAATAAGATTTTTAATGGCAGATTTTTTATATATAATTTACTCCAAAAATTGAAATCCTTTTATGGGGGAATAACCAAAATATATCATACAGTATCTTGACATGGCTTGGGAAAACAAATACATTTTTACATTTTCTAGAAAGCTTGAAGGCCATGAGCAATAGATGGCGATTACAAACATTTTAACTTGATATTAAGGACTTGGATTATTTTCAGAAAATTTGTAAAATAATAAAAACTTTCATGTGAGATTATGAAAAATTGAGTGTGGTGACATATCCTTTTTATCTCATAAATTGACAGTTCATACATAAAACAAACTGTATGCAAACAATTAAAAAGATTTTAATGTGGGAAGCATTACCCGCAATTGCCCTTAATAAGCTCCAGGTCTGACAAAGTGTAAGTCACATATCATACATGGTCAAATAAAATAACGTTTTAAGCGTACCAAAGCTGAAGGCTCCAAGGTGAGCTAATAGTATACAAATCACTCCAGCCTCCATCCGTGTGTCTGTTCGTCAACATTTTCAAACATCTCCTTTGAAACCACAATGTCAATCAAATTGATATGGAGACTCCTTAGGATGGAGGAAAGAAAGTTATTCAAATGATCTTAAATTGCATTTAAGCCCCCACCCCCATTGCTTAGACTGCTGTCCGTTCTGAGGCAGTGATTCTCTTGTTGTTGATCTATTGTTTAATGTACTTCTCATTATGCAGGCTCTGTGTTTGTCTTTGTTTTGGTATGCATTACTTTGCGCCCTTCCTAGTTTTGCAATCATCTTGAAGAGGAAGGGAGGGCTGGTAGCTTTGCTTTTATTGTCTTACGAATATCTTGTTACTGTAAATGTTCAGTGGCTTTTCCTCATGATGTAGTGGGTTGGTCTGGAGTTTATGATTGTTGTATTTCCTGATTATACTCTCTAACTTCTTGGTCTTTTGACCAAGATGCCTTCATGCTCAAATAAGGTAACATCCCTTTTAAATATTCTCTGAAACCAGAAGACTAAAATGCCACCAATCCCATATATGGTATTAACCTTTAAATTATTCTGATTACCTGGGGCTTGGTATGCACGTTCGATGGAAGGTAGCACAATGCTGAACTACTTCTTCAGGCGTTGAATAGGTTGTGGAGCAGTATTTACATCTACTCAAGTGTTCATGAAAGAAAGAAAATGTCGTCTCACATCTGTTACAGAAAAATTGACGTCGTCTATTGCCTGTTACACAGTCGTCTCTAACCAGTAACATTAGAAAAATCAAATTATGAGGTTTTCAGTTTTCTTTTAAGAAGGACATGTTAAAATTGACTGAAAAATTATGTGAGATCTATTGTCTGGCCATTTATGCTTATTTAATGATGAGAACGCAAGTAATTAATCACAAATTACACATTTCTGAAGTTTCTTTTCCAGACCAGATGTTTTACATTTTAGCTACAAATATCCATGGGTTTTGTACTTCTAATGTTAAACTCACAGACACTTATATTACTGGAATTATTTAAAATAGCCAAACACACTATATTATCATTTTCTGCGACGTCTGTGTCGGTTGCCCCTTTCCACTGTCGTCCAGAACCCTAAATCTGTCATCTAAAACCCGTTACCTGTCGTCCAGCACAGGTAAGCAGTCGTCATGGGCCCGTAACGAATTGTCGTCCAGAACCACCTTACGTTGTAACTGACATCCCTAAGCGTGAGCTGGGGACCATGCAGGAGTTCAGTGGTCACAGAAGGACCTCACCACCTTGAATTGCTGCCTACCCATAGCTTTGGTATCTGCAGCGGATGCAAGACCATCCACGTCTTTGTCAGAAAATGCTAATGGAACACATCTGCATTGTGAATTGGGCTATCATGGCTTAGTGTGACCTAGTCACGGCTTTGCTAGAAGAGCTGTCATGTATTTTGATATCACTGCAAGAATAAGGTGGCACAGTGGCACCAGGAATACAAACTATATCATCTAGATTAAGATGCACAACAATATTCTGCTTACTTTGAAGGCTGGTGAAGTCTTGGAATCTATGGGTTGCCACTTCCCTGCCTGTGTCCGCTGTCTGGACTGCCGTCTCAGCTAGGCAATTCTACACCAAGATTTTTGAGCCTGTGGTTGCATATGCAATGGGGTCTGCATGCCTGCTATGTGCAAGAACTTGTGGCTGAAGCAGCTACCAAAGTTGTCTGGAAAGCACTGCACCTGGTTTTGTTAAAGGGTGACAAAGGGCTCTTGCCTTTACAATTGTGAGACATTCAGTGGGAGAATTTAGCTGCCAACCTGGACCAGTGTATTCTCTTGTCAGACTACCCACAGGGTTAAATATTTGTGAGCTGCTATGAACACACAAATGTGTATTTGAGGCTGCAAATTTGGTCCACTGAGGGCAATTCAGACAACACAACTTTGGGGAGACCTGTTGAGTTGGCAATTGTTGATTTTGGCTTTTGATATTGACCTATCATTTGTGACAAAATCCTGCTCTTGTTAACTAGAAAACAGCATTGAAATCCAAATGGGGCCCCATTTCAATGCTGATTTCGACTGACATGGTCAGGAAGGTCACAAGAAAGAAGGGTTAATCCAGAAACCAAAGTGGGCAGTAGCAATGAGCAGTTCTCTTCAAAGTGCCTTCGTCTGTATTGGTCTTAGTGAGCCAAACCTTGCTGCCAATGACACTCAGTTTGTGTTAGCATACTAAGTTGCAAATGTTTTACCCTGAGGGCAAGCTGCCGAGGCAAAGCACTAGTCCAGGTATGTAGCCAGGCTCTGTCACAGTATGTAATACGATTGTAATTGCAAGAGTTTTTTGCCATCTTTTGGCTGGACTAGGTCTAGAGCTACCTAGATGGCATTGATAGCTATATCATCCAAGAGATCTTGCATATGGCAGGCATACAGATTTCTATGTGTGTTCAGCTTTCAGGCTTGGAAATCCTGGTGTATATTTGCCTGGATGAGGTACTGGTTTAGCCAGTTACATAGTCAGGGCAATGGAGATCACTAGCTTCCTGGACATCCTAGTCTTGAAGGTCAACATAACCTTGATATGCAGTTTCATCTGAAGGTTATAGCTTGCCTCCTTTGTACCAGTGTGCCACCAAATTCATGCAGTGATGCTAAAATGGGTTCTTCTGGATAAGCATTAGACAGATATACTCATCATAGGGCGAGCCAATTTGACTCAGCAGAAGCCTTAGTGTTTACTGGTGTTTTTATAAAGGACAAAAGAGTCATCCTGATTTGTAATTGCTTTTGATGCTGTAGTCATAGACCACCTCTGACATTTACATTCTTGAACGGAGATGAAGAACTGGGAATCAGATTTCTGAATTGTGAGTCTTTGCCATGAAAGACATTGCATGGTAGACCTCATATAAGAGCTCTCAAAGACTTACTTAGTATATGTGGTTGGCGTGGAAGGAATTAAATGTAGGTGCTGGTTACCTGGATGACATTGCTTGAAAAAACAGCTGCACTACACCTGTTTGTATCAGAACACAAAAAAGTAAGCTAAGTGTTGTGAGATATGTGTGTGGTAACTTCTGCTACTGATACCATGTAGCTCAGTAACCTGTAACATTTGGGCAGAGGAGGGCCCATCTGGATTTTGTCTTGTTTTCAAATCAAAACCTAGGAGAACAAGGTTAAGGTGAAGCCATGTTGCCTACAACCATTCCCAAACTGGAAAGGTGCTGTTAAGCCAACTTATTGTAAAAGCTTGCTGATAAAAATCATGCTTTTCTGTGGATAAGCTGAGGACCATGCAGGAGTTCAATGGTCCCAGAAGGACCTTATCAGCTTAGAGAATAGCTGCCTACCCATAGTATGAAGATGGAGCAACAGCAAGGAATACAAACAGACAATTTGGCAGCAGCAGGAAGTATATTGCCCAGAGAGGTGATTCGCAGGATTCAAATAATTTTACTATTGGTTCCCCTTAAATACACAGCCAGGGTGGGCATTTGGTGCACAGTTTTCACTGGTGATTGGCATTTTCTGTATTAAGTGCAGCTTAGCAATAGGAAGATAATCACACAAATGATACATTGCTCCTAGTAAATTACATATAATTTGGCATAGATTCTATTCATATTTATTTCTTCTTACCATGCACTACCCCTCTTTAACTTATTTCATGCTGCTACCATATGTCTTTAAAATGGCTACTTCAGTCCATGTATTTCCAACTGCTTGATTATGTCTATTTAGTTTTTCATTCTACTTTAAAATTCTTGCTGCCCTCTCTTCATCACTCCAGACCTGCTCTATTTCTTATTTTCCCTTACTGCTCTTAGTTTAATTCCCCATTGCTACTCTTCATCTACTTATTTCTCATAGCTGCTCCTTGTCTTCTTTTTTCCAACTACTGATTTCTTTTTATTTCTCATTGCTGATCTTGTCTTATTTCTTACTGCTGATTTCTTTTTATTTCCCATTGCTGATCTTAGTCTTCTTCCCACTGCTGATTTTTGTTCTAATTGCTGATCTTTTCACACAAAAGTTCCTCATAAGGCCCTCTACCAAACAATATATATGATCGATTGGTCTATATTCAAAATAATTACATACAAATGTATCTCATTAATATTCCATGTTCCTCAATATTGCTCACTACCAAAGTTGCTCAATGATTCCTTATATTGCCCACTACCATTTTCCTTAACAAAAGTGCCTCACGGGCTAAGAATTCAGGTGAGCGATTCAGGGTCATCATGGTCTTCTTGTTTCAAAATTAGTTTTTTATAAAAAATTTCTTTCAGAACACTATCAGTGTCAAACAGCAGTGGCGATCCAGAGGGGGCTGCAGGCAGTTTGCATGAACTCCCCCCCCCCCTCATCTTTCAGACCAAATTATTTCATTTAAGAAAAATAAGGTAAAATTAGCAAACTGAACCTTTCTATCTGAATTCATGCTTTACAGAAATCCTGGACCTGCCCCTGAACGGTTTGGATCCTGATCAGGATAGACAGTCTGACCTGGGTCCAAACTGTTTGCAAAGGTTACCAGCAGACGACAAATGTCGCCGCTAGTCCATGAAATAAAATGATTTCTTAAGATTTTCAAAATCAGATTTTTTTTATATGATTTATTCTAATAATAAATTCCTATTTTCGAGGAATTGGCAAAACTCGTCATGCAGTATCTTGACACAGCTTGGAGTAACAAAGTAACATGCAAATTTTCTAGAAAGTTTGAGGTCATGAGTAATAATTTAAGTTAAAAGAAAGAAGCTTTTAAAACTTTAAAAATATTCTCCTGAAACCACTCATCAAAATTCAGAATATATGCGCAGATTTGGTCACTGAGTGACCTTCTATGAAAATAGCTTAAAATGAATTTGGTCCATCGAAGGACATGGCCGCAAGGGTGCGTGGCCTGTTTCCCTTATTTACTTATATTAGAAGCTATCTCCTCTAAAACCAATGGGCTGAATTGAAAACAATTAGGCAGAAACAGTCACAAGGTAATCCTCTACAAAAGTAGCTAAAATAATTTGACCCTTCAAAAATATGGCAGCCAGGTGGGCGACCTTATCGTGGTAGTATCGAAAGCTTAAATTTCCTGAAACCACTCATCAGAATTCAAAATAATTTGGCAGAAATGGTCACCTGGTGACCTACAAAAGTTGCTTCAATGAATTTGATCTGTTGATAACATGTCACGGGGGGAGGGAGCAACAAAACTCAGGTGAGCGAATCATGGTGACTTGGGCCTTTGGTTTTGTACATTGGGCATTAAAAAAAAGAATGTTTATTTATTTTTCCTTTTTTATCAAGGATCTGTTAAACAAATAAAAAAATGTAGTTCTTAGGTCTGTCAATGTCTTTATGAGGTTTAGGCAATTATAATTTGAAATAAAGATTCTGATCTTTAAATCTTTGCATGCCAGGTAATATTTTATGATTTTTGTCGTCTGCTGACTTTTTTTCAAAATTAACTTTTTCAAAAAATTCTTTCAGGAACACTCTCAGAGTGTCAAACATTTTGGATCCAGATCAGGCCTGAAGTTATGTTCAAACTGTTTGCAAAAATCAGCAGCAGACGACAAAATTCGCTGCTGGCAGGTAAATGTTAAATGTTTGGTAGACAGCAGCTGTTTGCAAAGGTATATTATTGTTGGTTCAAAGATAATATGTGAATCGTTGTAAACATAAAATATAGTCTAATCCAGGTAATGGGTACATTATACAGGTATTTATCATTTACTGTCCCAAACTGTACTGTAAGCCCAATGTTTACTGTCGTCGCCCTGGGCCCTGTCACCTGTTAAACTAACGGTACCGGGAGCCAACTCACGACGGTAAACATTGACGGCATTATAGTATGATTTCTACCGTTATTTACCTGTTTCTATACCTGTTTCTATAATAGTATAGTCCTATTATCATGCATCTTTGAAGCGACAGTGATGGCTGAAACAGTGGATTGTCTTATTGTAAACAGCACTGCTCCTTCCCTGGGGAGCGCTGTGGCTCAGTGGTAGAGTGGTTGTCTTGAGATCGAGGGGTTGTGGGTTCAATCCTCATCGGCGTCACTGCATTGTGTCCTTGAGCAAGACATATTAATCCTTGCTTAGTACTGGTTCAACTCGGCAAGACCTGTCTCAACATAACTGAAAAATTGTTAACTGGGACGTAAAGAATCAAATCAATCAAACAAAAGCTCTTTCTCTGAAACTCTATCTCAGAGTCGTAGGTCAGTTGTGTTAATTACTCTTTTCTTGATCAAGACTTTAGTTGAGAGTGTGTAACGAAAATTTAATTTTCTTATTTCTCAACCAAAACATATGTTGTGGGTACTCAAAAGAACCGTCTCAATGAGACGGTTCTTTTGAGCACCCAAAACATATGTTGTAATTGATGGGTAAGAAAAAAATTTACAATTTAAGCTGAATTTTTTTGTTTATCTAAACCTGTGCTTTCTGATGGATTTTCCCATGTATGTTGATTGAAACAGTTTGAGCCGTGACACGTGATTTCCAACAAAGTGGTATTTTGACAAGTGTAGATTCAGATGAGCCTGTGCAGCCTCCTTTTAAGCTTAGAAACCTAAAATGAGGTTCGGTCAGTAGTTTAACAGTCATAGATTATTTAAGCGACCAGCAAAGGCTCTGATCAGTCTGCGCTTCTGCGCAGGCTGGTCTGAGCCTTTAATGGTCGCACATACCAAATTGTTGGAAATCTCATGACACGGCTCATATGGAATTGTCCAGTTTGTATTCTTAAGGGTCAATGTATATCTGTCACTGAAGATTGTTTCATCTTAGAAAACAGTGCAGACCCTGATGAAATGCCATCTTATGTGACACTTGATATGGGTCTTCACTTTTCGATAAAGTACCTGTATACCGGTATCCTGAGAATGAAAATGGGTTATTACAGAGATATTTTTCCGTTCAAATCAGCCCATATTTGTCCAGGCCTTTAGTTAAGAGTGCATAATAAAAAATTAAATTTCTTATTTTGCAATCAAAACATATTGTGGGTGCTCAAAAGAACCATCTCAATAAGTTGGTCCTTTTGGCCACCCAAAACATATGTTTAAATCTATGGGTAAGAAAATATTTACTAATTCACGCTCAAAATAAACCTGTGTTTTTCTATTCCATGTCCAGTTAGTTCAAAGCTACCTACATCGTCACCAGGGGGCAAAACGCAGTCGGTAACGTGGTCTGACTGCAGATATGTGTCTGACTGCAGCTCTAGGGGTCGCGAGTTTGATCCCAGCCCAGTCACATACTTATGCGGAGATTGATCATGAAATAATTTCTACTGCCATTCTCCTCCCTTCCGCTGATTCAAGAAGGGTTGTCAGTTACAAGCGAAAGTATGTGCACGAAGAAAGCTTATTTATTCTAAGCTGGTCCCCTTTGAAAGTTGCTAAAATATTTCCATTCCATGCAAATATCTGGTTGGCATGGTAACCAAAAGGAAAACTTTAAAAACCTTGGGTGATCCTCACCCAAGATTGCTAGAATAAGTTTGATCTGTTTAAAAACATGGCCACCTGGGGGTGGAGTCAGCTTTTCCTTTGTATATACATGTATTGGGAAAACATAACAAAGTCCTCAAAAACTACTGGGATAATTTAAAAATGTCACGGTCTATTTTATAGCCTAGTATTACCTGTCACATTTGGGTAGATGGAGCCTTTTATGCGAGGAGGAAAGCTCATCTGGAAATTGTCTTGCTCTCAAAACAAGATAGAGGAGGGCCATGTTGAGGCCAGGTCCTGTATCCTCACTGCACTTAGCATGGAGTAGTTCTAAGGTCATCATAATCTTATTATGAAATTTTATCTGGATGTTATGGCTTGTCTTTTTATGCCAGTATTTTATGTATATATTAAATGAAAAGGAAACATGAGAAGCAGGAGACAGAATTGCAGTAAAACTTTGCCAATTCATTGTTTGGGAAATTGACCCACATTTGTCAATTCCATTTCCAGTCAGGTCAGAGTTGCCTACAAAGTCACAGAAAAGTTAGTTTTAGTGTTGTGAGATATGTGTATGGTAGCTTCTGCTACTGGTACTATGTAGCCCAGTACTACCTGTCACATTTGGGCAGAGGAAGTCCCATCTGGAGGTTGTCTTGTTTTCAAAACAAAACTGAGGAGGAGACGGTTGAGGTGAGGCCCTGTATAATATAATAAGCCTACTGATCTTAGAATCAAGTAATCCATTCCAAACTGGAAAGGTGCTGTTACGCCATTTATTGAAAAAGCTTGCTAATAAAAATCATCATACTTTCTGTGGACAAGCTGAGGACCATGCAGGAGTTAAGTGGTCCCAGAAGGACCTCATCACCTTAGAATAGCTGCCTACCCATAGCTTTGGTAACTGCAGATGATGCAAGACCACCCAAGTCTTTGTCAGGAAAAGCTAATGGAACACATCTGCATTGTGAAATGGGCAGACCATTTGATAGTGTGACCTAGTGAGGACTGTCATGTATTTTGATATCACTTGTGGAACAAGGTGGCACATTGGCACCAGGGATACAAACTATACCAATGTTCTGTTTACTCTGAAGGCTGGTGAAGTCTTTGAATCTATAGGTTGAAACGTCCTTGACTGTGTCCACCGTCTGGACAAGCATCTTATCTAGGCTATCCTACAACGAGGTTTTTGAGCCTGTTGTTGCATATGCATTGAGGTCTTTATACCTGCTATGTGCAAGCACTTGTAGCTGACGAAGCTATCAAAATTGTTTTGAAATCACTGCACCTGGTTTTGCTGAAGGGTGACAATTGGCTCTTGCCTTTACAATGGTCAGCAGTTTTAAGTTTGTAATTTAGATTGTTCCATAGGTTTTAGTTTATATTCAATTATTATTTTTTATTCTTTCTAGATGTTCCTGGGCTGTGTTCCTGTTTTCAGATGTTCTTATTTTCAGATGTTCTTGTTTTCCATTGTTCATGTTTTCAGATTTTTCTGTTTTCAGAATGATGTTCCTGTTTTCCATTGTTCCTGTTTCCAGATGTTCTATTTTCAGATGTTCCTGTATTCAATTGTTCCTGTTTTCAGATGTTCCTGTTTTCCATTGTTCCTGTTACCAGATGTTCTATTTTCAGATGTTCCTGTATTCAATTGCTCCTGCATTCACTTGTTTCTGTTTTCAGATGTTCCTGTTTTCATATGTTCTTGTTTTTTGTTCTTGTTTTTAAATGTTCCTATTTCTCTGTTCTTTTTTTCAGATGTTCCTGTTTTCCATTTGTCCTGTTTTCAGATGTTCCTGTTTTCAGTGTTCCTGTTTCTCTGTTCCTGCTGTCAGAACGCTGAGGCCCGTAGTAGTAGGTTGTGTTGATTGGTACTAAAACGGTTGAATCATGGAATTACCTCTGGGAGAAGACCGGGTATAGTCTGGTCCATAGCGACATTCAGATATGCACTTACCATATGAGACAAGACTGAAAGCCAGGGATACCAAGGTTAGTTCCTTAAAGAAAGCTGACAAAAAGAGATAGGACTGGATTGTTCCAGTAATCAAATAGATTTGATTTTCTTTCTAGATGATCCTGTTCATAATGTCATCGTCTTTACTGTTTTCAGATGTTCCTGATTTCTTATTTTCAGATATTCCTGTTTACAGATGTTCCTGTTTTCCAGTGTTCCTGTTTTCTCTGTTCCTGCTGTCAGAACGCTGAGGCCCGTAGGAGTAGGTTGTGTTGATTGGTACTAAAACGGTTGAATCATGGAGTTACCTCTGGGAGAAGACCGGGTATAGTCTGGTCCATAGCGACATTCAGATATGCACTTACCAGATGAGACAGAACTGAAACGCCAGGGATACCAAGGTTAGTTCCTTAAAGACAGCTGACATAAAGAGATAGGACTGGATTGTTCCAGTAATCAATAAGATTTCTTTTCTTTCTAGATGATCCTGTTTGTCATCATCTTTCCTGTTTTTTAGATGTTCCTGAGTTCTTGTTTTCAGTTGTTCCTGTTTTCCAGATTTTTCTGTTTACCATTTTAACTGTTACAGATGTTCCTGTTTTCAAATGTTCCTGTTTTAAATGTTCTCGTTTTCCAATGTTCCTGTTTGGTGTTCCAGTTTCCCTTTGTTTCTGTTTTCCATTGTTTATGTTTTCCATTGTTCCCATTTCCAGTGTACCAGTTTCTCTGTTCCTGTTTTCAGATGTTCCTGTTATCCAATGTTCCTGTTTTCAGATGTTACTGTTTTCAGATGATCCTGTTTTCCAGTGTTCCTGTTTGTCTGTTCCAGCTGTTTTTTTATAGACTGTTTCAGTGATTTTAGTTTGTAAGACATTTAGTGGGAGAGCTTAGCCTAAAACCTGCGACATTGCCTTGTCATGCTAGACTACCCACAGGATTAAATATTTTTGAGCTGGTATGAACACACAAATGTGTATTCGGGCTTCAAAAGTCCACTGAGGGCAATTCAGATAACACAAGTTTGGAGAGTCCTGTTGAGTTGGCAATTGTTGATTTTGGTTTTGGATATTGACCTATCATTTGTGACAAAATCCTGCCCTTGTTAACTAGAAAACAGCATTGAAATCCAAATGGGCCCCCTTTTCAATGCTGATTTCTGTTGACATGGTCAGGAAGGTCGCCAAAGAGAAGGGTTAATTCAGAAACCAAAGTGAGCAGTAGCAATGAGCAGTTCTCTTCAAAGTGGCTTTGTCTGTATTGGTCTTAGTTGGCCAAAGCTTGCTTCCAATGACACTCAGTTTGTGTGAGCATACTAAGTTGCAAATGTTTTACCCTTAGGGCAAGTTGCCGAGGCAAAGCACTTGTCCAGGTATGTAGCCAGGCTCTGTCACAGTATGTATTACCATTGTAACTGCAAGAGTTTTTTGTCCTCTTTTGGCTGGACTTGGTCTAGAGCTACCTAGATGGCAGTGATAGCTATTTCATCCAAGAGATCTTACATATGGCAGGCATACAGATTTCTATGTGTGTTCAGCTTTCAGGCTTGGAAATCCTTGTGTATATTTGCCTGGATGAGGTACTGGACCAGATTTAGCCAGTTACATAGTCAGGGCAATGGAGATCACTAGTTTCCTGGACCTCCTAGTATTGAAGGTCAACATAGCCTTGATATGCGGTTTCATCTGAAGGTACTGGCTTGCCTCCCTTGTACCAGTATACCACCAAATTCATGCAGTGAAGCTAAAAATGGGTTCTTCTGGATAAGCATTAGACAGATATACTCATCATAGGGTGAGCCAATTTGACTGTACAGAAGCCTTAGTGTGTACTGGTGTTTTTTATAAAGGACACAAGACTAATCCTGATTTGTAATCGCTTTTGATGCTGTAGTCATAGACCACCTCTGGCATTTAAATTCTTGAAGGGAGACGATGAACTGGGAATCAGATTTCTGAATTGTGAGTCTTTGCCGTGAAGGACATTGCATGATAGGCCTTATATAAGAGCTCTCAAAGACTTACTTATGATATGTGATTGGTGTGGAGGGAATCAAATGTAGGGATGGTTACCTGGATGACACTGCTCGAAAAAAACAGCTGCTCTACACCTGTTTGTATCAGAACAAATAGTATGTGGATTGTCATAGACTTGTTTCTGCTGCATCCCTCTTGGGCCTGCACTGTTTGTCAAAGTACTCTTCACAGATTTTGAGTAAAAAAGTAAAAGCCATGGTTGAGCAAAGCATGCAATAAATATGCACTCATTGATTTTTCCGGAAATTCTCCCATATTTGTCAAATTCCATGTAAAGTCAGGTCAGAGCTACCTTTAAAAGTCACAGAAAAGTTAGTTAATTGTTCTGATATATTTGTGTGGTAACTTCTGCTACTGGTATCATGTAGCCCAGTACAACCTGTCACATTTCAGCAGAGGAAGGCCTGTCTGGACGTTGTCATGTTTTCAAACAAAGCTGAGGAGAAGGAGGTTGATGTGAGGCCCTTTGGCCTACTACCATTCCAAACGGGAAAGGTGTTACTAAGCCAACTATTGAAGAATGTTGCTGATAAAAATCATCATACTTTTCTGTGGATAAGCTGAGGACCATGCAGGAGTTCAGTGGTCCCAGAAGGACCTCATCACCTTAGATTAGCTGTCTATCCATAGCTTTGGTATCTGCAGCATTTGTCAGGAAATGCTAATGGAACACATCTGCATTTTGAAACGGGCCACCATGGCATAGTGTGACCTAGTCAGGGCTTTACTAGAAGAGCTGTCATGTTCAAGAATAAGATGGCACTGTGGCACCTGGACTACAAACTATACCATCTAGATTAAGCTGCACAACAATGTTCTCTTTACTTTGAAGGCGGGTGAAGTCTTGGAATCTATGAGTTGCCACATCCCTGCCTTTGTCAGCTGTCTGGACTGCCGTCTCAGCTAGGCAATTCTACACCAAGATTTTTGAGCCTGTGGTTGCATATGCATTGGGGTCTGTATACCTGCTATGTGCAAGAACTTGTGGCTGAAGCAGCTACCAAAGTTGTCTGGAAAGCACTGCACCTGGTTTTGCTAAAGGGTGACAAAGGGCTCTTGCCTTTACAATTGTGAGACATTCAGTGGGAGAACTTAGCTGCCAACCTGGACCAGTGTATTGTCTTGTCAGACTACCCACAGGGTTTAATATTTGTGAGCTGGTATGAGCATACAAATGTGTATTTGAGGCTTCAAATTTGGTCCATTGAGGGCATTTCAGACAACACAACTTTGGAGAGAGACCTGTGGAGTTGGCAATTGTTGATTTTGGCTTTTGATATTGACCTATCATTTGTGACAAAATCCTGCCCTTGTTAACTAGAAAACAGCATTGAAATCCAAGCGGGGCCCCATTTCAATGCTGATTTCTGCTGACATGGTCAGGAAGGTTGCAAGAGAGAAGGGTTAATCCAGAAACTAAAGTGGACAGTAGCACTGAGCAGTTCTCTTCAAAGTGCCTTTGTTTGTATTGGTCTTAGTGGGCCAAACCTTGCTGTCAATGACACTCAGCTTGTGTGAGCTTACTAAGTTGCAAATGTTTTTCCCTGAGGGTAAGCTGCCAAGGAAAAGCACTATTCCAGGTATGTAGCCAGGCTCTGTCACAGTATGTTTACCATTGTAACTGCAAGAGTTGTTTGCCATCTTTGGCTAGACTAGGTCTAGAGCTACCTCGATGGCAGTGATAGCTATTTCATCCGAGAGATCTTGCATAGAGCAGGCATACAGATTTCTATGTGTGTTCAGCTTTCAGGCTTGGAAATCGTGGTGTATATTTGCCTGGATGAGGCACTGGTTTAGCCAGTTACATAGTCAGGGCAATGGAGATCACTAGATTTCTGGACCTCCTAGTCTTGAATGTCAACATAACCTTGATATGCAGTTTCATCTGAATGTTATTGCTTGCCTCCTTTGTACCAGTGTGCCACCGAATTCATGCAGTGATGTTAAAATGGGTTCTTCTGGATAAGCATTAGACAGATACACTCGTTGTAGGGTGAGCCAATTTGACTGTGCAGAAGCCTTAGTGTTAACTGGTGTTTTTTGTAAAGGACAAAAGAGTAATCCTGATTTGTAATTTCGTTTGATGCTGTAGTCATAGACCACCTCTGGCATTTAAATTCTTGAAGGGAGATGAAGAACTGGGAATGATTTCTGAATTGTTAGTCTTTTCTGTGGAAGCGTTGCATGATAGACCTCATATAAGTGCTCTCAAAGCCTTGCCTTGGATATGTGGTTGGTGTGGAAGGAATTAAATGTAGGAGATGGTTACCTGGATAACACTGCTCGAAAAAACAGCTGCACTACACCTGTTTGTATCAGATGGATTGTCTTAGACTTGTATCTGCTACATGCCTCTTGGGCCTGCACTGTTCGTCAAAGTACTCTTCACAGAGTTTGAGTAAAAAAAAGTAAAAGCCATGGTGGAGCAAAGGTTGCAGTAAATGTGAACCCATTCATTGTTTTGGAAATTCGACCATATTTGTCAATTCCATGTAAAGTCAGGTCAGAGCTACCCTTAAAAGTCACAAAAAAGTTAGGTTAGTGTTGTCAGATATTTGT
The DNA here is from genome assembly GCA_964019695.1 of Loripinus fragilis. Taxonomy (NCBI): domain Eukaryota; kingdom Metazoa; phylum Mollusca; class Bivalvia; order Lucinida; family Lucinidae; genus Loripinus; species Loripinus fragilis. Next base: position 68,359,259 of record OZ026526.1, read on the forward strand.
GTGGTAACTTCTGCTATGGTACCATGTAGCCCAGTACTACCTGTCGCATTTAAGCAGAGGAAGGCCTATCTGGACGTTGTCTTGTTTTCAAAACAAAGCTGAGGAGAAGAAGGTTGAGGTGAGGCCCTTTGGCCTACTACCATTCCAAATGGGAAAGGTGCCAACTATTGAAGAAGCTTGCTGATAAAAATCATCATGCTTTTCTGTGGATAAGCTGATGACCATGCAGGAGTTAAGTGGTCCCAGAAGGACCTCATCACCTTAGAATAGCTGCCTACCCGTAGCTTTGATATCTGCAGCGACCACTGCAGCGACCACCCTCGTCTTTGGCAGGAAATGCTAATGGAACACATCTGCATTGTGAAACAGGCCACCATGGGATAGTTGCTAGAAGAGCTGTCAGGTATTTTGATATCACTGCAAGAATAAGGTGGCACAGTGGCACCAGGGATACAAACTATACCATCTAGATTAAGCTGCACAACAATGTTCTGTTTACTTTGAAGGCTGGTGAAGTCTTAGAATCTATGGGTTGCCACATCCCTGCCTGTGTCCGCTGTCTGGACTGCCGTCTCAGCTAGGCAATTCTACACCAAGATTTTTGAGCCTGTGGTTGCATATGCATTGGGGTCTGTATACCTGCTATGTGCAAGAACTTGTGGCTGAAGCAGCTACCAAAGTTGTCTGGAAAGCACGGCACCTGGTTTTGCTAAAGGGTGACAAAGGGCTCTTGTCTTTACAATTGTGAGACATTCAGTGGGAGAATTTAGCTGCCAACCTGGACCAGTGTATTGTCTTGTCAGACTACCCACAGGGTTAAATATTTGTGAGCTGGTATGAACACACAAATGAGTATTTGAGGATTCAAATTTGGTCCACTGAGGGCAATTCAGACAACACAACTTTGGTAGAGAGACCTGTGGAGTTGGCAATTGTTGATTTTGGCTTTTGATATTGACCTATCATTTGTGACAAAATCCTGCCCTTAATAACTAGAAAACAGCATTGAAATCCAAATGGGGCCCCATTTCAATGCTGATTTCACTGACATGGTCAGAAAGGTAGCAAGAGAGAAGGGTTAATCCAGAAACCGAAATGGGCAGTAGCACTGAGCAGTTCTCTTCAAAGTGGCTTTGTCTGTATTTGTCTTAGTGGGCCTGACCTTGCTTCCAATGACACTCAGCTTGTGTGAGCATACTTAGTTGCAAATGTTTTACCCTGAGGGCAAGTTGCCAAGGCAAAGCACTAGTCCAGGTATGTAGCCAGGCTCTGTCACAGTATAAATTACCATTGTAACTGCAAGAGTTTTTTGCCATCCTTTGGCTGAACTAGGTCTAGAGCTACCGAGATAGCATTGATAGCTATTTCATCCAAGAGATCTTGCATATGGCAGGCATACAGATTTCTGTGTGTGTTCAGCTTTCAGGCTTGGAAATCCTGGTGTATATTTGCCTGGATGAGGTACTGGTTTAGCCAGTTACATAGTCAGGGCAATGGAGATCACTAGTTTCCTGGACCTCCTAGTCTTGAAGGTCAACATAAACTTGCAGTTTCATCTGAAGGTTATAGCTTGCCTCCTTTGTACCAGTGTGCCACCAAATTCATGCAGTGATGTTAAAAACAGGTTCTTCTGGATAAGCATTTGTCAAAGTACTCTTCACAGATTTTGAGTAAAAAAGCAAAAGCCATGGTGAAGCAAAGTTTGCAGTAAATAAGCACTCATTCATTGTTTCGGAAATTGGCCCATATTTGTCAATTCCATGTAAAGTCAGGTCAGAGCTACCTTTAAAAGTCACAGAAAAGTTAGTTTAGTGCTGTGAGATATTTGTGTGGTAACTTCTGCTACTGGTACCATGTAGCCCAGTACTACCTGTCACATTTAAGCAGAGGAAGGCTGATCTGGACGTTGTCATGTTTTCAAACAAAGCTGAGGAGAACAAGGTTGAGGTGAGGCCCTCTAGCCTACTACCATTCCAAATGGGAAAGGTGCTGTTAAGCCAACTATTGAAGATTGCTGATAAAAATCATCATACTTTTCTGTGGACAACAAGACATCGACTCAGAGTCAATCGATTAATGAATTTTGAGTGTTTGAATTGTGAATTTCTTATCATATGTTTTGGACACTCAACCTAGATGAAAAAATTCTTTTCGAGTTCTCAAGACATATGTTTTGGTTGAGAAATAAAAAAAACTAATTTTTAATTATAAACATGTGAAATGTTGATAAGATTTTTATTGCCTGTTGATTCCATTTGCAAACAGTTTGGATCCAGATCAGGAGCTAAATTGCACTAAATTAAAAATTAATTTAATGTGTAGTACCAATTTTTTTTTATATTTTGGCCTTTACCATCATTATTATGCAACCTAAGGGTAAGGAAGTAAGAGATTTTCTGGCACGACTGCGAAACACAAAGCTCCCTCACTATGGGAGCAACAAAATACAAGACCAATGTATAATATTGGAGAGCTTAAATATATTTTACTATTCAAATCTTCTCAGTGGGTTGAAAGGATGGTAGGGTGGTGCACCCTCTGCTTCAGCTTTCAGAGAGATGGCCCTGCCATATTTGGCTTGCTGGCAGGATGAGATTTGCTTCACTTGAGCCAAATTTGGGTTGGGGGAACTTGGGCCTTTTAGTCAATCTAATTATTTTCTCTCTCCCTCTCTGTGAGAGGAGTCCCAACATGACTTGAATATTGTTGACTGTGACTTTAAGCCTAAAATCAATCAATCAATGGGTTGAACCATCCTGTTATTAAGGTAATTTTTTTTAAATGAGATGATTCTTGTGAAGACCAAAACACATGTTTAAGCTAATTGATAAGGAGAAAAAATCACAATTTCTACGCTATGAAAGTTTGCTTAACTTGACCTATGCGGCATACAAAATGCATTTTTCCTCAAAATGCAATTCTGGCGCCATTGCTATACAGTGGTTTCATATCAAGCACTATTTTGACTATCCATATGCAAAACTCCAGCGGTATACCTCTCGGGTGCCAAAAAATTGTGTTTTGCACGATACACGGCTTCGGTTCCCAGACTCCTAGATAGCGGTTTCACTTAAAGACAATGCTATAATTTCATTTCGCTAGCTCACCTGAGGCAAAGGCTCAATTGATTTAAGCTATTGTGAATGATCTTCATCTGGCATGGGTCTTCCTTAAACTTTTTTTCTATAAACTGAAAGATCAATCTTTTGAAAAAGAAAACTTTTGAAAAATGTAAACTAAAAAAATCAGCAGATGACAAACAAGAAATATCTTTAAAAGATAATCAACGAAGATTAAACGGATGGGAGTTTGATAAACTGCAAACCACGATGAATACTTTTTCAGAAGCTCTTTATTTTCTGCACGTAGAAGTTAAGGCCATTTTAGACCACTATAACAGCATAAAGTTAGAAATTTCCCAGAACCAACGTAGGGTAACAAACAATGCAATCACAGTACATAGGAACCATGCAGACGCCGACATGATCTGCCCAACATTGAAATAACCATTGGATATGACTCAGGGTTAGGATGTGGTGGTGGATGGGGTAGTCTAGTATTTTCTAATCATTAAATATTTAGCCCATTATTCATTCATTTACATCTTTGTTTATTCATTAGAATTCCATCGGCCATTATCAAAATTTTACCTTATACAATCATGTGATATCTCCAGTGTTTTACTCTATCCTTGTTTCCACTCTTATGTCACTTGGGTCGGTTCCCCCTGCTCTCCAACTTTCTTCCTTATTAGGCTTTGCCTTTGCAGTAAAGTCAAAGGCAGAAAATAGGGTAGGCCTATGAAAAGGTGTCAAAAAATGAAAGAGAATGCATTGTATAAAGTTTAATCAAAATACTTGCTTCTCTTGTTTAATGTTAACAGGTGTATAGATTCTGTTCAAATAATATGTCTGACATCACAGCGATAATCTTGTGCTCCATGGGAAAATCCTAGCATTTGCGATTCGGTTGGGAATATACCACCAACGCTCTTATGATAGTCTACCCTCAAAGTCACATGTAGCGCTTGGATCCCCCCTTTTGCTTCCCGCGTGAAACTGAAGTGAAAGTAAACGGTCTACTTATATACAATACTGTCCTCAAAATGTTCATTATTATGGTTATTCATTCTACATTATGATAAAGGTAATAAAATGTGTTGTCTTTACCATTTATTGATTAATCCTATTTAAAAACAAACAAACGTGGTTTGCGTGTATGTCACTAATAAAAATAAAGGCACTTTGTCTGTGCAGGCGCGATACTCAAAGTATTTGAAAAATGCTTCCAGTCGGAGACAATGAAAAAAAAGGCAAGATTGGATAACGTCACAAATTAAATGTGCAAATTTCTTATCCAATGAAAGGCCAGCTTTTTCATATCAACCAATAGATTTTAAGATAAACGTTCGACTCAACGAAGTCGAGAAAAAAGCATTAAATTTTTCACAGCATGCAAAGAGTTAAGGAGTAGAGCCTTAAATGGGCACTTTTACAAACAGTGAAGACCCGGATGATATCTTTTTTAAATCAAAACCTGACACCCCTAGATATGTACAATGGACTATCCCAAGTTTATTGCTCCAAACCAGAAAGAAGAATCCTTTAGTATACAACTTTGAGCAATTTTTATCTGATTCACTCATTGTAAAGTGATTTTGATTTGTTTGATTTGATTCTTTTACGTCCCATCAACAATCTTTCAGTTATAAAGGTACGGGTCTTCCTGGGTTGAACCAGTACTAAGCTAGGATTAATGTTTTTGCTCAAGGACAACACAATGATGCCAGTGAGGCTCGAACCCGTGGCCCCTCGGTCTCAAGTCAAGCACTCTACCACTGAGCCACTATGCTCCTATTGTAAAGTGATGACTTGTGTGTTGTTGCCGAATATGTTCTAAAGTGATCGATCATACTGCTCCTAGGGACATAGGTTTAGATAAACACAATTTTTGAGGGTAAAATTGTAAATATTTTCTTGCCCATCAGTTTTAACATATGTTTTGGATGCTCAAAAGAACCGTCTCATCGAGAAGGTTCTTTTGAGTACCCACAACATATGTTTTTTTTGAGAAATAAGAATTTTTTTTTTTGGTACGCACTCTTAACTAAAGTCCTGTAGGGAGCAGTCTTATCAGGGTTCATCGATATAATGTTGATATTTTTCATATTCTGGTCCTTTAGGAATATTGGGTTCTGGCGGAAAGCAGAATACCGCTTAAGCCTGTGCTAGGGGACATGAGAAGTGTTACACTTTCCATTAGTTCACATGGACAGACTCAATAAAACCAGGCCTGCTGTTTTCTTATAATGTAGGTTCTCTCTATTTCTGAAGGATCATTTTTTCCAGATTATTTGTTTGTTTGTTTGTTTGTTTGTTTTGTTGCTTTATGTCCCAAATCAACAGCTTTTTCCTGGGCAAGCTTGAACAAGCAGTTAACCAGTACTTCATGCACATACTATCGCTTGTAACTGACAACAATCCTTCTTGAATGATTCATTCAGCAGAAGGGAGGAGAATGACCGCAGAAATTATTTCATGATCAATCTCCACAAAAGTATGGGACCGGGCCGGGATCGAATTCGCAACCACTGGATCAGCAGTCAGACTCACATCTGTTGCCAGACACGTTACCGACTGCGCTACGCGGCCCGGTCTTTTCCAAATTATTCATAGTATATATAGATTATATCCATGATCAAAAGTAGTCTGAAGCCCTTTTGAATAATATGCACCAAACATAAAAAGCAGACAGCATTTTCAGGACAAAAAATATATTGGGGGATAAGGATTAACAAATGTTTTGGAGGGGAAGTAAGATAATGCTGTAATATTTTCAGGTTTGGTGGAATGTCAGGTTTATTTGGGAAGAACAAGTAAATGGTAGGATAGATGAAAGCAAGATTTAGTAAGTCTATAATTTGAGCCGCAATGCGAGAAAACCTGTCTTTGGGGTTACAAAGTGAGATTCAAACCAGCCTGCTCAGCTACAGAGACTAGCTAGAAAATTGAATTTTTGCTCATAGCAGGTCTAGATATGATACTTTCCAATAAGCGAATAACAAAGGATCTGATCAGACAGCATGGATGCCTAGGCTGGTCTGCGCCTTTGCTGTCCGCAACCCCCTGAAGACAGGTTTTCTTGCATCAAGGACTATTTTATTTTGCATGTGAAAATCACGAGATTTTTTTTAACTCTTTCCTTGCCATCAGCGACTTTTTGTCATCTGCTGATAACCTTTGCAAACAATTGGACCCAGATCAGGACAGACATTTTGTCGGTCCTGATCTGGATCCAAACTGTTTGACACTCTGATAGTGTTCCTGAACCCTTCTCATGCTATGGAAGTTTACATACTAAGGACTTAAATTTCCACTGGTGCTAGATTTTCCCCAACAATTGTTGCAGAAGACACCAAGTCACTTTTGATAGCCATAACTTTGCAATAACAAGTCATACTAGAGAAACAAAGTTCAAAGACCAGAGCAGATCACTACATTTTCCTTTTTTCCCTTTTTTCATGATAAAAGAAAACCTGTTTTAAGGCAATTTTTTTCAGCCTCCATATACAGAACCTGTGGCTGGTTCTGTATTCCTACCCATGAGGATTCACTGGGAAAAGGGGTATTGTAATCATATTCTGTGTCACTTTGTATACTTTTCATATATTATACTTATAAAGTTTAAACCAACATTAAAATATTTGGGCTGCGATGCGAGAAAATCTGTCTTCGGTGTTTCCGACAAAGCGAGACTCAAACCGGTCTCCTCAGCTACAGAGACTAGCTAGGAAATTGAAATTTCGCATGAACCAAGCTTAGATATGATATTTTTCAAAAGGTATAACAAAGGCGCTGATCAGTCTGCGCGGATGCGCAGGCTGGTCTGCGCATTTGTTGTTCGCAAACTCCCGAAGACAGGTTTTCTCGCGTCGAGGCCCATTTATTCGGAGAGAAGTCCAGACAAGATTGTCAGATGCAGTTTTTTTGTTTCTGTTTGTTTTTTTTTGTGCAAGGTTTAACAATAATAATAATAATAATAATAATAATAATAATAATATTAATAATAATAATAATAAAAATAATCATAACATCTTGCTTTAAGTCTCTCAGATGTTGTATTCATCATGCTAACAATTGTTGGTGTTTTAACATTTATGAGCAAGATAAATTTCATGCTGAGTTGAGCATGTAAAAAGTTTTATAACCTTGGGGCTTGGTATGTGAAGGGAGGCAATTATCTTGTTCGTCTCTTTACTTTTCTTTGAAGCAGAAGAACAAGGGACAATAATAATTATTGTGTAAAAATGACCATACCACTGGCGAACAGTTCATAAGACAAAAAAGAGTGTTATAAGAACAGAAGAATATGCAAGACAATATACAATACAAACATGTTCATCTGTATATTCTGTTATTTTGCTAAAACAAAACATGGCTAAGCTATAATTTTTTTTCATATGAAAGATAACCCCTACTCACCAGCCTAGGAGGAAAGTTTTGTTTGAACTTTGAACCTAGTGAGTGTCTACAGTAATAATGTCAAGTCACATAATCAAGTAAGTTAATTCATTGAGTTTTGTGTTTATTGAGCTGCATTTCCTGTGATTTATTTGATTTTTATACCTTCACCTTTTGCATTTGATGAGCAGGATGTTGTTGACTCTTGAGAGGTTTAACTTGCGCAGTCAGATCAGTGTGGTCTGCGGTAAAAATCATATTAGACTGCCTGGTATTGCAGATTTTGGAAGACAAGCTCTAGTTGAACACCTTAATGTCCATTTTCCAGCATCATCATCAGTCTAATATAGGGATATTTTTGTTTGCTGCTTTCGAAGCAGCAAACTTTCAGATTGACTTTTTCGGAAATCCGGTCATGCGCACTGCACAGTGAGATTCTACTGTCTAACGCAATACGTTTTGCTTATTTCGTCATACTCTTTTGGATACATGACTTCATTAATACGCGGATCATTGCTTTAAATAGTCGGATATAACGTAAGACGTTCAATAAATGAGAAACTATTTTACTGGCTTTTATTTGGGATCCTAACGAATTTACGTAACGATATTTAAGAATCGTTGAAAAATGGAAAATTGCCATATATTGTTTGTTTGATTTGATTCTTTACGTCCCATCAAGAATCTTTCAGTTAACCAGGGACAGGTCCTCCTGGGTTGAATCAGAACTAAGCTAGGATAAATGCGTCTTGCTCAAGGACCACAATGCAGTGACGGCGATGAGGCTCGAATCTAGAGTCAAGCACTCTACCTTTAAGTTACTGCATTGCCATATAAAGTTGAGCTGAGCTTTACTCGGAATTGCTGAATGCACGTCATTAAATAAATAATTTAAAAAAGTAAACCTCTTACCTTAAAATGATTTACGTGATCCATGTATCCGTAATTACGTTTGAAAACTAAAATTTATGTATTAATCCATTTATCCGCAATTGCGTTTGAAAACTAAAATTACAGAAGCACACTCGTAAAACATACGTTTTCCATCGTCATTTTAACAAAACAAGTTGAGACAAAAGTGACCCATGCAAGCGTCTGTCTGGTCTGGCCAGTAAAATTTGCATGTATATTTCACTCTTTTCTGATGCAACACTCTTGTCCTAATGCTGACTGATTAACCTTTTACCCCTCATTATATATTCCGTAAACTCCTGCAAAAATTGACACTGCAGTCCGCATTTATATGCGGCTGTTTTTCTGTAAAATGTGGGCCCAAACTCATTGCCTGCTGGCTGCGAATTTTGTCTCGCAAACAGTTTGGACGCAGATCAGGATGTCATGCCTGATCTGGGTCCAAGCTGTTTGACACCCTGCATGGTGTTAGGCCTTAAAGATTATTTTGATAAAGATAAAAGTAAAGTTGAAAAATATCTGCAGACACAAACATTTATCAGCATGCAAAGAGTTATCCCTTCGAAGTTTTCGGGCATCCTGACTATTGTCATTGTGTGTGTACACAGAGGAAATCAGTGACAATGAAAAATGGACTTTATTGTAATCACATATCACCTGAAGGTATACAAACTCGGCAAATCATTTTTATGAATTGTGTTAAATGCTATTCACAATGGATGCATTGACCAGTCATATGTAGAGATGCAGTCTCATCTCTTATCATTATATTTGCCTGATATATGGTACTTCTGGTCTACAGTAAGGGCCGATCTACTAAGGTCAAGTTTATAAGAAATCAAAAGGATTTAGCTGTCTCCAGCATGTGCAAACTACAAAGGACCCTTTGCAAACAATCTATCTATCTATCTATCTATCTATCTACCTACCTACCTACCTACCTACCTACCTACCTACCTACCTACACCTACCTACCTACCTACCTACCTACCTACCTACCTACCTACCTACCTACCTACCTACCTACCTACCTACCTACCTACCTACCTATCTATCTATCTATCTATCTATCTATCTATCTATCTATCTATCTATCTATCTATCTATCCATCCATCCATCCATCCATCCATCCATCCATCCATCCATCCATCCATCCATCCATCCATCCATCCATCCATCCATCCACCCACCCACCCACCCACCCACCCACCCACATCAGTCTGTCTGTCTGTGTCTGTCTGTCTATCCACAATACAAACAGAAACAATCTTACAGTTTTATCTTAGCAGAGTCAAACTCTCATATGGGGGTGGGGGTTTAATAGTATAGTTTCTATTTTCTGAGTCGTCCAACTACCACTTTACTCGCCAAACATCTCCCTAGAAAACATTTACAACGGTGATCTACATTTGTTGTGAAGCAAATGATCTGATGTGATCCTTTACAGGCGAAAAGGCCTGTACACCAAGCTACACAGAGGTAAATTATAAAACATGTTCTCTGTTATTCGTTACTTCAAACCCTCAGAAAAAAACAGTTTATACGGCAATTTTCTATGGTTGAAAACCATTTAACCCTAGGGGCAAGTTGAAATGAAACACAACTTGCCCCCCTGGGCAAGTTCAAAGCCTGGTGGGCAAGCTACACTGAATTTCAAGTTGCCCCCTACCCCCCCCCCCCCACCCCCGGGCAAGTGCTGATAAAATTCTAATGTCAACCCCTGCCGGATTCATTAAGTAGGATATAACCCAACACAGCTGCCTGTGTTGAACTGAAAGAATGTTTGGATTAAAAAAATAGTCAGCAGATGACAAAAATCATGAAAAAATACGCATTTTATAAAACAGCTGGGCAGGATTATTGACTTTAATTGTTTTGTTGCTTTACGTCCCAATCAACAGCTATGGTTATGGCGGGACGGTCAGTTCACCTAACCACACTTTTTACTGGTCAAGCTTGAACGTTAATCAGTAATTCGTGCACATACTTTCGCTTGTAACTGACAACAACCCTTCTTGAATGCATCAGCGGAAGGGAGGAGGATGACCGTAGAAATTATTTCATGATCAATCTCTACGAAAGTATGGGGCCGGGCCGAGATTGAACTCGCTACCCCTGGATATGCAGTCAGACAGGCATCTCTAGCCAGACACGATATCGAATGCCCTACTCAGCCCGTGCAGGATTATTGAAGGAGAATTATGAAAGTACTTTTCTGCATTAACTATCACATCTTTCTGTCTGACCCTCGCTTCGACAGGAGTAACCATATCTAAATTACCGTAGGGTTCTTTAACCTGCACAAGGGGCACCTTTCCGTGGACAGGGGACATCCAGTTATCGTCCCGATCCGACGGAAGATGCACTTATCTAGTATCATTCCTGCAAATGACACTAGAGAAACTCCGAGAAAGCGTGTTCGGATACCGAAATTTTCCTCGCTGCAAGAGGGGATCGGACCTTGGACCTCTAGCACCAGAGGCAAGTGTGTTACCCACTGAGCTTGTCCGACCACACTTACGAGAGAATATAATTTTTATATATCCCCAAAACATCAATATCCCTGAAAGTACGCAAAAATATTGAACACAGTATCCTATATCCATGTAAGTAAAATGGATAGTATCCTATACCCCTGGAAGTAAAATGGCAAATATCCTGTATCCCTAAACCCCCTATACAAGCCTCTTTTGTGGTACTTGAATCCTTTTACAATTCATAGATGGGTAACTAGATGTGAAACTGGTCTAATTTTTTTAATGTAGACTGGCCCCAGTCCTGAAACATTGATATCTTAGAGAAAATCCTAATACTGTAACAAAATTACTGTACCTTCTGAGGCTGCCAGGAAGTGCCATTTTAATGAGAACTTACAAAGAATATGATATTTTTTCTGATATATCAATTCTGACAGTCTGTCTATCTGATTTGATTCTTTACGTCCCATCAACAATCTTTCAGTTATACATGGACGGGTCTTCCTGGGTTGAACCAGTACTAAGCTAGGATTAATGTTCTTGCTCAAGGACACAACACAGTGATGCCGGTGAGGCTCGAACCTGGGGCCCCTCGGTCTCGAGTCAAGCACTCTACCACTGAGCCACTGCGCTCCCAATGTTACAGGATAGGAGCACTGGCACCATTAATGTTTGTCTAATTTTGATGCAGGATTTCTGTCCGTAATTACATTGAATTTGGAACAGTGGTCCAGGAGGAGATTTCTATTTTCAGCTTTGTCGGCCATTTTGTTCAGTCGAGGGAAAAAGTTTGTGAAATTTTGAAACTAGTTTAACCCTTCCAGTACTTTTCTTAATGACCTTTCTAAGGTGGAACTTCATATTTGTGTTTGTCTTTGGCATATTGTCGAGCCTGTGGTCACCTGATGGGAAAGGGATGATATTTTGCCTATGTGTGATGTTTTCTTGAGTTTTATCACTTTCTCATTCGGTGTCCTAGGTCAGGTGTGGTACTTGATTGTATCGATTCCTGATCTTTGCCTTCTTCCTAACTTTGGTAGAGGGCATTATAAGGAACATTTCTGTGTTATTATTTCAATTTCATTGGAATTATTTTGAATTTTCATATTTAGGAACTCAAGCACTTCTTAGGATGCACACTTATGACCTGGTTTGTGCAGTCTAGCTACTCATCATTTGTGCTTATTAATCCGTTCTCTTCACAGTCAAACATTTTCAATCATATCGGACTGTCTCATGAGTTGAATCAGTACCAAGCAGAGGAGATTAATAAAGCACACAACACAGTAGGATTATCTCTGGTGATGCTTGAACCTCCAACCCAATAATCTCAAGTTGATTATTCTTACAACGGGCCACTGTACTCCCCTTATCTAATATTGAATTACAACCAAAGTACTACACAGATGCCTACTCTGATCTGAGCGGTGACGTTTTAATGTGATAGATTACTGCATGTGTGTCTTACAGATTTTTGTAGCTTGTGATACGGATTCCTAAACTGGTATCAGACCAGTAAATATAGTAGTAGTAAAACATAAAACATTGACCTAACCAAACACTACCTCTGTGTGCCAGTTTACACCAAAAGTGTATTTTGGTCAATGGGAGTTACAGAGCTTTCAGTATGCATGTCCTGAAGTCCCCCAGCCCATGTAGGGGTCATAATATCTCCAATCAGATAAGAATACATGCTTAATTAGTGCATCTAAAGGTAAATTTTGATCTCAGAAGATTCAAAGATTGGACGGGTCTAATTAGTAGCATGTGAATAGGTGGTTATTTTAAATCGAACGATTACTTAATGTTTTATTGATGTTGAACAGAAAACTGATACTTCACCCATCTTTCAATTCTATGTTACACCATGTACTTCTCTCACTTTTGACCCGTCTGAGGTTAAAATTTATCAAAACTTGAATATTGCACCTTAAATGGTTTCCTAGGGATTATAGGGCAGTAGTTCATGAGGAAAACTGGGCAAACCATCCTTTTAAAAGGAAACTTTATTACTTTTCAGCTGTCAAAGAATGGAACGACACATCCTACCATGCTCAGGCACAAACCAGTTTTTGAGCACAGAGATAGCGAAGGTGGCCATCACAAAAACTTTAGCTGGAGAGGGGATATATTATTACTCGCACATTTCACAAATACATCCTCAAAGGACAATTCCGACTGGCTGGGTCCAATTTGGTGTGTCAGTCCATGGGTGCAAACTTGTATTAAGCGAACAAAACTGGCTAATCACAGCTTTTCCTATTTATCTTTCTCTTTCTCTATCTCTTTTTCTATCTCTCTCTCGCGTGTTTGCCAGTTTGTTCGCTTAATATTTGCTTTTGTACATATAGCAAGTAATAATGAACTCTCTCCCGCTTTTGAAAAGGTACTCTTTTTTCCTTATTGATCCATTTAGGAGCAAAGTTGGGTTTGAAATGCTAAAGTTAGGAACAAATATACTGCTCAACAAAAGTTTAGCATGGATTTTAATATCATATCCAGGTTTGAATGAATATGAATTATTTCATTTGTTGTAAATCAACAAGTATGGGGATCTTAAAATTAATGTTTTTTTGTAACCGCCAGACAAAACGTAATCTGGTTAGGCGTCAGTTGATTGACGTTACTTTTTATGCCATGCGCATGTAAAGGATACAAGTCCACATCCAAAATTATAACTTTCCGTTCTAACGTAAAGCAAAAGGTTCTTAATGATGAAAAACGTTGAAAACGTCAGAGAATGGTACCAGTTTATGCCATGTTTTTGCATTTCATAATGACGTTAAAATGTTAAAATTCCATTTTTTTTACTTTTCAGCGAACTGAATTAAGCGTTCATGTAATGCTTTTGATGCTAGTGTGGCACAAGCACCCTGAAAAGCTCTCTTAGTCATTAATTCATTTGAAAACGTCTTCACTGTATAGTGTTACCATCTAAATTTGGCCTAGAATTCTGATTAATGTCATTTTTCATGAATCAAATATGCAGAGAAAAACTTTTATAAACTTGCCTTACGCTTCATTGTCTTTCTAATGGCACCCTCTTAAACACAAAAACCCTTTCAATTAAGCATGTCTACGCAACGAAAAAAGTGCTGTTTTTGACTTGCAAACGCCATTATAAAATGATGTTATTGGTTTCTGAGACTCAACGTTTACTTCAAAGGCTCAATTGAGACGACCTTGATTTTTTTCAGAATGGTTTCGACCTAACTGGAAAACAAGAGACTTTATGAAGCGATGCTGTATCAATCTTGTATTGTGAGTAATGCATTTGAAACACGTTTTTGACCCCTTCTTTGTTTAACGCAATGAACAACGCAGTAGAAATCAAATTAAATTACTCCAAATGCTTTCATTAACTTAAACACATAACAAGCCATCAATTCAACAGAAATTTTGATAAATAATTTGCTCACACATAAATTAATCTTTATTTATCTGTGCTAAACTTTTGTTGAGCAGTATATGTCAAGTCCCATTCATTTGAGTTTTACATTGATGGAGCTGCATTTCCTGCAATTAATTTGATTGTTAACCTTCACCTTTTGCATTTGATGAGCAGGACATGAGAGGTTTAACCCTTTACTTCTTGAATATTAATATTATTAGTTGATTTACTGGAATTTTTTTTCAGATTTAGTGTTGAGGGGAAGAAAACAAAAAGGAAAAAAAAGATCTGAAAATGACCAGTTGACTGGTCATTTTCAGAGCTTTTTTTTTTTAATATCTCCAGAAAAAAAACAACAGTAAAACTAGTATGGTAAACACCAATAGTCTGTATTAAATCTTTAAAAATTTCATCATTTTTCTAAAAATCTATACAGGACAATCACTTTTATACAGTGTCACTCTCAAAAATACACAGACAAAACCTAAAAAATATACTATTTTTTTTTCAATGAAATTTAGAGTCGGTGGATAAAATAAAATAATAATTATATAAATTAAATTTTATTTTTTCAGGCCCTGTTGTAGGATAATATCTAATCAACCAGGCCTAAAAAACGTCCATAAATGAATTATTTGATCACTTATATCTTTAACTAGCCTGGCTCCCAGTCGTCAAACACTTGTTTAGTATAACATGCATATCTTTACATAGCGCATAAGAAGGGAGGTAATTATTACAAGAGAGAAAAAAAAAAGATTTTGTTATAGGACATGATATCTATTGGCAGATGGGAGCCAGTCTAATAATTAACTCTCGACACTTAACCCTTAAAAGGCCACCTATAATTTGCAGCAGACGACAATTTCATATTTTGCCCCTTTTTCAAAAATAACAAATAAGGTATGATAATTCATGAGAATCGTCTGCTGGCAGATGATTCTCATAAAATATCATACCTTATTTTTTTGAAAATTAAGAAAGATGTTACAAAATTTGTCGTCTGCTGCAGTCGTGATTGGCGCTTTAAGGGTTAAGCCGGATCCATCCATTTCCTACTGAAGCACTACACCAGGAGGAAGACCTTGACAAGCTACCTAGCTACACCTGAATGTTTAAACATTCTAGAAAGTTTCATTGTCATAAAATATGTAGCTCTTATCTAACTATGTTAAATGTTTATGTCTGCTAGCTTAAAGCATCTTTTTTTAGAAACTGCAACAATCAGGTCATGTGACAAACAAAGTAACGTACGACTGTCTTTTTTTTTTTTTTTTTTTTTGTCTTGTTCCTTTTATTTTCTATACAGAAGGGTATCCAGCCATACATACAGTACATACATACATGAACACCCTTAAACAATACTCTCCCTGACAGCCTGGATCCTGTCGTACATATATGTTTAGTTAAGAAAAAATTCAGGAAGGGTGCTCCTTTCGCTCAAAACGACTCTCAAACATATGTTGGTATATATACAGTAAAAATATCTACTGTTGTGCCAACCAAGAAAGACAGCGACCTTGTGCCTTGTTTACAATTGCCAAGTAAAACACCAACCTACACACTCCATCTGAGCTATTGTGAAAATAGATCACTTGTGTATTAATCCTATCCTGTGGATAGGATCAATACACAAGTGACATATCGATTCTAAATCCCTGATAACCCTGCAAACAAAACACGAGGTCACTGTCACTCCCGGCTGGCAGGACAATATATAATAAAGATAAAAACAGTATGCACTGGCTTTCATTTTTATCCCTACTACACATTTAATATTTATACAATAAAACAAACTAAAAAGAAACAAGACATTTTTGTATGGTATACTTTTCCTATTCCTGAGGCTGTACTGGTTACTATAATGAATTACTAATACATGTATTTCAGAGTGTCAGTTTTATTCTTGGTATGTGAGGGTTGGCATGTATGCTTATATACCTATTGGTTCCCAATCTTTATTGAACTCTGTTAGTTCATTATTTGACCAAGCAATATTTTTAAGTATTTTGAACAATTGATAAAGCTTCTTTTTAGTAAACTTCTAGGACCAAGTGACGTTCATTACAGCGTGTTGTGTATATGTAGTATTTGGCATAGAGTATTATGATATTAAGTGGTTTTGTTATAGTATTTAATCTATCCAGACCAAAAATAAAAAATTCCTCCACAAAGTCACACTGTATTTCATTATTATTCAGCCATTGTAACAATTCCTTCAAAAAAGCTTGAATCCTCTCACAGGCCCAGAAGAG
This sequence comes from Loripinus fragilis, assembly GCA_964019695.1. NCBI lineage: Eukaryota > Metazoa > Mollusca > Bivalvia > Lucinida > Lucinidae > Loripinus > Loripinus fragilis. The sequence goes on from OZ026526.1 coordinate 68,375,755, forward strand.
ATGGGTAATTGTTTCTTTTTGGGAATGACAGTAATAGCATAATGAGTCTCTCTTTATTTTCATTTTAAAGAGAAGATTGTTTGTTACTAAAATATTATGATTAATACTCGTCTGAAACCATTGTATAGCTGGATATTTTATTATATTAAAGGGGTAGTTGTAAATTTTCTTCCATTCTTGGTCTGTGAAATTAAATTTCTCATTCCATCTTTTTTTACTTGTTGGTTCATCATAGTTTTTATTCAGTTCATTATACATTGCTTGTGTCCCTGACTTTTGTTGCAGAAAAACTTTGATATGACTTGGTATGAATGGATCTTGTACTTTTTTGGTTAATCTTATTTGTGTATGTGATAGAAAGTGTTTTAGTGAGTCTATAAATCCTTGATATTTTAAAATGCTCAACGGGTTGCCATCAATTCCAACTTCTTGATAGCTATAAAATCTTCCATTCTGGTTCACCAGATCATTCACAAATCTGATACCTTTATCATACCATGTTTTATAAAAAACGTATTTTCTATCTATTTTAATATTTCTGTTATAGAACAGAGGACTTTTTAAAATTTGTTCTTCACATATTTCTGTTATATAATTTATTTTAAGAAAAGACTTTAGTACATCTTTCCAAAACTGATTATTCAATGTGCTTAAAATATCCTGAATATATTCTACATTACATGATGTCAACATTTCCAGATTTATATGTATTTTTATTATTTCTTGCCATTTACTTTCATTTAAAAGAAGCCTTCTTATCCATGTAGATTTAATGCACTTACAAAGGCATTTAGGTTTATCATATTCAATCCTCCTTCTATATACTTCTTTATCACAACTGTTTTTTTAATTTTTGGATTTTTATTCCATAAGAAATCGTACAGAGTTTTATTTATAGTTTCATATATTTTGACATCTGGATTTGGTAGAGATGTAAAAAGAAGATTAAATATTGGTATAACAAGAGTTTTAATTACAGTAATTTTTCCAATAGGTGATAAACTTCGTTTATTCAACTGTTTTAGTATCTTTTCCATTTGTGTTACTTTTGGTATATAATTATTTTCTGTCATCTTATCTAAATCTGTATTGAAAAGAATCCCTAGTAACTTAAATTGGTTACTACCCCATGAAAGTTTCCACTTTGTTTTTATTGACCTGGTACTAACTTTTTCTGAACCAATCCACACCAGTTGTGTCTTATCGAAGTTTATATTTAACCCTGATATTTTTGAAAATCTTGAGAGCTCTTCAAGAGTCTGATTGAGAGATCTTTCTGTGCCATCTAGCATTGCTGAAGTGTCATCTGCATACTGTGATATTTTAAATTCAATATTATTGATATTTATGCCTTTTATTGTTTTGTTTTTCCTTATCTTTGTTGCAAGGAATTCAGCACAAATCACAAAAAGGTATGGAGAGAGGGGGTCGCCTTGATGACATCCACGCTCTATGTTAAAAAAAGAAGACAGATGTCCAGATACAGATACTGCTGAGGATATGTTTTTATAGCATACTTTTACCCATTTTCTGATCGAGTCCCCAAAATTTAGATGTTCAAGTGCTTTGTGTAAGAAATTCCATGATAGAGAGTCAAACGCTTTTTCAAAATCTATCAGCAGTAATAGTCCTGGAATATTCTTTTCATCTGTAAATTTCATCATGTCATATATTATTCGTATATTTTCCACAATGGATCTACCCTTTATAAAACCTGTTTGATCTTTATTTATAATGCTGTCTAATACTGTTTTAATTCTATTGGCAATAGTACCTGATGCAAGTTTGTATACAGTATCAAGGAGAGTTAACGGTCTCCAGTTTTTTAAAAAAATCTTTGGTTTATTGTCTTTTGGGATGCAAGTAATAATGCCTTGTTTTTGAGATATGGATAGTTCTCCAATTGCGTAGCCATGATTCAAGGATCTCAGCACAAAAACTCCTAGCTGTTTCCAAAAAACTTTAAAAAAATTAGCAGAATTTAATCCACTTAAACCAGAGCTTTTACCATTTTTCATATTTTTAAGAGTACAGAAGCTGAAATCTTAATATTTTCTATCCTCAGGAAGGTATCTGCGATTTCAATTAAAGGGGACGGCAACCCTGATGATTACTATGTTTTATATGAAAGATCTTAATAACCCGTGATTTTTGATAACAGTTTCATCTAAATCGGTTGAAAAATGTGGAAGTTGTGGGTGTTTGAATATTTGCAAATGGACTGTAATGGAAGCGGCCATATTGTAGGCTTAGTGACGTCACTCTGCCTAATTAAATATGCATAATCAAATTAAAACACAAACCAATGGATTATTTGCATTTTATCTGTAATGAAACATTTTCCTTATGTATGAAGCTGCATATCTGTTGAAACACAGATGCTGTGATAGTAGTGATAACTAAAATTAAGCAGTTGAAAATATTCTGAAATCTAATTAAATATTCAAAATGGCGGCTGAATGTCCGCCATAATGAATTCTTGAAATGCCCACAACTTGCCCATTTTTCAACTGATTTTGATGATACTTTAATCAAAATTCATGGTTCATAGTGCTTTCTGATAAACGATACTTATCCTTAGGGTTGATGTCCCCTTTAAGTCAATTAACCCTTGCTGGTTGTTAGTTCTGTTTACCTCTTTAATCCCAGATTTAATATCTTATCATATTTCATTAGCAAACAGAGTAGAACCTGATCAAGCAGCTCTTACAAGAACTGCTTGATCTGGGTCTACTATTTTTCCAAAAGCGTTAAGAGGCATCTCTATGAGGTAAAGGGTTAACCAACGCAGTCAGACCAGGGTGGTCTGCTGCGAGAATTTGATCAGGTTGCCCGGTGGTGCAGGTTTTGGAAGCACTGTCATCAGTCTAATATGGGAATATTTTCCTCTTTCAGCCATCACATAATGGAGAGGCATGTAGGCTCATGCCCCACAGTGGCCATTACAAAAGCTTAAGCTGGAGAGGGGATTTATCACTACTAACATTTCAAGAATGTGTTCCGTCTGCACTCATGGACTTTCAAACTGGCTGGGACCAATTCGGTAGGAGTCTCTCTGATGTGACTTTGAAGTGTAGACTGCAGACGTTGCGAGTGTCTGAAGTTGAAGAGATATTGCTTTGTTACTGGACTGAATTTTACCAGGGTATGTCAAAATTATATTTTTTGTATGCAGGCCAATCAAGCCCCTGGGGTCCAAACTGGCTTAGCCCAGAGGATTTAAGAGTTTCCATAGACTTATAATGGATTTTTGTTAAAAAAATCTTTTAAACCATGAGGCCCACAGCTTATATATAGGGAGCACAGTGGTAGAGTGCTTGACTTGAGACCGAGGGGGCCCAGGTTCGAGCCTCACCGGCGTCACTATGTTGTGTCCTTGAACAAGAACATTAATCCGAGCTTAGTACTGGTTCAACCCAGGAAGACCCGTCCCTTTATAACTGAAAGATTGTTGATGGGATGTAAAGAATCAAGTCGTGGTCTTTAGCTCTCATAGACTTTTCATGGGAAAAACTTAATAATCTTCTCTACTGGGCAGCTTAGAGTCTGACTGCAGATTCAGGGATTTTAAGTTTTATCCCGACTCGGTCCCGTACTTTTGTGGAGATTGGATCATGAAATAATTTTTCCTTCCTCTGATTCAAGAAGGTTTGTTGTCAGTTACAAGGGAAAGTGCACAAAGTACTTGTTAAACACTTAGTGAAGCTTGCCCAGGACAAAAGTGTGGCTAGGACATGACCATAGCTGTTGACCAGGATATAAAGCATCCTCTAACTAAAGTCATCAGGCCCTCAGCTTATATATATTAAATATGCTACTCATAACGTAACCATTATTTTCAAAGGGAGTTAATCCTTATGCTACCATATCCACAACCCCCGTACCTCCAATAAGTGGATGTTTTTTCTTAGAGAAGTAAATTAGTCTTTCAAAGGGAAATAAGTATAGATTATTTCCCTTGAAAATATACAGAAAGATTTTATATTGACTCTGAACACTTTGCATACTGGGAAAATTTTCATGCTTATTTGTCGTCTGCATCAATCCTTTCGAAAAGTTCTTTCAGGAATACCATCAGTGTGTCAAACAGTTTGGATCCAGATCAGGCCCAACATGAACGCTTAGAAAGCAAGATGCGAAATTTGATTTTCGTGCAATATGATATAACTCAGACAGAATTTTTATTTACGCAGTCTCTTCAAAGCATTTGCAATGTGTATGTAGACACACCAAGAGTTATCCTGCTAGTGACCGTTTTCTTTATCATACAGCCTGTGGCCTGTTCAACAATGCAAGCGCTCAGAGTGCTATGGAGTGATTTCTCTCTGAATGCAAGCTCTCGCCAAGGTGCTTGCAAGCGCTCATGATTCAAGTCGAAAGGTGTATCGCCCGAAAATCAAAAATGGCTACCAATACAATAATGGGTTTTCATGAGGGACTCGGCGTGCAATATTTTCAGATTCGATTTTCGGAATGACTATGTATGTTTCTTCGTGTGGATATATGAGATGGAAAAATTTAAACCGAAGGTAGGAGGTTGTTTCGCTTTGATTTCCAACCAATGGGGGAGGGGAGTTGATTTGTTTGTTACTGGGTGCAGCCATTTTTATTGAGCGAGCACTCGCTACCGTTCAACAATGTAATGATCACACTGACAAGCGCTAGTTGGAGCACTCACATTGTTGAACTCAGATATACGAAAGTAAACATGATAATCATTGAACTGTATAAACCACGTCCTACCCATATGAAATACATATGGGGATAATGAAAAACGACTAAGTTATTTTATTTTACAAGTGATTCCAGACTTATTTTCCAAAGGGGCTCTTGCATGGTATGGGAAATTAACATGGGAGTCTGCCCACGCTTGGATTTTAAAAATATTATGTTATTTAATTGTCTGGGGTATAACTTTAATATTTATGGTGCGTATGAATTTTTATGCAATTCCATTGCTAATTTATGACGTCATGAATGATATCAATATAAAACCTTAGGGCACCCAGTTATAATCATTTCTAAAGTAATTGACATACCATGTAACGGGCGGAGAAATGTTTTGTCAAATAGCTATATCATTGATTAGTTCGTTGGTACTTAAAATGGCTTTGTATGTATTAGGATATTGGATGGGCATTCATTTTTATAGCATGGTACCCCAATTTTCGACTGTATATTTTGTATTCAGTCAAATTTGGAATAAACATTTTTACAGGTTGCGGTCTTTGTCAAGATACCATTTCAACATATAAAATATCCATATATGTTAAGAATATGTAGACCAAATTTCATGAAATTCAAGGACCGGTAACATATTTTTTTCAACTTGATGTAAACACATGGCCCTAATTCATCGAAATGTAAAAAATACAATAATTATGTTTCCGTTTAAAACATACATGAATACTTGCTTAGTTTGAATCACCATGCTAGTGCGTTTATTGGTAGAAGTTGATATGTTCGGTGTTTCCCCTATTATGGATTGGAAAAAAAAACAACAATATTCTTTGGTTTTAAGTGCCAAGATTCATATTTAATGAAGTGCTTACACAATAATACTGGCCAAAATGATACAATATGTTTACACTGGTACTGAACACATCTAGTTTCTAACATTAAAACTACATCTAGCCAATGTTACACTTAATATGTAACATTATTAAGAATTTTAATTCATACAGAAGAGAAACCTTATGACAAGTCAGTTCATACAGGAGAAGAACCCTATATCTATGATTTTATAATTGTAAGACTCATTAATAAACCTGCTTGACAAAAATAACCCCCTGTCAAACCTTTTGGTTAAAATTAACCATTTTGGTCACAGATATCTCTTGGCTTCAAAGGTATTGCTAATTTAATGCTTAAATCTTCTCTGTTCATTCTGTTTTGTGAACCGGATGCTGATTTCCATCAAATAGCAACATTTATACTTTAGCTTGCTGTATATTCTAGGCATACAGTTTTGTTTCTGGACCTCAGTTACTCATGTAGAACACTGTTTTATGACACTTTTGATAAGACTCTGTTACACGTTATCCTGGTCACGGCACCAAAATGTGGTTCCTCTAGTTCAATTGGGATGTAAAGGAAATGTTTAGTCTTCTTGTTTTCACATGTTTATTGTTAGGATATTATGTATCTTGAACAATATCATGCAGGACTGGAGGAAGTGATACACATTGTCTTGGCCCCACAGTGCCATGACACAGGGCCATAACCTTCGGCATTTCTGGCCATTGAATCATTTAAAATTGTCTAAACATGTCTTTCTTTAAGAAAAGTGGAAGTAGATTTAAAAACAACCTCCTTATGTCGAGTTTTTGATTCATTTGAACTAAATAATTAATTTTGCTAAAACTGACCTATCCCCATAAGAGGTAGGAAATGACAAAGTTACCGATTTGGGATTTTCATGATATTTGGCTCAGATCAGCAGTATATATATGGCATGTTTTTGTGATAATATGATATCTTGACAAAGACAAGAACATATCCATCTTTTGAATTGAATGTTGAATGTTTTGTAAATTTTTGAAAAAAAATATTGAAATTTTACAATCACTTCTTCTGAAAACGTAAACCATAATTTATCCAAATGGTTTCGTAATATTAAAATAATGTCTATGGTATTTTGGATTCAATCTAGATGACAAATCATAGAAATAAACAAAACATTAGATTTAGGACATGGAAATTTAGAGACAGGTACCACCTCAAAGGTGGAGTACGTCAGGGTTGCTTCCTAAGCCTTATTCCTAACTATCTAATTCGATAAATACATTTTCATAGTTCGTATATAATGAGTTATTAATAAGCAAAGTTTGAAGAAAATCCATGCGTGGGCACAGATGAAAGTACCCCTTTAAATTTTCAGACATGCAATTGTATATTAGGCGGTAGATATATTATATGCATGTGCAAAATTTCAGTCTGAAATGATATCATTAAAGATAGGGAGCGCAGTGGCTCAGTGGTAGAGTGCTTGACTCGAGACCGAAGGGTAGCGGGTTCGAGCCTCACCGGCGTCACTGTGTTGTGGTCCTTGGGCAAGACACATTTATCCTAGCTTAGTACTGGTTAAACCCAGGAAGAACCGTCCCGCATAACTGAAAGATTGTTGAGTGGACGTAAAGAATCAAATCAAAGAAAACAAAACAAAATATCATTAAAGACATTTTAAAAAAACTATGTCCACTGAATTTCTGACGGCACAGTAGTTCTAAATTGAAAACAACCTATCATCTATCTACCTTGATCAGACTGCATCAGTATGAAAGTTAATCTGGGTTAATATATGTATACTTATTACCTCTGATTAGTACATATAGAATGGCGTGATTTGACATCAGGAATATTACAGGTTAACACTATTTTTAGCTCACCTGTCACACAGTGACAAGGTGAGCTTTTTGTGATTAGTCTTCGTCCGTCGACGTCCGTTAACAATTTACTTAAATGACAACTCCTCCTAAACCCCTGGTCCAATTTTAAAATAATTTCACACAAATGATCATTGGGTGACACTCTACCAAAATTGTTAAATGGTTCTGGTCCGTTGCATATCTAGGTCACAGAGGCTAAAAACAGATTTTCGAGATGAAAACTTTAAAAGTCTTCTTGTCTGAATCCACAAGGCCTGGAGCCTTGATATTTGGTATGTAGCATCACCTAGTAGACCTCTACCAAGTTTGTTCAAATTATACCCCTGGGGCCAAAAATGGTCCCGCCCCGGGGTCACATGTTTTACAAAGGCTTATATAGAAAAATGTGTAAAAAGCTTCTAGTCTGAAACCACAAGGCCTAGTCTTGATATTTGGTATGTAGCATCACCCTGTGGACCTCTACCAAGTTTGTTCAAATAATGCCCCTGTGGGTCAAAAATGGCCCCACCCCGGGATCACATGTTTTACATAAGCTTATATAGGGGAAACCTGAAAAAATCTTCTTGTCTGAAACCACAAGGCCTAGAGTCTTGATATTAAGTATGTAGCATCACCCTGTGGACTTCTACCAATTTTTTATCAAATAATGCCCCTTTGGTCAAAAATGGCCCCACCCAGGGTCACGTGTAATAAGGGGTTATATAGAGAAACATGAAAAAATCTTCTTAACTGAAACCACAAGGCCTAGAGCCTTGATGTTTGGTATGTAGCATCACCTAGTGGACCTCTATGAAGTTTGTTCAAATACTGCCCCTGGGGTCAAAAATGGCCCGGCCCCGGGGGTCACATATTTTACATAGGCTTATATATAGGGAAAACATGCAAAAAACTTCTTGCCTGAAACACAATGCCTATAGAGTCTTGATATTTGGTATGTAGCATCACCTTGTGGACCTCTACCATGTTTGTTCCAATTATATCCCTGGGGTCAAAAATTGCCCCGCACTGGGGTCACATGTTTTATATAGGCTAATATAGGAATCTTCTTGTCTGAAACCACTAGGCCTAGAGCCTTGATATTTGGTATGTAGCATCATCTGGTGGACCTCTATGAAGTTTGTTCAAATAATGCCCCTGGGGTCAAAATTGTCCCTGACCCGGAGGTCACATGTTTTACACAGTATTATGCCCCACATTTTCATGCAATTGTTTATAGAATAAAATCAATAAAATGTGAATAATAAATTAGAAAAAAAAATATGAAGAGAAAACAATAATTGAAAAATATATAAATAAAAAGCGTGTATTTTCAATCAGAGAGGAAAACAGTGTCAATCCTGACCCGATGGCTATGTCAGAAGCCAGCTGATCTGGATCAACATTGTTTTCTACATGAGAAGCCACCTGATCTGTATCTACATGGTTTTCTAAATAAGAAGCCATCTGATCTGGATCTACATGTTTTTCTAACTAGGAAATATACAGGTTCAGCAGGATCTAAATTAAATTCATTTATTATATAACTAAGTAAAAAGACCGATTTTGCATTGGCTTAGAGCGCTCACGTGGGCAGTCTATAGATTGTCATATTCACTGGCTGGCGCGCGCTTGCCGGTGAATATTAGTTACTAAAATTAGACTCCATGCGTTTTTTTCCGTTCCGGTTCTGCTTTGCTAAAGCGTTGATAATATTCCTATCGTAGTTCCCGAGAACGCAATAAATCACGCACAGGAGCTGATCTATTTAGATTTTATTGCACCATAAACGACACAAACAAATTGGAAGTCTCGGTCAATATTGATATTATCTGGTCGATATCACATCATATCCAATGCCTCATTAGTCAATAATTGTATAATATTTTGTTTGAATATATTCATATGTATCACTGTATATGTATTGTGTATTTTTGTTTCAAACCATAGAATTTTAAAAGATTATTGTAAATCTAATTCTCACATGTCTCAAAGACAAAGTCAAGATTATATTTGTTTCATTTTTCTTCAAATTTTAAAAGTTTCATTTTTCTTTAATTTCACAAGAAAAACAAAATAAAACAATTATCTAGACTATAAATCTTCATGACCAGGAAGTTTGATGATCAGAGATCTCACTACTCATTAAGGCAGGAAATGTCATAGATCTGTCTCTCAGCAATTCCATAAAGTGTAATTATCTTGATTACTCTTTGAGTATAGATAGGAAATGTCACTTTTCATGATTTTATCATTATCACACCTGAATGGGAACTTCAGTATAAAACTCCTACCAATTTCACTGGTCCAGCACACAACTGCAACTGCCTGTTTGAAAGAGAAATAAAGGAGTTGAAAGTTTATACTGTTAATTTCCTTATTCAGGTATGTGAAAATGCTATTTTAAACTTTTGTTATTTTTTCTGTCTTAAATTAACTTCATACTTTTATTATATTTGATATTCACAAGTTTTCTCTATAATTAAGGTCTTACTGCAATTAAAGTAACAAGAGATAAGTTATGAATTTATCACATTTAGTACAAATTTCTTGTAATATGTATTAAGCAGAAGTTATGTCTGTTTTCCTTGCTCAAGTTTGAAGTTTAGTACTTTTTGATTAAACCTTAACATACATGCACATATGGAAAACTGCTCAAATTAACTACAAAAGTATGTTGCCAGTTGCAAAATGTGGTAAATATTAGGCTATCATTATATATGTCAATTATTTAGTTGTTTTATAAGAAAATAGTAATTCATAAGTCAAAATAATAGATGTAGAAAGTAATAAAATTGTCTCCCCTTGTCAAAACAATAATAGTATATTTATGAGAGCATACATATCCATTATATATCAAAATTAATTAACGTCTGTCTATTATATAAAAGTATATGTAAATCTTTCTGACCTCTCTTTACTCCCATGCCAGCTTCACTGGAGTATGGTTATAGTCAGAGAATTTAACATTTGATGGCCTTGGCATGTATCCTCTCACATGCTTAGTGAGTATTTCCCCATTCAATTAATTAGTATTTATCCATTTGAAATGTTAATGCTTTTGATATCAGTTGTGCAGACACACAACTGCAACTGCCTGTGAATTGTAAAGAGCTTGAAAGAGAAACAAAGGAGTTGAAAGTTTATACTGTTGATTTCCTTATTCAGGTCCCAAGAACAAATAAACCCCGAAATTAACAGCATAAAAGATTTGTTGGGTATCACAGCAGTACTTGAACGGATGCCAATGCCACAGATTAGATACTATGTGAGATCGACAGACAATAATTCAGGGGAGACAGATACAGTCAGCTCAGGACAAAGCACCCCTGATGTGAATAACTCCACAAGTTCATCTGATTTAATTGGAGCCTGTTCTGGACTCTATAGACTCACCATGTAGTTCAGCACTATCCCAGAGTCTGACTGGCCATCAGATTCTGAGAATGAACTGGCCTTAGTGATGTGCAAAATGAAGAAAAAGAAAGATGACAGTATAAGAAGCAACGTTCATAACATGATGTGGCAATTTCATTTCAAGACAGATGAAGAAACCAATGCTACTGTTGTGCCAGCCAAGAGTGACAGTGACACAATAGGTTGTTAACAATTGCAAAGTAAAATACTAAAATGTACACTTCATTTGAGCTAATGCGAATCGATAGATCACTTGCGTATTAATCCTATCCTGCAGATAGGATTAATACACAAGTGATCTATCGATTCTAATTTTTGATAACTTTGTAAACAAAAGATGGCTGGCAGGACAGTAGGATTAATTGGTTATGTAAGATTGACAAGAAGTGTAGTGATGAAAGACAGTAAGCCTGAGAACTCAACCATCAATACTTCTAGGCTCCGCTATACTAACTAAGGCTTCCAAAGACAACTGATGGTCCTGAGTAGTATCATAAAGCAAAAAACCATCGCATTTAGTTTCAGTATACCTTATATGACCTTAGTGAACCCTGATTGATTTATACAAATATACCAGCTTTTGGACAACTGCATACGAAAAGACTGTAAGTTCGAAACTATATATAAACATTAATCTGTCAGACTCGTGACAGGCCTCGCATATGCGCGATGTCCGAGGCTATTTAACAGTAAGGCAAAGCCATTTCACCAGAAGCTCCTAGGATAGGATTCAGTGTGTGTTTTTCTTCTGTTGGCAGTGGGTTCCCTCCTACCGGTGCCTATCTTCTACCCAACGCTAATTTCCCCAACCAATAAAAGTAACAGAAGCCTAACAGAACAGAAAAAGAACTCTATGAAAGTAGCATCATCAACCAGTTGATATACAACAAGATTGCTGTACTACTCAACATGATGATGCTCTTTCATCATTTTGATCGATGATGATACATTTTATCTTTACGCATCTTTGCAGTCGATGATTAAATCACATCCAAATCAAGTCAAGCTGATGATCCATCCTTAATGATGTGCACACACTTAGGATATATATTAATTTTATGGAAAGTTATCATTTATTACATTTCTTTTTAAATCTTTTTCTTTGTACTCTTTTTTTACCAGATTATCATCTTAGAAAAAGCATACACGCACACACAAAAGTTATAATGGATTCCTCTTCTACCTCGCTGCAATTTCTTTGTTTACAGTCGATGATCGCTGAATTGATCAAAGCTGTAATTCTTTGTGACATAAAAGCCAGAGATATTCTTGTCAAAATACCTACTCCTTTCTTAAGAGAAATACTGGATGGATTATATTATTCGGAAGCTGATCACTTTTGGAAATTTGAACTACGTCTTATTGTTGAAAGCGTCATAGCTCAATGAAACTATATATTTCCAAGCTCTGAATTATCTCTTGTTGATTCTTATATTAATAAAATTGTAAGATTGTCGGGCTATCTGACTTGTAATGAAATCAGAGACTGTCTCTCACCACTACTTCTTCCGCTTTTATCTTGTATAAGATCTCACTTCCCTAGACGAGCTTGGATACTAGTCGTATTTAATATAATACGTTCAAAACCCTCATCTTAATTTTTTTACAGAACAATGGCTACCATGAAGAGAAAGTGGGATGAACAGACATCTTCAACCTTCCACTCGTTAATTAAATCTAAAACAATCAAAATTGGTGATGACATGGAATTGCCCGAGGACATGATGATTAGAAAGGATCAGATTAGCCACTCTTACATACGATCAGATTCTGAACGAATTAGTTCATCATCATCAGACCAGGAGACCAGTATCTCGCTAAACGAGAATGAGTTTATCACAATGTAGATAACATGTACATAGGAAATAATAGTTTTTGGTCATGACCTTGTATATATATGTATTTATTATACCCGCTTTTTTCTTTAGAAAAAAAGGGAATATTAATTTCGTGTCAAAGTCGGTCCGTCGTCCGTCCGTCTGTCCGTCCGTCCGTGCGTACGTCCGTCCGTCACGTTTCTTGTAAATGTATCTCCTCCTAAACCGTTAGAGGTAGCAACTTCAAACTTTGTAGGTGAATAGGTCACATGATGTAGAGGGAACTGGGCGACATTTCGTGTGACCTTGACCCCAAGGTCAAGGTCAAAGGTCAAATATTGTATTTTCTTGTAATTGAATCTCCTCCTTAACGGTTAGACGTAGCAACTTCAAACTTTATAGCTGAATAGGTCACATGATGTAGAGGGTACTGGGCAACATTTTGTGTGACCTTGACCCCAAGGTCAAGGTCAAAGGTCAATTATTTAATTTTCTTGTAAATGCATCTCCTCCTAAACCTTTTGACGCAGCAACTTCAAACTTTATAGCTGAAAAGGTCACATGATGTTAAGGTTACTGGGCAACATTTTGTGTGACGTTGACCCCAAGGTCAAGGTCAAAGATCAAATAATGTATTTTCTTGTAAATGTATCCTAAACGGTTAGACCTAGCAACTTCAAACTTTGTAGCTGGATAGGTCACATGATGTAGAGGGTACTGGGCAACATTTTGTGTGACCTTGACCCCAAGGTCAAGGTCAAAGGTCAAATATTGAATTTTCTTTTAAATGCTTCTCCTCCTAAAGCTTTTGACGTAGTAACTTCAAACTCTGTTGGTGCATAGGTCACATGATTTAGAGGGCATTGGGCAACATTTAGTGTGACCTTGACCTGAAGGTCAAGGTCAAATAATGTACTTTCTTGTAAATGCATCTTCTCATAAACTGTTGGACGTAGCAACTTCAAACTTTGCAGGTGCAAAGGTCATATGATTTGGAGGGCACTAGAAAACATTTGGTGTGACCTTGACCCATAGGACAAAGTCATATAGTGTATTTTTTGTAAATGCTTCTTCTCCTTAACCATTGGACATAGCAACTTCAAACTTTACAGGTGCATAGGTCATATTATGTTGAAGGTACTGAGCAGCATTTTGTGTGACCTTGACCCCAAGGTAAAGGCTTTAGGTCAAAAAGCGGGTATTTGCGATGGTGTACCATCGACTTCTGCTCTAGTTTACTTTGAAATAATGGAAGAAATTGTTTGATTTGTAAAATAGGGTTTTGATGGGGCATGATATGTTAATAGAACCTCGGTATGTTTGATATAAAATAATTGTTTTTCACTGTCTGATTCTCCAGAGTCTACAACCATGGCAAATTTCACCCACCCAGAATCCGAGTCTGCGGAAAGGAGGGCATACCTTTTCTGTAGGGAGCGGTTTTATTCCTAGATTCAGGGGCCTGGTGGCGCCCGAATGCTGCGTGAATGGTTAGAAGAATGTGGGGAGGCTTTGAGGTGCCCTCCATATCAGCCGGAGATGTTGGCGGCAGAGAGGGTGTACATAGATATCCTGGTCAACAGGGCCTCCAACATACACCCTGTGACATTGTCAGACCGGGCGTATCAGGTTATAAAGAGGTGCAGCCGGTTGCCTTATTTTCGGGGGCCCAAATATGTAATATAACGAGCAAATGTGAATATGTTTTGGAACAGGTCTGTATAAGGACAAAGAAAAAATTAAACAATACCTTCCCCAGGGGACGTGGGGTGCCTCAAGTTTGACAGGGTCTGCACAGGCTTGAAAAGTACTTGAATATACAGGATTGTTGCACCAAATAAAGGCACCACAATTTAATACTTATCTTAAACTAATACTTTTAGTAATGGACTTAAGCATTTCCGAAGTAAAATTTTAATGTGTAAATCAGTATTTTTCTTAAGTTTTCAGTCCTTGAAAACTGTAGGAAAGTCTTTTAGAATTCCTTGAAAAGTCCTTGAAAATTACACAATCTGGATTGTATGAACCCTGTTTGTGTTTGCCACTTCCTCTGTAAGGAAGAGTTTAATGGGACCCCCCACAAATAAGGCATATCACGACCCGTGCCTTATGGACAAGAGGGCCCGCTGGGTAGAAATCTTCACGAGCCACGACTTCCGAATAAATTGGGAGGCGCTGCTGGAAGGGCCAAAATGATCAACGCCTGTATTACTAGTATGTTTTCTCCTGAAGTCCCAACGCTCAACAGTCTTCACAGTACATTGATTCAGATTGTCTCACATCCTCTAGCAACTCAGCGCTAAGGGCTCCAACTAGGAGAGGATTTGCTGAGTAGAGGTTTGGGGTGAGACGATTTGAATGAGACGACGTTGAGACAGTAATACTATGGTGAGATGATTCTATGGAGACAATTCGAATGACACGAGGATGAGACGATTCGAACGACATGGCGTTGAGACGATACTATGGTGAGATGATACTATGGTGAGACAATTCTACCATGGTGAGATGATTCTACTATGGTGAGACGATTCTACTATGGTGAGACCATTCTACTTTGGTGAGACCATTCTACTATGGTGAGACGGTTCTATGGTATCTTCGGGAAGACGTAACGGAGAGCCTGGGAGAATTACTTTGTGAAAATTTTATGTAAAAGAAGTTCTTAGTCAACGCAACCCTGAAATATTATGTAGCCATGCGGTGTACTTGCTCTAGTGAGAAAGTCTACTGCATTGGTAACAACAAGTGGAATATTTTGAGAGAAAAAAATGGAACTTAAAATACTGGGTGTTAAGTTGTATAGGTCAAGTAGAACGGCCCCTGCGAAATGGTCTAGAACTGTTCTAGAATGTTCTAAAATTATTCTAGAATTTTCTAGAACTGTTCTAGATATGTTCTAGAATATTTATGGGACAGATGTAGAACGTTAAATGGGACAATTTTTTGTTCTACAATTGTTCTAGCCGAGGTCAACAAATTTGTTCTAGAAAAGTTCCAGAAAATTCTAAAAGTTTTTCCTAGAACAGTTCTAGAACAAATCAATTTTGTTCTAGAACAGTTCCAGAACAAATCTTTAGAACGTTTATGGAACAATTGTAGAACACCCCTTATAAAATGTCCCATTTAATGTTCTATAAATGTCTCGGAATAGTTCTAGAACATCTGTAGAATGGTTCCAGAACTATTCCAGAAATGTTCTAATGGTTTGTTCTAGAACTGTTCTAGAATTAACCTTGGTTTGTTCTAGAACAGTTCCAGAACAAATCTTTAGAATGTTAATGGAACAGTTGTAGAACACCCCTCAAAAATTGTCCCGTTTAACGTTCTATAAATGTCTCTGAATAGTTCTAGAACATCTGTAGAATGGTTCCAGAACTATTCCAGAAAAGTTCTAATGGTTTGTTCTAGAACTGTTCTAGAACTAACCTTGGTTTGTTCTAGAACTGATCTAGAACAAACCTTTAGAATTTTTCTGGAACAATTGTAGAACACCCCTAGAAATGTTCCATTTAACGTTCTAAAAATGTCTCTGAATCATTCTAGAACTGTTTTAGAATGGTTCCAGAACAATTCCAGAAATGTTCTAATGGTTTGTTCTAGAACTGTTCTAGAATAAACATTGGCTTTTTCTAGAACTGATCCAGAACAAACCTTTAGAAATTTTCTGGAAAGACTGTAGAACAACTCTTCAAAAATGTCATATAAAGCATTCTATTAATGCCCCTGAATTATTTTAGAGCATTTTAGAATAGTTTAAGAACAATTTCAAGAATGTTCTAGTGGTTTGTTCTGCAACTGTTCTAAATAATCTGAACTTTTCTAAAACAGTTGTAGAACACCTCCCCAAAAATGTCCTATATAGGGTTTGGAAATAAGATTCCATCGAATGCTACCTTTATATATCTGGAAAACTGTTGACATTGGTTTAACACCCTAATAAGTAATCCCCAAATGCAGGTGACACAATAAATGAATAAACATCAACTGGAGGAGAATTATTATAGGGGCCCTAAGTTGGCCTAAATGTTGTTAGTTATTGCCAACCTGTTACCCCACCCATTTCAAAACATTGTCATGCATTTGACCTTGAAAAACAGCAACTACAGCAATAACTAACATTAATACTTAAGAAATTGTGTCTCAAGCATACTCACTGTCCCAGACTATATAATACTGTCAAATTTGCCATCTAGAAACTGCCACAAGTGCTTTTTAGGGAGCCTTCATAATCCCTCCAATTCTGGCAGCCATGTTTTTCCAAACATCAATCTGGTTAAATTTATGATAATGACATGCTTGTTCTAGAACTGTTCTAAAAATGTTGTTCTATAACATTTTTTAACTTTTGTAGAACTTGCTGGTTCAGTAAATTTCAGTAAAATATTTCTCCCGAATTATCAGTGAATTGAAAAATAAATAACATTCATTGCAAAACTGTAACATTGTAGTTTTTGGAAAACTTATTGGATGTTAACTGCTCAACTTCTGTTTATAGTAATTAAGCCATGATCATCTTCTCATTGTGGTAACATGCCACCCTGTATTACCCCACCCATTTCAAAACATTGTCTTGCATTTGCTAAAAAACTTACAAACAACAACCCCACCATTAATCAACTTTAAAAACCTTAGAGAAACTGTTTCTCAGGTCTACTCACTGTCTCAGTCAATACTACCATCATGTTTGCCATCTAGAAATTCCCAAACAAATGTTTTTGAAGAGCCTCCACATTTTCCCTCCAATTCTGGCAGCCATGTTTTTCCCATCATCCATCTGGTTACGACATGTTTACTCTTTAAATGTTCTAAAAATGTACTAGAACTTTTTAGAACATTTCTAGAACTTGCTGGTTCTATAAAAGTACTAAATAAGTTCTAGAACTTAATTTGAATTTTCTTTTACTTATTTTGCCCTTTTTTCTTTCTTTCTCTATATACTGCTAGACCCTCGCTTGCGAGTATTATCGGCAAGTGTACTTTGTGCACTCCAGGTTGCAGGATAAAAGCCTACAAGTAATTTAAACCATATCTAAATTACCGTAGGGTTCTTTAACCTGCACAAGGGGTGACCTTCCCTGCAAAGGGGACATCCAGTTAACGTCCCCACCCAAAGGACCAGGCCTCCAGATAAGAGTGCGTATTGGAAAATTATTTTCTTTATTTCTCACCCAAAACATGTTTTATGTTTTGGGTACTCAAAAGAACCGTCTCATTGCCCAACCACTTAGCTACCTGATGCTTTCTGCTCTTGAGAAGTTTCAAAAATGTTCTAGAATTTATTAATATATTTGTAGAATTAACTAGTTCTAAAAGTAAGACAAATGTTCTAGAACTTAATTTGAATCATTTTTTAGAAGTTTCTGTCAACTTATTTTGTTCTTGAAAAGTTCTAAAAATGTTCTAGAATATATTAGAACATTTGTAGAACTTACTGGTTCTTGATTTGTTCTAAAAATGTTCTAGAATATTTCAAGAACACTTATAGAATGGAAATCAGTTCTAGAATATGTTTGATTTGTTCTATAACAATGTTCAAGAACAGTTGTAGAACAAGAGTTCTAGAACGAACATATTTACCTGTTTAGAACAGTTCTAGAACAGTTCTAAATGTTCTAGAACAGTTCTAGAACACCTCCAATTTATAGAACAAAATTTCGCAGGGGGGGGGGGGGGGGGTGTGGACTGAGAGCTTCTTGAATAACTGAGGTCAGTGTTATTGAGCCATTCCTATGCTGTCAGCATGTGGAAACGTGTCTAAAAATCTCACTGTGTTAGCGCTTTGACAGGGTTCGAGCCTACAAGTAGTAGTTCGAACTTTGGCGTGGAGCTGTGTAACACAGTGAGAGGTAGGGGTCCTTTGTGAGCGGAGAGTCCGTCAGGAAAGCATTAGTATACAAAATGTACTACTAATGGACAATGCCCATTATCGCATGTTTGCATGACTTTAAGAATTAATTGCTTCTGGACATTGTTGGAAATCACATGTCGCAGTTCACACATTCGTTCTTTAGCATTTTCTCTATTCATTTTATAGGTGCACTATGTGGGTGTCAGACCCGGTGGTTCTTGTTATAGAGTGCCCGGTGGAGTCGCTTTTCACAGCACCATCTCTGTGGGTGATGGAGGTTGAAGGAACCTTGACCAACGCCCTCCTGATGTCAACATCTTTGACTTGCCAGAGTGTGAAGGGGGTCGCCATATTAAATGGACTGGTCTGTGCCGAGAACACTTCAACGACTTCAACTACGACCACTACGGTATGTACAGATCATTACTGATTTTAAGATGTGCGTGTCAGAACCAACCACCCGATTGTTGTAAAACAAAGATTGTGGTTTGTTTTTTGCATTGTCGTCGTTATAATATATACTGAGGGAAAAAAGTTTAGCAATAGCCTTTGAGGGTTCACAGTTTAGACGATAATGGACTTTTAATCTCATAGTGTTAAAGAATATATGTTGACAAACGTTCATGAGTACGATGACATTAACTGGTTAACATTTCACATAATGTAAAGTCTGATTTTATGCCCCCTTGCTTAAACAGCGTGTGGGACAATAGTGCGAATAGTTTTCGACTAAAAGTTTTATTTTTCTGTCAAATGTTTAGATCCAAAAGCAAGAAAGTGAAAAACGGTTTAAAACTGAATGTTATGTTCACCCTTTTCGAACAGTTTTGAGTTGAAAATCGTATTTTTCCAAATTACCTCCCTTTCAAATAAATAACGTTTAAAATTAAAATGCTCAGCAAATCAAATCCTCACTATGAAGTCGGATTTTGTTTCTTTTGACCACTTGCGGGTAGCCATAAGGTCATTTCCAAACAACTGACATGTTTGCAAACCTGCCAATTAAAAAGATCTAATGCTTCAAAGATCGCCTATGGGAAATCCCATAATAAATAATTGCTAAACTTTTTTCCCTCAGTATAGATTGTGAGAAGCTGCTTAATCGGATTTAAAACGTATATGTTCAAAAAAACTGAGAGCTTAGATTTTCGAAGAATACTTGTGACAATCGTCACACACAATCTCTGTACCAGAAGAGCAGAAAAATCAATAAAAATAGCATTTTCGATTATTTATTAATTAACTGTGTTACGATATTCCACTTTCTCTATTCATGTTCAAAATATTTTATCTATTTCAGGGTAGCTGGCCTTGGCCTTTGCCGGGTACCCCTGAAGAAGAAGATGATGACGATGAAATTCCCTCAACAGCAACATCAACGACAACAATGCTGACAACCAATGTGTCAACACCAACTATAGCACCTCGAGGATCACACACCCCATCGGTAAGAAAAAATAACCGACAAAAAATAAAGATAAAAATGTCTAAAATAATAAACAGGTATTCCTAAAAAAAAAGTAGGTGAGTATGATCAGGAAATACCACAATCACAAACTGCAGACAACCCCCTGGCACCGCTAGGAAGAGCCGCTCAACCATCACGAGACACCAGGAAGACAAATAAAGTAAAGCAACCAGCTCTCTCTTCCCCATCAAGATGATTGCAATACTAGAATGGACAGAAAGTAAAACACAACAAAACATAGAACAATTACAGACTTCCACAATGGGAGTAACAATAAACAAAAAGTCAACAACAACAGAACCACCGCCTTAGAACGGACAGCAGCCTAAGCCACCGGGGGCTTAAATGCATTTTACTGGTACCAAATCTTCGCCCTAGATTCTGCTGTTGTTGAAGTACAAGAAATGTTCAGCTCGCATGGAGGCCATCTAACTAATGCAATGTTACTTCATGGGGAAACACTGCAATCAAATTAACACACCATGATGAAACAAAGAAAAGGGCTCATGACTCACAGATAGTCAGAGCTAAAGAAAACCTCAAGTTGAGCCACGGTGGGTCCAGCTACAGATAAGGATCAGGCACCAACCCACAGATTAAAGCTTTACGTCAGAGCTGTCATAGACTCTGAGGCCTAAACCCACAACATACTTTTTCTCAAAAGCATTCTCAAGTGATACCTCCCGTGCGAGCACACGCATGCACGTTGTAATATTGTGAATGTAGAAATATGTTATTTTCAATAGAAATAAGAACTAATTCTCCACTCATGAAACAGGCCCTTAAAATGTAAGAATAGTAATACAGTCCTATAGATAAAGAAGACTGGGTTTGGGACCTGTAGACCATTTATTAATATAAGCTAGCCTTCCAGCAAAGCTGCAAAATGGCACAATCTACATGTTATTACATAATATTGGTTTTACTTAAAAGTACTGCTTAACATCATGAAATGATCTCTATAACAAAAGTATCTATCCAAGTGGAATTAAGCGTTCTTACTCAGAATGATCTATGAATATTCCACCTAAGAGAGTTCACTCTTAATCCTTCACTATACTTATCACAAGTAGGTTGTGTCTATAGTGAATGTTATCCTCACATTTGTTAAGAAAAAGTTTGCAACTTACTATAATCCATTGTTCATCAGTACTAAATGCACTTTTTATATCCATCTTTTATCAGAAAATAGTCACTAGTGCACATTTATATATCCATCGTTCATCTGATTGATAAGCCATATTGATAATCGAATGTCACTTTTTTCATAACTCCATGTGATTACAAGTATGCTTAATACAGATCACGCACAGTGATAAATGCCAAATGGTCCACTATAACTAAACTACTATACTAAACAACTACCACATATAAAACAAAACACAAGAACATAATAATCATAGGTTAGAATTATCAACATGAATGGAGAGCTGGGTGGGTGGGAAACAATTTATAAGCTGCAAAGTAAATGTGATGTTGCTTGCTGCTTGCTAAGAACTAGAATGACGCTGGCGCGGAATGAGGCTTGGTCCCTGATTGGATGCTTCTTAGCGTCAGTGCGTGATCAGATCTTGGTCAATGGACCTGACTGAATGATGCCATAGTGGACTTGTCTAATGCAGAGCTACAGAAAACAGACAAGCTAGAGAAAACAGATAACAGGGTCTGCTGGACCTGCATGTATATGCAGAAATGAGAACCTGCACACAGCAGATGCACCGGCGGCAACCTCATCAGAATTCATTATGTATTAATTACTTAATCCTTACATTAATTCTCCACTCATGAAACAGGCCCTTAAAATGTAATAATAGCAATACAGGCCTATAAAGAAGACTGGGTTTGGGACCTGTAGACAATTTATTAATATAAGCTAGCCTTCCAGAAAAGCTGCAAAATGGCACAATCTACATGTAATCACATAATATTGGTTTTACTTGAAAGTACTGCTTAATATCATGAAATGATCTCCAAACACCTGGAAGGGCCAAAATGATCAACGCCTATATTACTAGTATGTTTTCTCCTGAAGTCCCAATGCTCAACAGTCTCCACAGTACATTGATTCAGATTGTCTCACGTCCTCTAGCAACTCAGCCCTAAGGGCTCCAACTAGGAGAGGATATGCTGAGTAGAGGTTTGGGGTGAGACGACTTGAATGAGATGACATCGAGATAATTCTATGGAGACGACTATGGTGAGATGATTCAATGGCACAACATTGAGATGCAACTATGGTGAGACGATACTATGATGAGACAATTCTACTATGGTGAGACAATTCTACTATGGTGAGACAATACTACTATGGTGAGATGATTCTATGGTGAGACGATTCTACTATGGGGAGATGGTTCCATGGTATCTTTGGGAAGACGTAACGGAGAGCCTGGGAGAATCACTTTGTGAAAATTTTATGTAAAAGAAGTTCTTAGTCAACGCAACAGTGAAATGTTAGGTAGCCATGCGGTGGACTTTTGGAATCTTTTGAAAAAAAATGGAACTTTAACTACTGGATGTTAATTTGTATAGGTTAAGTAGAAAGGGTTGTGGACTGAGAGCTTCTTGATGAACTGAGGTCAGTGTTGTGATTAAGCCATTCCTATGTGGAAAAGTGTCTAAAAATCTCACTGTGTTAGCGCTTTGACAGGGTTCGAGCCTACTGGTAGTAGTTTGAACTTTGGCGTGGAGCTGTGTAACACAGTGAGAGGTAGGGGCCCATTGTGAGCGGGGAGTCCGTCAGGAAAGCATTAGTGTACCCAAATTTATTACTAATGGACAATGCCCGTTTACTCATGTTTTCATGATATGAGAATTAATTGCTACTGGACATCAGAGAGAAAGATTGTGACTCCCCGTGTATATAAACGGCTCGGTTACCAGACACAGGGAAACTTATTCTTGTGAGGTAAACCCGTCGCATCATGTCCGTATAGAATTGGCTTAGACACAATGCACTTAGACTTCTGGTCTGCGCGGTGGCGTAGACCTGTCGTTGTAGAAGTACTGAACTTTTCGTATACTGAAATGTCGTGTATACATCTGATTTATTTGGCTGAATAAATATTTATCTAGTAGCAACTTTTTGGGTTGCCTCTAAATTTTCGCTTAACGGACATAGTAATTTGATTGAGCTGCATTTCCTGCAATTAATTTGATTTTCAAACTTCACCTTTTGCATTTGATGAGTAGGACAGGAGAGTATATAAGGGTGCAGAAATCAGGAATTGATACAATCAAGTACCACACCTGACCCAGGATACCAATGGGAAAGTGACAAACTCAGTAATACATCACAAACGAGAGCCAAGAGGTCAGCCCTTTCCCAGCAGGTGACCACAAGGCACCAATAAACAGATGCTCACAAAGGCATAACAAACACAAGACAGAAAAAAACATAAAAGATCCTTAACCCTTTCCTTCATGAATATTCATGCCAGGGGCTCCATACACTACGATAAACTTTCATGTTGGTACATAGAATAAAGAAATTACTTGTCAGGTCCACTAGTGTAGGATAATATCTAATCAACCAGGCCTAAACAACATCCATAAATGATTTATTTGATCACTCATATCAGCCGACTCTGGATATATCATTAACTAGCCTGGCTCCCAGTCGTCAAACAATTTAGGAAAAAAAAGGAATATCTTTTTACATAATTTTCAATCTTCTGATGGCTGAGTGTGAGCATAAGAAGGGAGGTAACTATTACAAGAGAAAAAAAAAGAATTGGTTAAAGGACATGATATCTATTGGCAGATGGGAGCCAGTCTAATCGTTAACTTAAATTTTGAAATAAAGTTTCTAATTTTCAAGAATATAGTAAAAATACTCAAATTCAGGTAAACATTTCACCATTTTCGTAAATCTTAACAAAATAACACTATCAAAACAACAGCATTTATGTAAAAATCACGTCTTGAATTATTGGAGGGACGTAAATAATTACCAATAAGAGAAAAAACACCTCTTTTAATAAGATAATTCACTTTTCCTAGCAGTTTTCAGATGTACTGACCATATTCATTGTGAAAATATAACTTAATTCTATTTTTACAAATGATTTAAAAAGAAAATATTTTTTTCGAAAAACGTTCATAGTTAAAGACCTAGTCTCTTTAAGCCAGATCCATCCATTTCCTACTGAAACACTTTACCAGAAGGAAGACCTTGACAAGTGACCTAGCTACACCTGAATTTAAACATTCTAGAAACTTTTATTGTCATCAAATATTTAGCTCTTATCTAACTATTTTAAATGTTTATGTCTGCTAGCTTAAAGCATCAATCAGGTCACGTGACAAACAATGTGACAACCCTCTTTTTCTTACTTCAGGGGCTGAAATCTTAAAGAGACTAGGTCTGTAACAATAAAAATTTTTCGAAAAAAATATTTTCTCTTTAAATCATTTGTAAAAGTAGAATTATGTTATGTTTTCACAATAAATATGTTCAGTACAGCTGAAAACTGCAAAGAAAAGCAAATTATCTGATTACAATAGGTGTTTTTCTCTTATTGGTAATTATTTACGTCCCTCCAATAATTCTAGACAGGTGATTTTTAACATAAATGCTGTTGTTTTGATAGTGGTTATTTGTTAAGATTTAAAAAAAAATGGTAAAATGTTTACCTGAACTTGAGTATTTTTACTGTATTCTAGAAAAATAGAAACTTAACTTCTAAAATTAGAAGATCAAAAGCTACAGACTATGCAGCTTTAATATTTTTATCCTCATGAAGGTATCTGCGATACCAAAACATGTAGATCTTTCAATAAAAAGTGAACTAAACCGTTGCTGGTTGTTAGTTCTGTTTACCTCTTTAATCCCAAATTTAATATCTAATCGTATTTCATTAGCAAAGAGAGTAGAACCTGATCAAGCAGCTCTTACAAGAACTGCTTGATCTGGGTCTGCTATTTTTCCAAAAGTGTTCAGCGGCGTCTCTATGAGGTAAAGGGTTAACCAAGGCAGTCAGACCAGCGGTGGTGCAGGTTTGGGAAGCACTGTCATCAGTCTAATATGGGAATATTTTCCTCTTTCAGCCATCACATAATGGAGATGCATGTACACTCATGCCCCACGGTGGCCATTACAAAAACTTTAGCTGGAGAGGGGATTTATCATTACTCACACATTTCAAGAATGTATCCTCAAGGACAGTTCTGTCTGCACTCATTGACTTTCAAACTGGTTGGGACCAATTTGGTGGGACTCTTTCTCTGTGATGCGACTTTGAAGTGTAGGCTGTAGACGCTGCGAGTGTCAAGAGATATGGCTTTGTTGCTGGACTGAATTTAACCAGGGTATGTCAAATTATATTTTCTGCTTGAATGCCAATCAAGCCCCTGGGGTCCAAACTGGCTTAGCCCGGAGGATTTAAGAGTTTCCATAGACTTATAATGGATTTTATTTTAAAATCTTCTTCTTTTAAACCATGAGGCTTATATATTTAGCATGTATCAGATTTAGTGGTCCCCTACATAAATTCTGCCAACCATGGCCCTGGGATTCAAATTGGCCATGCCCTGTGGTCTTTAGCTCCCATAGACTTATCATGGGAAAAACTTCGAAAAATCTTCTCTACTGGGCAGCATAGCACAGCCTGTGATGAGTCTGACTGCAGATTCAGAGGTTGCAAGTTTTATCCCGACTTGGTCCCATACTTTTGTGGACATTGGATCATGCAATAATTTTTCCTTCCTCTGATTCAAGAAAGGTTGTTGTCAGTTACAAGCAAAAGTAAGTGCACAAAGTACTAGCTAACCGCTTAGTGAAGCTTGCCCAGGACAAAAGTGTGGTTAGGTGACTTGACCATCCTGACATGACCATAGCTGTTGACCGGGATGTAAAGCATTTCTCTAACTAAAGTCATGAGGCCCTCAGCTGATATATATTTAAAATGCTACCCTTAAAGTAACCATTATTTTCAAAGGGAGATAATCTTAAGGCTACCATATCCCCAACCCCCGCACCTCCAATAAGTGGACGTTTTCTCTAAGAGAAGTAAATTAGTCTCATTTATTTATTTATCATCATGATGATGATGATAGTTATTCTCTTTTAAAGGGAAATGAGTATAAATATTCAATTATGGATTATTTCCCTTGAAAATATACAGAAAGAATTTTTATCGACTCTGAACACTTTGCCTACTGGGAAATTTTTCATGCTTATTTGTCGTCTGCATCAATCCTTTCAAAAAATTCTTTCAGGAATATCATCAGTGTGTCAAACAGTTTGGATCCAGATCAGGCCCAACATTTTGTCGGGCCTTATGTGGGTCCAAATTGTTTGCAAGATTATCAGCAGATAACACCAGTGGTCAAAGGGTTAAGAATGGATTATTTCCCTTGAAAGAATACTGAATGAATTTATATCTACCTTTTTTGTTTTCAGTGACAAGTTCTATTGTAGACAACTTTCAGTGACAAGTTCAACTGTAGACAACTTTCAGTGACAAGTTCTATTGTAGACAACTTTCAGTGACAAGTTTTATTGTAGACAACTTTCAGTGACAAGTTCTATTGTAGACAACTTTCAGTGACAAGTTCTATAGTAGACAACTTTCAGTGACAAGTTCAATTGTGGGCAACTTTCGGTGACAAGCACTAGTGTGGGCCATTGGTGGCTTGTTGGTGCCATTGGGATAGCTGCTGTGGCAAATGCAGCCCGGAGGTGTAGGCGATATGTTCATTGTCAAAGTTCGCTGTTTTTTGTGGGGGGTTTTCCCAAAATTTCAAAATTCACTTACCTCTGATAATGATCAGATTCTGATTGCCAGAGTAAACGTAGAAAGAAAGACTCAAGACAAAATAAAATAAATCAAAATATCCCAATAAAAGACAACAATATAAATACATTCTAACAAACCACGCTTACAGAGCCAATGCTAAAAAAACGTGATACATCAAAAGATATAGTCACAGTTTTGACAGCATGTGGAAAGGGCGCAATAGCTGACGTCAATTGTTACTGCAAATGACGTCAGTCGTGGCTTTAGACGGTGTAACATACTTTTTACGCTTGAAAGCACTACATATTCATGTTAACGTATGCAACACAGTTCAACTATTGGCGGAATTTCTTCAGTGCAATGGCGGAAAGTTGGAATAAGCTGAATACTTCAAATGTGTTTTCTTAGTTTATTGTGTATTAGAATCGAAAAAGATCAGCTCTAGTGCGTGAATTGTTGAGTAATAATTCACTGTCGGTCAGTTGTACGAAGATCAATCACTCGTCCTACACGCCCGTGATTTGATCTTCTTTACAACTGACCTCCAAACAGTGAATTCTTATACAACAATTCACAGCTAGAGCTGATCTATTTCTTAAATATACAATATAAATTTAATCTGTCTGATTGTCATAATAAAAATTATGATAGAATTTAATTTACCAAATTTTGAATATGCATTTATGACACAGACAAGTCTGTGCAATGAAAATGTGGGGTTTAATGTGATTACAGTATTTTTCTTATTTCTGTTTACAACATTAGAACTGAATCAATGAGATGGTTCCAAGGACCATCCACAATAAATTTTTTATGCAGAAATAAGAAAAACATCACAAATTATCATCAGAAAATAGGACATTTGTTTAATTTCCAGTACAGAACATTTATTGCATGGGTATGTTTGCGCAATGTTCTTTTCTTATTTCGGTGCTTTTTTTCAAAAATAGCAAAGGACTGGCCCAGTCTACATTTGTCACACTGGTTATCCCGAGACAACTAATGCAACGGAGAACATTACAAAGGCAGCTGAAAATGTTTTGGGTGCTCAAAAGAACCGTCTCATTGAGAGGATTCTATTGAGTACCAAATGGTTTGTTGTTCTATTACTGATATTTACCTACTATTTATGACTTATAGATTTCTACCGTGTTTATTGCTCTCAGTCGCATAGGTTGTCTCATGATAACCGGTATTTTCCTTGAGAATCTCTTGCGGTACAAAAATATCTTTTATAAATGCTGTTTCTTTAAACTCTGCCGACTGGTGTCTTCTGTTGATTACCTCTGCAAACAGTTTGGACCCAGATCAGGCCTGACAAAATGTCAGGCCTGACCTGGATCCAAACAATTTGACACACTGATGGTATTCCCGAAAGAATTTTTCGAAAGAGTTAATTTTGAAAAATATAGGCAGACGACAAAAAAGCATGCAACATTACACAGAAGGCAAAGGGTTGAAGAGAGTGACAGATATGGGTGCTTCAACCACTTGCATTTTGTTTTCGCAAGAGTTTGAATATACAGTAAAACCTGTGTAAAACGGCCATTCCCAAAATGACAGAAAATTGGTTTTCAAGACAGTTATCGCTTAATGCAGGTCAAAGTATTGCAGAATGCTCTAAGACGAGCATTCTCCAATACTTTTGACATTAATTAAGCTATCATTTGTCATTAAGATTTTTTTTATCTATTTTTGAGAGGCTGTTTTACACAGGTTTTACTGTATGTCCAGAGAGGAGGAGCGTCATTGCTCAGTGGTAGATAGACTTAAGATTGAGGGATTGAGGGTTGGAGCCTAACCCGAGGCACTGCATTGTGTCCTTGAGCAAGACATTTTTTTCCTCTGCTTAGTTCTGGTTAAACCCAGAAATTATAAGGCCCATCCTGACATGACTGAAAAATTGTTGACTGGGACATAAAGAATCAAAACAAACAAAACTGCGGCACATTTTTTGTAAATAATTTAAATGTTTGTTTTAACTCTTTGCCAAATGGTGTCATCTGCTGATGATCTTTACAAACAGTGTGGACCCAGATCTGGATCCAAACTGTTAGAAACTGATGGTATTCCTGATTTTTTTGGGAAAAAGACAGTTCTGAAAAAATATCAACAGATGAACAAAAGTATGAAAAATTACCCAGCATACAGAGTTAAACAGGTGTGGATCCGTTCACTAACTCTGATTAATTGTGGAAGTTTGAACCTGTGCGATTTTGTTTTTGGAACTATATTCTCATGAATTGTTCTTTTTCCTTGATGTGTGTGCATAGGTGTGTCTGTAGTGAGGTATTCCAAATAAACCTTAGAAAGAGTTATCGGTTGTTGCCATCTTGCTGCTTTCGCTCCGATTTGATGATAATATATATCTGTATAAACTGTGATGTGAACCTATATTAGCCTGGACATAGGCAAACAGTGCAGACCCAGATCAGACATGGCATAATGCGGTGTCTGATCAGGATCTACACTGTTTGCTTACTGAAGGTTCTGTCAAAATTTGAAAAAAAAATGAAAATACCACCCAATGCCCCTTAAATTGAAAATGGGCTTGTCCCACTGATAAGGGTAGACAAGTCCATTTGGCTTAAATGGGACATTATCTTTCTTTGTTACAAAGTGACCGAGCCATGAAGACTAGGGTAGACCGGGTCACCATTTATGTTGCACTCGATTATAGTAAATGTTCTTAAATGTCAAACACTTTTCTCTTTCTGTTCTCAAATAAAATGTTGCTGCAGAGTTCAGTGGCACAGTTGGTAGAGCCCTAGACTGGGAATCGACAGGTTTCTGGTTCGAGCCTCACCACTGGTGGAGTCGCTGTGTTGTGTCCTTAAGCAAGACACTATCCACTGCTTAGTATTGGTTCAACCCAGGAAGACCCATCCAGACATGACCGAAAAATTGCTGACCGGGATGTTAAGAAACAAAGCAAACACACAAACAAAATGTAGGTATTCAGGGCTGGAATTCACAAATTGTCACAATACCCTGACCAGACTGTTTCTTCAGAAGCAGTCTGATCTGGGTCTGCCGTTTGTCTAGGCCTTAGTGTCCAAAATTTTAGAGCATTTACTGTACCGTTCAACCATGCAACACTTAATTAACTCGGATGTCCTGCAGAATGGAATGCAGCTTTAAATTGGGAGTTTTTGCAAGGTTTGGCATAAAATGATACTATTCATTTCCATGCCATAATCTTGCAAATATCCCAATATATTACATGTTTGGCAGGTAAATACCATGATTTATCAAACAAATAAAATCAGTAATTTTATTTTTGCCTAGAAAGATTTATTTCCTCTAGGGAAATAAATCCCTCTAGCTGGAACTCCTTTTTCCTGACCACAGGTGACCCAAGACATCGATGAGATGGAACGCATGGATTATTCATTTTCGTTTTATTACTTAAAATTGTTAAACAAGCATAACGCTTCTCTGCACTTTTGACGTCACAAACATTAACAAATGACGTCATTTGCACATGCCATGACTTTGCGTAACGTTTCTGTCTTCCAACACTGAAACTGGAGGATCGAGGAACAAAAACGAAAAATTCTAGAAAATCACAATAAATTTAGTACCAAAATGTTTGTTACGATCTAACTAAGAAAACGACTACCCACACTTTATGTTTTCGTTCACTAATAAAAAAGTTACAGACGTTTGAATTTCTGAGGTGGACTCGATGAAGAAGATTTCCAAAATGGCGGACTTCCAGGAACAGCTAGCTGATGTAATACTACTCATGTTAGAATTAGACATGTCATGATCCCGCTAGTTTTACCACATCGCATACTGTAGTATTTTCTTGATTTGAGCAAGCAGTCAAGCAGAATACATGTAATATACAGTTTATTAAATCGTTCCATTCAAAATATGGGATTTATAAACCTCGGGAGGTGGTAAATCGGATAAAGAAACTCGTGCGCAAGCGCACTCGTTTCTTTATCGGATTTAACACCTCCCTCGGTTTATAAATCCCATATTTTAAATGGAACGATTAATAAACTCTATTTAATGTGAAGTCTGATTACTCTGGTATACTGTCTCAAACTAGACATCATTACGTAATATCGATTTTCATTGGCGGACAAGTGGTTTTATGCAGTGGCAAGCTGCATTTTATGCAGCTGGTAGCTGCTAGATGTAGGTGCAACATACTGCATTTTGAAGGTCGGATGTCCATTCGGAAATTGGGTTTTACGACTTGGCTAACATGAGGCCATAAAACTAAATTTCAAACCGTACGTATATCCAACGTCCCCAATTGAAAATTTTGAATACAGTTATCACCTAAGAGAATAACAAAAAGGCATATCAGACTGTGTGTCAGGCTAACCAGGGTTTTTTGTTTGATTATTTGACAGTGTAGTATACATGAAACAATACATGCTGTAAATATTCGTCATTTTTCTTTAGAATTGCAAAGATGTCCCAAGACACACAGTTTGCACCTTTCCATGTCTCAAGTTAATAAGGCCTCTGTGATGACCCTATACTGCACCAGAAGGCCTTTCATTGTGCCATTTTCTAAAGAATTGTTCACTGTGTAAAAAGTTTGAAAGAACAGGGTTTGCAAGAAGGTTTTTAACCCAACCTGTGCTTCTGTCAGCTGGTCATTGGAGGATGCCACAAGTAAATCCAGAATATTTGAGTTGGAATCCATAAGCTGTAATACCCTTTTGAGTAAAGTTAATAACGTCTCTGCCAAAACTAATTATAAACAGAAACAAACGCAACAGTGACCAACAGCTTCTTCATTACAACACACATAGCCCATAAAGCACCACCTATAATTTACAGCAGAGGACAATTTCAAATGTTGCTGCTTTTTCAGAAATAACAAATAAGGCATGATATTTCATAAAAATTGTCTGCTAGCAGACGATTCTCATGAAATATTTTGCCTTATTTTTTTCAAAAATTGGGAAAGATGTCACAAAATTTGTTGTCTGTTGCAGTCATGATTGGTGCTTTAAGGGTTATATTTTGATGTTGTGGCAGCCAAATATTTTTACTTTGCAGCTCATTTACGAAGGAATTATAGGAAAATGACCATAAAATGGTCATTTTTCTAAAATTCCTTTGTAAAAGTGTCCCTTTATAACACGAATCATAAACAGCACGGTCCATTCCTATGGACCCCAAATATACCATTATAAAGGGACTGAACTATATGTATGAATCTGACTACAGAATGCTACATTTAGGGAGCACAGTGGTTGAGTGCTTGACTTGAGACCGAGGGGCTGCGGGTTTGAGCCTCACCGGCATCACTGCGTTGTGTCCTTGAGCAAGACACATTTATTCTTGCTAAGTAATGGTTAAACACAGGATGACCCATCCCAACATAACTGAAAAATGGTTGACTGGGACGTAAAGAATCAAATCAAATACTACAAAAAAATAATAAATAAATAAAGAATGCTACATTTCATCTATGTCTTCGCTGTTTGCCAAAGTACCAATTTACAGGTTTACCTCTTTGTCTCCTGGTAAACTTTTGCATGTTTTTTTTGTTGTCTGCTGACTTTTTTTCAAAATCAACTTTTTCGAAAAAATCCTTTCAGGGAACACTATCAGAGACTCAGAGTGGCTAACAGTTTGGTTCCAGATCAGGCCTGACAAAATGTTGGTCCTGATCTGGGTCCAAACTGTTTGCAAAAGTTATCAGCAGACAACATTAATTTTGTAGGCAAACAGTTAAAGAACCATCCGATTGCATCAGACATCCCCTACCCCACAACATTAAATGAATATGACCAGGAACTGTCACAATTATTAACTCTTTGCATGCTGGGTAATTTTTCAAGATTTTGTTGTCATCTGCGTCTGCTGACATTTTTTTTCAAAAATAATTCTTTCAGGAATACCATCAGAGTGTCAAACAGTTTGGATCCAGATCAGGCCAGACATTTTGTCTGACCTGATCTTGGTCCAAAAGTGTTCACCAAGAACATCAGTAGACGACAAAAGTGGCCCCTAGAAAGGAAAGAGTAAATTGAAATTCCCCCAACCCCACAACAATAAACAAATGACTATGACCAGAAAACGTCACAATCACAGATCAACTCTTGTTTACACTTAATGCGCCTTTGCAACAAAAGTCGTCTGCTTTTCTCGTTTGCTGAAATGTTTAAGAAGCCTCTATGGCAAACAGGGTGGACCCAGATCAGACTGCTCCTATAAACAGTGTGGACTAAGATCAGACTGCTCCTATCTGGGTCCACACTGTTTGCTTTTATACTTAAATTGTCAGTAATGTTAGGCAATTATTTGCAGCAGACGACTTCAGCAGACGTCAATTTTCAGATGCATTTTTTCTTGGCGCTTTAAGGGATAACTTTCATATAGGCCTTGTCACGACAAAACATGTCTTCAAGGTTTCCGACAAAGCGAGACTCGAACCAGTCTCCTCAGCTAAAGAGACTAGCTAGAATATTGAAATTTCGTTTAAAGCAAGTTTAGATAGAATACTTTCAAGTAAGCGAATAATAAGGCCACTGAAGTAAGCGAATAATAAGAGCGCTGATCAGACTGCGCGGATGTACAGGCTGGTCTGCACCTTTGTTGTTCACAAACCGCGGAAGACAGGGTTTTCTCGCATCGAGGCCCATTAATCCAAGTTAACTGTTTCCCACCAGTCAGTGGTGACTTTTTGTCTGCTAGTGTCATTTGCTACAGTTTGGAGGCAGGTCAGTTCCAACGAAATACCAGGCCTGAGGACCTAGCTTAGTACTGTTTCAACCCAGGAAGACCCGTCCCTTTATAACTGAAAGATTGTTGATGGGACGTAAAGAATCAAATCAAACAAACAAACATAACCAGGCCTGGGTCCACTGCTGTTTTTTTTTTGTTCAAAATTAAGTAAGCAAAATTACCCAGAATGTGTCATAGTAAACAACTCACTTGCTAGGTTTAGCCATTCTAAGTGGTCACAATAAAAACAAAAGGTTCCACAGACCCCTAGATAGAGTGCATACAGTAAAACCTGTCTTGAGCTACCACTCAAAAAGAAGACCAAAATTGGCTCCATTTGTCGTTAAGACCTTGTTTTGTCTATTTTTGAGTGGCTGTTTTAGACAGGTTTTACTATAATTAAAAATTGATTTTCTTATTTCTCAACCATATGTTGTTGGTACTCAAAAGAACAGTCACGGTTAAAACACATGTTAAAATTAATGGATAAGAAACTATTCACAATAATATTCTAATTAATGGGGTCATCATAAAAACAAAGGGCCTGTGAAGGCCCCCTATATAAGAGAGTGCAATTAAAATTAATTTTCTTATTTCTCTACCAAAACATATGTTGTGGGTGTCAAAAGAACTGTCTCAATGAGTTGGTTCTTTTGAGCACCCAAAACAAATAATAATAATGGATATAGAGGATATTCAAATGTAAAGAGAAGCGAATCTTACTTTACATTAGCCTTTGTTTTGATTTTCTAGTTGTAGCAGACAAATTTATAAAAGCTCTTTCTTTTTTATTAAGCTTCTAAGCGACTCTGACTTTTTGTTTACATTTCCATAGAAATAGGAAACCCCAATAGTTGTTTCCCTTAGAAAAGAAACAGATATGCCATAAAGAGTTGCTTCCCTTAGACCATATTGAGAAAATAGCTGTGGTATCATGTTTGACCCTCAACTGTGGCTATGTCCCGACATGAACCTCATTAACCTTTCTACCTTGCCATACAGACTCCAACTGTGGCTCTGTATAGTTAGGCAGAAGGTTTTTATGAGTTTCATGTTGGGACAGAGCCACAGTTGGAGTCTGTATAGCTGGGGAGAAGGATTTATGAGGTTCATGTCGGACAGAGCCACAGTTGGCATCTGTATAGCTGGGGAGAAGGATTTATGAGGTTCATGTCATGAAAGAGCCACAGTTGGAGTTTGTATAGCTAAGTAGAAGGTTTTTATGAGGTTCATGTCTGGACAGAGCCACAGTTAGAGTCTGTATAGCTGGGCAGAAGGATTTGAGGTTCATGTCGGGACAGAGCCACAGTTGGAGTCTGTTTATGGCAAGTAAAAATCAAACCTCCAAATTAGTAAAAATCGAAGCTCCAGAAAAGTAAAAATCAAAGCGCCAGACAAGTAGAAATCAAAGGTCCAGTAAAATCATAGCTCCAAATAAGTAAAAATTAAAGCTCCAGACAAGTAAATATCCAAGCTCCAGACAATTAAAAATCAAAGCCCCAGGAAAAAATCAAAGCCTTAGACCAGTAAAAATCATAGCTCCAGATGAAAATTAAACTCCATATGAGTAAAATCTATGCTCCAAGTAAGTAAAAATCAAAGTTCCAGAAAATCAAAGCACCAGTTAAGCAAAAATCAAAGCTCCAGTTAAGTATAAATGATAGCTCAAAATAAGTAAAAATCAATGCTCCAGGGGAGTAAAAATCATAGCTCCTGAAAAGTAATAATCAAAGCACCAGACAAGTAAAAATCAAAGCTCAAATCAGCAAAAATCAAAGCTCCAGAAAAGTAAAAATCAAATCACCAGACAAGTAAAAATCAAAGGTCGAGTTAAGTAAAAATCATAGCTCCAAATAAGTGAAAAATCAAAAGTCCAGGCAAGTAAAAATCAAAGCTACAAGTAAGTAAAATCAAAGTTCCAGGAAATCAAAGCTCCAGTTAAGTTAAAATCAAAGATCGAGTTAAGTAAAAATCATAGCTCCAAATAAGTAAAAATCAAAGCTCAAGACAAGTAAATATCAAAGCTCCAGTCAAGTAAATATCATAGCTCCAGCTAAGTAAAAATCAAAGTTCGCGATAAGAAAATCAAAGCTCCAGACAATTAAATCAGAGCTCCAGGTGAATAAAAATCATACCTCCAGACATGTAATGATCAAAGTGCCAGACAAGTAAAAATCAAAGCTCCAAATTAGTTAAAATCAAAGCTACAGAAAAGTAAAAATCAAAGCACCAGACAAGTAAACTCAAAATAAGTATAAAATAGAGCTCCTTATGTGCAAGCTCCCAAGTAAGTAAAAATTCCAATTCCAGAAAATCAAAGCTCAAGGTCAGAAATAATCAAAACTCCAGTTAAGTATAAATGATAGCTCCAAATAAGTTAAAATCAGAGTTCCAGATAAGTTTAAAACAAAGTTCCTGATGAGAATATCAAAGCGCCAGACAAGTAGAAATCAAAGCTCCAGGTACAACTCCAGACAAGTAATAATCAAAGCGCCTGACAAGTAACAATCAAAGCTCCAATTTAGTTAAAATCAAAGCTACATAAAAATAAAAATCAAACCTCCAGGTGAGTAAAAATCAAAGCTCCAGACAAGTAAAAAGCTAAATTCCAAGAAGTAAAAATCAAAGCTCCAAATTAATATAAATCAAAACTCCAGAAAAGTAAAAATCAAAGGTCCAGTTAAGTAAAAATCATAGCTCCAAACGAGTAAAAATCAAAGCTTCAGACAGCGGTAAGTAAAAACCAAAGTTCCAGAAAATTAAAAGCTCCCTGTAAGCAAAAATCAAAGCTCCAGTTAAGTATAAATGATAGCTCCAAATAAGTAAAGAATCAAAGCTCCAAATTAATAAAAATCAAAGCTCAAGAAAAGAAAAAAAGAAAAGCGCCATATGAGTAAAAAACAAAGGTCAAGTTAAGTAAAATTCATAGCTCCAAATAAGTGAACATCAAAGCTCCAGGCAAGTAATTATCAAAGCTCCAGACAAGTAAAAATCAAAGCTCCAGGTTAGTAAAAAAAGCCTAAGACCTGTAAAAACCAAAGCTCCAGATTGTATTGCTCAAAATAAGTATAAAAATAAAGCCACATATGTGCAAAATCAAAGCTCCAGGTCAGTAAAAACCAATGCTCAAGTGACGTATAAATGATAGCTCCAAATAAGTGAAAATCAAAGCTCAAGGTGAGTAAAAACCATAGCTCCAGACAAGTAATAATCAAAGCGCCAGAAAAGTAAAAATCAATGCGGCAGACAAGTAAAAATCAAAGTTCAACTTAAGTTCAAATCATAGCTCAAAATTAGCAAAAATCAAAGCTCTAGACTAGTACAAATCAAAGCTCCAAGTAAGTAAAAATCAAAATTCCAAAAAATCAAAGCTCCAGTTAAGTAGAATCAAAGCTCCAGTTAAGTTATATGATAGCTCCAAATAAGAAAAAATCAAAGCTCCAGGTGAGTAAAAATCATAGCTCCAGACAAGTATTAATCAAAGCGCCAGACAAGTAAAAACCAAAGCTCCAAATAAGCAAAAATCAAAACTCCAGAAAAGTAAAAATCAAAGCGCCAGACAAGTAAAAATCAAAGTTCGAGTTAAATAAAAATCATAGCTACAAATAAGTAGAAATCAAAGCTCTAGACAAGTAAATATCAAAGCGCCAGACACGTAAAAATCAAAGTTCGAGTTAAGTAAAAATCATAGCTCCAAATAAATAAAAATCTAAGCTCCAGACAAGTAAATATCAAAGCTCCAGACAAGTAAAAATCAAAGTTCCAGATAAGAAAATCAAAGCTCCAGACAATTTTATCAAAGCTCCAGGTGAGTAAAAAATCATACCCCCAGACAAGTACAAAGCAAAGCTCCAGTTAAGTAAGTAAAAAATCATAGCTCCAGACAAGTAATTGTCAAAGTGCCAGACAAGAAAAAATCAAAGCTCCAAATTAGTTGAAATCAATGCTCCAGAAAAGTAAAAAACAAAGCACCAGACAAGTAAGCCGGAAATAAGTATAAAAATAAAGCTCCATATTTGCAAGCTCCAAGAAAGTAAAAATCACAATTCCAGAAAATCAAAGCTCCAGGTTCGTAAAAAATCAACGCTCCAGTTAAGTAAAAATGGTAGCTTCAAAAAAATAAAAATCAAAGTTCAAGATAAGTTTAAATCAAAGTTCCAGATGAGAATATCAAAGCGCCAGACAAGTAAAAATCAAAGCCCGAAGGTATAGCTCCAGACAGGTAATAATCAAAGCGGCAGACAAGTAACAATCAAAGCTCCAAATTAGTTAAAATCAAAGCTCCAGAAAATTAAAGCGCCAGGTAAGTAAAAATCATAGCTCCAAATAAGTAAAAATTAAAACTTCAGATAAGTGAAAATCAAAGTGCCAGACAAGTTTAAAAAAAATAAAGCTCCAGTAATCATAGAACCAGACAAGTTAAAAGCAAAGCGTCAGACAAGTAAAAATCAAAGCTCCAAAACAGTAAAAACAATAACTTTTGGAATTTGCCACTCAAAACCTTAATGTAATGCCATAGTCATCTTTTTGGCAAAATATTTTATTTTTCAAAACAAACAAAATTAAAAAGTGCCAAACATACATGTTCTCAAGAACTACCTGTCTTACAGAATTAAGCTGGAAAAAGAGATAGCTTTGCTTAATGGCAAGCTTGCTTTTTAATGTAAATTAGTAAAAATCAAAGCTCCAGAAAAGTAAAATCAAAGCGCCAGACAAATAAAAATCAAAGCTGGTAAATAAAAATCATAGCTCCAAATAAATAAAAATCATAGCTCAAGATAAGTAAAAATCAAAGCTCGAGATAAGTTTAAATCAAAGTTCCAGATGAGAATATCTAAGCGCAAGACAAGTAAATCAAAGCTACAGGTGAGTAAAAATCACAGCTCCACATAAATAAGCTCAAAATAAGTATAAAATAAAGCTCCATGTGTAAAATCAAAGCTTTATAGTTAAGTAATAATCAAAGCTCCATGTAATTAGCAATTAAGGTCCAGAAAAGTAAAATCAAAGTGCCAGACAAGTAAAAATCAAAGCTACGGGTAAGTAAAAATCAAAGCTATGGTTAAGTAAAAATCAAAGCCTTAAACAAGTAAAAAAAAATAGTATAAAAATAAAGCTCCATATGTGTAAAATTTAAGCTCCAGGTAAGTAAAAATCAAAGCTCAAGTTACGTATAAAGGATAGCTCCAAGTAAGTAAAATTCAAAGTTCCAGTTAAATTTAAATAAAAGTTCCAGATGAAATGAGAATATCAAAGCGCCAGACAAGTTTTAAAAAAGCCCTAGGTAAGAAAAAAAATCATAGCCCCAGACAAGAAATAATCAAAGCGCCAGACAAGTATTAATCAAAGCACCAGACAAGTAAAAATCAAAGCTCCATATTAGTAAAAATCAAAGCTCCAGAAAAGTAAAAATCAAAGCTTCAGGAAAGTAAAACCATAGCTCCAAATAAGTAAAAATCAAAGCTCCAGACAAGTAAAAATCAAAGCTCCAGACAAGTAAATATCAATCCTCCAGACAAGTAATAATTAAACTCCAGAGAAGTAAAAACCAAAGCTCCAAATAAGTAAATTAACTCAAAGCTCCAGGTGAGTAAAAATCATAGCTCCAGACAAGTTACAATCAAAGCTCAAAATAAATAAAAAAAACAAAGCTCAGTATAAGTAAAAATCAAAGTGCGAGCAAGTAAAAATCAAAGCTCCAGGCAATTACATATGTAAATATCAAAGCTCCAGACAAGTAAAGCTCTAGATAAGAAAGCCCAAATAAGTATAAGATAAAGCTCCAACTATGTAAAAAATCAAAGCTCCAGTTAAGAAAATCAAAGCTCCAGATCAGTATAAATGATATCTCCAAATTAGTGAAAATCATCGCTTCAGATAAGTATAAATGATAGCTCCAAATTAGTGAAAAATCATAGCTTCAGATAAGTATAAATGATAGCTCCAAATTAGTGAAAAATCATAGCTTCAGATAAGTATAAATGATAGCTCCAAATTAGCGAAAAATCCAAGCTTTGGATAAGTATAAATGATAGCTTCAAATTAGTGAAAAATCCAAGCTTCAGATAAGTATAAATGATAGCTCCAAATAAGTGAAAAATACAAGCTTCAGATAAGTATAAATGATAGCTTCAAATTAGTGAAAAATCCAAGCTTCAGATGAGTATAAATTATAGCTCCAAATTTGTGAAAAATCAGAGCTCCAGGTAAGTAAAAATCATAGGTCGAGGTAAGTAAAAACCAAAGTTCCAGATGAGTTAAAAATCAAAGCTCCAGATAAGTTAAAAATCAAGGATCCAGATGAGTTAAAAATCACAACTACAGATGGCTCCAGATGAGAAAATCATTGTTCCATACAAGTAAATATCAAAGCTCCAGATAAGTAAAAAAAAAGCTCCAGAAGAGTAAATAATCAAAGTTTCAGATGAGATAATCAAAGCTCCAGATGATAGAAAATCAAGGCTCTAAATAAGTATAAAAATTAAAGCTCTAAATAAGTTTAAAAATCAAAGCTGGAGATGAGAAAATCAAAGTTCAAGATACATAAAAATCAAAGCTCCAGATAAGTAAAATAATCAAAACTCCAGATGAGAACCTCAAAGTTCCAGATGAGAGAATCAAAGCTCCAGATGAGAAAATCGAAGCTCCATATGAGAAAATCAAAGCTCAATATAAATATAAAATAAAGCTTCAGATAAATTGAAGGCCCCCTGGGATTTTCTGGTCATAACATTTTTTTGTTGAAAGTCATCATGGTGCATATCAAATTAAAGGGAATGGGGCATAGAGCACCTTGCAAGCATATATTCTGTCCTTACACACACCCTCGATTCGTGGGGTTGGGTCAAAAGGTAAAAACTTTTTTCCTGAATGTGGTCATGTTGCATATCAAATTAAATGGAAAGAAGTATAGAGCAACATGCAAGCTAAAATTTTGACCTTACACACACCGCTGACCTCTGGGTTGGAATATAAGGTCAGATAATTGAAGTACAGATAAGTATATTTTTATTGAACGAAGCACTAAAAATAGTTGATAGGCTTTTAATTATGATCGGTATGATACCCAAGGTGAACTGAGGGGTTGGAAAAAGGGGATTTTTGTTTTGTAAATTTACATGTTTGTCTAAAATAACTCTTTGTCGGGGGGTATCAATTTTACGTATTAGCCTTTCTTGACTTCGGTTTTGCCGGCGACACATCCGATTCTTGGAATTCTAGTTTTAGTTATTGTCCTTTGCAAAGTTGGGCATTGAAAACGTATATTAATGATATCTCGGAAATTAATATAGCTGTGACACACCATCTTCACCTGATATATGAGGGTGCAATTTTCAGGCATGTCGCTTTACTGGTTACAGAGATATCGCGCCAGGATCAGAACTTTAGGATCATCCCTCGTAGTTATGGAGTGAACAAACTTTCGTCTACAGACGATGGGCCCCCATTATGTACCCGGCGGAACTGGTGTAGACCCAGGAAAGCCACAAAAGCTGATCGCTATATCCCCCGATTCTTATCGGGTCGGGGGATAAAAATAAGGTGTGTTTCTTTTCTGGGGTTTTAGATTTTTATTAGATAGCAGTGAAAACATTTAGATTGAAATGAATTATTTGAGGCATGTAGTCCGCATTGTCTTTGGTTACCAATCGGACCCAGTATACCCGGACTGGTCACTGGAAATATGTTGTCGTAGCTGCGCTTTCAAAACTGATTTTTCTTCAAAAAGCAATAGCTCAAGATTGCACATTGATATATTTATTGAAAGCTGCTCCGTCTTTATGAACATCGGCACGAAACCAAGGTACCTTTTTAGCTATTTTCGGCATTTTTAGCCAAAAAATCTCAAAAATCCACCTACACTGTCTAAAATGATAATAAAACTTCAATTTTGTTCAATGATGCTTGTAATAATACAACTTCACATATCGGAAATAACATATATCCTCCGGTATTATTCAGAATCAATTTTAATAGATGTATTACTTTGAAACAGTGCTAAATGATGAAGCCACGACAACATTTCTTTGACCAATCCGGGTATACTGGGTGGGTCCGAGGTTACAAGCGTGAATCACGTCTGCAGCAGATGACAATTTTTGGGAACATCATCCAGCTTTAATTTTCTGAACAAATAAGGCTTCCGATCTAGCACATAACGTGGGGCCACCAACGGCCCACAATCGATGAGCCATCTCATGGCCCATCGCTGGTGGGCCGTTTGGTGGCCCGACGTTGTGTGCTAGCTGAGATGGCCCATTGGTCATCAGACGCTGTGTGCTAGCTGGGTTCAACCGTTTCTTGCTTTGTTGTTTTCTCACAAGAAATACAAAGCCTTATTTGTCTTTTTGAAACGCATCAATATTTGAATATGTCAGTTCCTACAAACTCAATGTGGCGCTGTCTGTGGGTTAGTATACTCCATCAGTTCCAAACTAGTATATTGGGCAAACTCTATGTGTAGCGCTGTCTGTGGGTTAGTATACTCCATCAGTATGTTGTAGTCTTGTCCAAACTAGTATATTGGGCAAACTTTATGTGTAGCGCTGTCTGTGGGTTAGTATACTCCATCAGTATGTTGTAGTCTTGGCCAAACCAGTATGTTGGGCAAACTCTATGTGTGGCGCTGTTTGTGGGTTAGTATACTCCATCAGTATGTTGTAGTCTTGGCCAAACTAGTATATTGGGCCGTCGGCACCCAGTTTAATTATCATAATAATCATAATCATCCTGAAAGGTAAAGTATATTTTTAGAACATGACATCATTTTGTATTTTTAGACAACATTGAAAAAAATCAAGAAAATTTTTTAGTAAAGTTTTGCATACTTTTGGAAATATACTCAGCGTCAATGAAAAGTTACCAGTATCGAAATTTCGATATTTCGGAAAATATATAATACAGCTCTTTGGCTACTGTTACGTTTATGTTTCTGGTCAACGACAAGCTGTTCTGGAGAAATAAAACAGTTACACGAGCCCTGGAACTATGGTGCACGTTACGCATGTGTATGTTACGTTTTTTTCGCAGTTTTTAAGAATTTGAAATCATAAATTTCAGAAGAAAATATGCCAGGACATGCCCTAGACATTTTCATTGAAAACGCCACCAAAATTGTTTAAGATATCCCATCAAACGCGAAAAATGAGGATCAAATTAAAAGGGTAGCACCAAAACTCTGCATTTTCCTATACAATGCAATGGAAACTACAGGGGTCCATCAAGGAATGATTATAATGCATTCGGGTGTGATGGATACCGTTTTCCATAGTGGTGATGCATGGGACTCTATGCCATAAAATTGAGTGCTGAAGTATTTGCCGTTCTTCGTTCAGAATGGACAAAATGTTGTCCTATGTTAAGTGTATGTGATTTACTGGTAACTTTTCACTGACGTTGAGTATATTATGGAAAGTGGATTTGCTCTATTCTCCATAATATTTTCAAATAGCTCCATTTTCCATAATATTTTCAAATACACAGTGGCGGACCCAGAGGGAGTTCAGGGGGTTCGCTGACTGATGCTCAGCAAGATCTCGTCCTTTAAAAAAGGCTGTTACGAATGACAGTGGTTAGACAATGTTGACATGCATATGTATGCATATATTATGTGGTTCGTGAGTTATGGGCATTTTCACTAACGAGGCCCTCCCAGGGGTTTTGGGGAACAAGGGAAAAGGGGTATTTATTTCAGGGGAACAGGGGAACAAAGGCCAAATTTTGAGGGGAACAGGGGAACAAAGACAAAATTGGGGAACAGGGAACAGAAGAAAACAAATTTTCGATTTTTGGGGAACAGGGGAACAAGCCAATTTATTTCAAGGGAACAAGGGAACAGGTACCCCCTGTGAGGGCCTTACTAACTGCTAATTGACCGACGGACCGACTGGCTCACACATGCGGGTCGTGCAATCTTCACCAACATGTACACAAAAAAATCTGCGTGCCAAAAGCTTGGGACCTTCTGGAGAAGTTGGCGCTATTTTCTTCGTGAACACATGCAGTTTGCTAAAGTAAAATTAAAAAGTTATTGCCGAAAATCAATTTTGAAAAACATAAAAAATCGAGTTTTGTTTGGTTTAAACATTATTATTTTGATTTTCTATGTAATCGATAAACCGTTGCACAATG
This sequence comes from Loripinus fragilis, assembly GCA_964019695.1. Taxonomy (NCBI): domain Eukaryota; kingdom Metazoa; phylum Mollusca; class Bivalvia; order Lucinida; family Lucinidae; genus Loripinus; species Loripinus fragilis. The sequence continues at coordinate 68,419,245 of OZ026526.1, forward strand.
AATACATATGATAATCTAAAGGATCAGAACAAAAGCTTTAGGTATCCTAAATGCGCTTCTTTGCCAAAAAAGAGACCCAGATGAAATACCAGATTTCACCAGGATCTACACTGTTGGTTAGAACATAGGCGATCTTGCTGTCCACCTTTCCAAGCCTGGAAACCATTTTAGTACATGATTTTAACATATGTTTACAACGTCACATCAAAAGTAAACATGGTCCATAATACGGTTTATTTCAAATTGCGTATTATATAGCATGTATAATCACAAAATGTAATATATTTTAAAAATGAAAGACAAAAAGAATTTTTCAAATTGTGGAAGGGGGCATGGGGTGAGTTTGCTGAACAACGCAAAATGGTTAACTTTGCATGGTTTACAATTATGGCTGTCTGGGCACAAAAGCCTTAAAACGCCCGTGCCGGTGTATCCACACCCATGCCGGTCATTCGTGAAAGTCCAGCACAATTCGAGAATCGAATCAAGCCTCGGGTGTACGTAAGGCGCATTACTCGTAGTACATGTACTATCATGGTACGAAAAAGCTCCATTTTGTAAGCCGGAAAAGGCGTAAGGAAAATTAGTTTTTAGCCTGTGAGTTCAGCCCTAGTAAAATCCATTTGTCTGATTACCCGAAAAGTTTAACAAGCAGGAATAAATGAAGTTTATGTATTTTTCAATATAATATCGCTATAGCGGTATTTTATTGAAAAAAAAACATAAACTTAATTTATAATCACACACCTTTGAACCCTCTGTAAATAAGTTGAGGTCTAAACAAAACAAAAAAGGCGTCAAAGCTTTTCTTCTGTCAGATTGACCTGGACCCCCTCCCCACCCCTTGACCGTGCTGGAAAATTCCTGGATCCGCGCATGACTTACCCATTTTTTCTGTTTACTATGTTTTGTTTTTGATTGTTTTTTCCTCTCTTGTTTCAAAGTGGAATCTTTTCCATTGAATTCGTCCTTCGGTCTTCGTTTCTTGTTACCAGGATTAGCCCAACCACCGGCCCTGTTAGCAAAACGTCTTGCTATCCATACCGCTTCGGCAAACGCCAAAACTAGGAATAAATAAAATATACTCATATCCAATGAAAATGCACAACTTGCAAAATGACTATATTTTTTAACGACATGACATTTTATTTTTGCAATTGCGTCTTATTGTACTGTAGCAAGTCCATAAGTTTCTGATAGGTCTTTAAAATGGAATAGTCACTGATGATCCGTGCTGGAAGCATTTAGCAAAACAACCGTCAACTCAGAAAGTCACACAACCAGCCATCGAATTTGTCAGAATTTTCAAACGCATAATGCTTTTTTTTCTGTGCATAAATCGCTAAGAACCTCTAAATTGATAGTTGGAATAGTCATCTTGCCTTAAAAGCAGTATAACGTCACGATGTAACGTCACTAGCGTCATTTGACTAGCACGTAAAATCGAGACATTCAAGGAATCCTTTTCATGATGCAAAATTGTGACAAGATCGTAGCAAGAAGATTTCTTGCTCGTGTAGCAGGTCGATAACATTGACGGAGCGTAGGTATCAACGTTATTTTTATAAACGTCGATCTCTAAAAGCTTGTATACACAAACTAAGAGTACCTGTGTTGAACTTAATGTTAGAACAGATGAACACAAATTTTAGAAGATTTAAATTGATAGTCTGGCGAACAATGGCTGGCGACGCGCTCAAAGATAACGTCAATGATGCAACGCCATTTTTAGATGATTTTAATGACGTTTTGCATGTGTGTAGGTTTGTAGGACGAAAACCAGCATTTTGTAGAACACTAATTTCTTCTAAATAAACTTGATATTTATGGCATAAAGGATGACGCTTTAATGTGGTTCAATACCTATCTAACAAACAACAAGTGTCAGTAAATAACGCTAAGTCTGATTTTGAGCAAATTTCATAAGGTGTGCCACAAGGTTCTATATTAGGGCCATTGTTGTTTTTACTATTAATTAATGACTAACCATTATACACAGACAACGTGTCAACTGATCTCTATGCGGATGACACAACTTTGTATGATATTTAAGATTCAGTGGAACAGATTGAAAGTAGTCTTCAAACCGCTATCAATAACTCACACATTTGGTGTCAAAACTATGGAATGATCCTCAGAAACTTATTTAATCCCATGCATATCCTTGTGCTGCAATCATCATATCTTATGGGACACAAACTAAATACCAGTATATGAGTTAATATCGATTCGGGTGTACGAGGTCCTGAAAAAATTAAACCTTAATATATTCGTATACTCTTCTGTACACACTTGCCCGTTTTCTTTGAGCATTTGCCCTGAAATGTATGATCAATGCAGCATCAGGAGATGCAAACCTCATGTAATTCTCTGTTTATGATGTCATCCGCTTGGTGGGCGCGCACGCGCGCGCATGTATGTGTGTGTGTGTCTGTGTGATTACAAATAATAGTTGTTAAATATTAGAATATATACGGCCTGTGTTCCCCAATCAGCCCGGAGATGCCCCAATACCACAATGTCTAGTTCATTAAAATTGAACTAGACCACTGTGTATATTAGAAGCCACATGCTCCTGACTTTGTAGGCTGAGTGTACATTCAGTTTCCGCAATACATTGAGTGGGCATTGACGGGCATCAATATATGCACATTTATGTATTACCTCATATTACATGTTAACATGAATAAACTTTGAAACTTTGAAACTTAACTCAGCCAAAACTAAAGGTATGCTTGTTACAACAAATCCGAAAAGACAAAGGCTAAATAAGCGGGTTCGAGCCTCACCGGTGTCACTGCGTTGTGGTCCTTGAGCAAGACACATTTATCCTAGCTTAGTACTGGTTCAACCCAGGAAGACCCGTCCCTGTTTAACTGAAAGATTGTTGATGGGACATTAAGAATCAAATCAAACAAACAAACAAAGGCTAAATAATGATAACCTTGATCTAAATTTTAATATCTAAGTCCATTCACACATTAATGAGTTCAGTTATATAACAATGGGATTTGATCACACCGTTAGGGATGCGGGAAGATTTGCGGCTAGATTCTGACATAATTAGGCTTTTCAACCTCATAAATGCTAACCTAAAAACTTGACATGTAATGTAGACGTATGTAAAGATGCTGCTAGTTTTGTTACAACATGTTTTTCCTTAGGAATTAGATAATCCTAATCTACACCTAATGAATCTTCTAACGCATACATTTTTTGTTTTGACATTTTCTTGAAAAATTGAATTTTGAATTTTAAAATATTTTGGAATACATTAGAACAGTGTTTCCTCTAATACGTGATTATTTTCAAAGACAGCTGCCTCAGAACTTTTCAAATATGGAAGTTACAGTTGAAAACTTAAAAAAAACGAAAGTCGATAATTAACCATTTTTCAAACAAATCAATGTGGAAAACAGAATAGCAATTTGTCTATAATTCATCAAATAAAAAAAAACCTTCCAATTTCTATCTTCTTTATAAAAGTGTACTTATTCCTATTGGGTTTCGATCAGAGTAACAGGATGGCCATAGTAAACATTTATCCTGCTAGTTTAAAGCAGAGCCGTGCGGATGGTGCTTACAGTGGGGATTTTAAAAATTTAACAAAGCAAATCACATGAAAAAGTAAGTCAGTATGACTAGGAAACATCACAATCACACACTGTTGACCAACCCATAGACCGTGAGGAACACTAACTGTCAAATTACATTAAAAGGTAATTAAAGTAAAGCAACCAGCTCTCTTTCTCTCACAGCGAGATGATTGCAAAACTAGAAACAAGCCTTAGAATGCTCAACTGAAGACACCTGGGGCCTAAAATAATTTAACTCCCAAATCTTCGCCCTAGATTCTGCTGTTGTCAAACGAGAAAAAATATGTTAAGTTCGCGTGGCGGCTTCCTTACTTATCCAATGTATCACCACGGGGAAATACTCAAATTTATTAACATACTGCCAGGAAGCAAAGGAAATGGTTCTCAACTCACTGACAGCCAAGAGCTAAAGAAAAATCCCAGTTGAGCCACAGTGGGCCCAGCTAAAGACAAACATAAGGTGCTGACCCACCGATGGAAATGACATGCCATAGTCGTTATGGAGTCTGAAGTCTGACCCATCGTGAATTTGAGTCAGAATCCCTGGATTCTGAATAACGTTTATTTTTGTATTGCTCAGCATAACAAATAGATTTTTTTAAAGAAAGAAAAACTCACTGACACACAGACTTGAGCCTAAACCTATTTTGTGACTTTCGATTTTGACCCTTTCAAATTAACTATGCTGTATTTTGCACAATACCCAAGGTATTGTTCTGAAATTAGTCACAAATCATATGAATAATATTGAATTTTTGTTTAACAACAGAATATTGAAATTGTTAAATGTAGTAAATTGTTTACTTAAGTATAGTCATGCATATTATTTTTGCATTTTCTTTTTTCTCTTTTTTGTTCATTCTGCTTCATTCATTATTGTGTTTACTGCATTGCATTGCATTTCTGACATCCTTAATGGGTTTTTTAATAAATAAATTTTATCTTGTACCTTTTAAAACAAAATCAACTTACGTAGTGAAGTAACGACGAAAACCGCGAAAAGCAGTCGGAAAGAAGCCATTTTACGTTCATTTAAAATTTGTATATGAACCTATTGCTCAAATCGTCTGACATATGAAATATGAAACGAAGATACAATTTCGTCTTAACACTAGAAATAAAATCCCTTCGCTCGACGAAAGGTATAATAAAACCTATATAAATGAAATATCAAATATTCTGGTTGTATCCTCTGACCACGACCATGAGTATAAAAAAGTGCATGTACAATGTATTTCAATATGGTGGACAGACGGACATAGCAACAATAAAACAAACAGACAGCATTTGAAAATATTGTGTTTACTGACCAAGTTGTTTCTTCATTCACATTTTTTCTTGTGGCACGGCCATACGTTTTGCATGCACTTTGTTCTATTAAGAGCTGGTATGTACCCAACAAACTGGAAATACAGTTAGTATATCGTGTCAACTCTTCGTGATGCATGATTGTAGTAGTCTCACGTGAATATTATATGACCAAGAAATTCACAGCCAATATATAAAGTAAGTAAGGGAGCAAAGATCAGGAATCGATACAATCAAGTACCACACCTGACACAGGGTACCAATGGGAAAGTGACAAACTCACAGTAAGACACCACAAACGAGAGCCAAGCGGTCAGCCCTTTCCCAGCAGGTGACCTAAAGGCACATATAAACAGACGCGCACAAAGGCATAGCAAACACAAGACAGAAAAAAAAAGATTCATAAAAGAAGTACCGCCTTGGATCGGTCAGTAAAATATTTTACTGGAAGGCTTCACGGCGCCAACCTCTCCCTTAATTCAAGTATAAAAGCGCGTCACTATCAGCCCGTCAGCGAAACGCAAACACCATGTCGTTTCGCTGGTGGAACGATAGTTGCTGGCATGGAATGGCGTCACAAACACAAATCGAAGACCAACCCAGCCAGCCAATAGGCTTGGACCTCTATCGTCCCAGCAACGAAACATCATTCATAGTGGCCAGGTTTTAGATGTCTCATTACAAGCAAAAAACTGCGATTAGCTAAGCAATCAGTTCCTCAGTCCTTAGCGGGATTAATGCTTATCAAATGACGTCAAAACAACGTCGTATCAACGTCGATGCGACGCAGATACGACGTTGTTTTAAGGTTGTGTCTCTGCTGGGATAGGGCAAGAAATGCTTCACCACAAAACCAGACTCTTACCCAGCAGGCACATAACGTCGAAACAAAGTCGTATCAACGTCGAAAAACGTCACATAAACGTCGATTCGACGTCATGACGTCGCATCGACTTTGATGTGACGTTGTTTAGACATTATGTGCCTGCTGGGTAGTGAATAATCGCGCGCACACAAAGGGGGCAGCAAATACATGAAATACAATGGATAAATCTCTACCTAAGAAGATAAACTGAGCCTACAATATTACCAGTGGCGGATCCAGGGGGGGGGGGGGGGGGTCAGGGGGTTCGCTTGAGCCCCCTCCCCGCCCCCTGTTTTCAAATATCCTATGAAAATAAAATAATTTGGTCTCAGTGAGACCAAATTATTTCATTTCCATGGGATATTTGAGAAAAAAAAGATAGAATCAGCAGAGCGACCCCCACTCCTTTATACATCTGAACCCCTTTTCCAGAAATCCTTGATCCGCCGCTGTTTACTAGTAACTAGAAAACTCATCTTGATGAGGGACTATACCCATGTGATAGGTACTATCTCATAAGAGCTGGTCCAATTGTTCGAGACTATTCCTTACTGTACATCTATATCCCTCAGTTCAAAGAGCTCCGACAGATTATTTGATATTTCGCACGTAAGCAGGTTAGCTCTAAAATATCATTTTGAATCATGAATGCTCCTTTTTAAAATGAAAATCGACTTTTCGCGTTAACAATAATAACAACAACAGCAATAATAATAATAATAATGATAACAACAACACAACTCCAGCCTAAATCAAAATAAATGAACAACTTTCGAAATGCCTACGATTTTATCATGACGTAGACGTGTTTCAATGGTCAACATTGTTAAGGTCAACAATTACTATAACAATGTTTTCATATGGTAAACACATTTAGCTATTCTACCATGTGGCCCTACAATGGCGGCGTAAAGATGTAATTTTGGTAAGTTTTGACAGAAATTGGAAGCAATTATGTTTTTCATATCACCTAAGCGCACGATGTGGAAAATAATATCGCGAAAAAGGAATATTGGCCATATCATCAGATCTTTCCTCGAACTTCAGAGATGCGAGGACCTAGTTAATTTTTGCTATCGATGTTTCCTTTGTCAAAATAAGAAAGACGGCAATGATCCGGAAACGATACAATCATATACCACACCTGACACAGGAGACCAAATGGGAAAGTAACAAAATACAATAAACATCACCAACAAGAGCCAAGAGGTCAGCCCTTTCCCAGCAGGTGACCACAAGGCAGCAATGAACAGACGCGAAAGCATGAGAAACACAAAAACGCAAATGATCCACAAAAGAAGTACCGCTTTAGAAAATAGTTTGTATACATGTAAGTGAAGTTTTGGCTATCCAGAAATACCTGAGTGTATACAGGGTCTTTCTACACCGGGTAGGAATCATTGTGATAACCAGATGTATCCTGTAGGTACAATACCAAATAACGGACAGTGTTGGAAGTAGTCACTTAACTAACTTAAAAATAAAAATAATGTTTAGAAGTTAAACAAATTCAAGTACATCATGCAGCATTTCGGCTTCAACCGTATAATTTTCAACAAAATCCATTGTACAATTCTCTAAATAAGTATACCGAAAGTTTGTATGAGCCCCAGAGGTACACGGCGGTACATATTGCAGTAACAATAGATACTCATTCCAAGCTACAATGATGTTAAATGTTTTGACTGTGTGGTCGTACAAGCATGTTGTGGTAAAGAAGAAATAGTAATTCAATAGTAAGTTTATTATTAAGTAAAATTTGATATTAATGATAAATTTTGAATGTATATTTTATGTGAGTAAATAAGACACTGGCCTACAAGAGTTTTGTACATATGGCCTGTGTAGAAAGACCCTGGTGTGTATAATTAGCATGCTGACTAAGCTTGAACTAATTTTCCGGACATTGATACCCTATTTTATTAATTGATACATCCGTCATAATCATATGACAAATTACTTAAACGCAAAGATAAAATCATAATGACAAATCTGATAACCTTGGCTGCAACTTTTTGCAACTCGGATGCAAGATTCTATCCGTGTCTAGAATATCTTGAAATGTTACAGGATAGACCAAAAGGGAACAAAGATTAAAATAATCCAAAGTTTTAGAAATAATGTTCTTGTTAAAGAATTAAATTGGTGATGAAATTCAATATCTTTTCTATTATTATTATTATTATTATTATTATTATTATTATTATTATTATTATTTCGCGGGCAAGGTCTTTTGATTAGGCAGAGAGGCATAACTTCTATTCTTTATTCATCTCTAAATCTTGACTGGGTCAAATATTCAGGTCAAGTTTAACCAAAACGGAGGGGAACCCTACATACTTCTAACCTTGGACGTTGTTGACAACATCAACGGTAGACTTGTGCGCCCAGCGAATACACATATCAGTTTGGGCATCCGCCCAGTCTGATCCGTTGCCAAGGGTCACATAAAGGGACTATGTACCAGAATGGACATATTTGGCATATTTCCAGAGTTGCCTGACCCTTTACTAGATGCTGCGGCTCATGTCATCAGATCACATGACGCGAAGAGGCATATCAAATTGTTTAATTTGATGTTGCAGTGAAAAGTAATATGTGTTAACGGAAAAGAAGCACCCGAGGACAGCGTGTGACTGGACCAGCCTTTAAAGCACGAGATAGTGGTTTTCCCGCCATATGTTGTCATCCCTCGCGACACCACATCTTCTGAAAAGTCCCCAAATCTATGAGCTTACTCCCCAGCTCCTCTTAAATAATTTACAGTGCTCACAGCTCCCTGAAAATAAATAGTCCTTCTCCCCAGATCCCCAAAACCCCTGGGGGCCCAAGATGGCCACGAGACGACATCTTGGAAAACTAACTTTCGAAATAATTGTCACAGAATGTTGTAAAATATGTATCCTAAGAGTTTTTCTGGTATGAAGAATCCACTTATATTTCGAGGTTCCCAAATAACAATATCCAAGATGGCCGCCAGATGCCATCTTGAACTTTTTAACTCGCTGTCATAGAAACTTATTTATAAAATATTTCATAGAGCGGTATGAAATATGTATTTTAGTGTGTTCTGTTTTCTGTATGAATACAACTCTTATATATAGGATTTGACCAGTCCTACAACTGAAATGCCAAAACCGAACTTGTCCATGGAATATCTCAGAAACCTTAGACAATGGAGAAATATTTAAGAGCAACCCCAAGCTCTCTGCCATCTCTGAAAAAGCAAAAGGAATGGTTCATATGGAGGACATACAGAAGCACCATGCAGATTATCCAGGCGTTTGTAAAAAAGAAAATGAAGCAGTTGACAGAATAAAAACTGTGATTTAGGAGAAAATGATAAATCCATTTCAGACACATAACTCAACTAACCTACTTAACAAAAGCCTCTACACGAGCATATTACTGCTACAGAGAAGGGCATGCTAATCTTGAAAGATTTTCTGGAGCCAGATGCTCCAAAAGTGCCCAATATTCACATAACGACATTTTATGACAAGAACAACGAACACAAGCTCCATTGAAGAGAGTACATAGATGGTATGAAGATGAATCTTCAGTTGCTAGGAACAATATCTTACAGATGAGAAAACGGTAGAAGCACTGACTTCAGAGTGGACGAAGTAACCAGCTGAACATGATGATGAATTACTGCAAAGATACAGAGTATAAAAAGGCTGAAAATCAGTATTAGAATAAATTTCAGATGCCTCGGCGGAGATGGAAAAACTACCTTCAGGACAAAGGGTGGTCTTTATCATAGAAATTATGTCTTTCATTCAGAAGCATAAGAGGTTTGGTTGTACTACATTTGACGACCTTTATTTGGATAAAATCATCTATAACAAACCATTAGACTGCACAATAGTGAATGTTGAGCCATCAATAAGTCTAAAACAAGAAGAACTTGAGAAGCGGGCCGATCTGCATCTAGTGCCAGGAAAGAATATGAACCCCATGATATTCATTAAGTTTCAGACTGGGACCTGATTTCACAAACTATGAGGAATAAAGTCAAATCTCTTGGACTATAGTGTCCATATATGGATGAAAAACAACGCTTCAGGATCTAAAGGATGTGATTGGGGTCGATAAGACATTTGAGATTATCAAGTCTGGATGTACAGAGTTACCAGCATTGTCATGCCAAGACCATGAGGATGCTGATACCAGACTGAGAATGTTCGCCCATGCAGCCTACTGTGTTCAGACATATGGGTGTAATATTAAGGTTCTTTAAGCAACAGACACTGATATCTTTCTCAATGCAATTCGAATACCCTAAAAGTGTTGTTGGTTCAGAAAATTAATTGTATAGCGCTTCATAGCATTGTATCAGCTCTGTGTATGAGGTACGATGCAGACTCTAAGAACTTAGGAGTGTATACATCATGTCGGCAGTTTTACAATAAAGTGCACACAAGTGTAACAAATATGGCAAAAATTCAGAGTGGTTATTATTAAAAATCATTACTATATTTGGAAACTGCCGTACCTGACACATTAAATCCTAAAAAATCTCCCACTATTACCTCTGCGTTTTTAAAAAAAAGGGCTACAATTATTAGATACATGTTAATAATTCCGAATTTAATAAAAGTATTAAATGTTATATTTCAAAATATAAGACAAATTACTCCACCATAGAGAAAATATTTGTTTATTGTATAGCTGATGTACCAATATAGTTTTTCAAATAAGATTTTATGGTATATTTTTAGATTTTTTTTTGTGAAATTCCAGTTTTTGCTTCAATTTTCACAATACTTTATCTATTCTTATACTTTGCAATTTCTTTAAAATTGAGTAGTGCACATGGAGACAGTCATTTTTATCATATATTAAAATACAGTAACACTATATGATCTGAAACTCATTTCTTGTAGACGTGTTGCGTTTAAATCATCATATTTGAACTTTTCAATTTGCCCCATTTTCGTTGCGGACACTACAATGCAGTCAGATCTATTTATTAAATTATAATTTAGCAATGAAATGTGTTTTTGTTCATATCTTCCTTAATTCTGAATAGAATGCTGAACTGAATTTCAATAGAAATGTGATATAAAGTAGGTATATAATAAATATGCGCTGAAATTTGTCAGAATAGCATAAACAGCTGGTAATAAAATAAGGCTTAACAAATGAACGGTGAACCATTTAGTTAAATGAAAAACCTTGGTTTATAACTTTAATGAGACAAAAGGGCATGCAATGAAGTAAACTTTGTTGGTTGGATCTCAAACGATTCTGTTTTGTGCTAAAAATCATTTGCCAGTTGCGTTGCGGACACTACAGTAAGATTCATATACTTAAGGAATAAAGAAACGCAACAAACACTTTGAATCATTGTAAGTATACAATATGATGCAAGTTTTAGTGCAAATGACATTTATCCATAGGAGCAGTATGTGTGCGTCAAATTACAGCAGGTTCGACGTAATTATCGATTACGTAATCATTTTGGTATGCACGTAACCAGCCTGACCCCGCGTAGTAAACTGCTGACACAGGGTCAATAAAAGCAAAGTTTGAATCAGCCATCGTTTTTTGTTTTAAAAAGTCTTTGCATAGATTGCGGATCAAGGAAATGATCAAATGGCGACGTTTCCGTAGGATTCAGAATCAGCTTAACGTCATTAACGTCAACTCTGAATACTGCGTGAAACGCGTAAACTTTCTTTTCTGCTTGCGATTTATTCATTACAAGGACGTTTTGTTCAAGAATTATGACTTGAGATCTGCAGACGTCAGAAAACCTCAATTCCGACGTCAAAATTCGATATCCTACGTTTTAATGGTTTCCATGATGATTATGTTTTTTTCTAATGATAAAATGGTCCGGTGACAAAGTTTAGGTTACAATTTACAAGTTTGGTGTTCACCCTCGGCATGTAGTCAGATGTTTTCTCTTGCATTATGTCGTGTTTTGTTTGGCTAACGTCAATATAAACACCTTACCAGCGTATTTCTACGGTTTCTGAAAAGTCAGTTTTCCCAAGAAAGCATGTTCTGATGTCTCTAGGTTTATCTTATCCAGTATATTCACCAGTGACCCAAACCCAACGGCTCTAAGTGACGTTTATCGTTTATTCACTATTATTGTGTGTCTTGCCATTCAAGTAGCGTGTTTTGACGCAATATTTGACTGCATTACGAATATGATTGGACGTTTGTTTATTTCGCACATTGTCAAGTCGACGCCAAATAACCAAACCTGGAAAAGACGGGGTTTCTTTATCTTTATTCTGACGTTTACGTCATATTTTAGGTTTTCATATGTTTTCATCTTGTAGCGTAAAATGTAGCGTTAAAATGACGTTTAGGTATTTCATCACATGCTATAAATACTCAATAAGAAAATTTCAAAAGAGATTTCACCAAACCTTTATTTAAACACGCAAAAATTATATTTTTGTCTGTTGCGTTTCTTTATTCCTTAAGTATATTTGAGAATTCGGTTAGTATTGTTTTGCTGGTTTACAAAGATTAAGGGCATCATCCACAAATGCTTATACCAAATTGTTGATAAATGGTACCATTGTTACAATAGGCAAAGTGCTTGACACAATAAACTGATAAAGGAGACCTAGCTGAGGATGTTTTTTTTAGTTTTTATTTTCCGCACATATTGCCTTCTAAAGCCTTGCGTTGATGTATTGAGATAATAATTCGGTTCATATTTGTCACGAAGTAATGATCTTTCTAGATAATTAATCTGTTGATAGTTTGCATTTTTGAAGAGTAGAACAATGCAAATCAGATGGAAACCTTTTTGTCCACCTAAGGCTGTGTTATAAAAATCAAAGATATATCGGTATCAATGGATCTGAATTTTAAGTGGCTAATTAATGAATGATTATGAGTAACTGGCACAGTAGAGACAATACACTACTCAACCCAAACCCTTTTCTGAATCTGTTTCTGACCAGTAACCTGTCCATTGTCGCTCAATGATAATTGGCTTCTTGGCATTTTTAGGACATAAAATTGTTAAATCTACTTCTCATTTTCTTTTAAATAAGATTACTTTTCACAATTGGCTAAATCAATGAGACCAGTGGTGTATGTGAGAGATACAATTGTGCTTTATTTTGCTAAATACTGCTTTTCATTCCACTGACTTTGATTGCCAACACAACAGCTTACTAAAAAGCTTGCTTTTGGGCCCTCTTCCACATCACAGAATATGGTCATGTTGCATACCAGATTGAATCAACTGAAGCACAGAAACCCCTTAAATGGTCTTTTTTCCTTTAATGGAGCCAGGATTAAAGTCCATCTTTTACAGAAAGAGGTCAGAATGCTTAAATTGAAAGGATAGAAAAGTATATTAACATGTAAGAAAATAAAAGGCACTTACTCTTACGGTAGACTCCTGAGGTGGGGACAGGGGATGCATTTTTCAGGAAGACGTCATGGTGTATATCAAATTCAAGGAAAGGAGTTTATATCAATTTTCAAGCAATACCAAGCCCTTAGCTACCCTCATTGGAACCTTTGTTTTACCATTACTACCTCTGCTCTAGAATATGTTTGTCAAATGAAAGAACATTCTTCAACCTTTGCAAAATTTGTAGTGTCCGCAACGGTTTTTGTATCAATAAAAGCCTACCAAGGAATAAACAAAACACAAAAAGGCATATTTATATATCTTTGTTTTGCTATGGTTAGTTTAATGCAAAACAAGTAACATAAATATAGTTGAATGTAAACTCACCTCATCTCCCACACATATTTCATCAGTGTACAAAGTTATATCTCTATAAAAGGTATTTAAAGCTCTATACTAAGATACTTGGATAAATAATCATCTTACAAGAATGCAAGTAGAATAAAGAACTGGTGAATACATGCTTACACCTAATTTAACCACTAATGATGGAATTTAATTATTCTAAAAGGAGTATCGTTGCGGACACTACATAATGTTGCAAACCCTACATCAGACATTTTCTGCTCCTGTTTTCTAAGTCCAAAGCAGAAGTGTCTAATATTTGGGCCAGTTATAAAGGAAAATAACCAGTCTCCACAGGAAAAGTATAAACATCATCAACTTAGAAATAGTAGAACCAGAAGAGCATCTGTATGCGTTGCAGACACTACAGAAAATTTCGTAGAAATTTTGGGCTTCAATATAAACAGTTTAAGAAACCATAACAGATATTATGCTTGTCTAAACTGTTGTTATTTTTCTTCAATGTCACATGCAGATGCTTACCAATGTAAATTAAGCAATATTTAATGCTATTTTCATACATCTATAAGGTATTCTATAAGAGCTATTGGACAAAATATAAAACCTATTACGGAGCATGCCATTCATACAATTTTGGATAAAACTCTTATTTTCTTTCCGAATTGCAAGGGGTAAAAAACATCTAAAAGATACTGAATCATGCTATTGTTATGATATTTAAAATTTATAAAATGGTGCTTATAAATATTAAAAAAAACTGTGAAAATTGGTGTCTTTTCAATGTTACAACATAACATGGAAAATGGGTTATTTTGCCATCATTTTGGCTTCTTATGACGATTGAACATATGTTAACATGTCATATACCATTTTGAAGGGTCAAGTAATGACTTGCGAGTGAAACTTAAGTATTTTGGCTGTAAATGCACAGACAACATAGAACAACCACTATAACAAAGAAACCTTACTAGTGTGCACTTTATTGTGAAACTGCCGTGTATATCCTAACAGTTTGTGACACACGTAGCTTCCCATTTAACAACGACAAGAAACGTGTGCTTGCTTTAACTCTTAGTCATCTGGAAGACTTGTCAATTCTTGGGTCAATGGGAGAACCTGAAAATGAAATAAATCTCACTGGTGAGATGCTTAGCGCTGTGTGCCGCCTGTTTGTCATGAAAGGGAATACTTTGAAGGATCAGCAGACGATCTCCAGGCTCATTTGTATGACCTGCCACCTACAGAAGATGCACTGATGCAACATTTTCTAAGAGCCTTCATATAAATCATCATCACATCATCAGTAAGTCTGCACATCTATCCCAGCAAAATATCCCAGACCCAACAGAATATGTCTGACATGTTACAGACGACAGACTTATAACTATAATGGTGCTAAATCAGCAAAGCCAACAGTACTTACTATAAATCCTCCTTCTGCAAGTGCAAGAAAGGGAAGCGTCTTCGCAGCTGTTCCTGTGGAAATCGTAACATTCGATGCACTGTTTCTTGCATCTGTACACCTAATCCAGATAAGTATAGACAGACTGCAAAGGTGTAACCAATTAAGGAACACTCAGATGAAGACTTATATACTTTTAGAAACGTTCATTTAATAGAGCTATTGTAAGTAAGAAAGAGGGCAAAGATATGTCATCATTCAAACATGGCAATGTAACTTAGACTTCACCCCCTCCTTGGACCCTACCTTGTAGTTTACAGGACTATACAATGTTTTCTTATTTTTCTTTTAAACATATATTGTGTGTACACCTAAGTTTCGCCTTATTTTAACAAACATAGTGTAGGCGTGTCAATGTAATGTTACTTTAGCAATTTGTCACAGCAAGGGTGTCACGTTAGAAGAATATTTCATATATTCATGTTTAATGATGAAGCAAATGATCCTTTAATAGGTAGGTTTGTGTGTACATGTATTCTTCTATACGTATATATGACAGAAACAGCACTTTATTTCATTTAAAAGTTATATGGTTTAAAGAAGAAAAATAATAAATTGTCATTTATTATATTAGCCTTTGTTCATACTGACTTACTATTTTTGTTCATTGCTCATGCAGATACTGGGCTTTGGAATTTGGCATAAATATCAAACTGCTTTATAATGCACTGTTTTGAAATGCATATAAATAAAACGTCCTAGTAAACTTGTTTGAAACAAATGGCTTCAGATGCATGCTTACTTTCATATTGCATTTCATAATTAGTGCATGTATCTACTGTGTGTGGGGTACTTTAGTATTCTGCATTACAACGTGATGGAACATTACATGCACATTGCTTTATATATTGCTTATGTTTGTTAATCATATAAGTCAAAGAGAATATTGTTGAAACAGTATCATTTAGAATCATTTTAACTTTCATATTACATTCAGTATGTCCATTATTAGAGTGGGTGGGGTTTATCAACATAGCAAATAGCTAGACTATTAACACATTTTGTATGTTTTAAAGCTAAATGTACTTTGACCTATGCCAGTTTTATAGCTATGGTTTCCTCTTTAATTGCACGACGGTGGGTTGGGCCTCAGACTCTATGACGGCTCTGACGTAAAGCTTTAATCGGTGGGTTGGTGCCTGATGCTTATCTGTAGCTGGACCCACCGTGGCTCAACTTGAGGTTTTCTTTAGCTCTGACTATCTGTGAGTCATGAGCCCTTTTCTTTGTTTCATCATGGTGTAGTAATTTGATTAGAGTGTTTTTCCATGATGATACATTGCATTAGTTAGATGGCCTCCATGCGAGCTGAACATTTTTTGTACTTCAACAACAGCAGAATCTAGGGCGAAGATTTGGTACCAGTAAAATGCATTTAAGCCCCCCGGTGGCTTAGGCTGCTGTCCGTTCTAAGGCGGTGGTTCTGTTGTTGTTGACTTTCTGTTTATTGTTACTCCCATTGTGGGAGTCTGTAATTGTTCTATGTTTTGTTGTACGTTACTTTATGTCTATTTTAGTATTGCAATCATCTTGATGGGGAAGAGAGAGCTGATTGCTTTGCTTAATTTGTCTTCCTGGTGTCTCGTGATGGTTGAGCGGCTCTTCCTCACGGTGCCACGGGGTTGTCTGCAGTTTGTGATTGTGGTATTTCCTGATCATACTCATTTACTATTTTTGCTACAAACATATTATGTAGAGAAGGAAGCCACAGGTAAATCAGAAAATGACTGAAAGATGCAGTACAATGTATTAGTCTGCAGATTGGATTTGAAGTTTATTTCATTACAGTACCTCAAAACATCAGTTCAACGCATGTTGTCTATAAAATACGACAATTCAATGCTAAAAATGTATGTTGTGTATATTACGACAATTCATGCTAAATAAATGCATGTTGTGTATAAAATATGGTATTTCAATATTAAAAATGCATATTGTGTATAAAAACGTCAATTCAATGTTAAATAAACGCATGTTGCGTAAAAATATGATTCAATGGTAGTTATTGCATTATCATAGTGCATAATTGCTAATATAGTCCAAGAGTGTACAAAACATAAAAATATTAACTTTGCACTGAAGTGTACAAGATACAATTCAATGTGAATTTATTGCACTGGGATTTCTTTTTGTTATATGACGTTCAGCTTAAACTCAGCTTGTGAAGTATATGTAAATGTAGAAATCAAGTAAGGGTGACAACCTTGAACAGTAGACCGTAAGAAACTATCTAACATTCCTTTGAAATTGGAGAACCTATGACCAATATCAAATCACATGTATAAAATCAGGATTTAGTTTCGCATGTAGCTAAACTCGGTTTTTTTTCATATTGAATGAGTAAAATGTGTTCACGATGAAAGTTGTAGAGAAAAAATTAGCGCCATTTTCTCCAAAAGGTCCGAAGTTTGTGGCGCATAAACAGCTGAAGATTTTGCAATAAATTGAATTCAGCCAAATTTACTTAAGTCCTTTATTGACAAGGCGTGTCAGAAAAGGTTCGCTAAAAAAGAATATTCACAAGCAGTTTTAGCGGTTGTGTTTAGTACAATCCTGCCCTTGGCATACTCAGAATTTGCCGTGCATATGCAGAATCTACTTAACCCTTAAAGCGCCAATCGCAACAAAAGTCGTCTGCTCTTCTCGTCTGCTTAAATGTTTAAGAAGCCTCTATGACAAACAGTGTAGACCCAGATCAGACTGCTCCTATAGGAGCAGTCTGATCTGGGTCCATCCGGTTTGCTTTTATACTTAAATTTGTCAGTAATGTTAGGCAATTATTTACAGCAGACGACTTCAGCAGACGTCATTTTTCAGATTCATTTTTTTCTTGGCGCATAAAGGGTTAATTGTCATTTCTCATGATGTGCCATTTTTCTCTTATGCACATGCTCCAAAACGGATGGTTTCGGGATGACCCAACTAGCTTAACACACGAGCGAACCAGGCCCAATTTCCATTATTTTTGAACAAGCCCTACATCGCAATAGGGCGACGCCATGTAACTTGCTGATTGACATCTTGGGCCTTGCTCAAAAAGTGCATCTATGCGCAGAGTAAACTGCAGCCTCTTGGATGTTGGAGCCGTTTGAAGAAGTTGATGTTAATCTTTCTACTAACATTAAAAATAAAAGTAATCGCTGAAAATCATTGTGACTAAAATAAGTATTTTAGTATCTGTGCTTGTTCGTTTTGATGTGTGTCATCCCAAGCAACATCTCTATGTCCATACCACCACCCCGCCCCTGAAAAATCACAAGTTGCTATAGGTTTCCTTAGAAAACTGGTACCGACACCCCTTTGTTGAATATGTTGATGACTAAAAAAACGTCAGGACCCCCAACTCCCACCTGACGGAATTTTCTGTATCCGCACATGCATATTTTTTGGTTTATGCAACAGATGATTTTTCATATTGCAGGTAAAAAGTTTTGGCCATTGTGAAGCAGCCTGGTCTAGGTCCACACTTTTTGAAATTTTGACTTCCATTTAGTATAACAGTAGACGACACTGCATGCATTCTCATACGACTATGAGGCTGCGTCCGTGGGCATCCATTTACAGAAGTTCAAACAAAAAATGTAAGGGGTCAAGATTAAAACAATATCACATAAATACGCATTGCTTAAAGATTATATTCAACATTACAATCGAAAACGACCAAACCATGCATATCTTGTTTAGTTGCTTTATGTCCACGGTAAAGCTTTGGCCATGTTAGGATGGCTATTTATTCTAATCTTAATTTTCCCTTTGCAGCCTTAACCTAAGCATTTAAAAAGTATTAGGTAAACATACTTATCCAGCAATTGAAAACTAGTGGTAAGAAAAGAAATGTAAAATGAAGGTTTTCATGACTATCTCATTGAAAGGATGATTGGCAAGCTTGGAAACCAAAAGCACAAACTACAAAATGCTGGGCTGTACACACTAATGATTACACATTAATACTGGGCAGGCAAACTGTACACTATGTCTATCAAGGTTTTCAATATAATATAAACGATATCAAAACCATTGTTGTTTGAAATAACAAATTTGCACCAAAATATAGCAATTAGCATTTCAACTAAATGTGCTACTGATCTCAATGCTCGTTCAATACAGACAGCCTGGATCGCAAGGACCCGTTCAATTTACAGTCAAGTGCTTGTTTATATGATGTAAATAGGTGCCGTTTATTATTCCAGTTAACACTCTTTTAGCTGCTTTTACTCAAGAATAAACTTGATATGTAGTTGTAGAAGGTAGACAAATAAGCAGAAAGTACAAACTACATTGTATATTGTTAATGATGCCATATTTCAGTCCAATTTTACACAGTGACCACATGAAACAAAGCGTAAATGGACTGATCCGGGTCATTATTTTTTAAAAAACGATCACAAATGAGCCATGACATTAGATTTCCAACAATGTGGTATGTGCGACCAGCAAAGCCTCAGATCAGCCTGTGCATACGCGCAGTCTGATCAGAGCCCTTGCTAGTCCCTTTAATATTCTATGACTTAAGCTACTGACCGAACATCATTTTGAGTTTCTAAGCTTAAAAGAAGGCTGCACAGGCTCGTTAGAGACTACACTTGTTAAAATGTCACATTGTTGGAAATCACATGTCCCCCGCTCAAATATCAGTTTAAATTTTACCAATTCACAGGATAATTATCTGAGTAATTACTTGAGTATGAGAAAAATCATGACAAACATGCAAATGGCTGCCATGTTGACATACATGTATGCGTGCACCCTGTACTCTCTTTTTAGAGCAAGTACAACATCGCAATTGCTGTAATTTGCCATTCACTCGCAATTACCCGGTCACTTCCGCTCCCTGGGGTGAGTATGCTACCTTTAGATTTTGACTCTGAAGAATATTCAGTCAAAATAACAATCACTGAGAAAACATCTCTCTGAAATTTCATCCAAAGCTGCAAAGACCATTGGCTTCTATCTGATGAATTTGGCATTCACATCCAAGAGTAGTATTTGGGAAGCTGCAAACAAACTTTGTTTTACTTAAAAACTCAGATTTATCAAATTGAGCAAGTATGGTGGATGGACGCCGTATCAACCCATGGGAAAGTGCAAAACTGAACAGCAAGTTTTATCACACCCTGATTGCCAAAATCAATATTCCGCTTAAGGTAAAGGGTACAGCTTATAGCTCTAGGGATTAATGGAGATTTGTTTTCTCTATCAAATGTATATTTTCAAACATTTTAAAAACACAAACTTAATGCAAAATATACTACATAAGCATCCGGAAAATGATTGATGCGAATATTAGGATAAAATATTCACAAGTCTATGCAGATAATCCAAATGATAAAAATTGCTCTGATGCACAATCCACAGCCACTACGGCAACGTTGAGTGGGTTGTTTGCTACAAGATACAGCCACGTTGGTGTAACTCACAGTATTTTGCCTCTGCTAAAGTGCGTAAAAATTTATATTCTTTTGCTTCGCATTATCAAAAGTGGTTTATCTTCAAAACTAGTCCATTCATTATCAAGTTTAACTGTAAAATAGCTGAATACTACAATGGAAAAAGAAATTTTATTTGGGCAAAGGACATACCTTTACATATATTCCATATAATTTGAATTTAAGCATCAAACACAATGATTTTCTATGTGTTCCACTGATAACTGCTTTGGATAAAATTGGAAAACGTTTTTAAACATTCAATGAGAAGTGTTATCGAGCCAAAAAATCTAAAGATACGACTTCTTGGAGAATTTTGCCTGGAAATCAGCACACACCCTTGAAGTCAGCTTAATTCTTTGACCTTACCCGTAAGCGAGTTATTGGATGTGTCCAACATGAATTGTGAAGTCAAGTGGCGTCATTCATGTAAAAGTAATGTCATCACATTATATCAGCGCAATGAGGAACTTATGGGAGCTTTTTTAAAAAATATATACAAAATAAAAATGCAAAATTTAGATGCGAGCAAGAAAAAGAATCCATGGGATGGGATAGAAAAATCTGTCCCTCATGATCACCGTTTGTCATCACTCTGCAAGCCCGTCTTTGGGACCCATTTTTCTAGCCCATCCTCACACTCATAGTATTCTTACATGTGTGCATCTCTCTCTCTCTTGTTGATTTATATGTGTGCTTCCTTGCTGTCATAGTGGCTTGTGGTTTGTGATCGTGGCATTTCTGTGCATGCTGGGTAACTTTTCATGCTTTTGTTGTCAACTGCTGATTTTTTTTTCAAAATAACTTTTTCAAAAAATTCTTTGGGAACACTAACAGTGTTAAACAGTTTGAATCCAGATCAGGACCGACTTTTACGTCGGTCCTGATCTGGGTCCAAACTGTTTGCAAAGTTTATCAGCAGATGCCAAGTCACCATTTGTAAGGAAAGGGTTGACTTACATGTACATTTGTATTACTGACTAGACACCACTGACTCAATTATTACTTCACTTTTCGCTTTCTGTAAAGGCGGCACCTCATGCATGCGTAATTAGGACTAATCCATCTTAGACATAGGTAAATGGTGAAAACGAGGCGTGGTTTAGTCAGTTTCGGAGCGCCCAAACAAGGTTAACAAGTATTTACACCTTAAATCACAGTCAAATTGGTGGCGCAAATGGTTACGTTGAAGAACGAGGATCAAGGGTTCGCCAGTTCGAATCACATTGGAGCATTTTTTTATTTTTTTTTTTTTGTGAAACAGTACAAGTCAGACCCACGGTATCGCATTGACCAACTCTTCAAAGAAGCAGGACACACGGTACTGCGCCTACCACCCTACCATTGTGACCTGAACCCAATTGAATTGATTTGGTCACAGCTGAAGCGCTATGTCGCTGCAAATAATGTCACATTCAACTACCAGATGTTCAACAGCTTGCTGAAGGGGCATTTAAGACCATTACTGCCGAACGATGGAGGTCCGTGTGTGAGCATGTGAAGAAGATTGAAGCTTACTACTGGACGAGAGACAATCTGTGCGAAAGCGAGATTGAGAAGTGTGTTATCAATCTTGAAGAAGATTCATCAAGCGAAGAAGATTAACCATTTTTGTCATGACATTTGCTGAAATAAAATAAAAGAAAAAATAAAGAAAAAATAAAACGTGAATGTGTATTATTAAACATGAAAGAACGTTCTAAAACGAATGTAAAAAATATCAGAAAAAAAATAAAAGTAAATAATTCTCTTAAATAAAAAAAAATAATCGCCCCTACTGGGGATTGAACTCACTATGTTTAAATTTGAAAGTGGTATATTTATCCAATACGCTACGGATCTTTCTGCTTATCTCTATCTAATTTATACTTATTAACTCTTAGCAAACAGTTAAAATTTTCGGTTTTACCGTTAATATTACCTGTTTTCCCTTCGTGAGTAGATGAAATAGCCAAATCACGCCCAGATATGAATATTAAAGTTACCGCCTTTACAGAAAGCGAAAAGTGAAGTAATACTGCTACACTTAGCTAAATGCTGATCACTTTGGTTTTTGGCAATGTCAACTTCCCCTCAGGCACACATCTGACCTAATATGGTAATTTTTGTTTGTTTGATTTGATTCTTTACGTCCCATCAACAATCTTTCAGTTTTAAAGGGACGGATCTTCCTGGGTTGAACCAGTACTAAGCTAGGATTAATAATGTTCTTGCTCAAGGACACAACGCTGTGACGCCAGTGAGGCTCGAACCCCCCTCCCCTCGGTCTCGAGTCAAACACTCTACCACTGAGCTCCCAACCTAATATGGTAAAAGTTCCAAGATACAAAACACTCTTTTAATTATTCTAAACAAAACCTTTAAAATCTAACGCCTTGTCAGAATTGCAAACAGTGAATGCCTTGATCAAAATGCTCCTTTGGTGCACTTTTTGCCTAGGTTTTCTTGCCAAGTTGAAAGTGTTTAAGTCATCAAGGTCTTTACCTATACCAAGGTAGTGCAGGAATATGTGCATGCGAAAGCATGCATTATGATAATAGGAATACATTGATAACATCACACAGTATTTGATTTTGGTCAACTTTTTATTTCATCATTTGGTATAAATTATGTATATACAACATGTTTTAATAACAACAAAGCACTATATGACATATTATGACACATATTTAGCCTCACTACAACAGAAAACAGTTTGACAAGTGAACTCTGCAAATATTCCTACCAACCTCTATAAATGCAAAGACTGGTATGAATAATCACTGGACATGTGCCAAATGTTTATTCTGTCGCAACTGGACTCATTTACACATTCCCTACTGATTTGATTGATAATTCCCAATTCAAGAGTTTGCCCATGCAAGCAAAAGGTCAGTCAAGATATAGGTAAAAAAGAAAGGTTATTTTTTTATCTGCTAAGTAAAGCATTTTATTTTCTGCTTTTTACCATGGACAATAAAATATTGAGGAGTGAAGCATGCCCATGGGTGAAAGTTCTAAATTCCCCAAATCCTGAACTTTGAAAAAAAAGCTTTAAACTTGCAGTATGCCTACAAACAAAAGTTTAAATGGTCAATTGTCTTTAGATAAACTGAAATTATATCAAAGAAGCCATAAGAATCTGCCTAATTCAGGATTTTGAGGCTGTCTTTCAGCCTCAAAATCCTGAATTAAGGAATAATCCTGAAAACTTTCACCCATGCATACAAAAAATATCCAGCATGGTGTGGGTGCGAGTCCAAGATCAAAACACCTTTCTAAAAGCTCGGACTGATTTAACTTTCTGTGCACAACGGCTGAAACATTTCAGAAGCAACATGGGACATGCTACCTTAATCTAAATGCAACCGGAACAGCTATGACCAGTCTGGCTGCAAGGGAGAAGAGTTTTGAAAAGCTCTGCCAAGAATTTCTAATTTTATCCTTTGTAGTAACACACAGATTTAACTCTGAAAAAAATTGCTAGTAATTTTTGCCTAGGAGAGAGCAATGACTTTAGCTGTCAGCAAACTGTTTGGACAGAGACCAGGACTGACAGAATGTCAGTCCTTGTCTGAATCCAAACAGTTTGACACTCTGATAGTGTTTCTAAAAGAAATCTTTGAAAAAGTTAATTTTGAAAAAAAGTCAGCAGACAAAATAAAACCCTCACAAAATGGAATATTCACTTTGTGGATTACTGATGTTGGTAAATCATGCCTAAGTTGCAAGGTTTTAATTTGGAAAATATGTCCTTCAGGCTATTAATGAAAATAAAATTCTCGCGAAAATTTCAGAAATTACAGTGACTAAATTTCTGTATAGAAAAGGGAACAAGAAATAAAATTAAGGTAGAGTACCCCCCCCCCCCCATTCAACTTAAAATTACAACATACAAGTAAACTGTTACACTAATTAATATAGCTGGATAATATTAATGCTTGTGGAGAAAATATCTTTTTTCCAGCTGTTTTAGAATTGTCACCTTTACTCTTTCATTTTATTGGCAACTTTTGTCGCCTGATGAGTAATCTTTGCAAATGTCTGGCCTGATCAGGATCTAAACTGTTTGCAAAGGTCATCATCAGCAGAAGTCAAATGCCACCACTAGTGGTTGAGGATAGCAAAAATTTGCTAAAGATCTACACTACTTCTTTTTTCACCACTAAATAGTAAATACTGGCCTTCAAATGACAGATCCACTACAGTTAACACCAGATTTATTTAAAACATGGAATTCACCTTCAACCCTTTGTATACTTCCACAAAACGCTTTGAGGCGTGACTGCAATGGTAAATGCATTGAATGAATCGAGGGTCTTTACTTAGAGGTCATGGTAGAAGTACATACTAATGGATTTTTCCTTCTGGTTAGATACAATAAACTTGGGATAGCCCATTGTACATATATTTGGCTATCAGGTTATTATTTTCAAAAATATGTTTTGTTTTTTTTATCTGAAGATCTTTTTTTACCATAACAAACTGTATAGACCCTGATGAAATGCCGCATTATGCCGCATTTCATCTTGGTCCTCACTGTTTGTTAAAGAACAGATAAACCAAAAGCTTTGAAGACAATATCGATATGTTGTTCTAGAAAAAAGGGTTTCAGGCATTTATTTACATTTACTATAAAAGCTTTGACATACATATCTGTTCCAGCCTAACTGGCTCATTTTACGCAATCTGCATCAATCGTTTGAAATAGAAAGTCCCAAAGGTCATTGGTCAGAGGTCATGGTACATCTATACCCATTTAGGCATTTCCCGTATACAACAGGTTAAATACACAAGGCCACAAGTCAAGCCTTAATATTACATGGAAAAGTTTATTAATTGTTTTGAGAGGCTTTGCATCCTGTCCGACAACCTCAAAAATCTTAACTTAATCATGGATATATGTGTGTGCAGTGTGTATGGTTCCATTGAGATATTAGCATTCAGTATCCGAGACCAAAGTTGACTTGTGTCCTTGCAATTTTCACAGGTGAATTCCATATTTGAAATACCTTATGTTAGTTAATAATAATGTTAAAAGGCTACTTTGTATGTGCTGGGACAGATTGTGAAAATATTCATTTCTGTGAGCAAGTCAATAACATTTCAGCCCAGGTAGAGGAACCCAGTCAAAATGATTAAAATGAGATTCATAAATGATTAGAAAATATGAGTATTATCCCAACAAGTTTCAGCTTTTTAAAAAAGACCACAAACTTGCCTCAAAAAATGAAGATTTTTAACCCATGCTACTGTGGAGTATTGTGATAAAGCAGATTCTATGTCCTACTCCTTAAAGCGCCACCTACAGTTTGTAGCAGAAATTTTGTAGTTTCTTAACCCTTAACTCCATGAAAATGCCTTTGAAATACTATGAATTTGAAAATATAATGGAAATTTGAGCATTTGCTCCCTGGAGCAAATGCTCCATTTTCCATAATATTTTCATGAGTATTCAAAACTTAACTTATATTTTTCTTGTATGTTTTTCAATATTGTCTAAAAATGAGATCATGATCTAAAAATAGCCTATGGAGTAAAGGGTTAACATGTAAATGGCATAGAGACGATAGTAAACGAAACTCTATTTATAGACAATCCATAATGTACTGTGTGACTTAGAAGGTACATTATAGTTACTAATCTAAATGTAGAGTGCAGGGGCTCAGTTGATAGAGTGTTAGACCAGGGATCAAAGAGTTGCTAGTTCGAAACTCACCGCAGTCACTGTGTTGTGTCCTTGAGCAAGACACTTTATCTGCTGCCTAGTACTGGTTCAACCCAGGAAGACAGGAAATCCACCCCATATTACAGAAAAGTGTTGACTGGGATGTAAAGCATCAACACAAACAAATGTTTATTTCAAAACATGATCAATTATATTTGTACTCTGCTGTATTGAGAATGGCGCTTTAAGAACTAATGAAGTGTTAAGTATATGATGAAAGCAGGCCTACGATGAATAAATTGAATATTTTGATTAGGCAGCTTAGAGTATTATCAACTTTCATACATCATAAAATCATGACTGAAAAATAATGACTCCTTAGTATTAAACCTAAAATCCACTCTTTTTATTGCATTTCAAGCAAATTTAATAGTTATCTTTCTATCAAAAATGTTCAAAACATTTTAAAAAAAATGAGTTTACTTTTTTTTCTTGCCAGTGCTGAACAGATTTCTTTTTTCCCCATTACAATCAATATTTAAATTTTCATCGAAGAAAAAAATAGTTTCAGTAAAAAACAAATCAATACTTATTTCATTTATAAAATTCATCATTTTTGTTCATAAAAATGAATCTAAATCAATGCATTATTTTCATTTTTCTAACATTTTTATAAACAGTAGCGTCCAGAACATGACCCACTTGATGAAGACTGTGAATTGACAACCACTTAGTTTAATTTTCACTCAAGTCTATATTATTTCATTATGCTGAACGAAGAATGCTTCATGCAATATAATTATGCTGCAAGGAGAATGCATGGATGACATAACAAATACAATATTAACAACTCGCATATACATCTAACAATCACGCCAATAACACTGATATCACATTTTACATCTTAATGTTATTAACCCAATAGCACTCAGAATGGATATGGCCATTTTGAGTGCTATTAGGGTAAGAAACTAGGTCTCGAATTTATAAAACTTTTTTCATGCTTAACTCAATTGAGCATAGAATTTCAACTACTCATAAAAACTAAAACGATAAAAAATAAAGATTTTTCTTTCTTTAAAACTCTAAGATGTTGTATTTATCCTGCTAAGAATGTTAAAATGCCAACAATTGTTGGCAATATTTATGAGCAGGATAAATTTTCTTGCTCTGTCAAGTTGAGCACAAAAAGTTTTATAACCTCAGGCCCAGGTCTTTAATATGTGGGCATTAAATCGGAATAGAAAATTCTAATCGGAAAAAAATTCTATAGTTGTTCTAATCATTGCACCCTCTCAAATAAGCCCCACCCCTACCCTGTTTCTTTCATTTCCGATTAGAAAAAATGGGTGGGGGGGAGGGGGGGGAATACTGTACCAAATGGCTTTAAAATATTGAAACTTTGATATATTTATGATTTACCTACCCATACCTTGTTTTAATGTCATTTTAATGACTTGTGAATTGGAGCACACCTATTATATCTTTTTTCTTCTGAAAGCAACAGTATATCTATCATACATAGGTCAAGTTTACTAAAAATTTTGAGCATTAAATTGTGAATATTTTCTTACCCATCAATTTCAACATCTGTTTTGTGTGCTCAAAAGAACTGCTCTTTTGGGTACCTACAACATATTTTTTGGTTGAGAAATAAGAAAAATAATTTTAAATTACATGCTCTTATCTTGAGGTCTGATTATAACATAACAAAGTCTATCTTACTTGACCCATTGCTTCCAGAGTGGCCAAAACTTACTTTACCTGCAAAAGGGGTAAAATTGAGGAGTACAAAAGGAGTAAAATTGAGGATATAAAAGGGCTCCCGTAGAAAGGGTGATAGTACAGATCTTGTTTAGCACTTTACGGACAATGTAATCTACAAAATAGCTGCATAAATATCGTTGTTATTTTTTAAGTCTGCCCTATGAACAAACACAAAGTTATCATATAAACACTTATTTACTCACACTTAGTTTTTTCACATATACATTAATACTGCATATTAGGTATACACATACATATATTGTACACTAAGTATGCATATATTGCATACTAAGTACACATATATCGTAAACTAAGTACACATAAATTGCAACTGAGTATGCAACTCTTAATTTGTATACTGAGTACACATATACTGCATACTAAGTACACAAGTATTGTTTACTTAGTACACATATATTGTATAATAAGTACAAATATACTGTATACTAAGTTTGCATATACTGTATACTAAGTACACATATGTTGTATACTCCGTACACATACAGTATATACTCAGTACACATATATTACATACTCATTGCACATACTGTATACTAAGTACACATCTAATGTACACTAAGTACACAAATACTGTATACAAAGTACACATATATGGTTTACTATGTGCACATATATTGTACACTACATAAGTTAGCAAATATCAAACAATGCCTATTTGAAATCAACTATGCTGTTATAAATTTGTTTTGCTTTGGTAAAATCATGCTTTCATTTATCATGCCAATATTTTTGTCCTGAAAATGCTGTGTGCTTATTACATCTGCTCCATATATTCAAATACACTGGAGAATACTTTTACCATGTGAGCAAACCCAATGAACCTTTACTTTTTTGCTGCATTTCATATGAGCTTTACACTGGTTTCAAAAAAAAGGTTTAAGAATATATATGATACTATTAGAGATGCACACTCTAATACTTACAGCATAATTTTGCCTTAGCAACTTGAAAAATTAAACAGGGCATTGTATGCAATTTGCTAAAGACAAATAAAATACAACCTTCGAACACATATCTTTCACAATAAATGTACCTATTGTATAATTCCATTCGCCTCTGACACATTTGTATTTCGTAGTGTCCTTTTTAGTTTTGCAATCATTTTACCAAGGAAGAGAGAGCTGGTTGCTTTACTTTATTGTTTTCTTGCTGTCAGTGTTCTGTGTCTCTTCCTCGAGGTGCAGTGGGCTGGTCTGTGGTTCTGGCATTTCCTGGTAATACTCACTTGCTCTCTGTTTTTTCCAAGAACAAGAGAGTATAAGATTATCCCAATATAAATAAACTTTTCCATTTTGACATTTATTTTTGCAATGCTCACTAAGAACAAGAGGTCAAAATGAATGAAAATTATACAATAAGCACCTTATTGATTAATTATGCATGTTGCATCTTATTTCTAAGACTAGGCAAATTTTCAAAGCCTGTTATGATTGCGAGAAAGAGCAATTTCTATAATCTTTTGCTGGTTATGTTTTACTCTTTTCACTGCCATTCGCGACCATCTTAGTTAAACAAAATTTTTGGGCGTAAAATTGTAAATATTTTCTTACCCATCAGTTTTAACAAATCTTTTGAGTACCCACAACATATGTTTTGGTTGAGAAATAAGAAAATTATTTATTCCTTTACGCACTCTTAACTAAAAGCCTGTTAGTACATGACAGGCATTGAAAATTAACCAAGTCACATGCCTTAAAATTCATAATTTTGATCCAAGTTAAGCTAAATGGAAGATTAGAATGTGTGATATGAATGAAGAAAAATACCTTGTGTTGCATACCCTTTACTTTAGACCATTACAAAATCACTGGCGTTCAAAATGGAATAAAATGAGTGAGCACATTAGATTTGGGAATTTATTGCGTCAAAAAGCAGCCACTGTTCAGTTGCGTCTTTGTACCCACAACAAGTCTCATGAGAGGGGTTACTCACTTTATACACAAGACATGAAACTTGTTTTTGACAAATGTGATTAAATATTTTTGGTATTCATCTGAAATAAATAGCCTATATGTTAGAAAGTTTGTTCAAACCTTCTTTTCATGCAGTCTTTTCTAACAACATATTGCAAGGTACAAATCCTATTTTGTAACTTACACATCTTATCTCTCCATTAGCCTGACTTGGCTCACGTAATTAACAAAGACAAAAACGTAATTCTCGTTTTACCAATATAAACTATAATTACTTACATGGCCGTGTGAACACAGCTTTACCCTTGATTTATATATGTATCTCAGATGAACATAATTATGGCAAATGACATCAAACGAGCAGCATAGAAGAAAAAATTGTCATCGCCATTGTGACAAACATTCAAACTATGGTTAATGTTCTTGAGCCAGACACTTTATCCTCTGCTTAGTACTGAGTCAACCCAGAAAACCCATCCCTATGTTGACTGTGACTTAAAGAATCAAATCAAACAAACAAAAAGAGTCAATGTTCAAAATTTTCTAACACTAATTGGCTGCAAAAAAAGTCTATACAAACAGTGAAGACCCAGATCAGACTGCTTCTGAAGAAGCAGTCTGATCAGGGTCTTCCCGGTTTGCTATTCTGACCAGCATTTTGTGAATTCCAGCCCTGATAAATAACATTTTATTTAAGAACATAAAAGAGAAAAGTGTTCCAAATTTTAGAACATTCACCGTAGTCATATATATGCTGACCCATAAGTCAACTAGAAAGAATTGTTTCATAGTTCAAGCGTTTATCAAAATGGCAATGATACAATGTTCACTTGAAGCTGACTCTTCTGTATGAAACATCACAATGAGATCTGTACACAGGAAACTACAGTTTTCATCTTACACGTACACCTACACAAGACACTTTTCCAGTGACAAATGGGGATATTGTAGCCAGAATATAATATTTTGGTACTTATCAGATGTTCTGGCTCATTTGCAGGGAAGGCCCCTAAATTTTCTGAAAAGCAACGTATTATAGAAAGCATGGGCCATTTTATAAGGTAAGTGTAAAGGGAAGTGCTGCTGTTTTGAGTTCTTTTCTACGAAATTCTCTCAAAAGGCCCATCGTGTCTGTGAGCCAGAATTATCCCTGATTTGCTGTAGAGTTTATTGGCTCATTTCCTGTGTACACCTTTTAGAAAGCAGTGGAAAAATAAAAAGTTCCAGTTTTTTTATTATAAAATGTCCTGAAACATGTCAAAGAGTGTACTATCCATAGGTTGTGATAAACAAAAATATTGTGCGTAAAATTGTGGATATTTTCTGATCCATCAGTTTTAACATTTGTTTTGGATACCTAAAAGAACCGTCTCAATGAGACAGTTCTTTTGAGTACCCACAACATATGTTTTGGTTGAGAAATAAGAAAATTAAATTTTGATTACCAGTTTGTTTGTTTGTTTTGTTGCTTTACGTCCCAAGTCAATAGCTACTATGGTCATGGCGGGACGGTCAGTTCACCTAACCACACTTTTTCCTGGGCAAGCTTGAACAAGCGAGTTCAAGCGGTTAACCAGTACTTCGTGTACATACTTTCGCTTGTAACTGACAACAACCCTTCATGATAGATGCTGCGGAAGGGAGGAGAATGACCGTAGAAATAATTTCATGATTGATTGTCGGTACATACTAGGACCTTCCATCTAATTTAATAAAAAAAGTTTAGATGGACCATATCATAATTTTAGCGACCACAGGTTATGATGTTATTCTAGGTTGTCATGATCTAAGCAGAGTAGACCCTGATGAGACACAGCATATTGCTGCATCTCATCAGGGTCTACACTTTTTGTCAATGAATCCCATAAGGAGTTTTCCGTTTGAAAAGTGTCATAGGTACATGTAAGGAAGTTACATGAAGATAAGTAGTTTTCTTTCTGATTTTCTATTTAAAAAATCTTATTTTTCCACTGCTTTACTTCTTTAATGACATAAAATGTAATGACTTTCATGTTTCCAAAAATAAATACATCCTGGAAAATGTTTTCCCAGAAATGAGGATTTCTTGATTCTTTGATGAAATACTTACACCGGTAAAATGCTCTCTTTGTGCGGAGAACTACACATTTTAGGGCTAATATCTCTGAAACAAGTGCATCTTTATGGACTTTTTGAGCATTTTTTTTTTCATTGCATATGGTAAATGTTCTAAAATTTCAAACACTAGTTGTCTGCTAAAAAGGCCTAGACAAACAGAGCAGACCCAAATCAGACTGCTTCTGAAGAAGTAGTCTGATCACGGTCTTCCCTGTTTGCTATTCTGAAAATAATTTTGTGAATTCCAGTCTTGAAAACCAACATTTTAGTTGGGAGCAGCAAGGGAGTGTTAGAAATTTTATGATAAAATTTTCATTGAAAGAAAGGTCAATTTTCTTGCTTCTCAAAACAGAAACACATGTCATGGGTGCTTAGACAGCAGAGTGACAAATCTTTTTGTGATGAAAATAAAAACATGATATGCAGTGGACACTCATTAGAAGCATCTCCACAAGACACTTCCAGTGAACACAACAGAATTTTTCAGAAATGAACTTTTGTTGTTGTTTTTTTTCATTCAAAAAAAATATACCCTGTTTAGCTACCTAGGGCTATATGTTCATCAAATATTCAGCTCGTATCATTCCACACATTTAACCACTCAAAAATGTGTAATTCTCCAATTTCCGCACCTTCTGTTTCAATTTCCCCACTTTCTTACTCCCAGTCTATGGAAATAAAGTAATACTTATATGGAAATATTCCAAAAAATATTTCAGCTAACCATTAGCCTTCTGATTTGAACATAACCTGATAACATTCAAAACATACAGTAGATGGTCTAAGATTTCAAACACCACTTGCATGTCAAAACTTGCCTAAACAAACAGTGCAGACCCAGATCAGACTGCTTCTTGAGAAGCAGTCTGATCAGGGTATTCCCCTGTTTGTTTTTCTGACAAGCAATCATTTTATTTGAGAAGTGAAAGAGTAAAGTTTTTAAAAATTGAGAACATTAACCATATTCTTTTTCTCTGGTAGGAAAAGATACTGCACATTTGCACTCCATTAGATCCATACAAATCATTATAAAAATTTTATTTTGTGGAGTATCATGACTTCTGAGTAAAACTCTTTCCTTTTGTCCGTCCTGATCTGTATCCAAACCATTTAGAAGTGGTTCATATTATCAGCCCATTTGCCATGTTATTAGTTTGTTTTCCAGTGAAAATGCCAAATTGTCATAAATGTTATCAGCTTATTTTCCAATGAGAATGCTAAAGGTTAACCTTTACATGGGTGAACTTTATTTTACATGAAAGAACCCTCTAAACCTTCCCAGAGATGAATATGTATGTATAAAATATTGGCACAAAGTTTTAACTTTTTTTGTGTCTCAATGAATGCATTTATTTGGTATAACATTATCACATTTGATCAGCACCAATCAGGAAACAGCGTTCCATTCACTGCTGAATTCTTCTCCTGATGCACACCGCTTTGAAAAAGTTTATTCTTTTTACAACCCTGAGGGATCCATCATTAGTTCTGATGCCCAACAAGGAACCCGTTATAGTAAAAAAAAAAAATGAAAAAAATTCTCGTTAAGATTCACAGAATGTGATATTGCAGATCGGTTTAAGGTGATTGGACACATTTCCATGTTCCAAACACCTTTTTATTGCAAGGGAGAAAACTCTGACAACAACCTGTAGGCTTTCCCATTGAGTAAAATACCTTTATACATGGGAATCTCTTTAAGAAAAGAACTTGCTCCACTCAGAGCCAGTTCTTTCCTTTAAGAGAAACCCAATTAACAAGGAAGGTCAAAACATACAAATTCTGAGCTGTCTCCCCTGATTTTTGCTTTACTCTGTACAGCTGTCATGTGTCTTTGTTTTACTGAACAAGGAACAGATTTCAACTTTTGATCATTTTCCCACGTTAACACTTCAATGTGACACGTCTCCCTCGGCTGAGATTTCCCTAAGCACGCCTTCACTCTATTTACTTTACCATCTAAGGTCATATTTCTATTCAAACAAAATTCAAAACATCACAGGCAGCTACAAAAACATGAATTTCCCAGCATCCCTCCAGACTTCCTGTTCCGTTCCTCTTCGTCCAGTAAAACCGTCATGTAGCCGTTCGTCATACGCCCTCAGTGTATTCTGGATATGCCGGTGGCTGACTATCATTATTTAAAGTTCTCGTGTTATCAGTTAACGAACTTGATTCTTGGGACGATGAAATTGCCTTGTTTAATCCAGACAAATCCATTGTTCCCTCTGAAACAAAAAAAAAATATTATGTACAATTGAGGAAGTTGAGAAATGGAAACCATCCTTTTAATCAAACAATAAATTATGTGCAACTGCATGAGTTGAACAACTGAAACATTCCTTTTAATCAGTAAATCTAAAGCTCATTCTAAGACACATGCATATGGTACAGTGAACTCCTACTTTTTTCCCAGAGTCTGCTTCGGCCGCGAAAGCAGCGGATTGTTGGGGTTTTGCAGATTTATGTCGATTTTACAGTCGGCTAACCCTAAGTCAGCCGCAAAGCCAGCTGGCCGGGAGACGCTGACAAAGCGGGGAGAAAGATTTTTTAATAAATCAATTTTGAAACATTCTACAGGCAACAAAAAAAGCATAAAATATTCCCCAGCATGCAAAGAATAAAAGTGATATTCAGTCTTTACTTTTTGAGAAAAATGTCGTCTGCTGCAAAATTAAGGTGACACATTTAACTCTGCAAGTGATTAATTTCTCAAAGGTTTGCGCATGTTTTTCATGTCTTCAGTAAATTGAGTTAACCCTTAAAGTGCCAAGAAAAAAAATGCATCTGAAAATGTCGTCTGTAGCAAATGATTGCCTAACATTACTGACCAATTAAGTAAAGAAGCAAACAGCGTAGACCCAGTGCAGACTGCTCCTATAGGAGCAGTCTGATCTAGGTCCACACTGTTTGCCATAGGGGCTTCTAAACCATTTCAGCAGACGAGAAAAGCAGACAACTTTTGTTGTGATTGGCACATTAAGGGTTAATAATAATACCAAGTCTACGTACCATTACTACTTAAATCTGTATTCGTTGCCTGATCTTTCGTTGTCTGTTCCTTGTCAGGTAACCGTCTCCGCCGTTTCCGATGGCGACCACTATGCACAGCCACCCCACCCGTATCATCGTATGATAATGAACTGTCACAAGGGTCACATGACACACCATGTGACCCATCATTGTGGTCACATGACCTACTAGAGTGTCTCTCCGAAGAGTCACAGTGATTTCCTATTGGCACATTATTCTGTTGGGAGGGTGGATAACTCACGACTGATCCCTCCTCTCCTAGAGAGTCAATACAGTTTGAATTTGGGCTTAAGTGAAGGCTAGTTTTTGATTGGTTAATATTATTGCAATTATTGTCACTGGCCCTATAATGTCCTGGTATGGATCCATTTGGAAAAGACTGAAAAAGAAGGAAAAAGGATTGATGGGTAATTTTGCAAGAGTTTTTGTAGTCTGCTGATTTTTTTTTTTGAAGAAAAAAAAAATCATTTTCAAAAAGTTCTTTCTGGAATACCATCAGAAAGTTTAATTGTTTTAAAATGATGTCATCAGTTGTCATATGCTGTTTTAAAAACAACAACAACAAAAAACAGATTTTCTTTCAGGAAGTCAAACAGTTTGAACCTAGATCAGGCCCGATATTTTGTCAGTACTGGTCTCAAGGTTATAAAACTTGAGTTCATTCTCAAACTCAAAATAAAGCGCAATGATTGGTTGCTTGCGGACACATGCAGCCAATTGTTACGCTTTATTTTGAGTTTGAGATTGAACTGAAGTTTTATAACCTCAAGGCCAGATCTAGGTCCAAACTGTTCGCAAATGATATCAGCAGATGACAAAAGTTGTCACTTAAATTAACCCTTAACTTAAAGGACATTGCAGAAGATTACATTTTCAAACTTTGCTGCACCTTTAGAAAACATACAAGACATGATGACTGTTGCCAGATAATTAACATGTAATATCAAACATTATCTTCCAAAATAAGGTTGAAATTTGTCAATTTCTTTCATTTTTTTGATGCTCTATGTCCAAGACAACAAATTTTCAGTCATGTCGGGACGATTTTCTGTTTTCCTGGGTTGAACCAGTACTAAGCAGCAGATAAAGTGTCTTGCTCAAGGACACAACAGTTACTCAGCCGGTGGTGAGTCTCTAACTCTAACAAGCAACCCTTCAATCCCTAATCAAATGCTTTACCCACATAGTCACCGAGCAATGCAATATATCCATTTCTTCGCCATGATGGTCATCTACTGCAATCATGATTGGGACTTTAAAAATAGTTAGAAAAAATTGCACAGGCAGTGGTTTGTTGCCTAGGGAGCAGTGGATTAATTTGTACCAAACAGCACCAGTGATACAGCAACACTCAGTGATCCATTAAGCAACAAATCACTCCCAACAATGATTCTATTTGTCAGACTTGAGCTCTTAACTCTTTCCTTGCTAGCAGCGAGTTTTGTTGTCTGCTTATAACCTTTGCAAACAGTATGGAACCAGGTCAGGCCCAACAAATTGTTGGGCCTGATCTGGATCCAAACTGTTTGACACTCTGATGGCATTCCTGATAGAATTTTTTCGAAAAAGTTGATTTTGAAAAAGTCTGCAGACGACAAAAATGCATGCAAAGAGTTAATAAAGATGAATTGTAAAGAGGCTATCATAAGACTCAAAATAAAGCAGAAAAGACAAACTAACTTACAGTGTAACGATAATTGGATCCATCCGTTGATTGAACGGACTCCACTTCTGATAAAGGATTTACATTTATATTCATTTTCTGATGATTGCGAGGTATATGTCCGTTGGCTATTGTGCCATTTAAACCGTTCATTCCAAGTCCTCCGTTCACGAGTTTCTTTCTCAAGCTGTCCGAGTAGATTCTTTGAGACTGATCTTGAAATTTATTTCTTACAGCATCATTCATAGCATCTGAAATAAATGTCCTTAGAATTAAATTTACGCACAAATGGTTTCTTCCTTCTGGTTTAATACAATAAACTTGGAATGGTCCATCATGGTGTATATTGAGAGGACACAGGTTATAATTAATGGATAAAGATTGCATTTCTTTCTCTGGGTAAATAGAAATATCTTTTAAAATATAAAATCTATAAATAATGCATTATTATTCACCCCGAGTTAATAATTTATGTCCTGGTCAACAATGTTTCAATCATGGGCTGAACCAGCAATGAAGATAAAGTGTCTTGCTCAATGACACAAAACTGCACTACTGGTAGGAATTAAACCCTTGCGCAGATCCAGAAAATTCCATCAGGGGTGGGGGGGGGGGGGGGGGGTGTCCTTAAAAACTTTTTTGTCATCAATATATTTCACAGAGGGCCGTATGGACCTTCCTCAAGAAGCAATTGGACCCAAGGGGTCCGTACCAGTATTTCTAGGAAACATATAGCAACTTGTGATTTTCCAAGGGGGGGGGGGGGGGGTCTGGATCCCCTGTCTCTCTGTGGCTTCTCGAGGGGGGTCCGTACCAGTATTTCTAAGGAACATATAGCAACTTGTGATTTTCCAGGGGATGTTCTGATCTCCTGTCTCTCTGTGGCTTCTCGAGGGGGGTCTGTACCAGTATTTCCAAGGTATATATAGCAACTTGTGATTTTCCAGGGGGAACTGGACCCCTGTCCCCCCCCCCCCCTCCCCTCTGGATCCGCCCATGAAACCTACAACCTCTTGGTTCCTGAGCCTGGCAACTGAGCTTTACAATCAAACAAGTATGTCAATGACTATTGTCGCCGACAGGTAACCCTCAACGAACTAACCCGTCTCATTTTGCTTGGTGCACACTGGGATTGAACCGCCATTTTTATCAAAAATATATTATGCGATCACTGCTTGCATGACCTGGGGCTTTACATTTGGAAAAAATTGACTAACAGAGAAACGGTAAACTTTCAAAAATTGGACTTTTTGCAATTTTTTTTTTATAAATTGTGTCATTACAGGAACGCGAAAATTGAAAGAGATTAACCAGATTTTGCTAGATCTCCATAATTCGAAGTGCGAAATGCGAGAGTCCTAAAAGAGATATCGTCAGGTCTTGCAAGAATGTGTAAATGACGACAAAAACGTTTTTGGCTTACCCATCATCCTTCGCTGCTGCCGTTGTTTATACCAACACATGAACATGAACACAAGTAGTAGAAGCATCATCATGCCGACAACACACCCCAGAATCATGTACAACTTCTCACTTGTTGACTGGTTATCACTCTTAGTACTCTCCTCCTCCGCAACCTCCTCAGTATATTTCTTGGTGGTGGTGGCAGCACTCGATTCCTTAGGTTGGTTTGAGTGCCCAGAGTGATTGGGGTAGTTACCAGATGTGTCTTTCTTCGGAGGCTTAGGAATCATGGGAAAATTATCTGGGCGTAAAGGAAATGGACCGTCTGGATCTGAAAAAGCATAAGAAAATCTTTGAATGCTGGGTAATTTTTCATGCATTTGTTGTTGTCTGCTGATCTTTTTCAAAATTAACTTTTTCCAAAAAATTTCAGTTAAGATTTTGCCATCTATACCCGACATTGTTATGGGTGTCATTTCATCATGTTACCAAAATATCTAATTCACTAGTTGCTTGTCAATTTTTATACATGACATTACAACCTTCCAGACGTGATGTCATATGGTAATAAGAGATTGTCCTACAGTGATTGGTTTTAACACAAAAAAGTAAGTAAAACGGAAGACTGACAAAAACTTTGCATTACGTCACGCCACTTGTTTACATCTGACATCATCTAGTGAACGTCTCGAGTCAGGCATGATAACCTCTCTCTGTTCAAAATAAATGACTTCCGGTTATCAGCCCGTCAGGAAAAAGCTTATCTCCTATGCAAATACATGGATGAAAGTTCAAAATTCCACAACCCTGAACTTTTGAAATTCAAATTTTTAAACTTGCAGGATGCCTTCAAAACAAATAATTCAAAATTTAAATGATTAATTGTGTTAAGATAATCTGAAAACTAATCAAAGAAGCTATTGAAATCTCCCTAATTCAGCATTTTGAGGCTGACTTTCTATGTAACTTCTAAGTCAGCCTCAAAATCCTGAATTAAGGAGTAATCCTGAAAACTTTCACGCATGCAAATAGTGTCCCCAATATGTGATAAGGTTTGATATTGAGTGTGGCTCTGGTTCGGATTTTTGATCTGTCTTCTTTGTTAGTTTGCTAAAGGTCGAAAATGTTGTCTACTGCAAATCTTAGGTGGCACTTTATTATTAAGCCCCTGTCCAGCAAAAGGTACAAGTTGGCATGTGCACCCATTGAAGACTCAGATCAGTCTGCGCATCTGAGCACTCCATGGGTAGCCAAGTGTCCAACATTTCTTCAGATGGAAAACTAAGACTCTGATCAGACTGTGTTGATGCGCAGACTGAATTGAATATTCACTGTACGCACATGCTAAATTACACCTTATGCTGGAAACCGGCTCAAATGAAAATGTATATATCTTTCGTTCTCTCCACAACCTGATTACTTAATGAACTTTTATCATCTGCTGTTTTTTTTTTTCAAAATTAACTTTTACAAAAATTCTTGCACCAAATACCACCAGAGTGACAAACAGATTGGATCCAGATCAGGACCGACGTTCTGTCGGTCCTGATCTGGGTCCAACCTTTTTGCAAGGGTTATCAGCAGACGACACTAGCACTAGCAGACAAAGGGTTTAATATATACCTTTTGTTCTCTCCACGACCTGATTACTTAATGAACTTTTGTCGTCTGCTTTTTTTTTTTTTTTCAAAATTAACTTTTTCAAAAAATACTTTCAGGAATACCATCAGAGTGTCAAACAGATTTGATCCAGATCAGGACCGACATTCTGTCAGTCCTGATCTGGGTCCAAACTGTTTGCAAGGATTATCAGCAGACGGCATTAGCACTAGCAGAGGAAGAGTTTGATACATACCTTTCGTTCTCTCCACAACCTGATTACTTAAAGAACTTTTCCCTGCCGAATTAAATGACTGCATCTGTATAGTGTATTCTGTGCTGGGTTGCAGCTTGGTGAGGAGGTGGGCCCGCACGCTGGGTTCCAGCAGCGTGACATTCTGAAATGGCTCCACAGCATGATATGGTTTGTAGAAAATGAAGAATCCTTCGATAGGAGATGAGGTAATGGTGTTGTACTGAAAAAAGAAAAAAAAAATACATTTTTACCCATCTTAAGCCATCCCTTCAAGAATATTCATGCTAGGCTCAACCCACTATGAATAATAATATCAATAAACTTTCATGTTGGTACATAGAACAAAGAAATTACTTGTCAGGTCTACTAGTGTAGGATCAGATATATCCATAAGCAAACAGAGTAGACCCAGATCAGGTAGCTCTTACAAGAGCTACCTGATCGGGGTCTGCTCTGTCTGCAAAAGCGGTAAAAGGCATCTCTATGAGTTAGAGGGTTAATAAGGGTATTGTACACAAAAAAAAGTTTTCAAAAGTAAATTCCATTTTTTGAACATTGTAGACCCTGATCAGCTGGCTTCTGATGAAGCCAGCTGATCAGGATCCACACCATTTTTTTTGTCCACACTATGGATCAGCATTAATAACAAGAGATTCAATGGTTTCAGAGAGCATTTTTATATTTTTATTTTTATGAGTCTACTGGAGCAAACATTTAAATGCTTTCCCTTTTTAAATCTATTGGAGCTATTGATCCCCAGGCGAAGTCAGTTTGGTAAGTCAAGATAATCAACTGGAAGATTCCATTTTAGAAATTTTGCACTTAAAGAGTTAAAAGAAATCCTCCACTCACCTGCCAACGAACATTCAGACCATGGATATTCTGAAAATCAATGGGGGTGACTTCAACAATGGTGGGTGATGACGAGGGAGGTTTGGGTTCTGGTTCTGGATCAGCCTTCATCTCAAACCTGTCTGAGTTGGGACCATGCTTGTTGTCATTATTGGAGTAAACTGCAGCAACCCGGAACTTGTAAGTTGCCCCTGGAAAAAAGAGGTTTCAAATCACATTTAGTGAAGTTACAGGAATTTTTGTTTATGACATTGAAAAACCATCTCCATGGCATGACAATGTTGAATTTTAGGCTAATCAATCAACATGTGTTTTTCTACTGACATCCCCAAGGCACCACTTAAGCATGCAACTCCAGACAACTAAGAAAACGAATGCATTTTTCCCAATAAGGCTCATATTAGGAAATATTTTGAATGAGTAAATATTTAAAAAAAACAAAAAAAATCCGACATAAACTCAGTTACTTAAAATTACAAAGCTTTGGGTGACTTATCCTTATGAGTCAAAAGTTTTCACTGGGCAGTAAGATTACAAAATGAATCATTCAGAAAGTTTATTATCTATTATGTTGACAGGCAAAAGAAATCAAAGGGTGTGCATTGGTCAGAGCATATTGTATCTCTGGCGTTGTCAGAGATTGAATATAAGCTGAACTCAATGCTAAATCTACTATGTGTAGATAGCCATAATAAGACAGTGTATTCAACTGTAACTAAATACAAAAAAAATATGTAAGTTTGGCTATGTAGAATGCATAGGTCAAAATAAGCAAAATTTTTAAGCGTAAAATTGTGAATATTTTCTTATCCATTAATTTTAACATATGTTTTGGGTGCTCAAAAGAACCGTCTCAATGAGACGGTTCTTTTGAGTACCCACAACATATGTTTTGGTTAAGAAATAAGAAAATTGACTTTTAATTATGAACTCTTGGCTAAGGGCCTCTGAATTGATACTCATTACTCTTAAGTTCCCGTACTTCATACATTCGTATATGACTCTCAATTTCAATATCACCAGTAGAAAATTAATTTTTAATTACCCACTCTTATCAAGGGGCCTGGGAATGAATACTCACTGCTCTGAAGTCCCCGTACTTCATACATGCGTATATGACTCTCAATTTCTATATCGTCGGTATACCAGTCCTCTTTGGACGGG
The DNA here is from genome assembly GCA_964019695.1 of Loripinus fragilis. NCBI lineage: Eukaryota > Metazoa > Mollusca > Bivalvia > Lucinida > Lucinidae > Loripinus > Loripinus fragilis. Next base: position 68,461,020 of record OZ026526.1, read on the forward strand.
GCCACCTTCTTATACTGCACCCGGAAGAATATGATCTTGAGCCCGGTATTTTCAGGTACGGTCCAGTTCAACATCACAGACGTGTCGGAGAGCTGCTTCACTTCTGGTTTGTTTGGAGGTATCAGTTGTACTGAAATAAAATGCAGCATTTAAAACTAATTAACATATTGGAACCATAGGGCCAGTTAAGCAAAAATAATTTGCATAAAATTGCGATCATTTTATTATCCATCAGTTAAAACATGTGTTTTGGATGCTCAAAAGAACTGTCTCATCGAGACGGTTCTTTTGAGTACCCACAACATATGTTTTGGTTGAGAAATAAGAAAAATAATTTTCAGTTACGCACTCTTATCTGGAGCCCTGGGAACTACAATAAAACCGGTCTTAAGCTGCCACTCAAAATGAAGACCAAAAATTGTTTTTCAAGACCTATCATCGCTTAATGCAGGGCAAAAGTATTGCAGAATGCTCCATTTGGTTTAAACAATATTTTATTCGATAAATCACAAGACATGTTATGGAAGTACATAGTAGAAGTAGGATCTGACATTAAGCTTCTCACGAAATGGCTGGCTCACTCTGTCGTTTACTGAATAGGTACCATTTGTCTTTAAGACCTTTGCTTTGTCTATTTTTGAGCGGCCGCTTAAGGCAGGTTTTACTGTAGTACGTGCACTGTGTGCATAACATTTTCTAAGCTCTATACCCTCTTTTGAAAACAGTGTAGATCCAGATCAGCTAGCTTCTCGGATGAGGCCATCTGATCAGGATTCACAATTTTTTATCCACATAATAAATCAAAATTAACATTGAAATTCCACAACTGGATTGAATGGAATCAGAACTTCATATTGTATAAACAAACCAAAGAGTAGAGTCCTTGCTTGATAAGCGTAGGGTGACGAAACAGATTTACAGTTAGAAGTATGAAAAAAAACCCTGTATTTGTCAAATCAGGAGAATAAAGTACCATAACCTGACCAACTACATAACTCTACGCTTATCAAGCAATACCTATATTAAGTGTGCACTTATGAGAGGATCTGCCCCTTTTTTCATAGGTCTAATATAATACCTTACAAACAGGCCCAGGCAAACATCACACTCAGATCAGACCTCTCCTTGTTTCCTATGTCTTATATGTCTTATCAGGGTTTTTGCTGTTTGCTACTGTAAATTCAGAAATTTTCGTGAGTTTTTTTTTTTCGCAAAACTTCGCAAAGATATTTAAGCTTGCAATCTGGAACATTTGCAAAGTTTCGTGGAAACAAAACTCTTGCGAAACGGCGGGATCACACTGTCGTTTACTGATATAGTTAAGTCATGCCATTAGTTGAGATTTTTAACGTTGCAAATATGTCTTTAAACTCTATTCGCAAAAATAAGATTCTTAAATTCTTGATTTCTCAATTCTTTGATTATTTGTGATTGAAGCACCTTACAAATATCATTTTGTTATAGCATAAGATAAAAGGGGTCACATTTGAAAGCATCTATAGCATAAATACAAGAACAATTACAATGATAAAAGTAATGAAATCTTGCTATATAAGTCTACTCACTTTTGTCTGGGTTTCCATTAATCTTGGTACCAGTTTTACCATTTCGTCCGTTCTTTTTCCGCTTCTTTGGCTTCTTTTTCTTATGCCGCCGTCGTTTCATATCCTGACCAGCAGGAGTACCGACGGAGTTTTTCTTCTTGCTGTCACCAGAGGGCGATGTTGTAACGTTTTGATCGGACAGTGTCATGGAGTCTGGATGAAAGAAAATTAAAACTGAATTATATGGACCGGTGCACAAGATTTCAGTATTTGTCACATATGCAAGCAGCAAAGGCTCTGGCGAGTCTGCCTATATCAAGTCTGCCCACCATATGGGCAGACTTGCCAGAGCCTTCGCTGCTTGCATACATGAAGTATGGATGAAGAAAATAACATCTCAGGGAAAAAAGCACTTACAAATCCAATCCTCGCTAATTTGAACTTGCCATTTCTATCAAAATTGCAGACAAAATGGATTCTGACAGAGAATAGGGCCTATTTATATATTGTTTTAATAACTGTCTATAAAACAATATGTTTTGGGTACTTAATAGAATAGAAACGTCTCCCTGAGACAACTCTTTTACACAGCCAAAACATGTGTTTTGGCTCAATTTTTTTGTTTATCTATGACCAAACAAATACAAGAAAGTATGAAACAAGACTATAACCCACCTGTATCCATCTTATTGTTATTCACATCAACTCGCATAGTAGCGTACTGTACACCCGCTTGACTCTCGGCAAAACACTGGTACAGACCTTGATGATGTACCTTCGCACTGCGAATAACCATCTTGTACTCTGCAAAAAAATCAACACTATGTAATCTTGTCAACTTTTTTGTCATCTGTAGTAGTTGTTTTGTTTTTGGTGTTTTTTTTTTTTTTTTTTTTTTTGGGGGGGGGGGGGGGGGGGGGTCGGGGGTGGGGGGGGTAAAATTAACTTTTAATCAGGAATACCATCATAATGTTAAGCACTTTGGATCAAAATCAGGATCAAAATTTTTGATGCCTGATCTGGGTTCAAATTGTATGCAGATGTTAAAAGTAGATTGTAACACAAATTGCAATGATCAGTAGGGAAATAATTTACTCTTTCAAAGTTTCTTGATAGAAAACTAAGAGTGTAGACCCAGATAAGATGCTAAAGTATGTAGCATTTGCAAAAGATAAAACATTCTTACACATAGATTTGGTTCCCACTATTTTACCCATTTGAGGGAATTCTATCTCACATAGCCGGTACCAACCAGTGAAAGAATAAGAACTTGAATAGTACATGACCTTGTCGGAAGTCAAGTGATGTCATTGTATCATTCCATGATGTTGCATCTCAGCATTATCAGTAACTTTTTTAAAAAATATAAAAATGTGATCTTTAAGGGTGAGCAAGAAGAGAATCTATTAATTGTTTGAGAATGGGATAGAAAAATCTGTCTCTCGAGACCTCCTTTTGTCATCACAGGTAGAAATTTCTAAATTATGGTGTATTTCTGTCCTTGACAGGGCTCCCACAGAAATTCAAAAACACAATTCCATGATTTTTCCATGATTTTCCATGATCAACAATGTAATTTCCATGACTATAAATGCATGGCCTCCAACCTCCAATTGTAGCGGCATCTTCACCATGCTCAGCATAAATGTGGAATGCAGCAACAGTTATGTATTTAAATAAGCATGCTTGTAGACCATGCATGCATTTTCAAATAATTAAAACTTAAAACCATCAGTAGCCAGAAAACTAGCTGTTGGACAGCTAGTTTTCTGGCTACTGGTGGTTTCATCAAATTATTTCACAAAATTCCATGATTTTTCCATGATTATTCAGGGTTTTTTTAAAATTCCATGATTTTTCCATGCATGGAATTTATTTTGGTGATTTTCCAGGTTTTCCAGAGCTTGTGGGAACCCTGCCCTGAACATTGTTTTAATCTTAGCAAACAGCACTATGCTGCATTTCATCTGGGTCTTCACACTGTTTTTCAAAGTACCTGTTTAGGGGTTTCCAGTATACAAAGGGCTGATGCCAAATGATGAACCTCGGAACAGATTTTTCTATCCAACTCTAATACTCTTGATAGATTCTTATAACAATGTTAGTTTTTGTTTGATTTGATTCTTTACGTCGCATCAACATTATTTCAGTTAAACAGGGAGGGATCTTCCTGGTTTGAACCAGTACTAAGCTAGGATAAATGTGTCTTGCTCAAGGACACAACCCAGTGATGCCGGTGAGACTCAAACCTGCAGCCCCTCGGTCTCGAGTCAAGCTATCTACCACTGAGCCACTGAGCTCCCCTATAATAATGTTAGAATTCTAAAGTGCTGCCCCACAAATTATGAAATTAACAATCCAAAACATGATTGTATTAAACTGGAAGAAAGAAGAGTCCATGAATCAAGAAAGGGAAGCAGGTAAATATAGTACAAGTTTGCCTTACCTCCAGCTGAATGTTTGAGAAATCTGCCATTGTGGTACCATGTGATCAGCGGCCTAGGTTTACCCATACCAATACACTCTAATTCAAGATGGCTGCCAAGACTGACGTTGACCAACTTCCTCACACTGTGGACTGCAGGAGGCTCTGTAATATACAACATAAAGTAGGAAATAAGAAAAAAAAATTGTTTTAGGGCAAAAAAGGAGTTGATATTTCACCATAAAAAATTGTAGCATATGAGATTTTGAAAAAAAAAGGTTCTTATTAAACCCAAATATTTGCCTTAAAACTAAGCAAGATGGCACTAATCTGCCACCTACTTTAGTCATGATTATCCCATAAGTGTTAGGCGGGCAACGAATGTTTGTCATAATTCAACAGCTGCAATGCTATAATACTAATCAAACTACATATAAAATGGTGCAGAGTATTGGTCTCTCAAGTGTGACTGAAACGCAATCAAATAGGAGAATATTTCCACAACTTTATAATTCAATGGGAAAATAATCTCCATAATGATAAAGGCAACTTCATAAATATTACCTCCCTTACTAAGTGCTTGAGGTATCATTTAGCAGCAATTTGTTTGTTGCTTCTTGTTTCAACAAAAAAAAAGGCTTGAAATAACATGTGAATTACCATAAGATAATTCAAATGAAATACCATGTCGTATTTGCCCAAAATCAAGAAAGATACCCATTATAAATAGGGTAATACCACTGGGACTATGATTTTTTAAAAAAAATATCCACCCAAAGCTTACGGTAAATGTTCGAAAATTTACTGCCAAAAAAGGCCTAGACAAACAGCAGACCCAGATCAGACTGCTTTTGAATAATCAGTCTGATCCGGGTCTTCCATGTTTGCTATTCTGACAAGCAAGTGAGTTGTGAGTTCCAGCCATGAAAACCAACATTTTGCTTGTGAACAAACCGAGAAAAGTGTTCAAAATTTTAGAACATTTACCGTAATACCACTTGACCTTTAGTTAAGTCTGTGTACCAAAAAATTATTTTTCTTATTTCTCAACCAAAACATAAGTTGCCGGTACTCTAAAGAAGTGTCTCAATGAGATGGTTATTTTCAGCACCCAAAACATATGTTAAAACTGATGGGTAACCTAAAATTTTTTGTTGTAAACCTGTGTACCACTGAGACTATGATTTTAAAAAAATATCCACCGTAGGGGCGGATTCAGGATTTCTTGACAGGAGGTCCAAATTTACAAAGGGGGTTCGATTTGTAAATTCTACCTGATTATTGGCTATTTTTTCGATTTTTTTCGATGGAAATTCTCCATGAAAATGAAATTATTTGATCTCAAAGGGGGGTTCAAACCTTGAACCCCCTCTGGATCCGCCACTGCATCCCATGCTATTACCTGAGATTTCCAGCATCATGGCCTTGAGTCCATCCAACATGAGAGTGTTGAGTCCATTGTCAGCCTTACATAGATACGTCCCTTCATCTTCTGTTGTTATATTCCGTAGGTGAAGATTTCCTACAAATATACAGTAAAACACGTCTTAAGCGGCCACTCAAAAATAGACAAAACAAAGGTCTAAAGGCAGATGGTAGCTTAATGCAGATTAAAAGTATAGCAGAATGCTCCCTTGAGCATTCTGCAATAATTTTGACCTGCATTAAGTGATATTAGGTCTTGAAAACCAATTTTTGGTCTTTTTTAGAGTGGATGCTTAAGAAAGGTTTTACTGTGCACAAAAAAATTATAATTCAGAAAAACGTATGAGTCAATGTCAAATTTCACCAAATTTAGACCATGGAAAAAACTAGGCCTGTTGGTTTCAGAGTGGATTTTTGAATGTTGGTCTTATTATTATTAGTCTATGGAAGCTACAACTGACTCTTGGGGTGTGGCCAGTTTGGACCCAAGGGGTATGGTTGGAAGGGTTTACATAAGGGACCATTAAAAATTCCTACAAACCATATCTGATGATGCTTTACACAAAATTTTATCAGAACTGGCCAGCTGACTTTAGAGATATACTTCTTTAAAAATGTGGAGCAATGACAACGGATGGACAGACAACAGACCATTGGCCAACTTATACATTGTACCTTACTTAAGCATGGGTGAAAGTTCAAAATTTCAAAAATCCTAAACTTTCGAAATTCAAATCTTAAAACTTCAAGTATCATATGCCTACAAAAATTGCCCAAAGATGAACTGATAATAAATCAGAAAAGCTATTAAAATCTGCCTAATTCAGGATTTTGAGGCTGACTTTCTATTGAAAGTCAGCCTCAAAATCCTAGAAAGTCAGCCTCAAAATCCTGAATTCAGGAATAATCCTGAAACTTTCACCCATGCTTAAGCTGAGCTATAAATACCAATCAAGTTTAAACCCATTATTTACCAAACTTATCACATATTGCTCAAGTTCATCAGTGAGTTTACCCAGGGCTTAACCCAGCAAATAAAGAGCTTGACAACTTTGCCATGCATTTGGTTTAGGGAAGAAAAAAAGGAATATAGCTTAAGCCCACTACTTACCAAATTTAGTTACAGATCTCCCGAGGTTCATCTCACCACCATACTTCTCCCAAGTTATCACTGGTCGTGGGTTGCCAACGGCGGAGCACTCCAAGACGACATCTTGGCCGACTAGCGAGTGGACTGTTGCTGTAGGCATAATGACTGCTGGCTCTTGACTAGGTACTGAAAAATAAACAGGACACTATTTAGGATATACAGGACTTTAGTTAAGATCTTAGTGTGTACCAAAAAAAAAGACTTTCTTATTTCTCAACCAAAACATATGTTGCGGTTACTCAAAAGAAAGGTCTCACCGAGACCTTTCTTTTGAATACCTGCAACATATGTTTTGGTTTTACAATTTTACGCTCAAAATTTTGTTAATCTAAACCTGTGGATATAGAATTTTGAAAAAGCTATATGTACTTAGTGCACTTAATTTGGTAACCCATTTATGCCGAACGGAATTTCCCACTCTAGTCAATTGGACCAGTCCGTTTTTGTTTTAAATTTTGTTGGGTGGCATTTTTTATTATTATTCAAATTTTTATAGAACATTCTATAAGCAAACAATGAAGACTCAAATCAGACGCCGCACTCTGCGGCATCTGATCTGGGTCTGCACTGTTTGCCTACGTCCCATAAAAAGGACGCTAGGATTAATATCCATTAACAGGAGAAACTCTGCAGAGTAAATACCATAAACAGGGTATCTACATTTTGTCAGTAAGCAAGCGATGCTGAGAAAAGCTGGGCCCCAAGGAAACTATACATAGATAATATTATAACATAACAATTTATGATTGATGATTTTAGCAGCTGCCCTGCAACATAAACTGCTAAACAAACATATATTTCTTCCCACTACCTGGAAGCACTGTCTATAAGTGCAAATATATAAAGAAAACAGAATTTACCAAAGTTTTGTGCTTTAAGACGGTTCTTTTAAGTACTCACAACACATATTTTGATAGAGAATTATATTCCGTAAATTGCGAAAAAAATTGATTTTATGGCCTCGACATGAGAAAACCTGTCTTCAGGGGGTTGCGAACAACACAGGAGGAAACCAGCCTGCACATCCGCGCAGACGGATCAGCGCCTTTGTTATTCACTTTTTAAAAAGTATCATATGTAAACTTCGTAAAGGTGAAATTTCAATTTTCTAGCTAGTCCCTGTGGCTGAGCAGGCTGGTTTGAAACTCGCTCTGTCAGAAACCCTGAAGACAGTTTTGTCACGTCGAGGCCCATATATTGATTACAAGTCAACTCTTTTCCTGGAAATACTGAAAGCTTAAAGATTAATTTCTTGTACCCGTGGACTTCCAGTTAAGGAGTCAACTGTACATTGTACTGTATACTGTCCTACCAGGAGTTGAGATTCACTATTGTAAATTCGTAAATTTTTGCTAAGGTTTTATTTTCACGAAACTTCACGTTTGTGAAGTTTCGTGAAAATAAAACCCTAGCGAAATGGCGAAATATGTAGGTAAACCATAGGCTTGTAGTGAATTTTTAACTTGGCAAATATGTCTTTTAACATAGACTGGTATCAGACCAGTAAATAGAAAAAATAGTCAAATATGTGCACATACATATACAAGCATATACATCTCTGACAGTCTTATTTACTGTATTCTGAGCAATGGGGAAGTAATAAGGCTACTTTTAACACTATTCGTTGAAATAAAATTCTTGCCAAAAATTCTGAATGTACAGTAAATTGACTTTTGGCCTCATATCTATGGTTGTTTTCCTAAGACAAAAATAGTAACAAACCATTAGACCAATCACATTGCCCGTAACAAATCAAAAGGAAAGTGAGGTTGATAATTCTTTTCACAGAATTTTTCTGGTTGTGATGAGGCACATATTATTTTTGAGTAGTAAGTATCCACATCATATTTTTTATTCACCCTTTTCATTTTGATGGATCATCCCATACATTATAATACAATAAGTATGGAATTGTCTATTTTGAATTTTAAGGGGTTGCCGGTCAAAATTTCTGTAAAATAATGTATTTCTGTCCCTGAAGATTGGTTTTATCTAAGCAAACAGTGAAGACCAAGATGAAATGCTGCCTTATGCAGCATTTCATCTAGGTCTTCACGTTTACCCGTTACCAGAATGAAAAGGGGCCTAGATAGGCCTCAGATGTACTTACTGTTTTTATATTTGCAGATTTTATCCTGCAGCTTGCAATTTTATATCAAAGTTGCATAATTGCCCTATAGACATCAAAGAGACAAGAATGTTCTCATTTCCTGACCTGACCTACCTTTGAAATCTTGAAACAGAAAGAGGTATGATTAAAGTGACTGAAGCACCCATCAAAGAATACAGAAAGAGAAGCGAGAATGATTAGGTTTCAAAAAGTCCAGGTAAATGTTTGAAAATTCTGAAAATCAAGGCCCTGATCAGACTGCTCATTGGCCTGTGTATTAAATGTATCTTTCAGTCATTTTGTCTGATAACTTTAGGCCTTGAGTGAGCCCTAGTTTGAAGTCTCCAGATTTCTGGAGACTGACAAAAGGATGTGCACTGAGTACTCTGTAGCTAAAGAGGATGTGCACCGAGTACTCTGTAGCTAAGGAGGTAGTGCACTGAGTACTCTGTAGCTAAGGAGGTTGTGCATCGAGTTCTCTGTAGTTAAAGAGGATGTGCATCGAGTACTCTGTAGCTAAGGAGGTAGTGCACCGAGTACTCTGTTGCTAAGGAGGTAGTGCACTGAGTACTCTGTAGCTAAGTAGGATGTGCAACGAGTACTCTGTAGCTAAAGAGGATGTGCACTGAGTACTCTGTAGCTAAGGTGGTTGTGCACTGAGTACTAGTACTGGTTATACTTCTTTGGAATAGGCATTTACCTACTATATTGGTTCAATCCCCTTGGTATGGACGGCAACTGAGTACTGGTACACCACCTTGGTATTTGTTTGATTTGATTCTTTACGTCCCATCAACAATCTTTCAGTTAAACAGGAGCATGTCTTCCTGGGTTGAACCAGTACTAAGCTAGGATAAATAAGTCTTGCTCAAGGACTACAACACAGTGACGCCGGTGAGGCTCGAACCCGCGGCCCCTCGGACTCGAGCCAAGCTCTCTACCACTGAGCCAGTGCGCTCCTTACCTTGGTATAATGGTGGCAGAATTCTGTTTACTTAGTAATTGTTAACTGCCTTTGTATAATGGTAACCCTTGTACTGGTTACCTGCCTTGATATAGGGCGGAGTATATAGGGGTGCCCAAGAAAAGTTTTAGTACATGCAAATGGATGCACAGCATAAAGTCCTCCACATTAAAACTGATAAAGCAACATTGCAATAAACATGTACAAAAAAGGAGGGTAGTATAAAAATAAAATCTATTTTTTAATTTTGCAGTACCACTGACTTGTTGATCCAAAGGAAGTGGGCCAAATATTCAAGTTTAGAAAACAGAGAAGAAAAAAATCACCTTCTAGATGATTTTATGAGTTTCTGTTATAAATCATCCACAGTACAGAAGGCTTGGTGTGGAAAAGAGTTTTCAAATCAATGCTTCATTTAATATCCTTGAAAACCAGATATCCGTATTTACTGTAAATATTCTGACACCATGCCTTGTTAAAGCCATATTTCAAATCTTAATTAAAGTCCTTTTGATGATTGTAATGTCCAGAATGTGTCATGAGAATGGCATAAAGCGAAGACCCAGATCAAACTGCTCCTGAAGGAGCAGTTTGATCTGGGTCTACACTGTTTGCTTAGGATCTCGTGTCTGTAGAATACAGGTATGTACGTCATACCTGAATACAACAGTATGGGTTTCTACACCCTGCGTCAAAATATGATTGATGCCCGAACCTATACAAAGAGTGTATACATCTATCAGAAGTTCTACCATGCAAAAAGGTATCTTAATGCATTTGGGGACAGGGCATACTCAGACCTTACAGAATGTCAGTGCATACTGATCAGAGATTTTAATACATGTATATCCTTACAAGTAAAGATGTCAGGTCATAGATTTTTTCGGGACGCTAAAAGAGTGCTCTACAGAAGTGTTTCTGCTGGACAATCAGAATTCCGAGGATGTTTTGTCATTTTTTCATGTGGCATGGTTGTATGAATCAGCCTTCTGAATATGGGGCACAAAGCCTGGCCATTTTTTTCAACACCCTACATGTATATACCCTAAATATTTGGAGTTCTGATCACCCAGTGAGTCCAATCTATACACGTATTTTCTTAACTGTTCCTTGAAATAATTTTCTAATATCAAAAATGGACAATGATTTTCTTATTTATCAATGTAAACATATGTTACCAGGACCCAAGAAAATTGTAAATTATTTAACTTATTTCTGAACCATAAAATTTGTTGTGGGTACTCAAATTCTGTTAATATCTGCTGACGGGTTCTCGAGGTATCGGGTAGTCAGGTCAGTCTATCAATTTTACTTCATGTCCCAATATTAAATCCAGGCAAATTTGGTTAAAATCCACTGATGGACTCTAGATGGATTCTGCTGACCCCAACGCCAATGGGATCTGACCAAAAACAATGTCCCCTGCAGATTTTATTAAATTATTTTAAGAATATCTTTCAGGAATACCCTTAGGAGTGTCAAACAGTGTTTGGATCCAGATCAGGCAAGACCCCGTAGCACAGTGGGTAACGTGTCTGACTGCAGGTTCCAGGTGTCGCGAGATCCATTCTGGCCCAGTCAAATACTTTCGTGGAGATTGATCATGAAATAATTTCTATGGCCATTCTCCTCGGACTCCTTCCTTCCGCTGATTCAAAGTTACAAATGAAAGTATGTGCATGAAGTACTGGTTAACCGTTTAGTCAAGCTTGCCCAGGAAAAGGTGTGGTTAGGTCAACTAGCAGTGCCAACATGACCATAGATGTTGACTGGGAGGTTAAGCATCAAATGAAACCAAAAAATTATGAGGGTCCAAATTGTTCGCAAAAGGTAGGTCAAGCTAAATGCATAAGGATTAGATACATCCTAGGAAGATCCCTTGGTCATATTTAACTGGTTCTATGTGCAGTAAAACCTGTGTAAAACAGCCACGCTAAAAAAGACCAAAATTGGTTTTCAAGACTAGTTATAGCTTAATGCAGGTCAAAAGTATTGCAGGGGAGCTTTCTGCAATACTTTCGACGTTCATTAAGCTGCCATTTGTCATAAAGATCTTTGTTTTGTCTATTTTTGAGTGGTCGTTTTACACAGGGTTTACTGTACAATGGATCTGTCCAAAGAACTAGCAAAAACACAGCCTCTGGGTCCCAACAAAAAAAAGTGGTCCCTTTGAAACTGCACCCAACTTCTTTTTCCCCATTAACTGTTGTTATCAAACACATTTATCTTGATTTATTATTAAATATTTAAACATAAAGCAAGCTTGAAATTCAAATGGATATCAACGGGGCAATTTTATCCATTTATGGTAAAAATTATCACTGAATCTTTGTAATATGTTTTAAATGGCAATTAAATGTGAGAAAATTTTCACCTTTTCTTTTTCCAATGAACATTAAAAATATGAAAAATGTAAAAAAAAAATGATTTTTTTTTGCTTTGGATAGTTAAAATTAAAATTTTGGTGCAATGCTTTGAATTAATGACATACATAGAAATGGATTTAGATGATATAATCTCCTATATATAAGAAATGGGATTTTTTAAATTATTTTTCACCCACTAACATTTGCCAGGTCCGGAGTGTGATGTTAAAGGAGAAAGGTGATGCCCGAGGTTTTAAACCAGGCAAAAATAAATGTACAGTAAAACGTGTAAAATGGCCTCTCTCAAAAAGACTGAAAACTGGTTTTCAAGACCAATTATCGCCTAATGCAGGCCAAGGGGAGCATTCTGCAATACTTTCGACCTTCATTAAGCTACCCATTTTTGTCATTAAGATCTTTGTTTTGTCTGTTTTTGAGCAGCCATTTTACTATTGTAAAATAAGGTTCGATCACTATTATTGCATAAATCTACGAAATATTCAACTAAAATTTACGAAAAATAATGGACTATATTTTGTCACAATTTCAGTCAACATACGACTGGACGTTTTCAACCAATAGCTGTCTTCCAGGGCCAATCATTATATGGCAGTCACAAAATTTGGCGACCCGGAACGAGTGTATTTAAGGTACCAAGTCTGTGCATTAACAGAATGTGAATTGCCTTACTACTGCATGGGTTTGTGCCGGTAGAATCATGACTGTTAATTCTTTTTTTATAAAATCAGCAGATGAAAAACAAGAGCGCTTCATGACTGTTCAAGCTTTTTTTTAAAATCAGCAGAAGAAAAACAAAAGCGTTTTATCGTAGTCTTCCTAACCGTTCTCTTTGACTAAAAGTCATAAATTACACAAATGAAATTATTCACATGAGATGATTCAAATGAGACATAAACCTATGTAATGTTTATGTGAAGAAATGAAATCCAAAGTTAGTCCTAGTATATTCCCCTCATCTGGAGGTGTGAACTGAAGCGTAGTTGTCAATCAGGGCCTACATCTTGGTGTCAGTTTCCTTCGGAGCACGCTTCACAGGATAAAAATACAACAGGTAATTTGGGATATTTGTTATCACAAAACACAATTATCTTGATATGAATATTATCTCTTTGCCTGCTAGTGGGGACGTTTGTCATCGGCTGACAACCTTTGCAAACAGTTTGGACCCAGATCAGGCCCGACAAGATGTCGGGCCTGATCTGGATCCAAACAGTTTGACACCCTGATTGTATTCCTGAAAGAATTTATCGAAAAAGTTGGTTTTGAAAAAAATCATGAAAAATTACCCAGCATGCACGGCATTATTATGGACAGCTGATTGCAGCTGTTGTTACACCTCCATGCTCACAGCCCCTAATCAGGTCTTATCCCTTTTGTGTTTCTTATTCCCCTAACTCTTTACATGCTGTGTGATATTGCATATCATTTGTACCCATTTAAGCTGAATGGAATTTCCCACTCTTATCAATTTCTATTTTAAGGGTTGTTGGGTTTATTCAAATCTTAATAGAACATTCTGTAATCATCCAGAAAGCTTTTATTTTCAATCTGAGTTTAAAACAGTGTTTGATTTGATTCCTAATGTCCCAACAACAATCTTTCAGTTAAACAGGGACGGGTCTTCCTGAGTTGAACCAGTACTAAGCTAGGATAAATGTGTCTTGCTAAAGGACCACAACCCAGTGAGGCTAGAACCCCCGGACCCTCGGTCTCGAGTCAAGCACTCTACCTCTGAGCCACTGCGCTCACTCAAACTGTGTGTGCTTCCTTAGAAGCCAGCTGATCTGAATCTACTGAGTGTTTCGAAAAGGATAAATCCGGGCTCAGCAGGTCGAGCAGGACCAGGGTTAACAATTCAAACATTTTCTCATCTGGAGCCATATTCAGATCGGGTTATTATTCTACGCCAGCACCTCAATCGCATACTTTTTGATTCCTGTGATAACTTTTCAATAGGAACAAATTTTATCGGTGATACTAAGTTTCATACCGCTTGAGAGTAATAAAACTAGGAAGGAAGAATGCAGGCTCAGACGTAATAATCAGTCTGGCAACAAAAAAATCATTCACGATATTAGTTACAGAATATCGCAACTTTGGTGGTCCCGAGAAGCATTTTCATAATTGATATTTATTAGGCATCTTAAGAGGCTGCAGCATAGTCAAAATCTGAATATGATCGGCAACAAGTGTATTTCCACGTTTCATACCTACAATTTCCGTTACACCTTACTTCTAATTTTTTCGTGTTCGCTCTAGATAGCACAAGTCGATTAAGATATTGTACCCAATTCTTATGCTCCCTCGATACTGAATATCTTCTATGCACCCAGCTTACGGTTAGTATTCGAAAATTGTGAACACTTTTCACTTAGCTATCCTCACTTTACAGGTATATCCAATTCACAACAGCTAACAGTGAATACCCTGATCAGACTGCTCCTTCAGGAGCATTCCGATCTGGGTCTGCACTGTTCCTGTCCATACCTTTCAGTCAGTGTTCAAATATTTGGACAATTATTATAATTTTTGTCCTCCTTTTGATCTCTCTTCTACAGCCCATAATATTGTATCTAATACTTATAATTTCTTTTTTTTTTTCTTGAACTATTTATACCATCATTTTTTTCAATTCCCTTGGTTATATATTATAATACTCAAAAATACTTCAGCTAAACAAGTTCACTCTGTACATTAAACTGATTTTCTGACTTTTTCTAACTCTTTAAATGTTTAACTGATTTCTTTGTTTTTTCTTACTCCCTCTAAACTTAAATTAGTCTCCTTTCAACTATTATTTCTTGTCTTATATCCCTCTAAACATTGAATTGGTTTCTTTTCTTACTCCATTGGTCTCTTTTCTTCTTTTAATTGATTTCTTGTCTTATATCCCTCTAAACTTTTAATTGGTTTCTTTTCTTACTCCCTCTAAACTTTTAATTGGTTTCTTTTCTTACTCCTCTAAACTTTTAATTGGTTTTCTTTTCTTACTCCCTCTTAACTTTTAATTGGTTTCTTTTCTTACTCCCTCTAAATTTTTAATTGGTTTTCTTTTCTTACTCCCTCTAAACTTTTAATTGGTTTCTTTTCTTACTCCCTCTAAACTTTTAATTGGTTTCTCTTCTTACTCCCTCTAAACTTTTAATTGGTTTCTTTTCTTACTCCCTCTAAATTTTTAATTGGTTTTCTTTTCTTACTCCCTCTAAACTTTTAATTGGTTTTCTTTTCTTACTCCCTCTAAACTTTTAATTGGTTTCTTTTCTTACTCCCTCTAAACTTTTAATTGGTTTCTTTTCTTACTCCCTCTAAAATTTTAATTGGTTTCTGTTCTTACTCCCTCTAAACTTTTAATTGGTTTCTTGTCTTATATCCCTCTAAACTTTTAATTGGTTTCTTTTCTTACTCCCTCTAAACTTTTAATTGGTTTCTCTTCTTACTCCCTCTAAACTTTTAATTGGTTTCTTTTCTTACTCCCTCTAAATTTTTAATTGGTTTTCTTTTCTTACTCCCTCTAAACTTTTAATTGGTTTTCTTTTCTTACTGCCTCTAAACTTTTAATTGGTTTCTTTTCTTACTCCCTCTAAACTTTTAATTGGTTTCTTTTCTTACTCCCTCTAAACTTTTAATTGGTTTCTGTTCTTACTCCCTCTAAACTTTTAATTGGTTTCTTTTCTTACTCCCTCTAAATTTTTAATTGGTTTTCTTTTCTTACTCCCTCTAAACTTTTAATTGGTTTTCTTTTCTTACTCCCTCTAAACTTTTAATTGGTTTCTTTTCTTATTACCTCTAAACTTTTAATTGGTTTCTTTTTTTACTCCCTCTAAAATTTTAATTGGTTTCTGTTCTTACTCCCTCTAAACTTTTAATTGGTTT
The DNA here is from genome assembly GCA_964019695.1 of Loripinus fragilis. Classification (NCBI taxonomy): domain Eukaryota; kingdom Metazoa; phylum Mollusca; class Bivalvia; order Lucinida; family Lucinidae; genus Loripinus; species Loripinus fragilis. Next base: position 68,476,898 of record OZ026526.1, read on the forward strand.
CTTGTCTTATATCCCTCTAAACTTTTAATTGGTTTCTTTTCTTACTCCCTCTAAACTTTTAATTGGTTTCTCTTCTTACTCCCTCTAAACTTTTAATTGGTTTCTTTTCTTATTACCTCTAAACTTTTAACTGATTTCAATTGTATCTTAGGTTCATACTGTTCATAAAGGTTATGGGCAGACAACAAAAGTTGCCGCTATCATTTAACTCTTTGTTAATGATCTTTTTAAGAACTGTTCCATATGGGCCTTGTCGCAACAAAGCCTGTCTTTGGGGTTTCCTACAAAGCGAGATTCAAACAAGCATGCTCAGCTACAGAGACTAGCTAGAAAATTGAAATTTCATTTGCAGCAAGTTTAGATATCATACTTTTCTCGCATCGAGGCCCATAAAAGATCTTAATTTTAAACCCATTGTTTATTATGTGTTTAAATAGAAAAAAAAAGTCAGACAGAAAACATCTAAAACACATCACAATGGCAGATAAAAAATTGAGATGACATTTTACTGCAAACAAAGACTGCATGTTGAACAATTAAAAAACTTGATATACAACAGGAGCTGTACATTAATTAATGACAATATCTTAATGGACAGGACCATAGCCCTAATGACAGCAAGTTTTTTTCTAAAATCAAAAAAATGGCGATATCTTTCTTATTTCTTGGTAAAACATATGTTGTGGAATTCATTGGAAGTGTCTCACTAAGACAATGTCAATGAGTACCCACAACATATGTTTTTATGGAAAAATAATAAAACTATCGCTATAGTAACCTTTTCTGTTCAGTGAGCACCAACAAAAAATTATGATATCTTTTTTGTAGGTGCATGGTGACATAAAAGTGTGTGTGTCATAGCTCCAGTAAAGCAGAATTGTGAGTATCTTTATTATCTATCAGTATGAATATGTGTTTTGGCTGCTCCAAAGAATCATCTCACTGATTTCTTATTTAGCCCTTAACCCAGTTATGCCTAATGGAATTTCCCTCTATTATCATTTGGAACAGTCCATTTCCGTTTAAAGAAATGTTGGGTGGTGTTTTTCATTTTTATTCAAATTTTGAAAGAAAATTCTGTAAAAAAACAGTGGAGACCCCGACCATACCCCACATTCTGTGGCGTCTGCTCTGGGTCTGCACTGTTTGCCTTGGTCCCACAAAAAAGACACTAGGCTTATATGGGTTAAACTGTCCAAAAATTATCCTACACCTAATTCTTTTTGTAGTTGTTGTTTTTGTGTTCAAGAGCTTTTTTTGTTCATGATTGCATGTTGAAACTTCAAGGAAACATGCATGGATTTTTGGCATTTAACACAATATCTTTCCACGGCATGTTTCCGCTCAAAGTTCAGAAATTATCGAGTCACAAGTAAATCAGATTTAAATCTGGTCAGATTATCTCAATTTGACTGGTTCTGTAGCAATTCCAACAGAGAAACAATCAAAAGCAGCAAATCTTCTGAACCAGTCTGGGAATGTTTTGACACCTGCACAGGAGTCTGGGTTCAAGGCATGTTTCACCTTTTTCGCCTCAATACCTGCAAACTACTATCAAGAGCCATGCCAGAACAAAATTCATTCGAGGTCATAGGAATCATCATTTCTTAAGTTGCAGCCTCATCAGAGCATCCACAGGTCACCCAGAACAATCCTAACTTCTGTTGTTTTCAAAACTAATACACTAAGCTCTGCATTAAGTATTTACCCTAAATATTTAGAAATCTCGTGTAAAGTTCACAATTTCAAAAATCCTGAAATTCAAATCTTAAAACTTGGACTATGTCTACAAAATATTACTGGTCAATATAGGGATCAAACATGGTTCAGGGCCTTTTCTGCCCATCTCAATTTTTTTTTTTTTTTTTTTTACTTATTTTAGAGACCACTACTACTTATGAAAAACACTGACCCATATCAGAGTGATACTTAATCACTAGTGCTTAAGTGGTATGCTTGGCATAATACGATATAAAATAACTGGATTTTGAGGATATATTTTGCTACCCTTATAATGTTCTATGTTGTTAATTTCTCCCAATTTTGATGTTAAATTGATCTTTTTTTCCCAATTTTGGCCAGGGGCCTTTACCCAAAATTGCTGGAAAAGGCCCTGTGGTTTTTCATGCATTAACGCTCGCCAGGTCCTGGGGAGATGTTAAAAACCAAGGGCAAAGCATTCAACATCTCCCAAGGGACCTGACGAACATTGATGCATTGAAATACAATGTTTGATACTTATAATTTGTATAAAGCAAATGATATATTCACCTGAATTTATGAAAAGTTTGGCACTATATTTTGTCGCTGTTTCGAAGTCAACAGGTGGTTGGACTTTTTCAGTAATATTCATGTTACGGGGCCAACCCATATATGAGCGATAAACCAATCAGCTGGTAAAATATAATGGCCTGAAATATGAACAGGAAAACCTGTCTCAAGTGTCCACTAACAAATAGACAAAACAAAGGTCTTAAAGACAGATGGTAGCTCAATGCAGGTTTTAAAGTATTGCAGAATGCTCCAAGAGAGTATTCTGCAATACTTTTGACCTGCATTAAGCGATAATCGGTCTTGAAAAACAATTTTTGGTCTTTTTGGGGTGGCCGCTTAAGACACGTTTTACTGTACATATATATATATAGTGTATATATGGTACAAAGTCTCTGCATTAACAGCATATGTATAGCCTTGTTTATACATGGGTTTGTGTCGGTGGAAACATGACTATTAATAAAAGCGTGCAGTGTGGATTTTATGCAAAATAATGTTCTTTTAGGAATACCATCAGGATGTTAAACAATGTAGATCTAGTTCTGGCCGGACGGACACTGTCTGGCCTGAGCTGGGTCCAAACTGTTTGCAAAGGTTATTAACAGGTCCCTACTAGCAGCGAAAAAAGTGATGTGTGACATTAACTTTTTGCTTCTAGTGTTGTCTGCTGATAAATTTTGCAAACAGTTTGACACCAGATCAGGCCTGACAGATCCAACATCAGGCCCGACAGAACATCGGGCGTGATCTCGATCCAAACTATTTGACACTCTGGTGATATTTCTCAAAGAAAAGTTGATTTTGAAAAACATCAGGCCGGTTCTGGACCCAAACTGTTAAATACTCTGATGGTATTCCTCAAAGAATTTTTCAAAATATTGATTTTGAAAAAAATCAGCAGACGACAAAAAAAAGCATGAAGAACTCCCCAGGAAATACTCACCAACTGTATTGAGGACTTGAAGGTGTATCAGATGGTTTGACGTTCTTGTTCGGTTTCTCAATGCATTGTGGGCCATACACTGATAGTGACCTTGATCTTTGGTAGAAATGTTGATAATCTGTAGGTTTCCGGAGGGTAATATTTGGTAGTGATCTGAAAACATAGAAAATACACCAAAAATTAGACAAAACAAAGATCTTAATGACAAATGGTAGCTTAATGAAGGGCAAAAGTATTGCAGAATGCTCCCCTTGGAGAATTCTGCAATACTTTGACCTGCATTAAGCGATAATTGATCTTGAAAACCAATTTTTGGTCTTTTTGAGAGTGGGCATATTACACAGGTTTTACTGTACAAGTTTAAGCTTTTCTAAAAAGCTTACCATCTTTAACCACCATTTTCAAAGCTTTATATATTAATCCCCTGCTGAAAAATGTAATCTTCCAGTATGTTTGATAAAATATATTATGGGTGGTCGATTATACATATTGGGGGGTTGCAGGTTCATGCTTCCAATTTACATTGTATTTTTGTCCTAAACCACAAATTCCGACCCATATGAAATTCTGAGAACTTCATACGAGTCTGAACTGTTCGCATTTTGCATCTCATCTAGGCCTGTAGCCTGCAATGGTTTTCAAAAGATTTGGCGGTCCTTTAAAAGATGCTATGGTGTCATTTTTTTCCTTAGAATTTGCTCTCAGTGTCTTAGTTTTTAGGGTTTTTACAAAAAAATCTCAGTGCTTCTAGCTTTACCAAAATGTAATAAACAAACCTAGCTGGGAGCTCTAGCGTATTTTCTATTCCTGACACACTTTTCTCTCCCCTTTTTCTTACTTTATACGAATATACCGTTTCAAACATGTTGAAGGACTTTGATCAGACAATACTATGGATTCAATTAGACATGCTTTTATGAGGAATTTCTAACAATATTTCAAGGTGAAAAGAGTGCTTATCAGTCAAACTGCCTTTTTCTTCCTATCTATATCATCTTAAGTTCTGCTTCACCGAAAAATTAGCAGACGGCATTTTCAAATGACTTTATTTTTCTTTCAAGACTATGGTTTGGCATTTCATCCAAATCATCTCGCAGAGATGATTTGGATGAAATACCCAACCATAGTATTGAGACTGATCATGGAAATTTATGATTCAATCTGTCGTCTGCTGACAAAATAACGTCTGCTGCTAGGTAAAGATTACATACCAAAAGTTCTGAAAAATATATTGTATAACACCTTTAGCATCTGGCTACAGACTGAGGATATGATAATCAAAGAAAAAACATCTATATGATGTATATAAACTCCTATTTGGCACATAACTTTGATAACAAACTGCAATTTTTCTTACAGATTTGAAGGCATGACAGAGAAAAGGGACCTTACAGATTCTAGGTCAACAAACATGATGGTGAGCAAGCTGCTCTGTTTTGTTTCCCATGCGCGGATCCAGAAAGTTTTGCCAGAGGGGGTCTGACTCTGACAACGTTTTTTTTTTTTTTTTTTATTGATGAGGTGGCCATCATCGGCTGCCAGCGAAACACTTTTAAATGGCGTTTCGCTGGTGTGCTGATGATGGCCCAACATTGAATGCTGGCTTGGTAGCTTTGTGATTTTTCAGGGGGTCAGGACCAGTATTGCTAAGAAACCCTATGTTTTTGTAATTTTTCAGGGGGGGTCCGGACCCCCTGTTCCCCCCCCCCCCCCCCCCCTCTGGATCTGCACTTTGTTTTCTATGTTTGAACCTTAAAGCCTAAAGAAAGACATCAGAAGATGACAAATTTTGTCATATCTCTTAGTCTTATGATCAGCGCATATACAAGTAAGGCTTGATATTTCATGTGAATCATCTCCCAGTAGACAATATCAGTGAGTATGAGTGTTGCATTTTCCACTGATTCTCATGAAAAGACTTGTAACGAATCTTAGCTTCGCTCTATTTTCTGAAAGATCCATTTTTCCAGATTATTTGGACTACCAAGGCCTCAAGATAAGAGTGCATATTTGAAAATTATTTTTTTTCTTATTTCTCAACCAAAACATGATTTGGGTACTCAAAAGAAATGTCTCAATGATACTTTTTTGAGCAGCTGAGTCCTTATACACATGTTTAAGCTGATGGGTAAGAAAATAATTACAATTCTAATTCATTTGCTTTTGTAACGCGAGGTCTGATAGGAGGATAAGATAAAAAATTTGTGACTGAATGTCGGAAATAGTCTGATGTCATTAATTATGTCACACTTCATTGGATGACGTGCGGCTTTATGCGGCTTGCAATCCTTCAATTTGAGAGGAACTGCAGAAGTGCAATAGAATGGGGATAACCATATTCAAAACTTTAATTTGGGGAGGTATATCATCGGATATACGGTTGGAAATCACATTTTACGTCTGACAATATACCTCCCCAAATGAAAATTTTGAATAGTTATCCCCTAATTTTACAATAAAAAAATTTCCTTACCTGGGCCTATGTGACGGGTCCCCTTTTCAGTAAAACCTGTGTTTTCAAGACCAATTATCACTTAATGCAGGTCAAAAGTATTGCAGAATGCTCCAAGGGGAGCATTCTGCAATGGAGCATTCTGCAATACTTTTGACCTGCATTAAGTTACCATTTGTCAATAAGATCTTTATTTTGTCTATTTTTGAGTGGCTGTTTTACACAGGTTGTTCTGTTGTTTGGACTACCTGTAGGATCTGAACCCAAAGCAAACCTTGAAAGTTGGAGCATATTCTTTTCTTCCCATGTTTTTTATCTATATCAACTTATGACTACAGGTGAAACCCTAGCTTTCACTTTTAATCAATTTATTACCCAATATTCACCTTTAACTATTAGATAGTCTTTTACCAAACCCCAAAATATATTTCATAACTATCCTAATGAATATTTATTAGCTGAAAGCTAAATACAATGTGTCTATTTGTCTTTACCCTATCAAAAACATATATTTTATGATTATTTGCAAATGTTTTCAATTCCCTGTGTATATTTCATGTTAATTCAAAGTGGCAGAATAGTGGTTTCCTACCAACTTATAGGAGATAATATTAATTATGATTTATCTTTCATGTCAGAATACAAGAAAGTCAGGCTGGTGGAAAAGTTTCTATTCACTGTAGGCCTGGAACAGCCATGTATTGATGAAGAGGTTTGATCTAATATTGTCAGGGGTGAATGTTTAATTTTCCAAAACTTTGAACTAACTAAAAAATATTACCATTTCACACTTTAAAATAAGTCATAGAAACTATTATAATCTACCTGATCACAAAGTGAGTATAGCAAGAAAAAGCCAAAAATCACAGACAAGCAGATGGCACTGAGAGGAAGAGACACAGGACACAGATTCCCACATGACAGAAAGAATACAATTAGGGGATTTTATATTTGGGGAGGTATATCGTCAGATATATGGGCAGAAATTTAGTGTTATGGCGATGTATGAGCGGAGCTGTAAAGCTTGATTTCGAAGGTATATTCGACGATATATCTCCCCAAATTAAAATTATGAATATGGTTATCCCAATTCCAATCTTTATTAGGAAAGGGGCCCACTGAAGTGGATGATGCCCCTGCACCTGCATGTTAATCAAAAATCTGAATTATGATATTATGATAATGCACTTACGCAGTCTCCTCTCAAATTGGAGCATTGCAAGTGGCAAATCATCCAACTGATTTTGACACAATTAATGTCACTAGTTCTGATATACTGATGCAATTTTTTGATGTTATACAATCACACGTTGGGTTACAAAAGCAAGTGCATTAGGATTACAGTTAAACAGCCACCTCTCTCTTCCTCACAAAAATGACTGCAAAACTAGAAAGGACTCTGAGAACTACATTACAAAACATGGACCAAACACAAACCCCAACACAATGGGAGTAGCAACAAACAATAAGCCAACAATGTTACAACAGAATCACTGGCTTAGAAAGTAAAGCAGCCGAGGCCATGGAAGGCCCAGCCAAAGACTGGCATCAGGCACCAACCCATCAATAAAAGTTTCAGGTCAGGGTTGTACTATTAAGATGAAACCATGATTGGGTCTATACCTTGGCAAAATATCCATGTTATATATGGTTTTAATTGATTCTGGGAAGAAGGCTTTCCAATGATTTTCTGAATCACCATAATTATCAAATACAGACTCTGATATGCCCCTGTTGCAGAAGAGTTTCAAATCCACATCATGATAAACAAAAGGTCAGGCCTGGTCTGGATCCAAACTGTTTGGTACTGATAGGGTATTCCTGAAAGGGTACTATGATGGTTTTCCTGAAAGATTTTTTTTGAAGAAAAAAATCATCAGATAACAAAAATCAAGTAAAATTTTCCAGCATACATTGCGTTAATGCATACAAATGTTGTTGTGTGCTTATTTCTTGGTATGCATTTTTAGGATTAACACTCATTTAATGTAGGTAGCAGGTTTCATGGCATATGTATCTGTTTTCTATCCTATTCACACAGACATAAAACAGCTTGTTAATGGTATAAAGGCAGAAAAGAGATAAATCTTGATTTCCTTAATTGAAGGCTACTCCCAATTTCCCCCCTGTTAACTAGTGCATATGTACCATTAATTAGAATAATCTCTAGTGTCAGGTACCCACATATAACCTTATCAAAGTACTGATAGTGCCTAACAATGATCTATCATGTCATAGGTCCTGATGAAGAAAAAAAAAATGTGCGTAAAATTGTGAATATTTTCTTATCCATCAAATTAAACATTTGTTTTGGGTGCTCAAAAGAACCATCTCAATGAGATGGTTCTTTTGAGCACCCACAACATATGTTTTGCTTGTGAAATAAGAAAAATAGCTTTTAAATATGCACTCTTATCCAAAGGTCTGCTGATAGTGCCTAAAAATGATGCTTCACATGCCCAGAGAGTTGGCAACATTTTTCATTCACCCTAATGCTCTCCCTTTTTTGAGTGCACGATTTCTAGAATGGTATGCTCCCGATTATGATTTAGACTAATCCTTCCAAGTAAACAATTAATCAGCCGATGAAGAAAGCAACAAGTAGATCTAGATCAGACTACTCCTTGATCTTTAGAGAAGTGTTCCCTTTTCAGTAAAACTGCAAGATAAGTGTTGTCTCCCTTTTAAAATTCATATGGGTGTACCTAGTAACCTTAATGGTTGGTAATTTTTACTGTATTGATGAAACTTTATACCCTTAATGCAACTTCACAAAAAAGTTTTAAAAAGATAAGAAAACATGTCTATTTATTTCTACATATATTCTTAAAGACCCATGTACAAAATATTACCTGATTTTTAATGATTTTTTTTCCTCATATTGGGTTGAATAGGTATCAAAATAAAAATTATTTTAATTATCTTTTTTAGTCATGACATGGGTACTTTAGAGTCAAAAATGCAACTTCACTTTAATACCCTAGAGACACACGACCAGAGTTTAAAATGTGGGGAGGAGCTTTGAAAACCAGTGTTTGTTTTAGTGATTATAAATCTATCAGCAAGGCTCTCAGTTGTTTATGTAACAAAATTTATCCTGCAATGCGACAAGAATTTTTACAAATATAAACCAGAAAGCTTGATTAGCTCAAAGCCAGCAATAACCTTTTTCCTTAAATGACGTCTGCTGCATACATTTAAATGTACTTCAGACTAGATTGAACTGCCATCCCTTTTAGCATGGACTTTCGAGCTAAAACAATATGAAGATAACATTTTCTAGTGATAAATCATTAACATTTCACCTGTTATAAGGTGGCAGCTGAACTAACAACCCTTTTGGCGTAACTAATATGAGGTCAACATTTCTAGTGATAAATCCTTAACATTTCTACCAGTTATTAGGTGGCAACTGAATTGTCATCCCTTTTGGTATAAACTTACACCTCATTCGTACTCAAACAATATGAGGTGTGATAAATCCTTAACATTTCTACCTGTCATTAGGTGGCAGTTGAGCTGCCCTCCCTTGTGATATAAACTTTCACACAAAAACAATATAATGTTAAAACCTTTTCCGGCGAAAAAAACTTAACATATCTACCTGTTATTAGGTGGCAGCTGAACTGCCATCCCTTTTGGTATAAACTTACACTTATTTTCGTACTAAAACAATATGCGGTAAAACATTTTCTGGCGATAAATCTTTCACATGTCTACCTGTTATTAGGTGGCAGCTGATCTGCCATGCCTTTTGATATAAACTTACATTCTAATATTTTCATACTAAAACAATACGAGGTAACCATTTTCAGGGGATAAATCCTTAACATTTCTACCTGTTATTAGGTAGCTGAACTGCCATCCCTTTTGGTATATTCGTACTAAAGTAATATGAGATAAAAAAAAATCCAGTGACTTTCTACGTCAATAGTGCAGTTCTAGAAAGTAGAACTACTTTTTTGCACAGGGGAGTCAGTTCCACCACTGTTTATTAATGTAACTTACAGTTTCCCAGGGAGCACACTGTATAAACAATTCATCTGGCAATTTTGAAGAGCGTTGACATATATAAACAGTTGCTGCTGGAGAGGTGTTCACTGACTTACTTGAGTCTAGTACGGTATTGCATATCAAATTCAAGGGAACAACGTATATAGTAACATGCAAGCAAATATGTGCTGCCATATTCAAGAGTTTCATAAAAAATCATCCTATCCTTTAGGTTAAACTACCCGCGAAACTACCTGGCAGGTCTAAATTTCTCGAGGTTTTTGAATAATTCAAGGTTAGCCAAAACTGGTTTTTTGCAATCCATAGGTTTAAAGGCTTAACCTGAGACTTGTTAAACTTGCTTCATGCAATCGACGGCCAGTAACATGGAGTTTAAGCTTAACGTAAACCTGACTATATGCAATCGACGGCTGTTAACCTGGAGTTTAAACTCAAGGTTATCTTTAAACTTTTGTCATGCAATCGGCCCATATTGTTTTAGTACGGTAATAGTGGTAAGTTTATACCAATAAGGTATGCAGTTCAGCTGCCACCTAATAATAGGTAGAAATGTGAAGGATTTATCACCGGTAAATGTTTAACCTCGTATTGTTTTAGTACAAATATATATATCAGTTATTAGGTAGCAGCTGAACTGCCATCCCTTTTGGTATAAACTTACACTTATTTTCGTAATAAAGCTGAGACATCTCTACCTGTTATTGTTGTTGCTGTGATCTATATTGTGACAATGGAATAAAACAGAGCTTTTATACCAATTTATTAATGCGATAAGCATTATAACTTCCAGTTTCCCAGGGAGCACACTGTATAAACAATTAATCTTGCAGTTTTGAAGAGCAGTTGACATTAAATAAATAGTTGCTGCTGTGGAGATGGATTTAATGTTGATTGACTTACTAGAATCTAGTAAGGCAATTGGTCTCTGTCCTATGGGTATTAAGAAACTCATGAATTATAGTTAGTTGCTGAAAAAGATAACATTAATTTTTAAATGAAAAAAAATGCAACCCTAATAGAATTAATCTTACATGATTCATTTGAAATATGAAGATTATGTTTAAGCAAAATAAAATCATCAGAAGACATCCTCTCATGAGCCGAAATTTAGCGCTTTCAGGGTTTAACACCAAAGATAAGATTTTTTATTTGACAAAAGTGCTATTGTGCAACACTGTTTGTATGATACATCCACCTAGATATGAGGGGTATAATGACCCCTAGTTTTCTTATTTCTCAACGAAAACTTAAATTGTGGGTACTCATTGGAAGCGTCTCAGTGAGACGCTTCCAATGAGCACCACAATTTATGTTTTCATGGAGAATTAAAAAAAATATTTCCATTTTTCGGTAGACATGAAAATCTTATCGCCGACTAAGCTGTGTAATTGGAAAACACATTATTGGAAAAAGAGGAGGTGTCTTAGTCATTTTACAAACTAATTGCTCTAATTGTAGTCATTGAGGATTTCAATGCTTCCCTAAAGTCAAAGAAATATTTCAACTTAAAAGCAAGATTTTAAGACGACTAATATATTTTTAATGTGATTTGAAAAATAGAGTTAAATTACCTTTGGTAGGGTATGAAGTATCCGGTTACTTTTCAATGATTTTCCCCCACTTTTGCAGAACTAGTTTGGTCTTAATGATATATCATAGAAATCACTCATGAGTATGAAATGTTATGTTCAAAATGTTTTAAGTTAACAAAGAAAAAGAGTCTAATAAGGAGAGAATTTTTTCTCTTTACAATTTACTGTCATCAAGTACACTCCAAACCTGCTATTTTACTAAAAATTGTTAATATGTCGTTCCAAAATATATGTTGTGACCTTTTGGGTAGCCAAACAACCAATTCCTAAAATTAGATAGCCCCATGGATTACAAATCTGATATGCAACCGAATTCAGCAATGAATGGCTGCCTTCTACACAGGTATGGTATCACTTTTCCGTCAACCTGACAAGTAAGAGGAAGAAAAAACTTATGTCTGGACAACTTCCACACCTATGCAACATTGTGCTAAAAAGTTTAGAAAGTCATAAATTGCACTAGAATGTCAACTGCAAATTCCAATTCAACAATAAATAACAAAGGCACAATAACCTCTCCTTGCCTACCCCCTTTATTTAGCAAGATCTGCAGGGTTTTGATGGCGATATTGCATGTCAAACAGTAATAAAAGTACACAGGTATTATGTTCAAATGTATCTGTGCATGTGTTTTTGTGTTATTTTCAAATAAATAGAAGAAAATCAGTCTTTTTACATAATACGTAAGTGGTCTGTAACATTCCCATTAATTTTATATGATTTTTTAATTTTGGAGAATTGCACTGATTATGTTATTAATCAAGCCCATTAAACGTTAATGTCTAGCCCCTAATTGCAAGGTCTAACCACTTTTAAAGTATTGTACAAATGAGCAGGTCTATCTATTTGATTAACCCTTTTTGTATTGGTGGAATCATTCATACATATTGATACAATAAGAATGGGACTGTCCATTATATATATTTCAAGTAGTCACGCTGTAATTTCCAAATTTTGATGTGTTTCCATCCCTGAATACTGTTTTATCTTTACTTACAGTGTAGACCTTCGGTATTTTCATTTGAAGACTACCCAAGTGTGCAACAATATTCATAGAGACAAACCTGTCTAAAGCAAGCACCCAAGTGACAAATATAAATTGCTTCTTGATTAATATCTTTAGGTCAGTTTGTATTGTTACTGCTTCTTTGGAATAATTGTGGCATCTTAAGAGTGATTGGTTAATACAGATGGCCTTTAAGACAGGTTTGGTGACAAAAATTTGTGCATTTAGTTGCTTCACTTTGTGAAGTGGAGGAAATTTCGGATGAGCTACCTCATATCAGTTCATACCAAGACTGACTTCGACCAAACTTTTACCTGTGTTTTCATCTATAATACTGGTTCCATTAATTTTAAACATGATTTTGGCCTTAGGTCTGCTGTACGGCGGTTGGCATGGCAACACAACGTTGGCTCCTTCGGTGACGTTAAAGTGAAGGTCACGTCTATCTTCAAATCTTCTTAGAACTGAAATAAACAACACAAAATATACAAATCTGGGTTTAATAGGATAGAAACAGTATCTTTCTTTTCAAACGTTTGAGATGCAGACAGAAAAATTCTGCACAAGGCCAACAATGAACCCAAGAAAAAGATTTTATCCTGGGATACTGTAAAACACTTATTTTCGTAGCATCAAAATTTTGGTAATTTTAAAAGTCTGATATATTGACGTAGTTTAATTTTGGTGATTTCTCAATTTAATGCCCTTTAAAGTTATTTTCTATTCTCATTGGGGCTACTCTTAAAGGAAAGAATATGCTCTCAATTCCTGTAATAGTAGCCCTTTTAAGGATGTGGCTTTCTCAGCATGGAAACAGACTTATACCATTGAAAAGATTGATACAGATACTAACATACATGTACTATGGTTGTGTGTCCATTTATTGCTTATTTTGTAACTAATTTCGAAACTGTTTTTCGCGGGCTCATATTTTGGCGATTTTCGTTCATACCGCCAATAGCGCCAAATAAAAACGCCCGCCCAAAATAACAAATAAAAATGCCCGCCAAAAATAAGTTTTACAGTAGTAAGTAGTGCAAAAGCTAGGAATAAAGAGTATTTTTTGTTTTTGTTTTTTAGATTTAAAATTTCTTCCTGAAAATGGCCATCCAATCCTTGGGATAAATTATAAACACTGTTGTTGTGATGAAATAATCAAAGGTGGACCCTTGATCTATACTTTGGAAGGACCTGAGAGTCCCCAGTGATAATCCCCAAGGACTCTTAAAATACTCTAAAAAAAGCTCATCTTTTTATCCGGAGCTACTACCAAGGTAAAAGAGATCAATGGAAGGAAGGAGGAATTTTTAGGTCAGAAACAACTGCTTGAAAATGTTGATGAGCCAGAAGAAGGCCACGAGTGTCAGGACCAATTACCATCACCCTCAGCTGCAGTTGAAAACAATGTCTGCAGCTGCATGCCACTTATTTGTGCATGCTGCAATTATACTCAAATTAAGAACTTAACCCTTAATGGGCCAATCGCAACAAAAGTTGTCTGCTTTTCTCGTCTGCTGAAATATTTAAGCCTCTATGGCAAACAGTGTGGACCCAGATCAGACTGCTCCTATAGGAGCAGTCTGTTCTGGGCCCACACTGTTTGCTTCTATACTTAATTCGTCAGTAATGTTAGGCAATTATTTGCAGCAGACGACTTCAGCAGATGACATTTTCAGATGCATTTTTTTCTTGGCGCTTTATTCTATTATTATTTAAATATCGCTCAGTGTCATCATTCACATCAGCTCATGTGTGATTGGTGTTTTCAGTGTCAATAAATTTTGCCCCTTTTTTCTATTGTTTTGAAAACAACAAGTATCCAAACATTTAGGGTTAATATAACAAACATACTCTTAAAGTTTCACCAAAATTTTGCAGCAGACCTAATTTCCAAAGTTGCCTAAAGAAAGTTAGGAAGAAGGCAAAGATCTGGAATCAATACAATCAAATACCACGCCTGACCCATATAGGAAAGTGACAAGAAAGCATCACATACAAGAGAGCCAAGAGGTCATCCCTTTCCCAGCAGGTGACCTCAAGGCTGCAAAAACAGACAAGACAGTATAACAGACAAATATACAACTATAGCAAAAAGGGCAACAAAAAAGCACAGCCTAGAAACAGTCAGTAAGAAAATTACTTGAGGGCTTAAACATGTTGAAAGGTACCAACGTCACCCTTATTTCTGATGTGGATCAAGAAAAATAGATGTTTAGTTCGCATGAAAGACCTCTAGCTTATCAATGTATCATCTCCTGGTACATACCAAAGAAGAAAGACTGATATTTCATGTAAATCATCTGCTGGCAGATGATTCACATGAAATATCAAGTCTTATTTTTACAGAAGCCAAGAGAGATATCATAATTTTTTTCGCTGTTGCAGTTTAATTGACACTTTAAGGGCTTAAGACGTTTTTTTGCAATTTTCAATTACAGCAATTAATGCATGTATGATACAATTGCCATGCGCTCATAAACGTAAGATAGTTAGATTAAGATAAATGAGGAACAAAGGCAATTATGTTTTAATACAACCATCAATGTCACATTAAAACACGTCACAATTTCCATGTACCTTATGTCACAAACATGTGTCTGGTGCACTGGAGCAGGCATATGATTTTGGTATGTGCACTTGACACATAGCTGAGCAGCCAAGGATCAGCCAAGCCTCTGCAAATGCATGTGCAGTCTTGGCACTGTCTTGCCCGAGCCTTTGCTACAAGCATAAACACACCTTAACCCATTTATTTTTGTTTGTTTGATTTGATTCTTTACGTCCACTCAACAATCTTTCAGTTATGCGGGACGGTTCTTCCTGGGTTTAACCAGTACTAAGCTAGGATAAATGTGTCTTGCTCAAGGACCACAACGCAGTGACGCCGGTGAGGCTCGAACCCGCTACCCTTCGGTCTCGAGTCAAGCACTCTACCACTGAGCCACTGCGCTCCCTTTAACCCATTTATGATGAATACACTCTTCCTTTCTTATGTTTTAATCATGTTAGGGGGACGCAGATTGAACATTCCAAAATACATTAGAACTTCAATGGCTCAAACTCTGATGGCTCATTCAAAATGGCTGGCTAGAACTATCCTCATGGTCCCTACAATGTCATGTCTTTTTATGCATAATCCATCCTGGATGGCTGGAACCTTCAGCTAGAACTATTTTTCATGGTCCCAAGCATGTTCAAGCCATTGAAGTTCTACTGTATTTGGTTGCTAAATATGACTTATGACGGCAAACTGTGCAGACCCTGGGTTTTCATGGTTTACAGAAGTCCCACTTTTTCAGGGTTTACAAAGGTCCCACTGTCTGATCTTGGTCCACACTGTTTGCTACAGAGATGGCAGATGATACAGCAGACAGTACAGTAAAACCTGTGTAAAACAGCCACTCCAAACTAGACAAAACAAAGATCTTAATGACAAATGGTAGCTTAAAGACATATGCGGCTATTTCCAATGCGCACCTTTTCCGCGTCTGCAAACGGGGAAAGTTGTCTGGGTCCTGTCTTTCGACCCTTAACGGATTCGAATCAATACAGCTTCCGATATTCTTATGTCATATCGGTGTTCCGACATTTTCTTCACAAAATAACTAATTAAAGTGTGTTCGAAATATCTATTGACATCTTTTCAGAACTGATCGTCTCAGCACTAAAGACAGATAAATGTAGCTCAGTCGAAATCAAACGACGTACACAATAACCCTGGTTACGAATACCATAGTGGCCGAGTCTATACTATTTGTATGGATATTTAGAGTGGCGCACAACCTGACCTCGTGGCCTAGTGGTTAGCGCGCCTGGCTACAAAGCCAGAGAACCAGGATCGATTCCCAGATGCGCGCATATTTTCAGTGTGTTTTTTCTTTCTTTTTTAACATTTTAATGCTAAATTACTTCATATACTAGTAAAATGGCATCATCAAAACGACCGAAATGGTCATCCCCGAACTTTTTATATTGAATTACGCATGAAACCTATGGGGGTGGGGTTAAATTTGGCCCTCTAGAAAGAGAATTAGTTCGGTGACCCCAGATTTTTATTCTTTTTTCTGAAAGGTATTATAATAGTCCATGAATTAAAAATAAATTTTCAAGATTTTCAATGTCAGATTTTTTAATACATGATTTATTCTAAAAACAAATTCCATTTTTCGACGAATTGCCAAAATATATCATGCAGTATCTTGTCACAGCATGGGGTAACAAGTAAACATGCACATTTTCTTAAAAGTTTGAGGTCATGGGCAGTAATTTAAGTTAAAAGAAAGAAGCTGGGTGAAGATTACAACCGTTTTAGCTCGATAATTAGGACTAGTATTATTATTTTATATTTCTAGAAAATTGGTCAAATGCTGTAAACTTCAATATGAGTTACGAATACGATCGTGGCCGAGTCTATACTATTTGTATGGATATTTAGAGCGGCGCACGACCTGACCTCGTGGCCTAGTGGTTAGCGCGCCTGGCTACAAAGCCAGAGAACCAGGATCGATTCCCAGATGCGCACATATTTTCAGTGTGTTTTTTCTTTCTTTTTTAACATTTTAATGCTAAATTACTTCATATACTAGTAAAATGGCATCATCAAAACGACCGAAATGGTCATCCCCGAACTTTTTATATTGAATTACGCATGAAACCTATGGGGGTGGGGTTAAATTTGGCCCTCTAGAAAGAGAATTAGTTCGATGACCCCAGATTTTTATTCTTTTTTCTGAAAGGTATTATAATAGTCCATGAATTAAAAATAAATTTTCAAGATTTTCAATGTCAGATTTTTTAATACATGATTTATTCTAAAAACAAATTCCATTTTTCGACGAATTGCCAAAATATATCATGCAGTATCTTGTCACAGCATGGGGTAACAAGTAAACATGCACATTTTCTTAAAAGTTTGAGGTCATGGGCAGTAATTTAAGTTAAAAGAAAGAAGCTGGGTGAAGATTACAACCGTTTTAGCTCGATAATTAGGACTAGTATTATTATTTTATATTTCTAGAAAATTGGTCAAATGCTATAATTTTCAATATGAGATTCTGAAAAAATAAGCACGGTGACATATCCTTTTTATTTCATAAATGGATAGCCCATGCATAAAACAAACTGTATGCAAAGTATTTAAAATATTTCAATGTGGGAAGTATTTAGTAGCATATGTCCTTAATGAAGGTCAAAAGTATTGCAGAATGCTCCCTTTGGAACATTCTGCAATACTTTGACTACATTAAGCAACAATTGGTCTTGAAAACCAATTTTCGGTCTTTTTGAGAGTGGCCATTTTACCCAAGTTTTACTGTATTTTAGTCATGATTAGCAGGTGATTCATACACGCCAAAATACTAACCTGCTTTAGAAATCTTTGCTGGACGACTTAAAATAGTTCCATGCGAATTTTGAGCCATACACTGATACACACCGCTGTCAGAGTTATCTGAGGGCAGAGAAGGAATAAGCAAATCTGTTCCGACTAATATAAATCCGTAAGAATTATCACTATCCACTTTTTCATGGTTGAAAGTCCATCGGACTACACTGCTCGGTGGATGAACACGACAAGGAAGAGTGAGTGATGCGCCTGGAGGTATCACCGCTGAGGTAGGTTCTTGGGTGAAGTAAGGTATCGTATCTGAAAATAGATAAGCCATATTCTTATATATTCATGGATTTATATAAGCATCAATCGAGGGGGTGAGGGTTCTTTGATTCATCAAAATGCATGACAAAGTATTGGGTGCCTACAGATAATTTAGACTGTTCTTTAAGAAGCTGTCTGATCTGAGTGTCAGAGAGTGCATGAGTGAGTGAGTGTTAGTGAGTAAGTGAGTAATGAAGACTTTTATATGTAAAGTTGGTCATGATATTAGCCTAGCTTTTGTTTGAAACTGTAGAACATTTATCATAGCAAGAGAAAACAAGGGAGGATAAAATACCGCTATTAACGGACCATTATCGGCCCGCCAGCAAAATGCCATTTAATTTGCTTGCGTGCCAATGATGGCCAAACATTGAATGCTGGCTTGGTAGCTTTGTGATTTTTTGGGGGGTGGGGGAATCCGGACCAGTATTGCCTAGAAAACCTATATTTTTGTGATTTTTCAGGAGGGGTCTGGACCCCCATTCCCCGCATCTGGATCTGCGCATGCAGCATGCAAAGAGTTAATTCAATCCACATGACTACAATTTTGTATTTTCATAATTTATCAATATTTTCATTTTCTTTTCCATCAGTTGTCCCTCATTAATTTTTTACAAAGCCCTAGATCTAATGAATTTATGGTGTCCCAACATGCTGTCCCTTTGATGATAAAATGGTTCCCTATAGTATGCCTTTATACTAACACCATTAAGGGGACAAACCACGCAGGAAACCAGTAAATCAATTCTCATGGTACATTTAACCATTAAAAATCTATTGAATTAATTTTGGTATATAATTCAATTTTGGTACATAATTCTTCAGACCAAAGAAATATATTCTTAAAATGTTTAATATCTAAAATACTTTAACCTGGGCTAAAATATTGGCAAAAAGAGATCTAAAGCATACAATATTGATGATCGATATGGACTGCCCAGTGTTGATCTTCGTCTTTGTGCATACAGTAAAACCTGTGTAAAACGGCCACTCAAAAATAGACAAAACAAAGATCTTAATGACAACTGGTAGCTTAATGAAGGTCAAAAGTATTGCAGAATGCTCCCGTTGGAGCATTCTGCAATACTTTTGACCTGCATTGAGGGATAATTGGTCTTGAAAACATTTTTTGGTCTTTTTGAGAGTGGCCGTTTTACACAGGTTTTACTGTATAGCCCAAAATGAGACTTTTCAACAAAAAATGCCCTTATTTTTCTTAACTCTCCAAGAAAACATTTGTTGAGATGCTCATTTGCTGTGCAGGTACCACAATGTATATTTTGTTGAGAAATAAGAAAATTAGGGATAACGAAATACACAAATTTTTACTACAATGAAAAAACCTCAACATTGTTAAGTATGTTCATCTTATAGTCAAGTAGCTTCAAAGCACTTCGTCTCATTTGCATATAAAATTCATTAGTGAATACCTGAATACAGCATTTGTCACACGCCTGTATTCGATGACCAAGATATATGTATTTTCGTTCATTATTATGGACATCAGAGGAAAACTTAATATAAATGTTAAAGAATAATAAAGTATATGAATAAGAAAAGCTGCCGTGAGCCTCCATTTTTTTGTAATAATTTTTATGGAGAAATCATGCTAATAAAAAATTTCACCTTGACTTTTTATTATACAGTTCTATTTATAAAGCACATTTTCTGTATTTCTTGCTTGGAATAAGGGAGCTTAACTCTAGCAAACAGCCAAATCTATAACTGCAACAAGGATTAACAATACTAAATATAATTAGTTATGAACTTCAATATCTGCCCTGTCTTTTTTTATTAATCCCCTTTCCATGTATGTCTGGGAATTTTTTTCAAAACTTTTGTTGTCTGCCTGTTTTTATTTCATAATTAACACTTTCAAAAAATTATTACAGGAATACCATCAGGCTCAAATGCCAAATGGTTTGGATCAAGATCAGGCCGGACAAACCGTTGGGACTGATCTGGGTCCAAACTGTTTGCAACAAAAAAAATGCATTAAGTAATGGAATGAAATTTAATCGAATGGTGAAAAAAAGGAGTTACGTCCCTTCTTATAAAAGTAGCACAAAACATGGAAAAATGTTGTTGTAAATAAACGCAGAAACACATCTTTTCAGTGCCTATGAATTGAAAAATAATTTAATATTACATTCAGGTACGAATGTTTGACAAATCTTTCAGTTCATTCATAGTTTATGTTATGAAAATTGAATGCATGTAATACTAAACAGAATATGCACCCAAACAATATTGGGACATTTATGGGCAATTAAATTTTCTGTAGAATGTAATATCAATCTGATTTAGAAATGCATAATGCATGCTGGAAGTGACAATAAACAATTCTAATGCACTTGCAAATGTAATGCGAAATCTGATTGGATAGTCATAAATTTGTGACAGTATATGGTATCCTAGCTATGATATACTGACAAATATCATATGATATGGCAAACGTGATGTCATTACCTAACATCACTTTTTCGTTGGCTTGCAAGTGGTTTTCTACAGCTGGCAGTACTAAGGTGCCATGCACGCCGCATTCTATATGTATTTTCACTATCAATGTTACTAGTGCATTAGAATTCAACATTTTGGTTTATGGAGGTTTACCATCAGATTTACTTTTTGGAAATCACATTTTACAGCTCCGTATCAAATTTGAATACAAGTACACCAAAAACTTTAACTTCACACCATAGAATATTAACCCAATCTTGACCAATGGAATAATATAGGGTCTATGACATAATGTTGGAATTTCTAAATTGTAACGCTATTTCCTCCAGTTGATCAGATTACCATGTCCCTATATGCCCTAAGCTGTTGGTGTGACATTAAATTATAGACAAAACAACAGCAACAGATCATTTTGTGTTGCTTCAAAAGCCCTCTTCATTCATAGGTTAAGATAAACAAAAAATTTCAGCCTAAAATTGTAAATATTTTCTTACCCATAATTTTAAGCATATATTTTGGGTGCTCAAAAGAACCGTCTCATTGAGACGGTTCTTTTGAGCACCCACAACACATGTTTTGGTTGAGAAATAAGGAAATTATTTTTCTGTTACGCACTCTTCATTTCACAACCATCTTAAAAGCAGGTAGTAGCGACCTATAAGAAACATTAATATGATAAATGATTTTTAAATGGGCTTTTTTTACTTGGCGCCCCAAAACACATATGCGCAATGGAAAAAATACTCTTTTTCTCTTGAAGTCAACAAAATAAGAAACATAAATGGGAAACATATGACAGAAATCATCATTTTTCGTTATCAGTCTAGAAATAGTTTTAACAAGTACTTCAGAAAAAAATAACCCAAGTCTCGTTGAATAAATTAAAATGCACTCTCATAATAAGTGGATATATTAGTATTTTATAGCAATTTCTTTTTTCCGTTTACATGGTAACTGATCTATTATGAAACAAATCACCAGAAAACCTGTCCGTGGTTTGGAATTAGACAAGATTTACATCTGCCAACCCAGCTACAGAGACTAGCGAGCACTTTATATATTTTATGCATGCATAAGGAACAATGTGGACTCTATGCAAGCCCATGAGGTTTTTATGCATGTGTAAGGAACAATATGGAATTTGTGCTATTGGCTCTTACACATGCATCAGACTGAGTCCACTTTGTTATGGACTTTGTGCGCTTGGCTTCGGGAAATGTTTTTTACACATACATCTATGCAAGGCAAGGAGACTGAGTCCACTTTGTTTTAATTCATGTGTAAGGAACAATGTGGACTCTGTGCTCTTTGTTAGTGGAGATGCTTGTTACAAAAGTCAGGAGACTGAGTCCACTTTGTTTTTATGCATATGCAAGGACAATGTGGACTTAGTGCTCTTGGCTTGTGGAGATCCTTCTTACACATGCATTTCGTCTTCCAATATATGGTCAGGAGTCTTCAGACTGTAATGTTGACCAATTTAGAGAGGAAACAACCATCTGCTTCCAGAGCTAAAACATCCGTATATACAGTTAAAAATATTTACATGGCACTGTTCGAATTATGCCTCGAAGACGAAGGAGCCACCTCTGAGTAGATCATCTAAGGCAGCTTTGAATCCTTCTGTATCATAATGTCTGTGATGCGGGTCGGGAGTTGGTTCCAATCCCTGATGGTTCTGGGATAGAATAACTGGTGGTACACTGTAGATAGGACACTTTGCTGTCTTATTCGCGCCCGGCCTCTTGTTCGCGAGTCACCAGGCTGGATGATATTACCTGGGTCGATGTCAACTTCTTGGTTTTTGATCTTGCGCAGATAGCTCAGTCTATGTGCTCGCCTCTGTACTTTAAGCGGGAGCCACTGTAAGTCTGTTAACATGTTGGTAACACATCCAGGTGATCTATCGTGATAGTTGTTTTTCACGTATCTGGCTCCGCGTCTCTGGACTTTTTCGAGTTGATCAACATCCCTAGATAGGTAGGGGTCCCATGCAGCAGAGGCATAATTTGAAGCGTCGGCAGTATGAACATGTTGTAGGTTCTTTCACGGACATCTTGTGTGCAGCTGTGGAGGTTACGTCTGAGAAATCCCAGTGTACTGCTAGCTTTGGCGGCTGTTCTATTTACATGTGTTTGCCAGGTCATGTCTTGGCTAAGATGAACACCAAGATATTTGGCACTGTCCACAGATTCAAGAATATGTCCGTGTAGGGTGTACTGGCGACGCTGTCTATTCCGTGGATTAGAGCAAACATGAATGACTTGACACTTTTCTGGGTGAAAGCTCATTTGCCAATCACCTTCCCACTTCTCCAGACTGTTAAGATCTTTTTGGAGGGACTGTGCATCTTTATCAGACTTGATGAGTTTGTACAGGAGCCCATCATCCGCAAATAGTCTTGTTTCAGATGAGGTACATTCCGGTAAGTCATTTATGAATGCCAGCCGTTCACGGTGCCCTGGGGAACTCCAGAAAAGACGTCTGCCTGGTCTGATATTTTTCCATCCAGTAGGACTCTTTGTTTCCTTGAGCTGAGGAATGATTTCACCCACTGCAGGTTCTCGCCTCTTACTCCATAGAAATCTAACTTGTATAGGAGCCGTTGGTGTTTATGGAAGGCGAGGAGACTCTGAGTCTACTTTGTTTTCTATGCATGTGTAACACTCTTGGTTTCTGGAATGCTTCTTACACAAGCATCTTTGCTAGCCGAGGAGACTTGAGTCTGTGACTTGTGCATGTATAAGGAACAATGTGAATTTTAAGCGCTCTTGGCTCGGGAGAATCTTCTTATTTGGAGATATCTACATAAACAGGTCAATGAAATGGTACCTAAAGCAATCATCCCCAAAAGGCTTAATATCAAACTATTATCTTTTGATACGTTTCACTTCTACACTATGAAGAGGACCACTGGCCAATTTTAAAGTATCAATTCTTGAATCTAAGTTGGCAAGCCATGAATGCCCTGATTGAATGTACAGTAAAACCTGTCTTAAGCGGCCACTCAAAAATAGACAAAACGAATATCTTAATGACAAATAGTATCTTAATAAAGGTCGAAAGTATTGCAGAATGCTCCCCCTTGGAGCATTCTGCAATACTTTTGACCTACATTAAGGGATAATTGGTCTGGAAAATGAATTTCGGTCTTCTTTTTGAGTGGTCACTTAAGACAGGTTTTACTGTATAGTCTGATCATGGTCAGTGCAACTTGGATAAAGGTTTTAGTTTTTTTTCCTATGAACCTGCTACCTATGATTGATGGCCTTGTTTTGATTCACCTGACAGGTGATTGGCTCCAGACAACTAGGACTAACACCTTCCTCTCACACCTCTACACAAACATTTATGACATGAGCAAGTTAAGTTCCTTCACACGTATTGTTGAACATTTTTGGCCAAAAAAGGAGTGCATTCATCCCCAAATACAAGAGGAAGCTGGAGCAAAGATCTGAATACTGGGCTGACTGGGTGCAATACCTGAGACTTTGACCCGAGAAAGGTATTTGATTTGACACCAGATATACATGTGTAAATCCTCCAGTCTAAATCAAATCTTCCCTAGCTGCTTCCTAGACTGAACAAAAAGCTTTAGCTAGAACCTGTAACACAGATATGTTACCCCTTTGAGCAGCTATACAGCCCATATAGAGATACTATACAGATCCTCTGTTGATTTTACTGCAACTTTGGACTAATTAAATATAAGTTTGACAGCCTCTTGGTTGGTTGGTTGGTTGGTTGATATAAATTCCGCCGAAGTCGACGCACCTCTTGAAGAGTAGAGTTGTCTTGTTATATGTACACATCCAAGGTTAAATGATGAATAATCCACCACCCTATTTACGCTCTAAAATATCTTGTAAAATAACCTGAGTCAAGGTGAGCCACGGCTTCCACATTTATATTGTTAAAAATTTTAAAAAGTTTTTTTTTTTTTTTTTTTTTTTAAATCAGATTTTAACAGCCTTTTTTCTTAGTTTTTGCTTTTCTTTTCCTTCTTGGTACAATAGAAAGTCTCTGGTACCTCTCAACGTGCAAAGCATGACACAATCTTCTGACATGGAAAATGAACTCACTAACAGTTTCTGTATCGAGTATGGCTGAACAGTCAGTTAACAGTTGGAGCAATATCTCACTATTATTAAAGTCTATATCACTATGTCTTAGTATGTATTTAATGTCCTTAAGAATAGGCTCTCTAATGCTTTCTAGGATTGCACAATGTAATAGAAAATGGGTCAAAGTCTCTGCACCGGTCTTGCACAGTAGGCATGTTGGATCAAAGGAAGCTCTGTTTGATTGTAAGATATACGTCCCTGTAACAATCTTGAGATGCACTGCTATACTTGGTACTTCTCGCAGGTTTTCAGCAGACATAATTAAAGAATGCAGGGTTCTATTGGGTTTCTTGGTCCGTGTTAACCATTTAAGGCTTGGGTATAATGGAACAACTGACTGTAACCGATCATTCCAATAACTATTGATAGCTGCTTCAACTATAGCCTTCCATGAGAGTTTCGACCGTGGACATTCCCATTGGACCATTTAAAGCTGCTATTGATTTTACTGCGACTTTAGACCAATCAAATATAAAGTTTGACAGCCTCTGGACAATCCCATTGGACCATTTAAAATTCAATTGATTTTACTTCACCTTTTGACCAATCAAATATATATAAAGTTTGACAGCCTCTGGGCAATCCCATTGGACCATTTAAAATTCAATTGATTTTACTGCACCTTTTGAACAATCAAATATATATAAAGTTTGACAGCCTCTGGGCAATCCCATTGGACCATTGAAAATTCTATTGATCTTACTGCACCTTTCGACCAATCAAATATAATGTTTGACAGCCTCAGGGCAATCCCATTGGACCATTTAAAATTGCTATTGATTTTACTGCACCTTTGGACCAATCAAATGGAAATTTTGACAGCCTCTGGACCAAAGCAATGTATAAATAGCAGTCCCATTACATGTGCACTTCCAATCAACTTAGCAGAATGTATACATCCTGGAATAAGTGATGCAATCAATCACAGAAGAGATAAAAATCTGGACATGGGGTATGTATACCTCAATGACATGTTCTGCAGTAACTTTGATTGTCACTGAAGCAGGAAAATACATAGACAGTGAAAGACATAGACACACAGACACTATTCTAAAACTTCCGATACCATACTCAGAGGCTCAAGATTCCATGACAATATCTCATTCCAAGAAGGCATGTTCTAACAGTAAGGCCAGATTTTTTTGATTAGTTGATTTATGGGATTTTTTTTACAGATCTAGGGTCGGGGGGGGGGGGGGGGGGGGGGGACGAAAAAAAAGATAAATAAAAAAGCTCTGAAAATGTCCAGTTGGACAGGACAATCACTTTTAACAGTGTCACTCTCAAAAATGCACAGACAGAACCTCAAAAAAATATTATTTTTTCCAACCAAACAATTAATATTAAGAGTCGGCGGATAAAATAATTTTTTTTTTTTTTAGAAATTAAATTTTATTTTTTTCCTACTTTCCTGAAAAATTACAGTGGGAGGGTTCTTAAATCAACTAATAAAAAAATTCTGGCCTAACTTTAATAGTCACTGAAGCAGGGGCTTCACTGAGTGACAGACACAGAAAGACAGCCAGTATTTTAAAACTTCCAATCAGAAGCTTAAGATTCCATGACAATATTTCATTCCAAGAAGGCATGTTCTGTCAGTAACTTTGATAGTCACTGAAGCAGGGGATTCACTGAGTGACAGGCACAGACAGACAGACAACCAGTATTTTAAAACTTCCAATCAGGGGCTTAAGATTCCATGACAATATTTCATTCCAAGAAGACATGTTCTGTCAGTAACTTTGATAGTCACTGAAGCAGGGATGACAGTCTGTTGGCTTCTTCTGAACCTTTGAAAGAGGTAGTGAAATATTTTGACATTCCTTCCTTTTTATCAATCATGAGGATATTTCACTTTTGAAAGACAAGGTCTCCAGTAACTTAGATTGTTGCTCCATGCTCAATCCTCGAGCAGTGTTCCAATCATGGCAGGAAGTCGGTTACTTTTGGGACTTCTATC
Source organism: Loripinus fragilis (assembly GCA_964019695.1). Taxonomy (NCBI): domain Eukaryota; kingdom Metazoa; phylum Mollusca; class Bivalvia; order Lucinida; family Lucinidae; genus Loripinus; species Loripinus fragilis. The sequence continues at coordinate 68,503,376 of OZ026526.1, forward strand.
TTGCATACACAGCACAAAAAAAGAAATCACAGTACCGGTACCTACAGTGCAGTTCCTTTAAAGCACATCTTGCTATAACACAGATTTGGATATTAACTTGGTCATATTATCAATGGCGTAGCCAGAACACTGAAAAGTTACGCACATCAAAGGAGAATACTGTACCAAGCAGTGATTCTCTTCAATCCCGCCCCTTTTCAAAATGGGAACTTCTCTTATAGGAAAAAATTTGCTCCTAGAGAGAGCAAATTCTTTCCTTTAAGAGCTGTTCCTTATGGTATGAAAAATCACTTTAACCACATTAGGTGACCTCCCTTGATTGTTACTATTTTTATTACGCACGTGCGTAACCTGCGAAATGGGTATTATGGCTCTGAATTTTTTTACCATGGTATTTTACAAAGGAATTATAGGAAAATGACCATAATGGTCATTTTCCTATAATTTCTTTGTAAAATTGGCTCACTTATAACATGATCCATTCCTATGGACACCAAACATAACATTATAAAGGGACTGCACTGTATTTTTCTTGCACATTCATGAAAATACATGTTGTGGGTATTCATTGGAACAATCTCGATGATGCGCTTCCAAGGGTCTTCGTGGAGAAATAAGTGAAAAACCTTCCAGTCGAAAAGAGCCCAGGAAAAACGGACGAACAAAAAAGCAACCAATGTTATCTCAGGCTGGTTCACAATCTTGATGCCTGGTTCTTCCTGCCAAACTTTATGGCTTGTTGATTTGTTGATGGATAGAACAATAGCATTAGACTGTATCACAGAATTTTTTCTCTTCATTTTTCAGTGTCAGCCATGGCAACTGTTGATCCATCCATCACATGGTGTAGACTGGCTTCAGCCATATAAACATTTTCTAAGTTTACCTCTACGATTCTAACACTCAAGCAATACCAACAGTTTGTAACTGATGGTTTTTCAAATTTTGTTGCTGTTTTAAACTTTAAAGACATAAAAATTTGAGCAATAATAGTGGTACCACTCATTATGACTCTCTCAAGGGGTCATACTGGGCAGTTCAAAAGGACAGTCGTAATGAGGTGATTATGACTTCCTTTCAGGGGCACTAAAGTGGTACCATGAAGGAATTAGGTAATTTAAGATAAAATATTGATCTCTATCTTAGTGAAAGAAATTGTGTTGTATACAGGTAAGTCCCCTCTGGCAGCCCCTTTAATTTTGTGAGATATTGAAACTGTCCCTTATCAGTTAATCCTTAAACACTCGCTATTGGACAGGAATATATGTCTTTAAAGCACCATTAAAATATTGCAGCAGACAATATCTTGTAATGCCAAAGAATGTCCAAAGAAAAATGACTCAGGTGTGAAATTTATCAGTCACCTCTCATACTAACTGCATTGGATAAACGTTGCCTGTGCCTTTATCAGGTCATCATGACGTTGCACTTTTAGAATGACATCTTCAAAACTCGATAATGATGTCATAATCGCTAATTTGAAGAGTAAATCAACTTGTAAACTGATAAATAGAATACATATACTTGGTTCGTGTCTTTTGATATCAAGTTTACCAGGCTTGGCTTCCAGAAAGCATGTTCAATCGTGAAGGGTTCTCGAAGCCTTGCCTGGTAAACTTGATATCAAAAGACATTCACCTAGCATTCTCTATGTATTACAGAATATGTAAAGTGTTGGCAGATAAGACATCATAAAGCTACATAGGAACAGATCTTACAAAAATATGTAACAAATAAAAAATCTAGCAAAAACAAATCAGATCAGACTTTGGAAACAAACACGAGATCAAAACAACTGATCAGAATAACAAAGAGATATCTAAGAGAAAATACATTCGCGAGTACCATGAGAAACACATCGGAGCAGACTGCAGGGAAGTGGGACGGTCCCGGCTCTACAGTCACTAATGTCTCTATCTGAGATAAAACAATAACTTTAAACTATTAACAAGTTTTAGCTTTCCTAATAGGAGTTCAAAATAACTGATTAGGTCTTCAGACTTGCTAGTGTATCCCCTAGAATGGACGACAGCAATGACTCCAAGGACAGGCAAGCTTGTGTAAAATTCAAAGGACTTTTCAAGGACTTCAAAAAGATTTTCCTACTGTTTCAAGGACTTAAACTTATGAAAAATACTGGTTTACACATTAAAATTGTACTTCTGAAATGCTAGAGTCCATAACTAAAGATATAAATTTGAGAAAATCAGTTTAAAATTATGGTGCCTTTATTTGGTGCAGAAGACACCACAATTATATACTGATTTAGGCCTCCAAAAGACAGTGTTGAATCCTCTTGCAAATGGTAAAATTCAAGGACTTTTCAAGGCCTTTGAGTGTTTTTCAAGTACTTTTCAAGGCAAATTTTATTTTCAAGTACTTTTCAAGACAGTCCTGTATATTCAAGTACTTTTCAAGCCTGTGCGAACCCTGAAGGAGTGCAGCAGACTAAGTTGAGAATTTTGCATCTCACATGTACCGATAACCTGTCAACAAGCTCAGGTAAGAACCAAGTTTGATACCAAAGAAATGGATGATGGTTTCCTGTTTCAATCCTATTCCCTCATCACCCTTCTCTCTTTATGTGTGACATAAAAAAATATCAGTAAACTGCCATGCAAGATCTTTCACTTCAGTCACTTAGAAATCTGCAGAAATGATTTGCGCCTTTTCAATAGCTACCAAAAAAAACTGACAATTTGTCAAAAGTCTATTGCCGTCAAGAATGCATTCTGCTGAAGCATGGTAGGTAAAAAAGCAACCCTGTGAATAAAAGATGTGTTTTCTGATGCCAAAATAATGCTGTAATTTGACTCTCGGCTGGTTGGTAGCCTCTGTGGTATGCGTAATAGGATGTTTTTACCATTTATAATACATTAATCAATGGTATCTTATGTTCCGCAATGACAGAAATATATTCGCTCCCAGTCAGAGTGGCGTTTTTTTTATGAAGGATTATTTTTGAGAAAAGAACTAGCATATGCTTACTTTGTGAAGAAAGGCTGATGCATTTCGCTGAGATATTTATCACTTTAATGCTTTACACAGTATCATTCAGTGGCTGGGAGAGTGGGTTTCTCTGCCAAATGTGATATACCTAGCCAAGATAGAGTTACATTATCCGCTTTATCCCCAGGTACATGGGTATACTGTTGTGAGTATAAGAATCTTTCATGAGTGTGAGGGTAGGATAGAAAAATCTGTCCTGAGGAGTGCCGTTTGATATCACGAGGCTTGCCGAGTAAAAGACAAACGGTGATCCCATGAGACAGATTTTTCTATCCAACCCTCACACGAATAATGGATTTTTTTGTGTGCCCACCTCTGTTTATTATTTAAAAATAAACTTCCAGAAGTCCCTGAATATGCTAAGATACAATTCCACATGATGACGTCACTTTAAAATAATAATGATGTCACTTGACGACCATGTGCAAGAGTTCCAATACAACCAATGTATTTAGCCCTCACGTGACAGCCTGGGTAAGATAGCATGGGTTAGATAAGATTTTCTATCTCAGGATAAAATCTCAGATATCCGTATCCAGTGTGCAAGAATAGCCTGTATTCAGGACTCCTATCTTAAAGGTCTATAACTACTGCACAGCTAAATCATAGTGCATTACTGGTCCATTAATAATATGGACATTGGGTTGCAACAAAACTTTAACACTACAAATGGTATTTAATCATTTTAATTCACATTGAGCCTGCATAAACTAAAATTGGTCCTGAGGTTATAAAACTTTTTACATACTCAACTCAACTGAGCATGAAATTTATCATGCTCATAAATGTTAAAATGCCAACGATTGTTGGCATTTTAACATTTATTAGCATGATAAATACAACATTTTGATAGCAAGGAGAGTCTTCAGCATTTTATTTTTTATTAGCAGCGGAAATTTCACGCTCAGCTGAGTTGAGCACGAAAAAAGGTTAATAGCCTCAAGGCCTGCTTGCATTAGATACAATGTCACATGGCAGAGTGGGGCAACATTAACATCTCTGACTGGTGTCAGTTTAACTTAATCCCAATGGCGGTGATTGTTATCCATTCAAGACCAGTGGACTGGTTCTTATGGTATCATATTTAAAGCTCTTACGCTACCTGCGAGTGGCCTGAGTTTCATGTTAATAAAGAAATGTTCTGTTCTGTTCTGATAAGTCCTGCTGGCTCCTATCTCCTCCATTCCTGGGGAGTTGATAAAAAGAGAAATATTACAAACTTAGCCTAATGTCAAAGAGTTGAGGAAAAAGCACCATTAAAAACTCGTTAGCATTGAGAAAGCATTACTCAGGTGTGTCAGCAATATTATACAATATATACTCTCTCAAAAATGAGTATATTCTTCAATCTTACTGACATTCAACATCATTTACCTCATTTAGAGCTGCTGTTTTTTGTTGTTTTGAGTTGTTGTTTTATCATTTCCATGTACCTAGATAAGATGGGGATTTTTTCATGCGAGAAGTGTGAATTTTTACTCTTATTCAGAACTTTAGTTAAGAGTCTGCAACAATAATTTAATTTTCTTATTTCTCAACCAAAACATACGTAGTGGGTACTCAAAAGAACCGTCTCAATGAGACGGTTCTTTTGAGCACCCAAAAAATATGTTAAAACTGATGGGTAAGAAAATATTTATAATTTTACGCTGAACATATTTGTTTATCTAAACCTGTGCTTATTTCTGCAAGAAAACTTTGCTGCGGTGCACATTGGACACATTTCCAGTAAGTAGCCACATGTGTGTAAATGCGAAAAAATAATACATATACCAAAGAAATTGCATGTGTTAACGCTGTGACTGAAAAAGGTAAATGAGCTTGTGTTTTGTTTTTTAACAAAGGGCCATAACTCCAGAAATATCTTTTTGAACTTTTTCAGAGTTTATCATGTATATAGACCAAATTTTCAGCAGATACCTTGACAATGCAGATGTTACGGGACATACTATCAAAGCAATGAAAGCTCTGACAAGACAAAGTCAGCCCTGGTTGCCTATTAGATCGTAACCTGACTCAATTACATGGCTTGGAGAATTAACCGTTTTTTTTAAAAAAAGCCTTCTACATATCCTTTAAGGTAAGGTTATGACTATGAAATGGTTATGGAAGAATTTTTGAATATATTTAAACTTTTTAAAATTAATTCAATAAAATGTCATCTGCTAGAACTTGACTTTGACACTTCAAGTGGTAAGACTGTGACACTTAATTTATTCATTTGAATATTTCTGAAAATGAATAAACCATGTTTTTGATTTATCACATGGTGTTAACACTTATTGAAAACTGCTGCGCTTTTGTTAGACTGGTCCAGTCTAAGATGAGATTGTAATCAGCGACGCATCAGGTGGACCAGTCAATAGAGGAAGTCCTAGGGCACTGGGTCCTTTTTTAACCTTGACCTTGATGAAGATTAAAACAAGCAGACATAGGTTTAGTATTTTCTCCAAATACTTCTGTAAAATCATGCTCAGTGAGTGGACTAGCTTCGTAACCTACAAGTGCCGGCTGCTGATAACTTTTGCAAACAGTTTGGACCCAGATCAGGCTCGACAAAATGTCGGGCCTGATCTAGATCCAAACTGTTTGACACTCTGATGGTATTCCTGAATTATTTTTTTCCAAAAAGTTGATTTTTGAAAAAAAAAACACCAGTAAACGACAAACAATAATGAAAAACTATCCATTAGGCAAAACGTATATTTATTATGCTAATTAATTTTGTCGAAGTAACAGACATTTTTTTACCTGTCAGTGATTGCATTCAGAGTGGCCACATTGAGAATCTTGAAAATTACATACATAGTGCTTGAAATGAAGGCAGGGCTAGTAAAGCGAAATTTTTATACCGTAGTTATTTCCTCATCTATCCGTTTCAACATTGTGTTTTGGATGCTCATAAGAACCGTCTCATTGAAAAGGTTCTAAAGAGTACCCACAACATATGATATACATGATATATTTACTTGAGAAATGAGGGAAACAATGGTATATTTTTAGCATGATCATCATTTAAGATCATTTAACCAAACATTGCACGTGAAAAAACATTTGACAAACTGTCTCAGTTTCCTAGTCTTTACAAGTGATCGTGGAAGAACAACACACTGGATAGGCAGCAATCAAAAACACTCCCAACAATCGACGAAGGTAGATCAAAAATTGTTAGAAACAGAGTTTTTGATTGCCATTTGTCGCCTAACTGATCAAAATTGTTAGAAACAGTGTTTTTGATTGCCATTTGTCGCCAATTAGGAGACAAATGGCAATTAAAAACTCTGTTTATAACGACTTTTGATCTACATTCGTCGATAGTATTAACGTGTTCGATTGCCGCCTATCCGGTGTGCACAAGGAACAATATCACTGTTTCTAGATCAAAAAAATAACATATCCTATCTGGGGCTTTCAATATTATAACAGAAATCATAATTTTATAATTTTACCCTCAGTTACCTGTTATTAAAATCAGCGAATCTCATATTTTTAGGTGGAAAACACATTAACTCTGAGCATGCTGGGAAATTTTGCATGCTTTTTTGTCGTCTGCCGATTTTTTTCAAAATTATAGTTTTCGAAAAATTCTTTCAGATGTATCATCTGAGTGTCAAACAGTTTAGATCCAGATCAGGCCCAACATTTTGTTGGGCCTGATCTGGGTCCAAACTGATTGCAACAGTTATCGCCAGACGACACAGGCAGGTTAAGAGTTAATAAAGTTTACACAATATTGCTCTGGGATCTACTAAACGCGTTATGTTTTGATATTTCTCGAGTTTCGATTCTCTGCATTTTCCGACTTGCACATGGCCTGCTGGGTAAGAGGAGCTACATTGTAGCAGGTTTCTGGTAACCTTTGCCAACTTTCAGGCCAAATTAGCAGACAACAAATGGATATGAAATTTTTTGCCGTTTTAAATATTCTAGGGAGTTCTAAGATTTTAACCCTCATCCCGATACTATATTTTTGTCCAGAAAATTTAATGTTGTCTGCTTATTACATCTGATGCTTATATTCAAACGTGTATGTGTGGTTTCAGTCTAGGCCTATATCACCTACTTTCATATTTTGTGGCTGCAGGCAGTGAGTGCTTGTTTTTGTTTGATTTGATTCTTTACGTCCCATCAACAATCTTTCAGTTATAAAGGGACTGGTCTTCCTGGGTTGAACCAGTACTAAGCTAGGATTAATGTTCTTGCTCAAGGACACAACGCAGTGACGCCGGTGAGGCTCGAACCCGCGACCCTTCTGTCTCGAGTCAAGCACTCTACCACTGAGCCACTGCGCTCCCTAAAGTGAGTGCTTGTGATTTGAGTTTGAAACTCATGAGATGGCTCATCTTTTTGACATTGAATCTATACTAAAATAGTTGTTAAGGGGTACCCATGACATTTGGTGGAAACCCATTTTTGTCAAATATTGTGGTAACCACTGAGATACTTCCAATACACTGTGCCAATAGCGTCTAATCAAGATGCTTTCAATGAGTACCCACAACACATGTTTACATGGAGAAATAAGGAAATATCGTAATTTTTTGGTTGAAAAAAATCTGAATACTCCTCCTAGCTAAAGCCATAATCAACTGTTGATGATAGCATCAAAATTCAGTAGAGATTGATCCATTTTCTTATCATTTCTTAAAGATCAACTGAAAAGGTAAAAATAAGTTTTTAACCAAATATTTCAGAAAATAGCAATTATTGTGAGAAAGAGATTGCTGAAAACCGCATCTAAAAACTCCTATCCATTTTAAAGTTATGCCTATTTGAATTTTGGACTGGAAATTTTTCCCCAAAACAGACCTGAAAAACTAAAAATAGATTCTATCCAACAATGCACCATTCTGTGATGTCATATGAATTTTACAATTTTCAATGAATTTAAATATTTGCAAATGCAGTTTTGAGAGTTTCAAGACTTTGTTTGCTTTAATAAGCTCTTGGTAAACATGTTTTCTTTCAGGAGCATACCCTAATCTTTTTGATAATGTTTGAAAATATGCAACTTAATCAGCTGATAAAATTTTTGTTACAGATCTATTGTAATCGAGGAATCTGCGTTTGTGTAAAACAAGAAAGCTTACGAAAATTTATGAACTACATATGATACTGGTTTGTATGGAGTTAAAGAAAAGGAAAAGCCAAAACAATGAGCATAGCAGAGATCTGCGCCATCTTTCCTCTTTTTGTCAGCTGGGTCCTCAAACTACTCATCAAGCAGGCAGCGAATGATCTTTGCAAACAAGAAAGCTTTTGTAAATTTATGAACTTTCTACAATACCCGTTTGTATGGAGTAAAAGAAAGGAATAAACCATAACAATGAGCATAGCAGAGATCTGCACCATCTTTCCTCTTTTTTTGTCAGCTGGGTCCTCAAGTTACTCATCAATCAGGCAGCAAAGACTAAGATCATACAGTTTGACATGCGGCAGTGATGAATGAAAGGTTAACTCTTTATCGGCTAGTATATTGTTTGCCAATGATCTTTGCAAACAGTTTGGACCCAGATCAGGCCTGACAAAATGTCAGGCCTGAACTGGAAATAAACTGTTTGACTCTCTAATCGTATTCCTGAAAGAATTTTTAGAAAACATCAATTTTGAAAAAAAATCAGCAGGCATGATGACGAGTCAACAAAAAGCATGTATGGAAAATGTTGAGATTTTTATTTCTTGGTGATCTGGACTGTAGAAAAACAATTTCTCCCATAGTGCATTATGTGACACATGGTTGAACAAATATGCCCTCGATGTGTAAAAAAGGTGTAGAAATTCACACTTTTACAACAGTTAAAAGGCCTATCGCATCAATGTAAGTCAGTCAGGTGACATTAATAGTTCCCCTCAAGCTCTAAACCAATGATAGCCTTAATTTTATAACAACTATATACTTCAAAAGCTGTAAAATCAAAATTGAAATATGTACCAAGGTTTTCGTTTGTATTGCATACCTCATCTAAATTATTGTTTTGAAATTTGTGATTTGAATATAAGAGGACATTAGTTAAAAGTGCTTGCGAATTAGCATTCGGATTCAATATTGAATGGCATTATGCCTTATGCTTTGGCTGTTTGTCGGGCCCACTGGGGTTTACCTGTTGGATTTCTTTTGCTCCGGTATTCAGTTTTATTTACTGTTGAGTCCTTATCTTTGCTTTATCTCTTTGTTATACCTTGATTTATATGTTTTAGGAGATGATGCATTGATAAGTTAGGGGTCTTTCATGCAAACCAAATATCTATGTGTCTTGATCTACATCTGAATTAAGGGTGAGGTTGGTGCCGTTAAACCGGTTTAAGCCCTCCAGTAAAATATTTTACTGACCGTTCCAAGGCGGTACTTTTGTGGATCTTTAATGTTTTTTCTGTCTTGTGTTTGCTATGTCTTTGTGCGCATCTGTTTATATGTGCTTTGTGGTCACCTGCTGGGAAAGGGCTGACCTCTTGGCTCTCGTTTGTGGTGTCTAACTATGAGTTTGTCACTTTTTCCATTGGTATCCTGGGTCAAGTGTGGTACTTGATTGTATCGATTCCTGATCTTTGCACCCTTACTTACTTTTAATATTACAAGAAAATGAGATAGTAAATTTACCATGTATTTATAAATATCTAAATTTACTATGGTAAATTTACTATCTTACATGAATGCTCCTGTTTTAGTGAAATTGTTAAACCGATTGGGGAAAAGCGATAAAATGCGAGGCTTGCTGAGCATTTTATCCCTTTTCTGCAACAAGTTTAATTAATTCAGTAATACTCACTAGTGTTTATTTACTCAAAAGCCTAATGTGTCGCATTATCCAATAACTAATGGTTCCTGGTGAAGGAAATAATGACAATTTAATGCTAAAAAAAGCCCCCTCCCCCCCCCCCCCCCCCCAATTAAAATCTGTATCTTACAAATCTGATTTTCAGTTTTTTAATATTGGGAGGCTTTTTTCTGGTACCAGTACTTACTATCTGCTGCTACTGTCCATAGTATCGCCAATAGTATCGTCAGCTCGAGGTGGAGCGTACACTGCGATGTGGAAATTCTCATGTTTTGTCGGATACGTTCATCCAAGAACATGCACCGTTGTCACGCCCATACATTAGTCTGGTTTCTCTGTGGCCTTACATCCTTCAAATTTCTGAAAATAGACAAAATATATGCTCATTACATTTTCCTGTATACAGACTATTTTAAAACAAAAACTGCATTCGTTTGACTACAGCTCTTTTTCAAACACCTACATTTTTGTTCATCCAACACATGGATGAAAGTTCAAAATTTCCAAAATCCTGAACTCTTAAAACTTGCAGTGCGGTACTGTGTTTACCCATATCTGTAAATTAGAGTGCAGTTGCAGATTCAGACAAAGCCAGGGCAAAAATATCAAATACCACTTAAGTATCAGAGCCCCTGTTTTAACATATTAAAAACCAGAAACCAAACAAAAACCCAACTACCATGTTTCCTGCAGAAATCCGAAGAAAAAGAAAGCATTTTTGTAAGTTCTTGAAAATAAGAGAATTTACTCCTTTGTGTTGTACTTCTTCATATATCTGCAACAGCAAATTGCCTATTCTTTAGAATTAACTCCTGTGTTGTATTTCTTCATATATCTGCAACAGCAAAAGTTTGCCTATTCTTTACGATATATGAAGAAGTATGCCACATAGGAGTTAATTTCCTTATATCTGCAACAGTAAAAGTTTGCCTTTTCTTTTAAGAAAATTCTATTCATTAAAAACAGAACAGATTAGACATACCAATGTTTTGGTGTGCCTGGTATACCATAACTTTCGACAATTTTTCAGCAATATTACCAGAGTTTGGACTCTCAAGTCACAGTATGTGGACATGCTTAGATGTATCAAGTTCATGTGGCAGTATCATATGAAATGAGCCAGTGCATGAGATTTCCAACAATGTGGTATGTGCAACCAGCAAAGCCTCAGATCAGCCTGCGCATATGCGCAGTCTGATCAGAGCCTTTGCTAGTCGCTTGAGTATTCTATGATTCGGAGTTTCTAAGCTTCAAAGCAGGCTGCAGAGGCTCGTCTGAGTCTACACATGTCAAAATGCCTCATTGTTGGAAATCTCATGCACTGGCTCAAATTTTCAGAAGCATGCCACTTTAGAATAGCAACAAAACTTCCAGTGACACACATAGACACCTCCCAACTTCACAGTATGATTGAAAGGGTGTTGAAAGTGTCATAAAACTGCAGCACCAATAACAGCAACCATTTCTGTTCTATATAAAACTTTCAGGAAGCATAATAAACAGCATCTGATTTTACATTTTACGATCATTTCATTGCACTTTGTATAAGACGCAGACTTATATGTTGCACCGTGTACAAGATGATAGCAATAAACAAAGCGCCTACAGTTAACCCTTTACATTCTGATGGATTTTCCCATGCATATTGATACAATAAGCATGGACTTGTCCATTTTGTATTTCAAGGGGTATGCGACCCCTTGAAATACAAAATGGACAAGTCCATGTCTTGAAATTTCTAAATTTATTTCTGAAGATTGTTTGCATCTAAGCAAACAGTGCAGAACCTGATGAATGCCACATCATGCTTTTTATACTTTTTATACATGTAAAAGGGTCGCTAATTCTGGATGCAGAAGGTTTTTTTAGAATCTGCCATTGGGTTGATATTGAGAGTGAGTTGTCCTATAATTCTAGGGATCAAACCTACAACCTGTGATGATCTCAAGTCCAATGAGTTACCACTGCCTTATGAATATGGTTAACTTCTAGGTTGTCACTCAGAATAAGCTTTGGAGTCTAGCCAAAGTGTTCCATATAATGCATTGAGACTAGTCTAGGTAGCTTATGCAAAGGTCTGGGGACCCTTTTCCCACATCGAGCCTCTTATATATTTGGAATTCCTCTATGAGTATCATAGCTTTTAATAGGGGAACTTAACACAGATGTCGGAGTTATTTGGTAAGAATAGAAAGGCCATAAACATAGAAATGCCCTATTTTATGATATCTTTTACGACCTGGTAGTGAGCTTGTGTGTATATATTTCTAGCAATATGTGTTTTTAACATCGTCTGGTTATACTAACAGTTTATATAAGCACAAAGAAGCTGAAAGATGCGAGCTGACTAGATCCCAACGTCACGGAAGATATTTTGACTTATAAACTACCAGAAAACCTCAACCCTGTTCTGAAATTACACAGCCAACAATATTTCAGTCATGTTAGAGAGAAAAACGGAACTGAAAAGGCTAGCCCTCACCCCCCTCCCCCCTAAGATAGTGGGGGAAATTAGCAGGACAATAACCTCTTTGAGTTCCCCCTTTGTGGCAGGAAAATGCCGAGTTACGAGCTAGTTATTAGGCAAAAATACCCCCAAGGAATGAGTCACTGTAAAGAGCGGGGCAGGTCCTCCCAATGCAAGGCTTTTGGCTTACAGTCACTGCCAAGGGACCTAATAGCATTTCAAACATACATTCTGATAATCTGTCTCTTATCATTAAGTAGGCTAGTAGCAAGATTTTGGTCAGTCTACGCCCATCCCAATCTCACCTAAGCCCTCAATATGACATCTGGTACATGTTAATTGGTTGAGCAATGAAGACTCAGGCGAGCCAGCGTGAATGCTCAGTCTCGGCATAGCCTTCATTGCTCATATACACAAAGTATGGATGTAGATGAAAACTCGGAATCAAAATTTGTACCTCTAGCCCCACTTACGTCATCATGGGCGTTTAATGGAAGCTATTCAGTATTGTGCAATAATTATGCCATAAGTACTAAAATCTCGTATGCTGGCCCATTAGTACAATTTTCCCATGGACCTACTCCAAACATAAAGACTTGATATAACCAAAACATAAGCCAAGTTGATCTTCCTTTGAGTTCAAAGTGATTCTAGCTACCAGGCACACTCATTTATAGGAATTCTGGCAGGCTCTGAACAAATCATAGGATATAGGATACATTTTTTGAAGATTTTGATAATCTCTCACCTTACCGCAAGTCCAGTTAAGTGATCTTTTTGAGCATATTTTATTACCTTATCTATCCGCTTAAACATGTGTTTTGAGATGGTTCTTTGGAGCATATGTTGCGGGTACTCAAAAGAACTGTCTCCAATGACAAATGTTAAAATGAATGGATAAGAAAATATTCAGTTTTACCCTTAAAAAATGTGCTTATCATCAGTCTAAGTTATCCTATCACCCTATTCTGAAAAGACCATGTGAGGATCCAGAAAGGGGTGGGGATGGGACAGGGCGTCCTCACACCCACCTGAAAAATCACAAGTAGCTATAGGTGTCCTAAAAAACTCTAGTCTCATGAAGCAATTGGACTCGGGGTCCAATTGCTCCGAGAAGCAATTGAGTCCAACTGCTTCATGAGGGAGGCCCATATGGCCCTCTGTGAAATACAAAATTAAAAAAAAAGTTTCCAAGACCCCCCTGACTGAATTTTCTGAATCCGTACATGAAGATGCCACATACAATGCATACCTGCCTTACGTGAACCAGAGGTAGGCAAAGACAGAATCTCTTTGAGTGTGTATAGCCAGACTGGGGCTCATATTGTGACCTTACTCTGGATCATGTAGGAGTCAGATTATGCAAAATGATTGCATTGCATGACACTGGAAATGCAGCAAAAGTAAACAAGCCACTGATCACACATTTTTTTGGTTATTGCATCTCTTCCAAGACAATATTTCTAGACTCCAATAATGACCAGCCTAACCATTCAGTTCTCCATAATTTCTTTGAAATAAAAAATCTAGAGAGAGAACTCATAATTTACAAGTATAACTGCAACCGCAATAACAAGTGAAAGCTTTTACAAAAAGCTTGGTCTTCGCTGAAGCGTATATAAAATTGTTATTCTAAACACGTCATGTTTTAAGCAAAGGGGTACATAAGCAACCAAAAGTTAACTTTAAACCATTGCAATTTTTTCACCCTATCCCATTCAATTGATGCTCCGTCATTTAAACCTTCCTTTAAAAAGATGGTGGAAAAACACATGGTGTTGCTCACCTTTTTTATTTAATCAGTGATATTTTATGGAATTAAAAAAAGTGAATATTTATGTTCTTACATGAGCTTTTTGAGTGATAAAATGTAGCATCAGGTCCAAGAAGTGTTGAATAACTCCCGAAATTTTCAAAAAACTTATATCTTGAATTTACATAACTGTAATAAATCACCTTATCATGACAGCCACATCCAGCAATGGGTGAGAAAACATGCTAAACTGCATATACTGATACAGCCCACCCTCAAACGCCAAATTGAAGATACAGTGTAGTCCATCTTTACACATCTCATAAGGGGGAGCACAGTGGCTCAGTGGTAGAGTGCTTGACTCGAGACCGAGGGGCCGCAGGTTCAAGTGTCACTGTGTTGTGGTCCTTGAGCAAGTCACATTAATCCTAGCTTAGTACTGGTTCAACCCAGGAAGACCCGTCCGTATATAACTGAAAGAATGTTGATGGGACGTAAAGAATCAAATCAAACAAATCACTTACCTATGACCCCAAAATATACTGACAGACTTTAATTACGCAACACTAACTTCCCCTTCAACTAAACTTGACGACTTTATTTGCTCCTTATGATCAAATTTAGCCATTTAAACATTTCTTATGAAGAGGAGATATTTAGCTAATGAATGAAAGGGTACATCCAGATATTCGTCATATATTCAAATAAGCTGTACCGCAGACCTGCCAATCAATATGAGTGTGATTTCTCACTGACTAACGAAGTCCATGATACAAATTTGATGCTTCTGGTGTGTCATGATTTAAAGAAGTAGGGAATCTTTCATTCCTAACATTTGGTCACCTGAAACAGTTGACCCCTATCTCAAAAAGTTTACATTTTAATGCATTAAGTTTGTCTTATTGAAAAAGTTTTCCATGTTTTACTTACAAATGAATGCTCTTTAAAGCTGCATAATCTGTAACTTTTGATATTTTCATTTTAAAAATAATGTTTCTATTTTTCAAGAACACAGTAAAAATACTAAAATTCAGGTATACATTCTACCTTTTTCGTAATAATTAAAAAAATATTAGTGCCAAAACAACAGCATTTATGTTAAAAATTAACTGTAAGAATTATTGGAGGGACACAAATAATTACAAACAAGAGAAAATACACCTGTTTTTATAAGATAATTCACTTTTTCATGCTGTTTTCAACTGTAGAAATAAGATTTATTGTGACAACATAACTTTATTCTACTTTTGCAAATGATTTAAAAAGAAAATATTTTTTTTCGAAAATGTTCATAGTTACAGAGTATGCAGCTTTAACAAATTGTTCTGCCTTCTTTTTCCAGACATTAATTAAAGCTGTTATCCAAGTGTTGCGTTTTTAAAGTCCATAGCTGATTTCACAGGCCTTCCGTACTTTTCCGGAATTCTTTCGGGACTCCAGTCACATGGACTTGTATCACATGACTACATCAGCCAATCAACATAATTCCTGTTAAGGCCCTGTCACACTATAACGTTTTAGCCAACGTATGCCGACGTATGAAATATATATCTAGTACGCTGGCATACGCTGAAATCTAATAAAAAAAATCAGAGGAAGCCTCTCTCTGAACTTATGCAAAGCGTACGCGAAACGAGCATAGAACGTATGTCTAACTTATGAGTAACTTATTCCCGACATAACATAACTTATACTTGTATCAGCGTATAAACGCGTATGCCCAGCGTATCACTAGCGTTCTTGAAACTTATGCACAACGAACATCTAACGTATGCTGAATTGTACATATAACGTACGTTAACGTATGCATAACTTACATGTAGCGTACTTCTAACTTATGTCAAACGTATAAAACAGTACGACATTTTGGGACCATTTTGTCATATGGCAACGTATACCAACGTACTGTAGCGTGTTCGTAACGTATTGATAACGTATCTCTAACTTATTCAGCGTACACCAACGTATTTGGTGAATTTTCATACGTTAGTGCTAACGTACCTTAACGTATGCATAACTTACCCGTTGCGTACATCTAACTTATGCCTAACGTATAAGCAAACGTCGGCATACGCTGAAGATTTTTTATGCAAGCACAAAATTTTGGGATCTGTTCGCCGTATGACAACGTATACCAACGTACAGTAGCGTGTTCGTAACGTGTTTAAAACTTATCTCTAACGTATTCAGCGTACACCAACGTACTTGCTTAATTTCTCATACGTCCGCATACGTTGGTACTAACGTACCTTAACGTATGCATAACTTAGTTGCTGCGTACATCTAGCGTATGCCTAGCGTATAGAAACAGTACGTTCGCATACGCTGTCATTTTTTATGGATGCACAAAATGTTGGACCTCTTGGCCGTATGTCAACGTATACCACCGTACTATAGCGTATTAGTAACGTGTTTAAAACTTATTTCTAACGTACTCAGCGTATACCAACGTACTTGCTGAATTTTTCATACGTCGGCATACGTTGGTGCTATACGTCGTAGTGTGACAGGGCCTTTACCACGAGGCCGAGTAGCCATGTGCTCGAGGCGTGCATCAAAATACAAAAGTAAATTCTGTTTTGTGAGCAAATAGGCTTGTATAAATTGTATGCGAAGTGAAGATTAGTTGTAAGGGGCACTTAGCGCCGTTTTGTACTTTTTATTCTTACCTGGAAAACCAATTTTACTGAATTTTCAAACAGCCCTGTTGCGTTTACAATCCGAGGTCAATATTGATAACACCACAGGACCAGTGACACGTGACTGAGACAGTGCTCATGTAAACATTTCACCGTTTGAAGAATGGCTCAGAATCTCCCCAAAAACATCATTGGCAGTGTGGCATCGATCTATGAAGCCAATCTAGTGATAGAAATTCCTAATATAACCGAAAATTACGTAAATTCGCACGTTTTCACTTGTCGACATTGGGTATCTGCAATGCTTATTTAAATATAGGTCACGTTTTTGGGAAGTTTTTTTGATTGGCCAGATATTTTTCTATTCGGGTGGGCTCGGAGCTAATCGGAATGTGTCGGGAAAACTCGGTATGAATAGCATTATATACTGTACTAAGTATATCTGAATATTTGAATAACATTCGACCAATGAAGGGCTGTTTTATATAATTTTAAATATAGACATGTTGGGACTAAATCTATTTTGCATTACACCCCCAAAAAATATTCTCAATGTCACTATTTTTCTTAAGCTGTAAAGTTATCAAAGCTTAGGATTAGATGAAAAACAACTGATAAAAGTAAAATGCGGAGACTTGACACCGCACTGGTGTACGCTGGGTTATTTTATCTCTACAATAAACCATTACTTCATATTGTGTTTTACAGGAGCTTTCACAAAATAGAAGATAGAAGGTGCTGATTTCATGCTATAATCTTTACCTACAAGACGTTAAACTGTGTAGTTTAAAGGGCTTTTGAATTTAAATTTTAATCGGTATAAAACACAACTAACAGTCCAGACGTAAACTAATTTTTTTGTTGAAAAATTGTCCATATTTACACTAAACATTCAGACTACTTGCAGAATTTATGGTAATCTATTAAACCTTTCCTTCGTGAATATTCATGCTAAGCTCCACCCACTATGAATAATTATATAAATGAACTTTCACATTTCTCCCTAGGATTGGACAGCAAATAATTTGATGCAAAATGTAAATGTTTTCAAATATAAATAGGGTTTATTAAATCATAATACATATTATAATAGCCATTATAAATGTAAATTAAAACATTATATGGTGCAGTAAAATGCACATTAAAGTAAATAACATTAATTTTTCAAGTTTACGGACAGATGTCAGTATTTATGCTAATTCAACGAGCAATTAATGATATATCTACTAGTATGATATAAGCAACAGAGCATAAGCATCAAGAAACCTTTTTTGACACCGATTTAGGGAAGATTTCTGAATCTCTTAAAACCAAGCTGAAACACTGTAGTCATACCACTACGGCAATTTGGGTCTCGTCACCCACTCCGGTGTTATAGTAAAATTACCTTCAAATTAAGGCCGACAAAAATGAGTAATTTCGAATATGTTTCCTCGAGATTGCATCCTCTAGTTAACAACCTCTGCGTTGTCTTGCCTAAACAGAGATAATATCAGATTTTAAATGTGCTTTTTTTAGAGTTATATTAAAAAATTGCCAATTACGGTTTAGTCATAATTTTACGGTATTGTCATTGATTAATTATCCACGATGACGAAACTGTAATTGGTTATTTCATGCCTAGACATCAAACGTTAAAGTTTTCATATAATTTTAAAGCTAAGCGATACAATGTGAATTTGACTAACAAAAATCAATCAGAACCCAAGTATTTTGGGGCGTTTATCTGAGATTAAATGAAGAAATTGAACATGATGAGACCGAAATAAGTGACGAGACCCAAATGACCACAGTGTGAAAGGCTATAAAGAAACGTATGTTCTATCTGTATATCCTGATTGTATATTTATTACAAACTTGTGCACATCAAGGTTGAATTTTGCAGAACTGTTTTATCTCTTTATTTTTTGTATTCAAGACATATGAGAAGAAAATGATGCACATCTTCAACCTCTCCATCTGTTATATGTGTATGGATTTAACAGAACAGGGTCATGTGTGGCTTTAAAATAATTTTTTTGAGACCAAAACTCTTGAGGTTTTGCCACTCTGAGTGTAAAAGCATCAACACTGTAGAATTTACTACAACCTGCCATATAGGGCCGCAGTTAAGCAAAAGATTTCAGCGTAAAATTTATTTATTTATTTATTTTCTTATCATGTGTTTTTGGTGCTCAAAAGAACCGTCTCACTCAGTACCCACAACATAATGTTGAGAATAAAGAAAAAATTTTTTTTGTTATGCACCCTTATCTGGGGGCCTGAACCTGCCATCCTCAGCAAAGACTCTGCTCAGTGTGTTTACAGGTAAAAAATTAAAAGGTTTTCTTTCTCAAGACATAGCATGCAACCTAACCCATAACCCTGATATCACCTATACCCTGACACAAACAAAAACATGTAACTTTAGGATAATTAACTAGTTAATAAAGAAAAGACAACTGCCTAATGAATACTTATCTATGAGACTCTTTTAACTCCTAACTTACCAGTGTCATATGTTTTTAAACCTTTACAAACAGATCAAGCCTGAGATAATGTCCGGTCCAATTTGGTTTTCCAATTGTTTGACACTCTAATAGTATCCCCGAAAGATTTTTTTGAAAAAGTAAATTCTGAAAAAATTCACCAGACAACAAACATTTTTGAAAAATTAACCAGCATGCAAAGTGTTAACTTCAAAGAACAGAATATATTGTACTACATGATTGTGCTTTGTTCTTGTAATACTAATTTACAAGGCAACAAACCGTGCCAAATGAAATTATACTTGAGAGCATATGTGTAATAAGAAGGGTCTGTTCACGCACTTAGTTTTACAGATACAGCAGACGCAACCAAAGGTGTTAAGAGCAGACCGAGATAAGAGATTGTGATTTATCACATGACGTCGCGTCTGGGAGTGATATAACACCATGCAATAAAATCTATAAACCACTAGTGGTTTACAGATTTAGTAACGTTACGTAATTACTTAGTTTCCTAAAAGGTGACAAAATCTTGACATTTTTTTGGCAAAAATGTTATTTTAAGTAATTTTTATGTCCTGTAATAAATAGAATCCAACATCCGTGCTCTTGTATTATTGAATTTATTAAACTTGTTGCGAAAAAGAGAATAAAATGCTCCGCAAGCCTTGCGTTTTATCTCTTTTCTTCAACTCGCTTAATAAATTCAATAAAACATGAGCACTCAATATGTAAGAGCCACTATTTTTCATGCGGTCTTTTTACAAAATTAACTTTTTCAAAAAATTCTTTCAGGGTTCCAAAGGTTATCAGGGAAATTATAGAGTTTATAAAAGTATACTGGAAACTGGTTACTTGAATCAAGAACAGTTCAAGAACAGTTCTAGAAATTTAGCAAGAATTCTTGAACTTTTCAAGAACAATTGTACTTGAATCATTCAAGAACATAAATTAGGAACAGTTCAAGAACTTTTTAAGAATTTGTGATGTTCTTGAATTTTTCATAAACTAGTTATTGAACATTTTAATGACTTTTCTTGAATGATGTGTTGACTCTGGTGTTCTTGAACTCTTCTTAAATGTGTTCTTGATTATTTCCAAGACTTTTCTTGAACATAATGTGTTCTTGAACTGTTCTTTCATTTGTTCTTGATTACTTCAGAGACATTTCATGAACATAATGTGTACTTGAATTATTCCTTAATTTGTTCTTGATCATTTCAAAGACTTTTCTTGAGCATAATACATAATGTGTCGCACCTTAGTTGTGATATCTAAACATATGACCAGAACTGGACATCAATTGGGCCAAAAAAAAATAATTGTGTGGTTCGTGTAACGGCTGAAAAAACATTAGGTAGGGTAGGTAGGTATATTTTTTTTTTTTTTTTTTTTTTTTTTTTTTTGCGATGGCTCACATGTTGGGATGACAAAAAAACGGCTTTCTAGCTGGGAACAATTTAGAATTCTGAAAGTCCGGAGCTCTGCTGTGTGTTCACATTTTGGCCTGAAGATATTCAGCAAAACGCTGACAGAATCCATTACTTTAACGCAGAAATGGGAGAAAAAAACACGAAAAATCGGGTGATTGAAAGGGAAACCGGAAGTGGCAAATGCGCGGTTATACGATCTACCCGAAATCACCGAAGCGACTATTCCGGTATTACCGAACTGTACCGAACCGTATCGCTAACTGTACCGAACAGTACCGCGATTTTCTGCAATTTTTTAATATTTTTTTAACAGGACGAAAAAAAATTAGGGTCGGGACCAAAATCGTAGGTAGGGTCGAGTTACCCGAACCACACAATTTTTTTGTTTTGGCCTTGGCTGTTCTTGAACTTTTCAAGAGCAGTACATTCTTGAACTTTGCATCAGTTTTTAAGAACTTCTCAAGAATAATTGTTCTTAAAATTTGTCCAATTTTTCGTTCATAAAATGTACTTGAGCTGTTCTTGAACACTTTGAGTTCAGTTGATTTCCAGTTTTTGAACTTTATTCTTGAATAATTAAAAAACTTTTCTTGAGCTTTTCTTTAAATTTTTGCACGCAACTACCAGGTTGGTTGTATGCTAACAGTGAACAACCAGATGAAGCCATATGCCTAATTTGATCAGTGTTTGTACTCACAGGTTTAAACAAAATTTTTGAGCGTAAAATGGTAAATATTTTTTTACTCATCAGTTTTAACATATGTTTTGGGTGCTCAAAAGAACCGTCTCATTGAGACGGTTCTTTTGAGTACGGTAAATGTTCTAAAATTTCGAACACTAAAAATTAATTATTTTTTCCACTGTTCGTAATTTTAGAAATTCATTTCAGAAAAAGTGCTTGTGTTTGTAATTTTAGAATGTGGTCTTTAGCATGAGCAAAAACGGTATATATGCATGTAAAAATGTGGTCGAAACGACGGTTACGTGTTGAAAATACGGCGATATGATTCTGCGCTATCTTCTCATTTTTCTTTTCAACCGCGGACTGAGTCAGTAAAATGTCCAGCACGTGCGGTAATTGCCAAGTCGAGAGCCAGGCACGTGCATGTTATGTCACTCAATTTACTTACAAGTCGTAAAAGTCCACTTATTTAACCTCGGACTACCGATGAATCGCTACACTTTCGTTCTTCCTTCAGAAAACAAAAACGCTTTCGCTTGCTATCCATCTGCGCGAATGCCGTTTATAATGTAATACAGTCACTCAAGGACACCTCGTCGATCAGAATCTTTTGCAAAGATGTACACGAAGCTTTGAAATACGTAGACGAGTGCTCAGAGTTAAAACATCGTTTCCAAAAATGACGAAATTCAAAAAGAACACACATCTTTCTCTCTCTGTCTCTCTGTCTGTCTGTCTGTCTCTCTCTCTCTACTTGTCGATCTGTCGATGCACTTTGATTTTCTAGAAATGATGTGCATGTACCAGTCTCTCTCTCTTTCTCTCTCTATTTACATTTGCAAAAACGGTTTGGATCCAGATCAGACCCGAATGGAATTCAAGAAAGAATGTTTCGTCAATTTAAAAATTTGTGCATGCGATAGAAAGTATGCAAAGTGTCGTACAAAAGCCGATGCGCACGATAAAATGGATTTTAAGTATATCTCAATAAGTGTATACATTGTCCTGTCCCATGCGCGGATCCAGAGGGGGGACAGGGGGTCCGGACCCCTTAGCAATACTAGATCAAATCCCCTGAAATTCTCAGAACAACCAAGCCAGCATTCAACGTTGGGTCATCATCGGCACGCCAGCGAAACGCCATTAAAAGGCGTTTCGCCGGCGGGCCGATGATGGCCCGCTTTTAGTGATATTGGGATCCTCTCTCCCTTAAAAAAGAAAAAAAAAGTTGTCAGAGTTCGGATCCAGATCAGATCCGAATGGAATTCAGGAAAGAATGTTTCGTCAATTTAAGCATTTTGGAATGCGATAGAAAGCATACAAAGCATCAATACCGTCGAATATCCGACTTTGTCGTGCAAAAGCCGATGCGCACGAGAAGCTTTTCAGCACCCATTCATGATATTTTTCGAGATTACAAGAGATTCGTATGCAAGCGCTAGTCTCTCTCTCTCTCTCTCTCTCTCTCTCTCTCTCTCCCACCTGCTTTCAAAGTTTGAAAATAGTTTGGATCCAGAAGATCTCCGAGGTCTTGCCAAACCAAATCAGGGGCAAGAATCTCGGACCCAATAAGCATACTGGGTCCTAGCAAGAATTAATGTCTGACTTTGCGTCCGATGCCTCGAAAGAATATAATTGAGCCGTGACATGAGATTTCCAACAATCAGCAAAGCCCCAGATCAGCCTGCGCATATGCACAGTCTGATCAGAGCCTTTGCTAGTCGCTTGAATATTCTATGAGTGTTAAAGCTACTGACTGAACATCGTTTGGAGTTTGTGAGCTTAAAAGGAGTCTGCACATGCTCGTCCGAGTCTACACTCGTCAGAATGCCACACTGTGTCGCGGCTCAATTTATGATATATTGGCTTCGAGCCGATGCCTACGATACGCTGGGTACTTTCATATCTCAAAGAAAAGGAAAAATTCAGACAAGTACCACAAATCTAGTTTTTCATGCAAGCAGTGCGCCGTTCGTGCTCAAGTTCATTGTAATTGTTTTTTTTCCATGCAAACCCATGAAAAGGAGACACAGCTGGTGTGCTAAGTCCGTTTTCGTGCGCCAATTCCCACCGCGTGCTACCCGAGTCTTAAAACAACAACAACGCGTGGTCTGATAGTCGGCTTCTTTGATCTGAAACCATGTCCGTGAACCATTACACTGTCCCTTTGCCTGCGGCTGATACTATTAGCAGAACCGGGCCCAGCCCCCCCCCCCCACCCCCCCCCCAAAGAGGCTGTGGCAAACTAATTTAGCAGACAGTTTGGCCCAGATCTGGCCCGGCAAAATGTTTAATGTTTTGTTCTAGAAACAAAGGTGCTGATCAGGCTGCGCGATGCGCAGACTGATTTTCGCATGTAACAAAGTCGGTGTACATACATCTACAGACGTGTGGTAAACAAAGCGAGTTCCGAGATGTCCCCATCATCTCAAGGGCTTTACTGATTTTAAATTCACAGCCACGGCATGCATTTCTTCTATGTGTTTGTGGGCAGTTAAGGCGCTGGCGATTTTCCGTGGGTGCGCAGGCTCGTCTGAGCCTTCGCTGCTCGCATAGCTGTCTTATTTCATGAAATTAAATATGTAAATATTAAATTCATCAAGATGCAGAATCATGCTACAATCAATTTATTTCTTGGTACATTTATGTGCGTCTGTGCGTACATTATACCGGTAATGCACTCGTAGGACCTTCCATGTGCAGTTTCGTGAGGACAAACAGACGCCGCGATCGGCTCAACAGTTTGTTAAAACGTTCCATTTTGAGGAATTTGATTAAAACCGCTGACAAGTAGTTAAAAGATAATGTACGTAGATGTCTTGAATTCTTATTTGGCTAGTCTTCATCCACTTTAAACTTTGTTAGTGAGCGAGACCCTGACAAGATTGTGCAAACACACATGCTCTCCTGAGCCTTCGCTGATCACACCAGCAGGGTCTTTACAAGCTCATATGAGGCTCCGCGCAAGTTGATTTCATGCTCGGGTCCAAGCTGTGTTCAAGAAAAGAGCACACGCATAGAATTAGAATGATAGCAGTGTCCTGCTTGGACATATTGCTGAACTGGGACATCCTTTAAAATGCTTAAAAGGGAGGGGAGGGTAGGGCGTGTCCGTCGGATAACCTGAGAATCACACATATTTAAGCCTTAAGTTAACGGTAATGTACCGTGAATAAAAATGAGATAATGACCACGTGCGAGTTCTTGCAGGCATGTCGGTATATATTAAATATACTGTACGATGGCTTTATTTTCCGCAATGGATGTCTCGGTGAGAAAAAAACATGCGACTTGCACGATTTTCTCTGCATTTTGCACGAAACCGAATGACCCCTTGTGTTCCAAACGTCCACGGCAATCACTATACATCAACTAATTTCATTCTCCTTAGTGATCGTCTCATTTTCCGCAACTCTCTCTCTTTAGAAAAAGAAACGAGTACGTGTCACAGCACACTATGCGTGTGTCAACGTGCATATTTCACGTACAATTAGCTGAATCGCGACCTCTGGTCATAAATAATGGGTGGATACATATACTCAATAGGGTTAGTCAAAGCAGTTTCAGAATCGTTGCAGGAACTTGTCCGTGCATCAAGTTCGTCAATGCTGGTGACCTTGAATAATGTATAACGTCGCGCGCTGGCATGCGAAATAGAACGTCACGTGTCAGATTACCCATCTAAGTAGAATGGAACCTTCCAAATGTCGATACCGCTCACGTGCTGTACGGTAGAAGTATACTGAACACAGATGGGACAAACAGATAAACGGACATCGATTTCTGCCGAAAATAACGTGTGTTCGTAATTTTAGAAATTCACTTTTCCGAAAAAGGGCAGTGTTCGATTTTATAGGATGTTTTAAAAATTATTTTCGGTGATAATTTTAGGTGTTCGTAATTTTAGAGTGTTCGAAATTTTAGAACATTTACCGTACCCACAACATATGTTTTGGTTGAGAAATAAGAAAATTATTTTTTTGATACACACTCTTAACTAAAGTCCTGGTACTGTTTGCTAAGATAAGATTGTGTAGCAGACGCAACATACATACAGACCTGAAATCGTCTTCCTGCCTCCCCCACCCCCCTGCAACAGCATGCACCATAAAAATCACACCATCTACAACACTGATCACTGAAACTTAAAAAAAGTTTTTTTTTTCTTCTTGCGCTTGCAAGATCTTACCATCGTTGGTTTGCAACCACTGCCTGATAGCTGGAATTTCGGTGTTTCCTTGCAAAGCGAGATGTTTTGTTTGCTTTGATGTTCAAATGGTCATTTTTAGTCTGTCGGTTAACTAACCAGTACCAAGCACATTATCTTGGAGAAAGAATATTGCCAGACTAGAGAACTGAACTTGGGACCTCTTGATTACCAGATTTTAGACCAGTCCTGACAACATGTTGAGCCTGATCTGGCTCCAATCTATTCTCTGATACTGTTCCTGAAAGAATATTTTGAAAAGTTTATTTTTAAAAAAATCAGCTGACGACAACAAAAACATGAAAATTTACCCAGCATCAGGGTCTTTCTACCCTGGTCACAGAAAGACCCAGGCAACAACGGCTGAACTTTTTTATGTTTAGCTCTTATTAGAGTATTTGTGGTAACCACCTAAACCAACATAAGCAAAACCACAGACTGATCTATGCAATTTTCTTAATGCCTCTTTTTCTAAGAATAGTACTACTGGCATAAGCTTCTAAAGCCATTCTTTTGGAACAATGTTCTAGATAACACAATGTTTACTATGTTACACAGTTCCGCAGGTAATAAAGCTACATTACATTCATATTTCCCTCTTATCTGCCCTATATCTGCCAAAAATCAACACAAAATCTCTTGATTTAATTACCATCCTACACTAACATATGTAGACACTTACCAGAAATCCAAACAGATATATTATAATGATCCTTCCTTTTATTTTATAAAACAACACTTTTAGAACCTTGACTGAGTTCCCAATTTCATGTTTACAGAACTATATTTTCCCAAATTCTGGAATTTAGTTTATATTCTAAAGAACAAAGCCCCAGTGTCTGGTTACTTCACATACACCTTGAAAGTGTACATATTCACACGTTCATAGAGAGTATATCCTTCATCTTACTGCCATGTTGTACGTTCTATATATTATTGACAAAATCCCGTCAGGAAAAGAAACTTTCACATATAAACAACTTTTTAAACAACTCAGAAAGGCCAGATTGGCCATGTTTTGAGCTCTAACACACTTTTCATAAACAGAAATCTAAACAAAACCATATTTCACAGCTGTTAGCAGCCCTATAACCTATCCCAGAATGCAACATTAGGCCAAACATACGGAGCTAGCCACAGAAATTGCTACACCCGATCGGGTAACTGACTCCCGCATGCTCTTGAAGCTTGTGAAAACATAAATACATCCATATGCCTTCTAAACCAGGGAACCTGTAAAACAGTGACTAGAACTCTTATACTGAGCTCTCACAGCTTCACAGGTATGGCATTAAGAAATAATGGTAACATATGCATATAGGTTTTCAAGTAAAAGGTAAATGCTAAGAAATTTGGAACAATAGCTGCCTGTCAAAAACCAACACTAATTTGAGAACAGAAAGAGTTTTTAAAACATTTAAAGTAAGAATGTGACACCAACTACGACAGTGTTTTAAAGAAAACATATGCACCATTCCCAACCCTCCATGCTTTTGTATCTCCCAATGATATCGGTGTTCCAGTTTGGTTCACATCTATCTAACCATTCAGGAGATACAGTGAGGACAACTGTTGGACCTAATGTGACCTTGGCAATGAGGTCAAGTTCACCAACATATAAACAGCTCTGCATCTCTAAGTGATATTTATGTGCAAGTTTGGATAAAATCCATCCATCTATTCGGGAGATATGGTGCAGACATGGCAATTTTCAACGTTCTTAGACCTTAAATTCTGTGACCTTGAAAATGAGGTCAAAGTCATCAAATATAATTGATTCTTTTTCATCCCCAGTGGTGCAAGTTTGGTTTAAATTCATCCATCCGTGCAGGAGATACGGTGCAGACAAGGCACTTTTCAAATCACCAAAATCTAATTTTGTTTTTCTCCCTATCCAATGATGTACTTGTGCAAGCTTGGTCAAAATCCAGCTGTCCCTTCAGCTGATGGGATCCACACCAAATACAACATGTCCTCCCCCAGCCTCACCCCATGGTGGTACAATAAGGATCCATCAGATGATCATGAGGGACGGATTTTTCTATCCCACCCTCACACAAAATATTGATTCCTTTTCTTGCTCACCACTAAATACCTCATTTTATATTGGAAAAACATGAAAAAAGACTTCCAGAAAATCCTGAATATGCTGAGATGCAACATGGTGACGTAATTTTAACATTACAATGATGTCACAGATCGACATACGGCCAGCCTGCGACCAACATGCGGCTGTTCATTTTTTATCATTCCCACGGGCTGGTACAGGTATGTGAGATCTCACAAGGGTAAAAACAACGGAAATCCCAATCTGGTGTGCGAGAAAGTGCAGTCTCTTTAGAACGCTATATTATGGCCCAATTTTGCTATACATGTAAATGAACCATGTTATAATGGGGTAATTTTACAAAGGAATTAAAGGAAATAATGTTATAATGGGGTAATTTTACAATGGAATTAAAGGAAATGATCTACAATTTCTTTTTAAAAGTAAGAAAGATGGCAAAGATCAAGAATCAATACAATCAAGCACCACACCTTACCCAGGATACCAATGGGAAAGTGACAATGTCACAATTAGACATCACAAACGAGAGCCAAGAGGCCAGCCCCTTCCCAGTAGGTGACCTCAAGGCATCACGTGCATGATGCCATGGTAATAGAATTTTGGAATCACAACATGACCATGTTATATCCAAATCCCAGACATAAAGAGTTGTGTTAGAAAGGGACTGCACTGTATTCTTTTCAGCTTCAAGGAGATAAACTTCTTTCAAGATATTTTATTGTTCGTTTTGATGCTTTACATCCCATATGCATGCAGTGAACAATTTTTCAGTCATGTCATTTCAATTGCTCGTTTTGATGCTTTACATCTCAATTGCTTGCATCACATTCAGAACTTTTAAATGACCAAAGAAAACTGAAACTGGTAGACTCACTTGCATACTGGGTAAGTAGTCATGATTTTGTTGTTTTGTCGTCTGCAGACTTTTTTCAAAACTAACCTTTTCAAAAAATTCTTTCAGGAAAACTATCAGAGTGTCAAATGGTTGGATCCAGATCAAGACCGACATTCAAACTGCAAATTTTTAAGGTTATCAACAGTTGACAAGATGACAAAAGTTGTCGCCAGCTTTTCAGATCTTGCTGTTACAACTAGTCCATGTTTTACAGATTTTGTTCTTTCAATGAGAAATTCCACCCAGTTGTTTCCCCTTCACAATGTAACCAATGCCAAAAAATATTCAATAAACATTTTTTTTTTTTTTTTTCAATTTTGATGTAGGTATTGTTTAAACTCTGTGCATGCTGGGTAATTTTGCATGCTAAATTTTTGTCATGTGGTATTTTTTTTTTTTTTAAGAAATTCTTTCAAGAATACCATCAGGGTGTCAAACAGTGTGGATCGAGATCTGCATGTGTCTCGATGGTTTAATTGTCAGTCTTCATCTGGGTCCAAACTGTATACATAGGAAAAACTGGCTCCTCCCCCTGCGACAGCGTTTTCCAGCCTATCATTATAATTTTAACCATTTAAGTAGAGGGGCATGCCAGGACCAGTTGAAGGGGGATAAAAACTCTGTCTTTTGGTCTCATCTTTTGGCATCAAAAGGCAAGAAAAAGAATCAACACTAAGTATGAGGGGTGGATAGAAAAATCTGTCCCTCAGGATCATTAGTTGGCACCAGGAAGCAAGAAAAAAGAATCTATCCTACTAAGGGTATTAAGAAGAGTTAGAAAAATTGTCTGTCGGGTCAAAGTCATCCCAAAGCAGAGCCTTGGATCCCGTTGGATACTTTTTCCTATCCCATGCACAGATCCAGAAAGTTTTGTTAGAGGGGGTCCAACTTAGATAAGTTTTTTTTAGTTTTGTCTTTTAGTTTGATGAGGAAAGATGATCCAAATACCACTATTAGCCGGCCATCATCGGCCCGCCAACGAAACGCCATTTAAATAGCCAATGGTGGCCACACATTGAATGCTGAATTGGTAGCTTTGTGATTTTAAGTGGATCCGGGCCAGTATTGCTAAGGAACCCTATATTTTTGTAATTTTCCAGGGGGGGGGTTCCAGACCCCCTGTCCCCCCCCCTTCTGGATCCGCACATGTATCCATCCAACACATTTGATGATAGATTCTCACAGCCTTATCCAGGGCTATGCATTAGTTCTGGTGCATTATGACTAGCACTTGAGAACTGAAGACAGAAAGAAATTAAGAAATTGTTTGTTACTAAAGGTAATATGCACTCAATATAAGAAGTAAACTGTTAAAGTGCATGAGATTTCCAACAATGTGGCATTTTGACATGTGTATACTCAGACGAGCCTGTACAGCCCCCTTTTAAGCTTAGAAACTCCAAATGGTGTTCAGTCAGTAGCTTAACAATCATAGAATACTCAAGCGACAAGCAAAGGCTCTGATCAGACTGCGCGTATGCGCAGGCTGATCTGAGACTTTGCTGGTCGCACATACCACATTGTTGGAAATCTCATGTCGCGGCTCAATAAAGGAAGTAAACTGTTAAAGTACAGGCATTGCAAGCTCAAACGTTGTTGGAACAGCCCTAAATTTAAATATCTACAAACAACATGAGCTATACAATTGAAACTTTAATCTGCTGACCCTATTGCACTAAGTCAATGAGTTATGCCCCTTTTGAGTACAAAAGAGTTAATGATTCACTCACCTTACATGATTTTAAAAGAGTATCAATGGAAGTTAATATAACTACCAAGAATGATAAAATATACGCTGGAATGTAGCTATAACATGGCCATTGATAGTCACGATTGTTGACCGCAATATAGAAGGTCAGATTGTTATAGGACTGTGAAGTACTGTAAAATTTGAAAAATTTTGCGAATGTTTTATTTTCGTGAAACTTAGAACTCTCGCAATATGTCGAGATCACTCTGTTGTTTACTGATAAAGGTAAACCATGCCCTGGTCGCCAATTTTTAATGTCGCAAATATGTCTTTTAATGCTATTTGCGAAAATAAAATTCTTGCGAGAAGTTCCGAATTTACAGTATTACCATATATTTTCATATGGAGCAGTCTAATCTCGATCTATTCTATATTGTTTGCATGCAAGGTAAAATTATTCTGTTGTGAGAGCAAAAATTTTAGAAGAAATCGATGGATGACATTTTTAGCTGCATTTTCATTTTCAGAAGCAGTAAAGAGGTTAACAGTTTACTGTTACATAAAATGCCCTCACATGAATGCCCTCAAGCCAGAAGACTGACACCTTGCAATCATGCTATTTTGATACAAGACATTTCTCCTATATTAAATCATATCAACCTCATAAATGACAAAACAACATCATGTTTATAACTAAATAGAGAAACCATGGGACAAAACCATGTTCCTTTCAAAAACTGTAACACACCCGGCAGCTATACATTTTGATAGATTGATTCCTTCGCTGGAAACGGTCAGCTGCTTTTAAAGTTTTAAAATGTTTAAGTGATAGTGTTCCTGAAATGTTTTGAAAAAATCAACTTCGAAAAAAAGTCTTCAGATTACAACAAAAGCATGAAAAATTACCCAACATGCAAACAGATTTATCTTCTCATTCTAATCTTTCAACCACTGAATTAAGTATTAGGCCAAATTCAATTCTAACCAGTTAAATGGTTTAGAAAATGATCTTTGCTTGGAACAGTATATGTTGTCACTAAACAAGGCTCTATAAAAGCAAGACGTCAAATGATCAAATATGTCCCCATCTAAAGAGCTGTATTGCAGTTGTATGCAACATTGAAAGCAAGTGAGTCTGAAATGCAAGCCCTAAATAATCCATGCAATTCCCCCCAAACTCAATCAAAATCGAATGAAAAATAAGAAAGTTACAGATGTTTGCATGTATAATAGAGAATTGAAGGCTATGTAGGGTAGCCATTTTTAGGCTGAGTGATGTCACATATGCAGAAACAGAATAATTCAATTCAACATGTTTGTACATTTTCATTTTTTCTCCAGTTGAAAAAAAAGTTGATTTTGAAAAAAAATCTGCACAGTTTGCAATGTAATTGGGGATTTTATTGGCTTTCCAAAAATTACAGCTGGAAGCTAAATTAATTAAATATTCAAAATGGCAGCCTCCATTGGCTAAAATTATTAGTCAGAATTTTGATTTTCAGATTGCTATAACTTTCTTATTTTAGATCCGATTTTGATCAGGTTTGCGGCAGATCGCAAGGTTTTATATGGGCTTCATTTCATTTACTTCGCTTTCAATGTTGCTTTCCCCTTTATTTTATTTGAGGAGGTTCACTGGACTTCAAGAAAGTTTCATCAATAAACCACAACTTTTTGGCCTTACTTATGAACAACAATTTCATAGGCATGCTAACTGTGATGTTCCGGACTCTGGATCCTTGATGGACAGGCGAACCTGCCCACAATCTGATACACCAAGTTCCTTTGTGTCAACTATTTTTTCTTGAAAGATGAATGCTATTCTGATTGTTCTAGCAGACTTCCCTAAACCTGAGAAAGTAGAAATATGCTGTACTTCATTTCACCGAGATCATTTCACTCATTGCATGCTGGGTAATTTCGCATGCTTTTTTGTCGTCTGCTGATTTTTTTTTTCAAAATTATCCTTTTCCAAAAATTCTTTCAGGAATAAAACAATATACATAGTACCATCAGAGTGTCAAAAAGCTTGGAACAAGATCAGGCCCGACATTTTGTTGTGCCTGATCTGGGTCCAAACTTTTTTGAATGCAGATGACAAAATTTGTCACTAACCTGTAAAGGGTTAAAACAAGTCCAGAGAAAACGGGTCTTTCTTCTGGGTTTGTGAGCCGGTAGAGGCTCTATCTAGTGACTGACTTAAACTTGTGATTCTTTTATAGATCATTATTATGCTAGTCACAATAAGATCTGTCTTTAGTAGAGACTCAAAACCAGCCTGCTCAGCTACATAGTCCAGGTAATCTGTTGAATGTTTAGATGCACAGATTAGATCGCCAGAACCCAGGCTTGAGGTGGTCACACAGAAGAGAACCAGCAGGATAAAGAAAATGTGAGAGGAAGTGAGTGTAGTTTAGTATGCCAATATACTCGTACTATAGTGGGCATCTTCGATGTAGACAAGTCAGACAGGCCAGACCAGGTTCTCTAAAGTTGTTGGCATTCAGATTGGTCAGTAAGGCATTCTGAACCATGAGGTCTGGTGATTAACGCATCACTTTGACAAATGTACATTCATGGAAATAGTCCATACATTTTAAAGACATTCAAATTCTGATATCATAATAATACTCCATATTGTTGAAATGATTCTGATAATATATATGCATCAAGCCACTGCTATTGTTGATCAAGAGCAGTAACTATATTCCATCGTTTTCACAGATGGCCAGTTCAAAAGCCGGCCCTTGTGTCCCTGCCTATAACACACCGGATCAAAAATGTTAATACTACAATTGACAAACGTAGATCAAAAATAGTTAGAAACAGTTTTCAATTTGCATTTTAGCCCGACTGGGGACCAATGGCAATCAAAAACTCTGTTTCTGGGGCCTTTTGATCAGCATTAGTCGATTGTTAAGAGCGTTTTCAACTGCCACCTATCCAGTGTGTATAATGACTTTCAATCTACGCCATTCCAAAATCAATGTGCAGTGTAGTTGGTAAAGCACTGGGAATCAAAGGGTTGCTAGTTCGAGACTCCACTGGTGTGTCTTTAATCAAGACACTTTATTTGCTGCTGAGAACTGGTTCAACCCAGGAAGACTGGAAATTGGAATTGATCTTGGTTCAGCAAGACAAGGGTTAATCACCAAAAAACAAAACTTTTGATCTTTTCCAAAGGAATCTGAAAACGTCAGAAAAGACTGGTAATAAATAGCATCACACTATATAAATGAAGCACAGTCGGTCTCGTTGAAAAAGCCGATGATTCATCACATTCGTAATATGAATTTCCCTGACAAGATGTCATAACAGTCGATGAAAATATGATGTTTGTAGAAAAAATCTTACAATCCCTTGCTTTCCGAAAGAACAGGGGGTAATAAATCAATGTTCGCATTTTTTCTTCCGTGGTATTTGCAAATCTAAATGTAATATGCAGGTTTTGTATTTTGACGTGGAGACATGGTTATGTGTATACGTGTTGTGTTTTTAATGTCCTACCAACAGCTATGGTCATATTGGGATGGCATTACATACTGGGTAACAAATCCCTTTTATATACAGTAAAACCGGCGTAAAACGGCCACTCTCAAAAAGACTACAAATTGGTTCTCAAGACCAATTATCCCTTAATGCAGGTCAAAAGTATTGCAGAAAGCTACAAGGGGACCTTCCATTGAGCTACCATTTGTCATTAAGATCTTTATTTTGTCTATTTTTGAGTGGTCATTTTACACAGGTTTTACTGTAAACCACAGGTCACTTTAATGCAAGAACTGCAAGGTTTTTATTCTGGGAATGCTGCATGTTAACAGGATTAAAATTTGGGAAGAGTGTAGCACATTGGCGGAGCAAATTCTTTCCTTTAAGAGCAGTTCCCATTTTGTAAAGGGGCGCAATTGAAGATAACCACTGCTTGATCCAGTAGTCTCCCTTTGATGTGCGTAACTGTTTCAGCGTTCTGGCTACGCTATTGGTAGCATGACGAAGGTTAATGG
Source organism: Loripinus fragilis (assembly GCA_964019695.1). NCBI lineage: Eukaryota > Metazoa > Mollusca > Bivalvia > Lucinida > Lucinidae > Loripinus > Loripinus fragilis. The sequence continues at coordinate 68,537,467 of OZ026526.1, forward strand.
TAAAAAACAGAAGCAACTTTGAAGAAAGGCCAGAAGACCATACCAAAGTAAATTGGTACACCATTTTTGCAGAAATAAACAATTTTATGACCTGTTAATGTATACCAATGGATGTTAAGAGGTGATTTCAATTACGCCTCAAGCATAATGGTATACATTTGCTGTTTTGAAGTCACTTCCCGGTCTATGCTGTTTGGGATCTGTTTGTAGCCTAACACTAATATTTGAAACGAGAATCGACTTCTCAATATCAAACTTTTCAACTTTGTTTCCTGGTGGCCAATTCACTTGACTTTGATAACATTTTTTCACTTGTTTTAGTGATGCAACACCACATAGGTTTAGATAAACAAAATCTTTGAGTGTACAATTGTAAATGTTTTCTTGCCCATCAGTTTTAACATATGTTTAGAGTACCCACAACATATGCTTTGGTTGAGAAATAAGAGAATTATTTTTTTGTACACACTATGATATCACATAGGGACTCAGATAAGTCCATGCAGCAGGATTGCTATCACTTTCCTTGATTTTCCTCTGACCTGACTACATATTTTACTGAATGAATTTGATTCAAGATTCTGGGACTGATTAGTTTCTGTGAATGCTACATGGCTTAAAATTCATGACATCTATTTTTTTCCCCTTTTTCAATTTATTCTGTTTTCAGGGATGAAGGGGGCAGGGGGGTGAGGGGGCATATACCCTATCATCAAGGTAATAATTAATTATGAATTTGCTCTATCGCCCACTGTAGGTACCTAGAATTATAGGCCCCAGTCTGCTGCATGTGATTTACCTGGCAAGTCCTAAAAGTTTCTTTTTTTTTTTTATTTGTATTTATTTTTTTCGCTTGAAGGCTTATGTATAGTCTAAACGGTAGCATCAGTCCTCCTAAACCCCAAAGCACCTAAAATTTTAAAGCTTATTATGAATACGCGAGCTATGAAAGCATTTTGTTCAATTCTATTGACAACTTGCAAGTTCTCAAGCCCATGTAAACAGTTAAATCAACTGATCCGATAATAATGTTTACTCGTTAAATAGTTCATCTCAACTTTTCAAAGGCTTCAATATCTCTTTTTAAACCCGAAATTCAACTGCTGATCTTTATGCTTAAACCCTTAAAGTGCCTATCGAAATACAGGTAGATGGTTGCCAATTTTTAGAGGAATGTTTAATTTCCAGTATCTATTCAAAGTTTCGAAAAAACTGGACAATGTATTTGTGCGAACCATTTATGGTTTGCACAAATACGTTGTCCAGATTTTACGAACTTTGAAAAAGTTCACTTAACTTTGCAGGTTGCTTACATCGTATATTTTAAGTGTTTAACATTGACAGTAGGTTTATAAGAGATTTTTGGTTTAATTCCATTGATTTCAAAATCTTCTTTATTTTGTGGAGACGCTTTTGTATGAAGCTTGTTGCATTAAGCGCTACTATTTGCCCAACCTTGCACTTTTAAGGCTCATGTCATACAAATACATGCTTTATATAATATGCTGTAAACAAAAAACAATGGCTCACTGACTAGCCTGCGCAAATCCTGGAATGCAATCCGAGTAGCAATTTTACTGTTTCTTGCCAATATTGCCGAAATATCGTATATAGATAATTAATTTTCTAAGATTTAAGCGCTAGTCCCTGAAGCTGAGCAAACAGGTTTGAGTATCAGCGGGTCACAAAAATCAGTCACAGATTTTTTTAGTGACACAACATTCCTACTTGTGCATGGATTTTTTGTTTGTGTCAATGCTTTAAAACCCAGTCAACAAATTTTCAGTCATGTTGTCTTCCTGGTTTGAACCAGTACTAAGCAGAAGATAAAGTGTCTTGCTCAAGCCTCCAGTGAGACTCGAACTAGTGACCCTTCGATCCTAAGTCTACCACTCTACCACTGAGCTGCTCTACTTGATCATGTATGCAAGTTTTGAAATGAGGGTTGCATGAAAAAGGAAATATTCAACCTTTCAAGTGTACTGTGTACCGTAAAACCTGTGTAAAAGGGACACTCTCAGAAAGACCAAAAATTGGTTTTCAAGACCAATTATAGCTAAAAGTATTCTGCAATACTTTCGACCTTCATTAAGCTACCATTTGTCATTTTTGAGTGGCCGTTTTACAAAGGTTTTATTGAACATAACTTTAAGGAAACTCTAAATCCTCTTTTGAAAACAGCTGGCTCTAAACTTTTTGTATCGCATGGAATAGAAGATTCTACCTGTCAAAAAAGGGTGGATTGAATCAAGTCACTGATAGAGAGGACAGTCACAGAAAGTCTGACCACTGTGCTTGAACCCAATTAAGTGTATAAAACATCTGTATGACTATGTACATTGTTCTGAATGATTAATGCTCGACTTTCAACATTTTTCTTTCACTAAAATGGGCCCATTATTTAATTTCTTTTTTCCTTTTCAACAACTGCCCCTGTATTGACCCCTGACACCTTATATCGGAATACCTAAAACTTGATTCTAACAAAGCAGGTTTTTTTCTCTTCATTTTTTTTCAATGGCAGAATGTTTACTGGTAAGGTGAATGACTATACATTCATTTTTTCAAGGGAAACAATTTTGACTACCGTACATTTTTGTATGTTAAAATATTTATTTTAAATGGAAACCTGTGAATTTGATTGTGCTTTAAATTTAAGCCCCAGTCAACAATTTTTCAGTTCCAATAAGCGAATGATAAAGGCATTCAGATCAGGCTGTGTTGATGTCTGCCCCTTTGTTGTTTGCATGCAACAAAATCAGATTTTCTTGCGTCCAGGTCATATACTTTGTTTGTTTGTTTGATTTGATTCTTTACATCCCATTAACAATCTTTCAGTTAAACAGGGACGGGTCTTCCTGGGTTGAAACAGTACTAAGCTAGGATAAATGCGTCTTGCTCAAGGACCACAACCCAGTGACGCTGGTGAGACTCAAACTCGCGGCCCTTCGGTCTCGAGTCAAGCACTCTACCACTGAGCCACTGCGCTCCCACCAGGTCATATACAGTACACTAAAACAGGGTTGGTGACAAAACATAACAATAGTTTATTTGTCAATCTAGAACTGTGCTTATTTCTTCCAGAAACATTTGTTGAGGCCCTCATTGGCAGCATCAGTAGACATTTTGAGACACCTAACAAAATTGAGCCACGACATGAGATTTCCAACAATGTGGTATGTCCGACCAGCATAGCCTCAGATCAGCCTGCGCAAATGCGCAGTCTGATCAGAGCCTTTGCTAGTCGCTTGAATATTCTGTGACTGTTAAGCTACTGACTGAACATCATTTAGAGTTTCTATGCTTAAAAAGAGGCTGCACTGCAGGCTCGTCTGAGTCTACACTTGTCAAAATGCCACATTGTTTGGAAATCAGTCATGTCGTGGCTGGGAGAAATCAGGAATCATTATTTTACGTAGATAACCAATATCACACAAAAAGTTCCCAAAATATTGAGGTGCTTCACCTTTAACTTTTCTCCCCTGCGACTTCAAACCGGATAGGCGGCAATCAAACGTTCTTAATAATCGACAAATGTGCCATTTGTCACCAGTCAGGTAACAAATGGCAATCAAAAACTCTGTTTCTAAATATTTTTGATCTACATTCCTCGATATTATCAACGTTTCGATTGCCGCCTATCCAGTGTGAACAATTGCTTAGCCAAAAGCTATTTTCTATAAACTAGCACTCTTTCATTAATTTTCTTTTTTGTAAATAAAATTAGACATTTAAGATTTTTTAATATTTACACAAGGAATGAGTTCGAAAGAAGTTATTTTCTAATGAAAGAGTAATTCACGATTTGCACACTGTTCATTGTCTGAAACCTTTTCAACTTTGAAAAGAACTTTTTTGATCGACATAATAAATATCGAGCAAGCGCCTACATGGCTTAACTGTGGCATAAAAAACGTTGATTACCGGAATAGCTTCCGAACAATTTCTTTTAGAAATGCACTTAAGAAAGGGCACAGACACATTTTCATACTACAGTGCGGCCCCTCTATAACAGTATATTTGGGGTCCATACGAATGGGCGGTGCTATAAGTGAATTGTGTTGTAAAGGGACAATTTTACAAAGAAATTAAAGGAAAATGACCATACTGGTCATTTTCCTAATAATTCCTTTCTAAAATTCCAGTATGGTCATTTTCCTAACAATTCATTTGTAAAATTCCAGTATGGTCATTTTCCTAATAATTCCTTTGCAAAATACCAGTATGGTCATTTTCCAATAATTCCTTTGTAAAATTCCAGTATGGTCATTTTCCTAACAATTCATTTGTAAAATTCCAGTATGGTCATTTTCCTAATAATTCCTTTGTAAAATACCAGTATGGTCATTTTCCAATAATTCCTTTGTAAAATTCCAGTATGGTCATTTTTCTAATAATTCTTTTTGTAAAATACCAGCATGGTCATTTTCCTAATAATTCATTTGTAAAATTCCAGTATGGTCATTTTCCAAATAATTCCTTTGTAAAATTCCAGTATGGTCATTTTCCTAATAATTCCTTTGTAAAATACCAGTATGGTCATTTTCCTAATAATTCCTTTGTAAAATACCAGTATGGTCATTTTCCTAATAATTCCTTTGTAAAATTCCAGTATGGTCATTTTCCTAATAATTCATTTGTAAAATTCCAGTATGGTCATTTTCCTAATAATTCCTTTGTAAAATTCCAGTATGGTCATTTTCCTAACAATTCATTTGTAAAATTCCAGTATGGTCATTTTCCTAATAATTCATTTGTAAAATACCAGTATGGTCATTTTCCAATAATTCCTTTGTAAAATTCCAGTATGGTCATTTTCCTAACAATTCATTTGTAAAATTCCAGTATGGTCATTTTCCTAATAATTCCTTTGTAAAATACAAGTATGGTCATTTTCCAATAATTCCTTTGTAAAATTCAAGTATGGTCATTTTTCTAATAATTCCTTTGTAAAATACCAGCATGGTCATTTTCCTAATAATTCCTTTGTAAAATTCCAGTATGGTCATTTTCCTAATAATTCATTTGTAAAATTCCAGTATGGTCATTTTCCTAATAATTCCTTTGTAAAATACCAGTATGGTCATTTTCCTAATAATTCCTTTGTAAAATTCCAGTATGGTCATTTTCCTAATAATTCCTTTGTAAAATTCCAGTATGGTCATTTTCCTAATAATTCATTTGTAAAATTCCAGTATGGTCATTTTCCTAATAATTCCTTTGTAAAATACCAGTATGGTCATTTTCCTAATAATTCATTTGTAAAATTCCAGTATGATCATTTTTCTAATAATTCCTTTATAAAATTCAAGAATGGTCATTTTCCAAATAATTCCTTTGTAAAATTAATTAGTAAAAGAATCTAGGAGCCACAACATGACTGTGTTATACCCAAATCAATGTTTAAAAGTAGCGAGTTTTGTTATAAAGGGAGTGCACTGTAATTCTCATCATCACAAATGAGGATATGGAAAACAATGTTTCTTTCTCTCTTTGCTTTAGTTGCCATAGAAATGGGAGGTAACACCTACAGAAGAACAAAAGCTCAAACGGGAAGTAACTCCTTATGAAAGAAAAAAAAATATGGAAAGTGACTCTTGTTTAAGATAATAATTATGTCCAATCTTTCTCTTTTTTTTTTGCTGAGTGGATTGACTCAAGTGAATTCCATGCCTACAACAATGGCCCAAACTGCATTTTCATGCCCATGCACCCTTAACAAATTATATTTCAAACCCAACTTTTTAAATATAGAAAAATATGGAATTTATGAGTACCTTAACATAGAATGTGAGAATTCAAAGGTCATAGGTATTTGTTTGCAAGTCAGCTTTTGGCTCCATTATGCGTCCCTCACTGTGAGAAAACCTGTCTTCTCAGATTGCTATGAGGTAAGGCTCAAACCTGCTTGCTCAGCTACATGGACTAGCTAGATTATTGATTTATTGCTAATGCAAGGTTATCTTTTAACCTTTCTAGAGAGGAAACAACAAAAGTGCTGACCAGCCTGCGCAAATGTGTGGGCTGGTCTGCACCTTTGCTGTTCTCATGCAACAAAATCAAGTTTTCTCATGACTAGTCTGATATAAGAACAATACCTTAATATTTTCATGAAAGTGAGGTTGCATATGTAACATGTGTTTATAAACTCATGCAGATTTTTGTGGTTTTGAGAAGCTGCCTGTCGCACAGAATGCATTAAACATGTGGGACAAACAGCAATAGCCTAGCCAGAACGCTGAAAAAGTTACGCACATCAAAGGGAGACTACTGGATCAAGCAGTGATTCTCTTCAATAATGCATCTCTTTTCAAAATGGGAACTTCTCTTAAAGGAAATTGCTCCCAGGGGGAGTGAATTCTTTCCTTTAAGAGCAGTTCCTTATGGTATGGAAAAATCACTTTTCCCACATTGAATGTTACTATTTTTATAATGCATGTGTGTAACTGCCATGGGATGATAACGATCATTTTGGAACTTGAGCAAGACATTTTCATGTTAATTTCTAGAACAAAGGGCAATAACTCCTCAAGACATAGTGTGATATGGACCATTATCAGACCTGAGTACTAAACATTGTGACCAAGTCTTATAAAACTCTGATTAAAACTATTTGACTTAGCAGCTTCATTGGTGTTGAGATGTACAGATGGATGGACAGGCGCAACACAACACTTAATGCCCCGGCCATTGCCTTTTTATGATACAATATATCTTTAATTCATAGAATAAAAGGGTTAATGAAATTACCTCCTTTCAAAGTGGCATATTTTCGTTCTTCATATGTACCCTTATCTGCAGGTTCTTTTTTTTTAAAAAAAATATTTCAAAACAATCTTTCAGGCAAACAGTTTCCCAACATTTTGTCGGGGCTCATCCAGATCAAAATGGTTTGCAAAGGATATCAGCAGACAACAAGTCGTCACTAGCGCATACATATTCAGGAAATTATTTTGATGTTGCATGACGTTCGTAATTAAAGGACATCCTTCGCATTAGTTGTCTGTGCAGTATAACTAAAACAGACACTAAAGATTTTATCTTGTGGCCACTATAATGCTACCCATTCAAATTATTATAACCCATATTTTACAGTTAAACTAATCTTTTATTTTTGCTTAACTATATGTATTAAATAGTAGCTTATTTATCCAAATAAATGCCCTATTTCTGCAGAAAGTAATAAGAAACTTAGAATTGTTCCCGAAACCAAACAAACTTAATACACAAAAAATTTCAAAGGGCCATAACTGTATCAAAACTTAATCAGGTAATTTACTCCCCAGCCTCAATACAGTGATTTTATTTTGCCTATTTTACAGCCAAATACAGGCTGCTTTCCAATCCAAAAAAGGCCTGTATTTTCCCAATTTGGAGATTATTTTCCCAACCTGAGGATCTTATTAGCATTTTTTCACAAATTCAAAAGGCACAGGCTGTTTCCCAAAAAGGGAATAAAATCACTGGATATATACAATTTGGTGGTTCTCAAGATACCCTGCTAACAAGATATGCATCTCATTTTTTTTTTCAAAGGGGCATAACTCCAAAAAGAGATAATTCGGAAAAGAAAAAACAAACGGTCAGCTATTTTTTCAAAGAGAATCAACATATGAGATCATGGCATGCATGGTTTCAGAGATATTGGAGGCTTAAAAGCACAGTGAACAAGATGACCTAAACTTTTTAAAATAAAAGCACTGCAGGCATGCAACATACCCCGCCACGGGATATTTTCAATGCAAAGAAAATCATTTTGAAACAAGGGCCATAACTCTGTACTTATTTGTCTAAATTTATCCATCTGCAATATCAAGACACTACTTTTCAATATCAACTCTTATACCCAGTTTGAAGAAAATCTGTAAAAAAATGTCAAAGATAGAGAGTGGAAACAAATTTCTAACGTCAATCAAGGGCTATAACTCTTTACTTATTTGTCAAAATTTACCCATCTGCAATCTCATAACACTCCTTCACAATATCGACTCTCATACCCAGTTTGAAAAAAATCGGTAAAGGAATGCCAAAGATAGAGCGTGAAAACCCAATTTCTAACGTCAGTCAAGGGCCATAACTCTGTACTTATTTGCCAAAATTTACCCATCTGCAATCCCAGGACACTCCTTCCCAATATCAACTCTCATAGCAAGTTTGAAGAAAACTGGTTAAAAAATGCTCCCAGCAGAGAGTGAAAACGATGCGCTGACAGACAGACGTACAGACGGACGGACGGACACTCGAACGCAATTTTTTGAATGGAGGGTATAACATAATACCCCCCACTTTTTAAAGTGGCGGGGTATAAAAAGGTCACCCAAGATTATAAAATCCCATTTTCACAATGCGCTGGCTCAAATTTGTATTCTCTCCTAAAAAAAAAAAACTTGTAGCAGACGGCATTTTCAAATTTTGTCACTGATTAAAGAAACTACCCATAGGACAGAGAGCAATTGCCTTACTAGATTCTAGTAAGTCAATTAACATTAAATCCATCTCCACAGCAGCAACTATTTATTTAATGTCAACTGCTCTTCAAAACTGCAAGATTAATTGTTTATACAGTGTGCTCCCTGGGAAACGGGAAGTTATAATGCTTATCGCATTAATAAATTGGTATAAAAGCTATGTATTATTCCATTGTCACAATGTAGATCACAGCAACAACAATAACAGGTAGAGATGTCTCAGCTTTAGTACGAAAATAAGTGTAAGTTAATACCAAAAGGGATGGCAGTTCAGCTGCTACCTAATAACAGATATATATTTGTACTAAAACAATACGAGGTTAAACATTTACCGGTGATAAATCCTTCACATTTCTACCTTTTATTAGGTGGCTGCTGAACTGCCTACCTTATTGGTATAAACTCACCACTATTACCGTACTAAAACAATATGAGTTAAAACATTATCTGGCGATAAATCCTTAAAGTTTCTACCTGTTATTAGGTGGTAGCTGAACTGCCATCCCATTTGGTATAAACTTCCACTTATTTCTATACTAAAACAATACGAGGTAAACATTTTCAGGCGATAAATCCTTAACATTTATACAGGTTATTAGGTGGCAGCTGAACTGCCATCCCTTTTGGTATAAACTTACACTTATTTTCGTACTAAGGCAATATGAGATGAAAAAATCCAAGTGATAAATCCTTAACATTTCTACCTGTTATTGTTGTTGCTGTAATCTAGATCGTGACAATCGAATAAAACATAGCTTTTAAAGCAATTGTAATATGTTACACAAGGATCAGTTGCAGTTCTGCTGTCACCAAATTCTGAAATGTATGCTATTTAACTGTAAGTTTATACTATAAGGGGTGGCATTCAGCTGCCACCTAACTACAGGTAGAAATGTTAAGGACTTATCATTGGAAAATGTTTTACCGCATATTGTTTATTGCACAAAAATAAGTGTAAGTTTATACTATAAGGGGTGGCAGTTCAGCTGCCACCTAACAACAGGTAGAAAAATTAAGGACTTATCACTGGAAAATGTTTTACCGCAGATTGTTTATTGCATAAAATAAGTGTAAGTTTATACCATAAGGAGTGGCAGTTTAGCTGCCACCTAACTACATGTAGAAATGTTCAGGACTTATTACTGGAAAATGTTTTACCGCAGGACGTTTATTGCACAAAAATAAGTGTAAGTTTATACCATATGGGGTGGCAGTTCAGCTGCCACCATATAACAGGTAGAAATATTAAGGAATTATCATAGGAAAGTGTTTTATCGCAGATTGTTTATTGCGCAAAAATAAGTGTAAGTTTATACTATAAGAGGTGGCAGTTCAGCTGCCACCTAACTATAGGTAAAATGTTGAGGACTCATCACTGGAAAATGATTTTACCGCAGATTGTTTATTGCACAAAAATAAGTGTTAGTTCATATTATAAGAGGTGGCAGTTTTGCTGCCACCTAATTTGGTTTAAAGCTTACACATTTATTTTACAAAACACACATTAATTAAGATTACGGATATGTAATTTTTTTCTTCAAATGAAACAGTACTTAGCCACTTATAGTCTGCTTCCCTAGTCTGTTGATGTTCTTATGTAGCTCTTATGCAGCTTATATTGCAAACAATATGGACCCAGATCAGACTGCTCCCCCGTAACATTGTCTTCCATGAAAAGAAATCTCCATGAAAAATCTAGTCTGAAGTGCATTTAAATGTGTGCAGCAGACTAGAAATGCAGACAACATTTTAAGAAAAAAGTTATTGCTGGCTAAACATTTATCAAGCTTTCTGGTGTAGATTTGTAAAAATGCTTTTCACAATGCAGGATGCAGATTGTTATCTTAACAACCGAGAGTCTTGCTAGCAAATTGATGTTGACAGATTTTTAACACTAAAACAAACACTGATTTTGAAGCTCCTCCCCACATTTTAAACTCTTGTCGTGTGTCTCCTGGGTAAAACCAAATAAGGCTTGATATTTAATGTGAATCGTCTGCTGGCAGTTGAATCACATATGAAATGTTAACTCTTAAAGCGCCAATCACAACTGCAGCAGACGACTAATTTTGTGACATCCAATTTTCGAAAAAAAAATAAGGTATGATAATTCATGAGAATCGTCTGCCAGCAGACGATTCTCATGAAATATCATGCCTTATTCGTTATTTTTGAAAAAGCGGCAAAATTTTAAATTGTCGTCTGCTGCAAAATATAGGTGGCGCTTTAAGGGTTAAGTCTTATTTTCGTATAAAATCAAAAGAAAGATATGACAAAATTTGTTGTCTGCTGCAGTTGTGGGTTTAATTGAGAAAAACTTTTATACAGAGAATGGTAAAAAAGAACATATATCATTTTAGTTTCTAATAATTTCTACCTTAATGTAAAATCACGATAGCTATAAATCAAATTCTGACGTTGGAAGCCTCTTATTACTATGGTTTCCGCTCTGGCTACCAAGTTTCTAAAGCCACTCTCACAAGTGAAAAATTGTTCATTTTTTACCTTAAATATTCAGGTGGTTGATAGGTAAAAGGAAAATAGCAAAAATTGCTCCTAGCGTCTGATCAGGGTTTATATTCTTTTTCATTTGCAGACAGGGGTGGGTGACTTGATGGTTTAGAAGAATTAACCCTTACCCCACCGATCATGACTTTTGTCGTCTGCTCCTCTCATCTGTCTGTGTTCTTAGGTAGCCTATATGGCAAACATGTTCTTAGGTAGCCTAAATGGCATACATGTTCTTAGGTAGCCTATATGGCAAACATGTTCTTAGGTAGCCTATACGGCAAACATGTTCTTAGGTAGCCTAAATGGCAAACATGTTCTTAGGTAGCCTATATGGCAAAACATGTTCTTAGGTAGCCTAAATGGCAAACATGTTCTTAGGTAGCCTATATGGCAAACATGTTCTTAGGTAGCCTATATGGCAAACATGTTCTTAGGTAGCCTATATGGCAAACATGTTCTTAGGTAGCCTATATGGCAAACATGTTCTTAGGTAGCCTATATGGCAAACATGTTCTTAGGTAGCCTATATGGCAAAACATGTTCTTAGGTAGCCTATATGGCAAAAATGTTCTTAGGTAGCCTATATGGCAAACATGTTCTTAGGTAGCCTAAATGGCAAACATGTTCTTAGGTAGCCTATATGGCAAACATGTTCTTAGGTAGCCTATATGGCAAACATGTTCTTAGGTAGCCTATATGGCAAAACATGTTCTTAGGTAGCCTATATGGCAAACATGTTCTTAGGTAACCTATATGGCAAAACATGTTCTTAGGTAGCCTAAATGGCAAACATGTTCTTAGGTAGCCTATATGGCAAACATGTTCTTAGGTAGCCTATATGGCAAACATGTTCTTAGGTAGCCTATATGGCAAACATGTTCTTAGGTAGCCTATATGGCAAAACATGTTCTTAGGTAGCCTATATGGCAAACATGTTCTTAGGTAGCCTATATGGCAAACATGTTCTTAGGTAGCCGAAATGGCAAACATGTTCTTAGGTAGCCTATATGGCAAACATGTTCTTAGGTAACCTATATGGCAAACATGTTCTTAGGTAGCCTATATGGCAAAACATGTTCTTAGGTAGCCTATATGGCAAACATGTTCTTAGGTAGCCTATATGGCAAAACATGTTCTTAGGTAGCCTATATGGCAAAACATGTTCTTAGGTAGCCTATATCACAAACATGTTCTTAGGTAGCCTATATGGCAAACATGTTCTTAGGTAGCCTATATGGCAAAACATGTTATTAGGTAGCCTATATGGCAAACATGTTCTTAAGTAGCCTATATGGTAACATGTTTAGGTACTCTATATGGCATACATGTTCTTAGGTAGCCTATATGGCAAACATGTTCTTAGGTAGCCTATATGGCAAACATGTTCTTAGGTAGCCTATATGGCAAACATGTTCTTAGGTAGCCTATATGGCAAAACATGTTCTTAGGTAGCCTATATGGCAAACATGTTCTTAAGTAGCCTATATGGTATCATGTTTAGGTACTCTATATGGCATACATGTTCTTAGGTAGCCTATATGGCAAACATGTTCTTAGGTAGCCTATATGGCAAACATGTTCTTAGGTAGCCTATATGGCAAACATGTTCTTAGGTAGCCTTTATGGCAAACATGTTCTTAGGTAGCCTATATGGCAAACATGTTCTTAGGCAGCCTATATGGCAAATAATATGAACCCAGATCAGTCTGATCAGGGTTCAAAGTGTTTACTTCCATGACTAAAGAAGTGCACTTGAACACATGCAGCAGACGTAAAAAGCAGACAACATTTTCAGAACAAAAAATACTGGCGAGACAAGGGTTTAAACAATTTGTACTATCTTGGTAAGGTAAACCATCTAGATGCTGATTAAGACGCCACCACCATCTCATCAGGGTCTACATTGTTTCACAATATCCTTAGATTAGACATAATCAGCTATTTTTTTAGGGAGCGCAGTAGCTCATTGGTAGAGTGCTTGACTTGAGACCGAGGGGCTGTGGGTTCGAGCCTCACCGGTGTCACTGTGTTGTGTCCTTGAGCAAGACACATTAATCCGTGCTTAGTACTGGTTTAACCCAGGAAGACCCGTCCCTGTTTAACTGAAAGATTGTTTATGGGACGAAAAGAATCAAATCAAAAAAAATAATCAGCTATTTTCTTTTTGTACACTGTTAAACTTTTTCCTCCAAAAAGTAACACGAGATTTTAAACTAAAATATTTCACTTGAAAGAAAAGCTTTTTTTCTGAAGAAAGAAGAGAACCTGTGTTTGGTGACAACTTTGGGGTCAAAAGATCTTTGTTCAGCCGGCAACCCTTTTTTATAACCATAGTAACAATATATAGGAAATGTACTTTTTATTCATCAACTGTGTAATGTATAGCCATTTCATTCATGTATGGTATTTTTGGTAATTTTTTTTTTTCTTTTTCTTTATCAGCCCCAGATTTGTGCCATTAAATGTGAACAATAATTTTTAGCACAGGGGTGGTGGACGGGGAGCGCAGTGGCTCAGTGGTAGAGTGCTTGACTCGAGATTGAGGGGCCGCGGGTTCGAGCCTCACCAGCATCACTGTGTTGTGGTCCTTGAGCAAGACACATTTATCCTAGCTTAGTGCTGGTTCAACCCAGGAGACCCGTCCCTGTTTAACTGAAAGATTGTTGATGGGACATAAAGAATCAAATCAAACAAACAAAAAAGAACAGTCCCAGATATGCAAAAAATGATGGATAAGAAATTATTTACCAATTTGTAGCTATAAAATTTTGTTTATCTAATGTCACAAAAAATTTCAGCGTAAAATTGTACATTTTCTTACCCATAATATTTAGCATATGTTTTGGGTGCTCAAAAGAAAAGTCTCATTGAGACTGTTCTTTTGAGTACCCACAACATATGTTTTGGTTCAGAAAAAGAAAATTATTTTTCTGTTGCCTGACATGGAATAAAGAAATAAAAACATTGTGGTACAGATGTCACAAAACCAACAAACACTAAATCTGACAAACCAATGCAATATGAATAAGCAATAAAATATAACTTAAGTTTTAGAAAAAGCAAAAACAATGGTGTCCCTAATTGATAATAGATGTAAGTCTTCAGCTTGTATGAAATAAATGTCAGCAACGGAGGGTGGCTTTCATTCAATTATGAAAGGTTTTCATTTTCTTCCCTCAAATGGACAAAAAATCAAAATAGTGAAGCAAAGAAAAACACTTAAAATTTTCATGTTTAATTTTTCACAGTGACACTCTGTCTGCTGCATTTCCATTGCACATGTAACGAAAATGACATCTTTGACTTTTGCCTAAAAGGAATTCTTATGCACTTGTAATTGTAATGTGACGTCTGATTGGACAACACTAGAAAACAGCGACAGTATATCCCCACTGTCGGAAATAGTTTGATGTCAATAATTACATCACATTTTGTTGGATGGCATGCGGCTTTGCTTAAATTTGAGAGGAAACAAAGAATCTAGTGGTAAAAAAGTGCAGAAGTGCATAAGAATCTGGATAACCATATTCAAAATTTTCATTTAGCATAGGGCCAGTTAAGCGAATATAATTTTCGTAAAATTGCGATTATTTTCTTATCCATTAGTTTAAACATGTGTTTTGGATGCTCAAAGAACCGACTCATCGAGACGGTTATTTTGAGTACCTACAACATATGTTTTGGTTGAGAAATAAGAAAAATAATTTTCAGTTACGCACTCTTATCCGGGGGCCTGATTTAGGGAGGTATATCGTCAGTGAGACCAAATTATTTCATTTTCATGGGATATTTAAGAAAAATTAGATAAAATCAGCTAAGCGAACCCCCCTACATCTTAATATATTATGAACCCCTTTTCCAGAAATACTGGATCTGCCCTTGGGTGGCAATACCTCATTTTGAGGGAGATTTCATGCTAATATCAGTGAATGGGTTTCTCCCTAAGGTTTAATGCAGAGCTTAGCAAATTAAATTTTCTTAACTTGGAAAAAATGTTGATATATTTTTCTTAGGCATTTTCTCCATGAAAACATTTGTTGTGTTGCACATTGGAAGCATCTATACAGGAGGCATCTAAATAAGACGCTTCCAATGTGCACCACAAGAGAAGTTTTTGACGAGTAATAAAATAAAAATCGAAATCTGGCGAGAGTTGAATAAGGCGAGCACTTAAAGTTGGCAATTTGTAGCGCTTTCTTAACGTTAGGCAACGTTATGCTGCTATGAAGCGCTATTTTGTAACATACCGTTGCATAGCAAAGCACCACATCATAGTGCTACGTAGGGCTCACTCCCAGATACCCTGCTATATTGGGCATGGTATTCCCATATATAGACATATGAACCATTTCATGAAATTTTGAAACAGCAGTGAAGTCTCAGATAAGACAGCTCATATGCAAAGTATGGACTAAGATGAAGGCTCAGGCCAAAATCTATGCCTCTAGCCCCACTAGATAGCTGTGCAAGCATGTTTAACTCTTTGACTTTTGTCGTCTTCGGATAAAATTTTCAAACAGTTTGGACCCAGATCAGGTCCGACAAAATTTCGGGCCTGATCTGGATCAAAACTGTTTGCCACTCAAAAATTTAGTGTCCCTGAAAGAATTTTTCAAAAAAGTTGACAAAAAAGCATACAAAATTACCCAGATGACCAACATCTCAATTGATCTTTGATCTTGCAAGAAATCTATATTGTTTATGAAAGTTTATGAGCATTTATCAGGTGAAAATGATTCTTTACCCATTTGTGACGAAATTTGTCATCTAGCTACTGATAGCCTTTGCAAACAGTTTGGATTCAGATCAGGCCCGACCTGGATCCAAACTGTTTGAGACTCTAAAGGTGTTTCTGAAAGAATTTTTGGAAACAGCTTTTTTTTTTTAAAAAAATCAGCAGAAGACAAAAAAAGCTTGCAAAATTACCCAACATGCATTTTGTTAAACATCAACAACCCCCAAAGTAGTAAACAAACATATATGAGCCGCGACGTGAGATTTCCAACAATTTGGTATGTGTGGCCAGCAAAGGCTCAGACCATCCTGCACATACGCGCAGTCTGATCAGAGCGTTTGCTAGTCACTTGAATATTCTATGAGTGTTAAGCTACTGTCCAAACAGCTTTTTGAGTTTCTAAGCTTAACAGGATGCTGCAATGGCTTGTCTGTGTCTACACTTGTAAAATACCACATTGTTGGAAATCACATGCACTGGCTCATATATGTTCTGCGAAAAACATATATATTGTCACACTGAGGACAATGGACCATCATAATGACAACATTAAACATGGCCGATATTTACCTGAGCAAATAACAAAAGAATACAATCCAACGCCTCTCAGGTGTTTACCGACACCAGCAGTCATAATCCTCTCGAAAAGCCATCTCTACGAACCATCCATAATTGCCAAGCGAATAATGCACATCGTAAAAATCACCTATTAACCCAAATAAGGCTTAAAACAGTAAAAGCTTGCTAGGAAATAAGAAGCAATCATTCACACATCTTTAATTTCCCTCTCTATACATCCGAGTGTAAGAAACGCAGTATAAAATAGACGTTTCACGCTCTGCTAATTCAGAACTACACTCAGTTATACAGCTGCTTGAGCGCCCACGTGTTATATCTTTTGATACACAACGACCCTTTGACAAAATTACTACCTGTCACCGTGAATTAAAGGCTACCTGAAGAGGGGCTTCCTACTTTAAAATAAAAAAGCGACCATTAGCCACCTTTGGGGACTTCGTGCAACAATAAATGTCCCATGATTTAATTGTCCCACTTGTTACCATGGTTTTTGATATTATGATTAACAAATTGTTACCTGTCAGTGTCGTCTGCTGTTAACCTTTGCAAACAGTTTTGACCCAGCCCAGGTCCTACATTTTTTCATGCCTGATCTGGATCCAAACTTTGACACTCTTATGGTATTCCTGAATTATCTTTTTTTTAAATGTTTAATCCAGTGTTTCCTATATTTATGAGGGTCTGGATGGGGGGGTCTGGTATTCACTATTCATTAAAAATTTAGCCCATTATTCATCTCATTAAAATTTTGGGTTATTCATTAAAATAAGACCAAATATTCATTAAAAGTAAGAAAGGTGGCAATGAAATCTGATTATTCACTATTCATTAATTTTTTCTTCAATTCATTAAAAAATTTGGATTATTCATTAATTTTAGGCCCTCATTATTCACTATTCATTATTTTTTGGCTAATTATTCACTATTCATTATAAAAAAAAAAGGGCCATTATTCACTAATCATTATACCCCATTCATAGTTTGAATTTTCGAGTATACCTTAGTTTAGGGTTTTATTTATAATGATCTTTTATTCACTAATAATAAGCTGTTGTGCGGGTAAAAATATCCAAATTATTTTAGTATTTGAGAGGAAATAGAGCAGACTCTGACTTTTCATATTGATCTACATTGTTTTGAGATAGGACACTTTTTAGGCATTTTTTTATCTTCTTTCTCAAATAAAATATTTAATTGTCATCTATTATTGGTTTTAAAAAGTAATGGATAGTATGTATGTCTAATATGGATCTACACTGGTAGTTTTTCCGGAAATGTTATTAAATGAAGCTTTTAATGTCACGTATACAACAAAACCCTAATGTTTTCACACCAAAATACAATTTCAAAATAATTTTAATGTCACATGATAAATAGAATGTAACATTTGTGCTCCTGTATTGTTGAATATATTAAACTCATTGCGAAAAAGAGATAAAATGCGAGGCAAGCCTCTCATTTTATCTCTTTTCCCCACCTTGTTTAATAAATTCAATAATACAGCACTCATGTAAGAGACTCTATATAATGATTTTTTTCTATATATATATGATATGCATTTTAATTTCCATAAAAAAATTGACATTTTTCTAATTCTGCCAAGAAAACTTAACTGCTCCTTGGAAGCATCACCCTGAATATATGGGCCTCTACGTGAGAAAACCAGTCTTCGGGGGGTTTGCGAACAACAAAGGCGGAGACCAGCCTACGCATCCACGCTGTCTGATCAGCACCTTTGTTATTCGCTAATGGGAAAGTATATCTAGACTTGCTACGAGCGAAATTTCAATTTTCTAACTAGTCTCTGTAGCTTAGCAGGCTGGTTTGATGAATCTCAATTTGTCAGAAGCCCCAAAGACAGGTTTTCTTGTGGTGCTACGCATGTTTTTGTAGAGAAAATAAAGAAAGATGTGATTTGAAGACCCCTCTTTTCCTGTCAGAGATGTGTTCCAATTTTAGGGGATGCTGCATACAGATATAACTTGGATCAGCCCCAGCCAAAAAAGGTCATCCTATCCCCTGCCACTTTCATCGTCACCATAAACGCTCGGGGATAAACCTCTATCTTTTGGGCTCACGAATAAACATTGCTAATTCAAACCAGACTGCTCAGCTTAAAAATCTGGTTGTAGCCTTAGGGGTCTACATTTTATATTTTTGCTCCTTTTCATGCCTTAATTAAATGCTGTAAAAATATGCTATTTTCCATTTTAATTAACTCCACTGTAGCCGAGTTTCTCACACACCTGTGCCAGTAAGAGTTAGCTCCCTTCCTTTAATGCCTTTCCAGTATCAAGTATCACAACACTTGCAAAAGGTATTTATAGAACATTTGATACTATGTTTATACTCACCTGGAGTGTGGCTGAGTGTAACTGTCGTCTGCTGATAACCTTTGCAAACTGTTTGGACCCAGATCAGGCCCGACAAAATGTCGGGCCTGATCTGGATCCAAACTGTCTGACACTCTTATTGCATTCCAGAAAGAATTTTAAGAAAAAGTTGATTTTGAAAAAAATCAGCAGACGACAAAAAAAAAAAATACCAGAGGAATGAATGGAGCTTTATTTAACCCTCCTGCAGTGCAACAAAACGGTCAAAATAGTTGATTCTGATGTGAGTTGTGGGTACTCATTAAACTCACCATCAAGTCTTGATGAGACAAATTCGATGAGTACTTCAACAGATTTATAAAAAAATTGCCAATTTTCTATTGAAAGGGTTATTTATATATGTTCATTGCCCATTGTTTCTTTATTGCTCTGGTTATTGTTTCTTGCTTTTTTGTCGTGTGCTGAATTTTTTTCAAAATCAACTTTCTCGAAAAATTCTTTATGTTAATCAGTTTTGATACAGATCAGGGTCTATGTTTAGTCAGGCCTAGTCTGGATATAAACTGTTCGCAAAGGTCATCAGTAGACAACACTAGTAGGTAAACAGTGAAGCAAATAGACTATTCTAGGCTGCACACGGAAGAGTTTATTGTGGCTTTTAAGGTATGAGCATCTTAATCGTGCACTTACGTTTAATCTGCACAATAAACGCCATTGTTGTGGTGATCTAATATAATGGGAGATATTTATTCCGACAGTCCGACTGGGAGTGCTTTGAAAGAAGTAAATTCAAACGCTTGTCAAATCCTATACAAGAAATATGCAAATTAGCCGCTGCACCATTGTTGCTATAAGCTTGATTTACGATTTCCTCTGACCAAAAAAGTTCATATGCCGATAAATTATCCATCAACTAAACTGTAACCATATTCCATTGCTTAACGCCTTGCATGCTGGGTAATTTTGCATGCTTTTTTACCGCCTGCTGCTTTTTCAAAAATTGATGTTTTTCACAAAATTCTTTCAGGAATATCATCACGCAGTAACAATCTGTTCAGTTCTAGATCAGATCCGATGGGTAAAGGTTGATTTTTAAAAAAATCAGATGACAAAAAAAAAGCATGCAAATTTTACCAGCATGCAAATATTTAAAGATGAGCCTCACCACTGTCCCGCTGAATGAAAGAATACATTATACACTTAACACCTTCATTTAATTTTGTTCACATTTGGATCCGGATTTCGATACTAACAAAAAAAATCTTCTTGATGTCTTATTATAGTGAGATGTTCGAGTGACATAAAATGCTAAATTGGTGCTTTCCAACCAGAAATGAACATTTTTGTGTTAATGGTGCGTAACTTATTACCTGAGCAGTTTGTGGTTAATAAGAATTAATGACATCATAATGAAAGTCAAGAATCCCATAAGATGTTGTTAGTTATACACAAGGGGAATAAGTGGCATTTTGGTGTCACATTAAATCACAAATTATGTAAAAAGTAAAACAATGCTTTATCTCGTGCAAAGCCCAAGTTAAGTGACGCTGCCGGATCACTAGTTTTTTCGTTTCTCGACGAAAACAAATGTTGTAGGTACTCATTGGAAGCGTCTCAGTGAGACGCTTCCAATGAGAACAACAACATATGTGTTTACATACAGACATCAGAAAAATATTGCGATTTTTTCGATGAAATTTTTTTAACCGGCACCAGGTAATGGCATGGAGTAAATCATTGATATGGATAAAGGATGCCTTCCTGACATTTTTGGGGTTGATTCATGACCAGAAACTGCCTGATAATGGTTTTGTTGAACTGAGGAAATTGAATAAATACCAACAATAGCTTCTGTTTTTCATTTTGCAGACTGTGAGCGAACATTCATGTAAAGCTTTGTTTCAACATTTAACAGCATGCCAGATTTAACCCCAAACTCCTCTAATATCTTTTTTTCTTGACCCTGCACTGATTACCTCCCTTTGCAATGCAATTTTTTTGTTACAAATCCAACTGTTTTATTTGATAGTGCTTCAACTGTTTTGATCCAGATCCTGTCAGTCCTGATCTTGGTTCAAACTGTTTGCAAAGGGTATCAGAAAACGTCGCCGCTAGCAAAGAAAGAGTTAATTTGTGGCAAAAAAATATTACAGAATAGAAATTTGAGGGTATGCTTTGTATTGGGTATAATATAGGCCTCGACGCAAGAAAACCTGATTTAGTTGTATGCCAACAACAAAGGCGCAGACAAGCCTGCGCATTCACACAGTCTGACCAGCTCCTTGGTTATTCTCTCTCTGAAAAGTATAATAGCTAAACTGGCTCCATGTAAAATTTAAAATGTCTAGCTAGTCTCGGTAGCTCAGCTGGCTGATTTGAGTTTTACCATGTCGGAAACCCCAAATACAGATTTTCTCTTGGAGAGGCCCATATGGTATAGAGAAAGAAAACACAGTAAATGTTCTAAAATTTCGAACACCTTTCTCTCTCTCTGTTCTCAAATAAAATGTTGGTTTTTCAGGGCTGGAATTCACAAAATGCTTGTCAGAATAGCAAACAGGGAAGGACCTGATCAGACTGCTTCTTCAGAAGCAGTCTGATCTGGGTCTGACCTGTTTGACTGGGCCTCTAGCGTTCTTCGAAATTTTAGAAAATTTACCGTATGTCTTTTCTTTCCATTCATCAATCATTGGACACCTTACTGACCAGCAACAAAACACTGTCCTATTCACAAGAGAGAGGTCAAACATCGGGCTCTGTCTGAAGACAAGGGAAAACTAAACCCCTTTTGTGAGTAACCCACCCCTAAAAACAACATCAAGAAGAAAATTATCAGTTTTCCGGGCTCTCTCTGAAGACAAGAGAAAACTAAACCCCTTTTGTAAGTAACCCACCCCTAAAAACAACATCAAGAAGAAAATCATCAGGTCTTTCAAAATATGAAGAAAGCAAATTTTTTGTCTGCTGATAACCTTTGCAAACAGTTTGGACCCAGATCAGGGCCGACAAAATGTCGGTCCTGGTCTGGATCCAAACTGTTTAACACTCTGATAGTGTTGCTGAAAGAACTTTTTGAAAAAGTTAATCTCGAAAAAAGTCAACCGACGACAAAAGCATGTGAAAAAAAATTACCCAGCAAGCGTTGCACTGTTTTGAACTTTGATAAAAAAAATACCATGAACGAGAGAGAGAGAGAGAGAGAGAGAGAGAGAGAGAGAGAGAGAGCGAGCAAGAGAGAGACAGACAGAGAGAGACAGAGACAGATAGTGAGAGAGAGAGAGAGAATGGACATGTGGAGCATTCTAGTGGCCTGTGATATAGAGATTGATGGAACACGCGGGCCAGGGAAGCCCAAGTCAATGTGGAAAAAAATCAGCATGAAATTTACCCAGCATGCAAAGTGTTAACAAGGCTAATGCATCTTTATTACCTGAAACTGAATGCTACCCATATAAATTACAAGGTTAATCAATTTAACTGAGTCAGTTAATTATCAACTGTTATTTCTTAATTATCTGCAATCAATTAATTGACCTCTAATCTTCCACTGCCAGATAGGACTTCCAAAAGAAAACAAAACTTTGACAGCCAATTATTGCCAGACACAGCTACTTACTGACCAGAGCAATGCTTGGCAGAACTAGTGGATAGAACTGAGGGACAAGTTTTAAATTAAGAATATTACAGTAAAACCTGTCTTAAGCAGCCACTTAAAGACATATATTCCTGTCCAATTGAGATCATTAAAGGATTAGCTGATAATGGGGCAGTTTCATTATCTCACAAAATTAAAGGGGCCTCAAGTATACAACACTATTTCTTTCACTTAGATAAAGATCAATATTTTATCACAAATTACCTAATCCCTTCATGGGACCACTTTATAGTCCCTGTAAAGAAGTCATAATCACCTCATTATGACTGTCCTTTAGATCTGCCCAGTATGACCCCTGGAGAGAATCATAATGAGTGGTACCACTATTATTGCTCAATTTTTTTATGTCTTTAAAAAGAAGACCAAAAATTGTTTTTCAAGACCGATTATCGCTTAATGCAGGTCAAAAGTATTGCAGAATGCTCCAAGTGGAGCATTCTGCAATACTTTTGACATTCATTAAGTGCCATCTGTTAAGATCATTGTTTTGTCTATTTTTGAGTGGCCGCTTTAGACCGGTTTTACTATACTCAAAATTTTGTCTAAAAACTTTGCCAAATACTATACAAAGTGAATTGCAACAACCATCATGGCAGTGTATGACAATTTGTACCGATAGACCCTAATGAGATGGGGTGGGGACAGAAACAGATAAGCCAGAGCCCAATGTGCGTTATAGTCCAAAAGTGTGAAAATAAGACATTTTGTAAAAAGGAATCCCATTTCATGAAAGTGAACATTTTGTGATGAAAATAAAAGGAAAACTTTTGTGGTAATATGAGAAGATCATCACCAATATGATGCTTAATCATGCCTGAATTATCATCTGGGAGTTTTAGTATCAATTTTTACTTAATTATTCAATATAGTAAAAGGGCTCATTTGAAATGTGAACATGACAGCTCCGACAAACAGACTCTTTAAAAGCTATTCTTGCTTTACCTTATCTAGCCCACAAAACATCAAGACAGGATCTGCCAAAGTGGCTTCTTGAAATCCAATGGTCATTCATCAAACTGCAGAAGTAAACAGCTGACAGGGGCAATCAAGGCACAGTATACAGCTAAAGATATATATCTCACTTCAAAGTTTAACAAAATCATGTACCATGCAGCAAATTACTTTAACAGCACCCCCTCTAAAACAAAGGACATACTTTTAGTCCATCAAAAAAGAAAGAAAATCTCAGCACATGATTGTATGCTTTCCATACTGTAAATTCAGAAATTTTCACGAGGGTTTTATTTTCCTGAAACTTCGCATATGCATATGCGAAGTTTCGTGAAAACAAAATCCTCCAGAAATGGCGGAATCACTCTGTCGTTTACTGAAGCAGGTAAATCATGCCCTAGTCTCGAATTTTTAGTGTCGCAAATATGTCTTTTAACGCTATTCACGAAAATAAATTTCCCGATTTACTGTATTCCCACAAACAGGGACAGTGGCAAACAGTGTAGATTCAGATGAGATATCACAAGATGTGGCATGTTTGGTTTATCAGTCACATACATGTAGCTGCATTTTAAAATTATCAAGAATTTAGCTTTAACTCTGTATCTGAGCAGACTGCAATGCTCTGCCAAGGTTGATTTTTTTGTACCATTAATAATAAAAGCACAAAAAATTTCAAAATGTCCAACATAACCCATTTAACCCTTACTCCATAATAATGCCTTTGAAATACAATGTATTTGAAAATAATATGGAAAATGGTGCTCCATTTTTCATAACATTTTCAAAAGTATTCAAAACTTTACTTAAATTTATCTTGATTTTTTTTCAATGTTATCTAAAAAAAGAAAATGATGTCATGATCTAAAAATAGCCTATGGAGCAAAGGGTTTAGGCCAAATAGACTTCCCCACCCTTATCAATTGGACATGCCAGAGGCTGATGATACTACCAGGCCAGACCTGACCTGGCACGCAATACATTTAATAGTGTTTGGAAATGATGCTCATGCAATAAAACAGTTACTTTATGATTGGCATTTTATTTATGTCAACAGGTAAAAGAAGTAGTCCCACAGTTCAAAGAATTGTGACAGAATATCACAACAGAAGATGATGATCCTATTTCTTTCATGGAGAAAATCTGACAATGAAATCTCCATTTTTATACGCACAATAAGAGAAAGAAAAAAAATATCAGTCTGGTTACCAAATTTATCTACCCACCAGTTCTACCAGATTTTCAGTATCATAAGTTACTATAGAAACAAAGGTCATTTATATGAGTTACGAGTGACAGGTGGGAACTTTCTCTACAGGAAGCCATGTTCCTTACAATCCATGTTCTGCTAAATATTCGGTACCCCATTCTAGCGGCAACCAAGGCTCAGATCAGTACCAGCTTTTATGCAGTTGAGTTCGGCCATCATTTCCCGCATGTAATTCATCAGATTGCTATTTTCACATTGACAACAAAAGTCCCGATCAGCCTGCACTCTTGTGCAGGCTGATCAAGGCTTATGTTGTCTACATGCTCGTAAGTAAGTTTCTTTTCTTAAAATACGGCCTATATATATACAACAACTTAACAGTTTATAAACAGTTTTTTAGGCTGGATAAAAAGTTTCAGAGTCAAAAGGTTTCCAAATCAAAGTCTTTAACACTATTTTGCATCTTTTTCCGATAACAAAAGGATGATCAATGAAATGCAGCTTAAGATGAAGCTATGCCAAGGTTCAAACTCCAAACACAATCTGATCAAGTTCCCATTGTCAATTATTTTATAAATGACAATAACCGCAGAAGGTAGCAATGCTTATCAGATAGCTGGTATGTCAGTGACAGATCCAGAGGGGAGCGAACTCCCTCCCTGCCACCCGTTTTTAAATATCTATGAAAATGAAATAATTTGGTCTCAGTGAGACCAAATTATTTTGTTTTCATGAGATATTTAAGGAAAATGAGATAAAACAGCAAAGTGAACCCTCCACACCTTTATATACATGAACCCCCTTTCCAGAAATCCTGGATCCGCCCATGCATGTAGCAACCAAGTAAGCTCTACCAGTTAGAACCAAATAAGGGAATCAAATGGCCACCTGATACCAAAATGGACATTTTGCTGTATGCTGTGAGTACCCATTGAGAGAGGTTACAATGTACACCATTAAATGTTTTTCTTATAAAGATTTGAAAAATCTTTTCCTTTTTATTTGTTTGTTTGATTTGATTCTTTACGTCCCATCAACAATCTTTCAGTTATATAGGGACGGGTCTTCCTGGGTTGAACTAGTACTATGCTAGGATAAATGTGTCTTACTCAAGGACCACAATGCAGTGACGCCGATGAGGTTCGAACCTGCGGCCCTTTGGTCTCTATCAAGCACTCTCCCGCCTTTTTTTTTTTAAAAGCTTCTAACCTAAAGATACAAAAATGTTGACGCATCTTCCCTGTAGCTTTAACCCTAAAAAAATGGCACCAGACAACATTTTGAATTGAATTGAATTTAACCAAATAAGGCTTGCCTTGAAAATCAAGAAAAATATCACAAAATATAGCAAGAAGTGAGCGAAGCTCACATACCCCCGGCGGTAGCCATCAGAGGTTGTAACACTTTCAGAGAAAAGACAAAATTGTCAAAGATTTCATAATCCTAAATCAAGTAGTTTCTGAGAAAACTTTGATGAAAAATGTCCATATGTGTTATATAAGAGTGACAGAAGGAAAAATTGAAAATTTGAAAAAAGAAGGCAAAAATGAGGATTAGCACCTTAGTTTTCATTTATACAATACATTTCTCCTACCTGAACGTACACAAATAATTTCATAATCCTAAATCAAGTTGTTGTTGAGAAAACTCTGACAAAAAACATCCATATGTGTTATATAGGAGTGACAGAAGGAAAAATTGAAAAAGAAGCCAAAATGAGCTTTAGCATCTTTATTTTCATTTACACAATACACTTAGCCTACTTGAAGGTGTACACTAAATTTGAAAACACTGGCTCCAATAGGAGCCGAGAGATCTGCGACAGAAATTTTCATTGGAGAGAAAGAAAAATGAATAAATAAAAGGACTGATAAGCAATATGTGGCTGTTCTTTTGTTACACAATACAACTAATCACTATCAAGCTTTGTATCAAATTTCAGAATCCTAACTCAAGTAGTTGCTGAGAAATCTTTGACAGAAAAAATGTCTATATGTATTATATAAGAGAGAAAGAAGGAAAAAATGAAAATTTGAAAAAAGAAGGCAAAATGAGGATTAGCATTTTAATTTCCTTTTACACAATACACTTTGCCATCCTGAAGATGTAAACAAAATTTGAAAACACTGGTTCCAATAGGAGCTGAGAAATCTGTGACAGAAATTTCCATTGGAGAGAAAGAAAAATGAACAAATAAAGGGACTGATAAGCAATATGTGGCTGTTCTTTTGTTACACAATACAACTCATCACTATCAAGCTTTGTACCAAATTTCAGAATCCTAACCCAAGTAGTTGCTGAGAAATCTTTGACGAAAATTTTTTCCATTGGAGAGAAAGAAAAATGAACAAATAAAGGGACTGATAAGCAATATGTGGCTGTTCTTTTGTTACACAATACAACTCATCACTATCAAGCCTTGTACCAAATTTCAGAATCCTAACCCATGTAGTTGCTGAGAAATCTTTGACGAAAAAAAAAAGTTTACAGACAAACAGACAAACAAACAAACATAATTACAGAAAAGGCAAAAACTATATACCCCCTATATACTTCGTACCGGGGGTATTAATATGTTGGTATGCTAGTCGCGATTAAATTTCTTCCAGGAATGAGGTTTTCCAGGTGTCAGGTTCTACATGCAGTAACCCAAGTATCAACTTTATGAAAAGGCTTGCATATTGTGATGTTGAAAGGTGATGCAATGTGTATGGAAGATGAGAAATAGCATATTGTAACAGACCTGGTATTTCAACTAACAGTTTAATCCACCTCCAGTTTAAATAACAAGAAATATTTCCCCCAAAAATTGCAAATAGGATTAACAAGCAAGTGGAACAAGAGTTTCAATATGCCAAAAATCCATTATGTGTCCATAGGCCAGGTTTTGGTGCCAAATAATAATAATAAAAATTCTACATTGAAAGGTGTCCAAATAAGCGTTTTCCTTCTGCCACAGATAATCAAATAACATTTGATATGAAAGATAATCATTAATCAGTCAACTCATGGTTCAAAGTCATTCAGCACAAAAAAAAGACATTAATTAGATTTTTTTGTAAAAAAAAGTTGCCAGCATTTTTACATAGACAATAATTTTACCTTTTATTTTGCAAAGAAGTTTGCAATTGGTAGTTTACTGTCATTCAAGGTTACATATATACTGTACATGGTAGGTCTCAGTATTTGGTGCCGCATCCAGGATTTGTGTTTAGCTCAGAATCTAGACCCAGACAACTGACTTACCTGTTATACAGGCTAGATCAAGTAAGATGAGATGGCTTGCTAAAGTGATACTATTTCTTCAAGGCTGCTCAATATATAAGAAATGTAAATGATGCAAAAATTCTGATGATATTTTTAATGGCAGTCCAAACTGGGTCTGAGTCTGCATTGATTGCCTTTTAGTTAAAATTCTGTACCCTTTACCATATGGGCATTGACAAGAGAAAACCTAACTTTGTTGCATGTGAACAAAAAAGGCGCAAACCAGCCTATGCATGCACGCAGTCTGATCAGTGCCTTTGTTATTCAATCCCTGAATATATAATACCTAAACTTGTTACACGCCAAATAGTTATATTCTGGCTAGTTTCTGTAGCTGAGCTGACTGGATTTAGCCTTAGCTGGTAGCAAACCCCAAAGAAATGTTTTCTTAATCTTTCACCATATTATAGCTAAGAATCAACCTACCTTCCTGGTACCGTATTATTCCATTTTGTTTCTCATCACAAGCACTAGATATGAATTCTGAAAAGAGATAATGAAAAACAATAAGTTACATATTACTAACTCCCTTTTAACTACTACAGTAAAACCTGTGTAAAACGACCACTCTCAAAAAGACCAAAAATTGGTTTTCAAGGCCAATTATCGCTTAATGCAGGTCAAAAGTATTCCAGAATGCTCCAAGGGGTAAGCTACCATTTGTCATTAAGATCTTTGTTTTGTCTATTTTGGAGTGGCCGTTTTGCACAGGTAAAAGTTTATATCCTGTATAAATAAATACCAAAAATTACAAAATTGCCTAACTTCCCAACATCTTTCTATAATAAAGAAAACAAAAAAGAATCAAAATGAATGCATAATAAGCAGGCTGTCAGATTTGGTAAAGAAGATTGTAGGCTGGATATCACATGACTTAATAATTTATTACATTCAATTATTTTTGATTTTGCAAGAATTATCTGTTTAACAAAACCAGGTCTGTTTTGACTTTATTCTTTAGTTGTGGGCGTAAGAATTCTGTGAATCTATTTAATGCCATAATCTATGAACACCATTCATAGCTGAAAGCATATATGTATGTAACAGACCCCAAACCCTTATACCGCCAATATTATTTTTGTCCTGAAAATGTTTTCTGCTTTTTACATATGCTGCAAATATGACCTTTAAAGCGTCAATCACGACTGCAGCAATGACAAATTTTGCTACATCTTTCTCCCAATTTTCGAAAAAAATAAGGCATGATATTACATAAGAATCGTCTGCCAGCAGACGATTCTCATGAAATATCATGCCTTATTTGTTATTTTTGAAAAATTGGCAAAATTTGAAATTGTCGTCTGCTGCAAATTGTAGGTGGAGCTTTATGGGAGAAGAGAGAGTAGACAACAAAAGTTGTGACGAGCGGGAAAAGGGTTAACTCATTTATGCCTCGTATCGCAGATGTCCACAGTCAGGTACATCGTTGACACTAACTCTTTCCTTGCTAGAGGCAACTATTGTTGTGTGCTGATAACCTAGTTTGAGCACAGATCACGACCGACAGAATGTTGACTCTGATCTGAATCCAAACCATTTGACACTCTGATAAGAGTTCCTGAAAGAATTTTTTGAAAAAAATAATTTTGAAAAAAGTCAGCAGACGACAACTAAAGCATGAAAATTACCCAGCATGCAAAGAGTTAAGCATGGGGTTATGATACCACAAATCTCTATAGACTTTCAGTAAAGAAAGAAATTACTAAATATGACAGTTAATAAATACTGGCAGAGTTTGAAATTGCCTTATAATAAGGGCCTGGTCTCTAAGTTTGACTGAAATCATTAATAGTGTCATTGAAAAAGCCAGCTTAATTTGTTATCAAACAATAATGAATAAAGCAAAGGAATGAAATTTATTAGAGTTTCGCTTGTTACTGTCATGTCATATTAATAACACTTAAGTGGGACAATCCCTGCATATCTCTAATAAGGTAATAATACTATAACAATTACATACAAAATAATCTTTTTCTAGCTTTTTTTCAATTTGGGACCAAGGCCCCTTAATTTTGGGTCAATGTATGAATACATTTTGATTAGAATGCCAAAAGGCCTAGAAGTGAAAAAACTTGAATTTATATTGTATAGAAAAAACAAAGGGGCTGAGCAGCCTGTGCATCAACAGTCTGGTCAGCATCATTGTTAAGCTTTCTGAAAAGTATATTAGCTACACTTCTTGCATGCAAAACTGAGCAGGCTGGTTTGAGCTTTATGGTTACAAACTCCCGAAGACATGTTTGCTTGTGTCATGGCAATTAATAGTGGATGAACCTTGTAAACCAAGCGGTCTTCAGTTGTAGTCTTCACCCTTCTAGCTCAATCTCAATACACCCTTTCTATATTAAAGAACTTTGGATATGGTAGTTTGGCCATAATTTTTCTGTTAATGCACCCCCCCCCCCCCCACACACACACACACACCCTATTTTCGCAAACAGAATCACAAATAGATTTGCCCCCTCTCCCCGGTCAATTAAGGTAATAATCATGATTCACATGAAATTTCAAGCCTTATTTCCCCTAAAATAAAAAAAAATATCCCAAATTTGTTGTCTGCGGCATATGTGCTGAATTAGGGGTTAGTTTTTAATTCTCTCAGCAACCTAAATATTGTTTAGGTCATAAAACTGGTATAAATTCAGTCATAAAACACTTCCCCAGCTTGTCCATTAATTGCTCTATAATTTGAAACCAGCTCCAACTATGCCCTCAGTACTCAGTAACCTGCCATAAAAGTTATTTTTTGTTAGGTCATTGAAGGGGTCATGAAGGTCATCGTGGATGCCATTTCTATATTCTAGCCTTGCAAATGAGAAAAAAGTCAATAAGCAATGCTTATTAGAACCAAACTCCTTCATGCATATGTTCAATGTGTCTACATTGTATCGGCAAAGTATCAAATTGTTCCATCAAAAGCTGTAGTAGGAGTTGATCGGCCCATGAAGGCACCATCTATGCATATACAAAAGCCCAAGAAGGGAAAATTGGTCTAAGTTCTCACAGCTGTCATTTAGTCAAAAATTACTTTTTCTAAACCAAACTCCTTCATGCACATGTTCATTGTGTCTACATTGTATAGGCAAAGTATCAAATTGTTCCATCAAAAGCTGTGGTAGGAGTTGATCGGCCCGTGTATGGCCTATAATAGAATAAGCATAAAGCCCTATATTAAAAGCCATTTAGAACTACAAAGGGAAATAACTCAAATAGAATTGGCCCCTAGCCCTTACTTTTTTGTCTAAAGTATTTGTCTTGTATATATGAACATGTTTGCAAGGTTTGATGAAAATCC
Source organism: Loripinus fragilis (assembly GCA_964019695.1). Lineage (NCBI taxonomy): Eukaryota > Metazoa > Mollusca > Bivalvia > Lucinida > Lucinidae > Loripinus > Loripinus fragilis. The sequence continues at coordinate 68,568,471 of OZ026526.1, forward strand.
AGCAATGGCCTATAATAGAATAAGCATAAAGCCCTGTATTAAAAGCCATTTAGAACTACAAAGGGAAATAACTCAAATAGAATTGGCCCCTAGCCCTTACTTTTTTGTCTAAAGTATTTGTCTTGCATATATGAACATGTTTGCAAGGTTTGATGAAAATCCAGCAATGACTCTTCGAGTTATTAAGGAAACAAAACGTTACGGACGGACGGACGGACAACGTGAAAACAGTATACCCGCTACAAACAAAGTTTGCGGGGGGTACAAAAATTAGTAATGAACAAATTAGCTCTATTACCCATGTATGGAAAGTCTTGTGATTATAAAGGCATGTTTACATGACCAGACTTGCCTTATAGGACTTTGTCATATAAGACTCTGTCATAATTATGATCTTTGTGTATACACGGTCATACAAATCATATCATACAAGACTTATCTTGTCGTGAAAACATGTACATTTGTATCCAATGTAGAGACATTGTCTTATTGTGGCTGCTACAAATGTTTTGCTGGCATTGTATGTTTAATTTTGTTTGTTTTGTATGTTTTGTTTGCTTTGTATGTTTGTTTTGCTGGTATTATGTTTCATTTGCTTTGTGCCTTTTGCTGGTTTAGTACCTTTTTGCTTTGTATGTTCTGCTGGCATTATGTTTTGTTTGCTTTGTATGTTTTGCTGGCATCGTATGTTCTGATGGTTTTGTATGTTTAGTTGGCTTTGTATGTTTTGCTGGCTTTGTATGTTTTGCTGGCATTGTATGTTCTGTTGGTTTTGTATGTTTTGCTGGCATTGTATGTTTTGCTGGCTTTGTATGTTTTGCTGGCTTTGTATGTTTTGCTGGCTTTGCATGTTTTGCTGGCATTGTATGTTCTGTTGGCTTTGCATGTTTTGCTGGCATTGTATGTTCTGTTGGTTTTGTATGTTTTGCTGGCTTTGTATGTTCTGATGGTTTTGTTGGCTTTGTATGTTTTGCTGGCATTGTATGTTCTGTTGGTTTTGTATGTTTTGCTGGCTTTGTATGTTTTGTTGGTTTTGTATGTTTTGCTGGCTTTGTATGTTCTGTTGGTTTTGTATGTTTTGCTGGCATTGTATGTTCTGTTGGTTTTGTATGTTTTGCTGGCTTTGTATGTTTTGCTCGCATTGTATGTTCTGATGTTTTTTTTGGCTTTGTATGTTTTGTTGGCATTGTGTATTTTGCTGGCATTAAGTTTTGTTTGCTGTGTACGTTTTGCTAGCATTGTATGTTCTGGTGATTTTGTATGTTTAGTTTCCTTTGTATGTTTTGCTGGCATCATATGTTCTGATGGTTTTGTATGTTTAGCTGGCTTTGTATGTTTTGATGGCATTGTCTATTTTGCTGGCATTAAGTTTTGCTGACTTTTTATGTTTTGCTGGCATCATATGGTTTGATGGTTTTGTATGTTTAGTTGGCTTTGTATGTTTTGCTGGCTTTGTATGTTTTGCTGGCATTGTATGTTCTGTTGGTTTTGTATGTTTTGCTGGCATTGTATGTTTTGCTGGCTTTGTATGTTTTGCTGGCTTTGTATGTTTTGCTGGCATTGTATGTTCTGTTGGCTTTGCATGTTTTGCTGGCATTGTATGTTCTGTTGGTTTTGTATGTTTTGCTGGCTTTGTATGTTCTGATGGTTTTGTTGGCTTTGTATGTTTTGCTGGCATTGTATGTTCTGTTGGTTTTGTATGTTTTGCTGGCTTTGTATGTTTTGTTGGTTTTGTATGTTTTGCTGGCTTTGTATGTTCTGTTGGTTTTGTATGTTTTGCTGGCATTGTATGTTCTGTTGGTTTTGTATGTTTTGCTGGCTTTGTATGTTTTGCTCGCATTGTATGTTCTGATGTTTTTTTTGGCTTTGTATGTTTTGTTGGCATTGTGTATTTTGCTGGCATTAAGTTTTGTTTGCTGTGTACGTTTTGCTAGCATTGTATGTTCTGGTGATTTTGTATGTTTAGTTTCCTTTGTATGTTTTGCTGGCATCATATGTTCTGATGGTTTTGTATGTTTAGCTGGCTTTGTATGTTTTGATGGCATTGTCTATTTTGCTGGCATAAAGTTTTGCTGACTTTTTATGTTTTGCTGGCATCATATGTTCTGATGGTTTTGTATGTTTAGTTGGCTTTGTATGTTTTGATAGCATTGTAGGCTCTGATGGTTTTGTATGTTTAGTTGGCTTTGTATGTTTTGATAGCATTGTCTATTTTGCTGGCATTAAGTTTTGCTGACTTTGTATGTTTGCTGGCATTGTATGTTCTGATGGTTTTGTATGATTAGTTGGCTTTGTATGTTTTCTTGGCATTGTATGTTTTCTTCATTGGCTGGCTTTGTATGTTTTGTTGGTTTTCTTCTTATTACATATTTCATTGTTTTGTTTGTTTCACTGGCATTGTATGTTTTGTTATTATTGCATGTTTTGATGGCTTAGTACATTTTGGACTGGTATGTTTATTTTGCTGTCATTGAATGTTTTTCTGACAATATTTTGTTGGACATGTGTACATTTTCCTGGCTTTGTATGTTATGCAGTGTTTCATGTGTTGAGTATCTTGTGTGTTTCTGTCCTCTAAATAGTTCTCCAAAACTGTACCAAGACCCAACATAATCTATGATTCAGTAACAGGTTTATATATAATATGCTAAGCATGTTTTCTTTCAATATGGAACCATATTTTCCAAGTGTTATGCTATCATGAAGATTTGTTTTAATGATGATTAATGGCTATAATATTCTTGAAGGATATGCTTACGCATTATGTAATAAAATAAATGAGAAAGTATTACCCAACATATGTACATGTACAATGTTTTGAGATTATTCAAGATTTAGTGTGTTGCCATTGCCTAGAGGTTAAATACTCAAGCTAGCACATAAGATTTTGGTATTTATCACATTGCCAAGTAACGTAGGCTCCGGCGAGTTTGTGTGCCTATCGGCACTAATATGGTTTGACTAACGATAGATGGCAGAAAATATTTGCTTTGAGCATGGCAAGAGTTAACACATGCCTAATGATCCTGCCTTCAAATTTAATTCAATTTTTATACCTCTAGGATATTAATAAACTTAATTTTCATATTTTAGCAATTTCAACTTTGGTCAAATTGTCAGCTCTATGGTGGCCAAGACAGGCCACAATCTCCTGTATAATACATGTATATACTTTATGTGTTAAATTGCAATTTCTAGTCTAAAATACTCATATTGATTAATAAATATACAGCTATTAACAATAATATATGGCTCCTCTCTAATAAATGCCCCCTCCATCCCCACAAACAAAATAGTACAAAACTCTTACCGATCGTCAGAAGATTTTCTTGCATCTATTGCCATGTAAACATGATAAACGCAAAAAGAACTCTAATATTTTAATTCCATTTTGATAGGCTCAGTGAAAATGCATAGGTGACAAAACTCACATAAATGTAATCTAAGACCCCTTTTGGTGTCACTTCCAAAATATCTCTTGATTGAGGCCTTAACAGCTGAAAATTTAATGCTCACTATGTGGCCCTATAAACAGACACAATTTTCTTGAAAGATTAGAACAAATACTTGAAGAAAAATATTGGCCACTTAATTGGGTAATGTTGAATAATGACAAGAAAATTAATTGGCTGCCTTATGAAGTTGGTGAGAGGGGTAAAGTGGTACCCGAACAGCTGAATACAATCCTCCTTGCTTTTACTGCATACACTGATTGTGACTTCAGATGACCATGCCAACACAGCGCTCCAATGTACTGTATTATTTCTGTATGGTGTTTACCTTAAGGGGCGAGGCAGGTCATAATCTCTGGCATGTGTTAGGTGGTCTGAAATCAGCCATAGTTCAGTCAGTTTTGTTAGACAGTCAGCAGAAACTACTCAGTCTGTGGTGATCTGGTCCAAATGGTTAACAGTTATGGCACTAACAGGTGACCATATCCTGCTCTATATACAGGTGAGAACATGAGCTGTGTCACAAGATACTGGTACTTAGCGTCCCCCATAACTTTATTCTTAAAATATGCAGAGGAGCTTGCCTTCTGTTTTTTTGGTCTGAATCCTCATCTACTGCCACGCTGTGTGTATGTGAAAAGCGAAGGCTCAGGGGAGGCTGCGCAGGTGCGCAGCCTCCCCTGAGCCTTTGCTGTTTGTCTTTGTGATGAGCATCTTTTTGAAAAGGGCTGGCTCGTTTTATGACAGTCATGTATAGAAGCCACTAGATATTAATGTAGTGAGATACAATTACAATTGTCAAGCTAATAAAATTTATGGGCTTCCCTTTACAAATTATGATTATAATGAATCACATCAAGCCCTCGCTGGTGTACTTGCCAAAATGACCGCCATATAAATGGTTAATAATCGCTACTACTTGTAAAAACCATATAAGAAATATTGTTTTAGTAGAGCTTCCATGATTACATTAAATTCTAACCAAGAAAATTTCCAGGAATTGTTTTTGTTTATGCAGAAGCAAGAGCCGCCAGACCACTGCCCTCAGATGATCTGATGTTAGCTTGAGTACCTGGCCTAAGTTTGGCCCAATATCTGAATTCTTCAGCTGGGCGAGGGGAGGGGAGGGGGGCTGAATTTTCAGTGATTTTTGATTCGAACATAATCATCTACCAGGTCTAAAAGGTCAAAACTTCAACAGGGTGTATTTTGAGCTGATATTTATTCAACAAAAAACATAAAAGAAAGAATTATCACCAATTATATAGATAAGTAACTCAAGCAAAACACAACCCTTCTATCTTTTTTCTCCTCTTTTCTTTCCAATACTCTTAGGCCTAAAAAAGAAAATCTTTTGTTTCTGGTTACCCTACAGACCCTAACAATTTTGGGCCTACTCAAACTTTTTTACAGCCTTATGGAATATCAAAGTCTACTTTTATACTTTTTTTTAGAATTTGTATACTTTTTCCATAGGATTTAAAAAAGAAGTAGGAAACAAGACACAAACAAGATTTTTTGACAGTTTGGCAAAAAAACAAAAAAACATGAATGGGTACATTGGAAAAGAGAGGGCCCATCTCATTCAACTCTTTACATGCTGGGTTATTTTACATTTTTTTTTGTTATCTACTGTTTTTTTTTTCAAGATAGAAGTTTCCAAGAAAATCTTTCAGCAATACGATCAGAGTCAAAAAATTTGGATCTAGCTCAGGCTCAATGTTTTGACAGGCCCGAACTTGGTCCAAACTGTTTGCAAAGGCTATCAGCAGACAACACTAGCATGTAAAGAGTTAAGATGGCTTTTTTTCTTGTTGTACAGTAAAACCTGTCTGAAGCGGCCACTCAAAAATAGGCAAAACAAAGATCTTAAAGACAAACGGTAGCTTAATGAAGGTCAAAAGTATTGCAGAATGCTCCCCTTGGAGCATTCTGCAATACTCTTGAACTGCATTAGGTGATAATCGGTATTGAAAACCAATTTTTGGTGTTCTTTTTGAGTGACCGCTTAAGACAGATTTTACTGTAGTTTGATACACAGATATAATATTCAGACGATTTCTGGAAGAATCTGTATAAAATCAAGCTGCAGATTCCGGAAACAGAATGAAGACAGACATCGCAAAAATTCAAAAGTTGTGTGGCATTTCATTTGTTGTGCAACATGCTTTAATCACCTTCCAGATTAGTTTTTTTTTCACTAAAATTCAAATTTACCTAACTTCTTTCAGTTACAAATAAAACTGTTGGAGGAGTTGCGCCCACAAGGTACCTACTTCTTTTGGGGAACACAGAAAGATGGAGAGGCAAAAACTAAGTCCCTCCGCTTTTCTTCGAAAAGGCGGGGGACAATACTATACCCAAACAATGATGTTGGGCCTCAGAAAAAAAACTTGGATCAAACTGTTTGACACTCCGGTGGTAATGTTTTCTGAATTTTTTTTGTTGAAAAAGTTTATCAAATCTGCGTAAGACAAAAAGGTCATATAAAATTGTTTACTGGCATGATTTCTTACTTTCCAAGAAAACATGGTATGTTGAGCATATCACTAGATATGTTTCCATTTAGAAATTTGAAAATAATGCCACATGGGTGAAAGTTAAAATTTCCAAAATCCTGAACTTTAGAAATTCAAATTTTTAACAAATATTGATAATTTCATGTTTGAATGGTTAATTGTGTTTAGATAAAAGAACAAACACATTTTGAAAATGTCTTCTGCAGATTCAAGTGGCGTCTTAAAGGTTTACCAAAATGGAGTCAGCAAGTAATAAGGAGAAAAAAAAGGGTCTGTTAAATCCATTTTCTCTATCTCTTTCATGAAAAATGTCAGAAAAGGTTTTTATGAAAAGCTGTGAAAATAAATGAGAGAGTAAATAAACTTGATGACTTTTACACCTGGCCACCATTTCTGTGTAAATTCATGCCAAACTGGATTAGCCCATCGTTTGCCAAACTCAGAAGACATTTTTAAAGAAAATGATGCAATTAGGGTCAGGTCTCTCAACTGCAGAATATGGTGGAACCATAATGAGTTGGAAAAGTGGTCCATCTACATTGATTGTTTTAGGACTAATTAAGACACCGCTTGGATAATTGTCTTCTCTGGACTGAAGAATGGCATCATGGGTGGAAGTTTTCAGGATTTATCCTGAATTCAGGATTTTGAGGCTGACAACTCTTCTTGAATGATTCAGCGGAAGGGAGGAGAATTACCGTAGAAATTATTTCATGATCAATCCACGAGAGTATGGGCTGGGATCCAACTTGTGACTCCTGGATCTGCAGTCAGACTCGCATCTGTTGCCAGACATGTTACCGACTGCGCTACGCGGCCCTTGAGAAATACCATAAGGAAAACTATCTATTTACAAATTGGACAGTACTCTGAGCAATCAGAGTTCAAATAAACCAGCTCAGTTGTTGTTGTTGTGTTTGTTGCTAAAATCATATGGACTGACACATACTGGTGAAGCAGGGGATCGAACCTGCCACCCCTAATTTACAAGGCAAGTGGTTTATCCACCACACAACGGCAGCTCCTAAAACCAGCTCAGAATTTATTCCTAGTTAACCAGTTCAGTAAGTTCTAACCTGTGGCCCATTTAGGTAGACTGGAATCTGATTAGCCTTCTTAGAAGCATTCTTCATGTAGATATTTTTGACAGATACTGTACACTAAAACAAGATACTACATTTCAGAAATTGGAAAATTATGGTGTACGCCATAAAACAGCATGACCTCCGCTAATGTTACAGGGTAATGTGAAATTGATGGGTGCAATCTCATTCTAAGCTATTCAGTATGAGCTCCAGTGAAGTTCTCCATTTTGCGAAATATTTTCGGAAAAGTCTCCGCGAAAAAACATGCTATAGGATCACATTAGAATTATCTCGGTGAGATGATTCTAATGTGATCCAATAGCATGTGTTTTCATGGGGAGATGTGTAATTTTTCTCTCAAATGTAATGTTTTTATCTTCGGTTGTGTTTCTTCAAAAGAACCGTTCATACCTACAAATAAACTAGAATCAGTTGCATTAGATTCATTTTATTGGTTAGAGTACCACTTGTCCTTTGCAGCAGACGACAGAAGAATCTTCTTCCTTGGGTAACCAAACAAGGCTTGATATTTCATGTGGAAATGTTTTGTTTGTTTTTGTTTGTTTTGTTGCTTCACGTCCCAAGTCAACAGCTATGGTCATGGCGGGGCGGTCAGTTCACCTAACCACACTTTTTTTCCTAGGCAAGCTTGAAACAAGCAGTTAACCAGTACTTCGTGCACATACTTTCGCTTGTTAATGACAACAATCCTTCTTGAATGATTCAGTGGAAGGGAGGAGAATGACCGTAGAAATTATTTCATAATCAATCTCCGCGAAAGTATGCGCCTGGGCCAGGATCGAACTTGCGACCCCTGGATCTGCAGCCAGACTCGCATCTGCTGCCAGACACATTACCGACTGCGCTATCCAGCCCAGTGTCTGCCTGCCATGCTTATGTATTTTGAACGGAGAGAGGTTGTAATGCTGAACACGAGACGTTCACTAGACGACATCAGATATAAACAATTGGCGTGATGCAATGCAAAAATTACGTCAGTTCTCTGTTTTACTTACATTTTTGTATGTCAAATGCTTAAGATCTGTGAATTGGAATATGTGTTAAACAGATTATACAATGGCGTAGCGTAAGTGCGTAATAAAATAGCAACATTCAAGGGAGGTCACCCAATGTGGTATACCATAAAGAACTGCTCTTAAAGGAAAGAATTCGCTCCGCTCCCTCTGGGAGCAAATTCTTTCCTTTAAGAGAAGTCCCCATTTTGAAAAGGGAAGCAAATGAAGAGAATCTATGCTAGATCCAGTATTTTCCCTTTGATGTGCGTCCCTTCTTCAGCGTTCTGGCTGCGCCATTGTTATAACACCGGGTTTGGTTATAGCCCTCAGTATCAACCCGTGAGCATTGCATCCCTCGAGCTAAAGCTCTTGTGCTGATAACAAGGTCTCACGTTGATACATTGTCGATAACCAAATCTCTAATCATTTTCCATCCAAATGAAGAAAAATATCATAAAATTTGTCATCTGCTGCAGTCTGTGTTTTGTGCTTTAATGTTAAAATTTTCCTTTATTCAGGAAAAAAACAACCAAAAGTAAAAAATTAATAGCTTGATTTGTCAGACACCTTGATGGTGCAAGATAAATAAAAGAAAATTGTATACCATGCCAAGTAAATTAGTGGATGCCATTCTAAATGAGAGAAAAAAATTAAGTAATTTCAGAAAATTCACTGTCAAACAGTTCATTTTTTTAGTTTAGTGAATACAACTTTTTCATTCTTAAAGTTTGTTTGTTTGATTTGATTCTTTACGTCCTATCAACAATCTTTCAGTTAAACAGGGACAGGTCTTCCTGGGTTGGACCAGTACTAAGCTAGGATAAATGTGTCTTGCTCAAGGACCACAACACAGTGACGCTGGTGAGGATCGAACCCGCGGCCCCTCGGTCTTGAGTCAAGCACTCAACCACTGCGCTCCCTCATTGTTAAAGCAATCAAATACTGTACTACCTCGGAAATATGAGCCACGACATGAGATTTCCAATAATGTGGTATGTGCGACCAGCAAAGTCTCAGATCAGCCTGCGACTGCGCGTATGCGCAGTCTGATCAGAGCCTTTGTTTGTCATTTGAATATTCTATGAGTGTTAAGCTACTGACTGAACATCATTTGGAGTTTCTATGCTTAACAGGAGGCTGCACAGGCTCGTATGAGTCTACTCATGTCAAAATGTCACAGCTCAATTATATTATTATTCTCAGTGAGATGATTCTATTGAATACTGATAATATATCTGACAATATAGTTTTTTAAGTTCGGAAATGAAAGCATAACTTTTTGGGAGTTTCATGATTATGAAATGAAGGGTATCATTGCCAAATTATTAGCATGTCTTCATCAATTTCTGCAAGAACTTTTTTCATATTCTCTGGTCCTTCAGGAATATTGGGTTCTGGAAGAAAGCTGAATACCCTTTAAGCCAGAGCTAGGGGTTGTAAGAGTTGTCATACTTTCCATTCATCTTCTGGGGACATTGAAGAAACTGACGGAGAAGGACTGATTTGAGTGAAAGCTCACGACACGTGACCCTCAAGAAAGGAGCACCTGGGCACCTGGAGATCACAGGATTCGTATGGAAATGGGAAAACAGAATTCCAGGACTATTTATCATTTTTGTAGGACTCAATTTCTTCCCAATTTTGTATAAAACAATGCAAAAAAATGCACTTTTTTTAGCCGGAAACGTGGAAGTGAAAAGGCACACATATTTTCTTTGATTCTGATTCCGGTGATAAAAACCTGGACTACCGCACAAATTGAATAGAATAGAATTTGAGTCGCACCTCGCTCTTCAATGTGTATCTAGCGATTTTCACTCAGTTTTCGCGATTTTCACAGATTTTTTGCACATCCCATAAATTCGAAAGCATATTTTCAAGGATAATTTGACAAAATTCCAGGACAATTCCAGGACAAAAGGCACTTTTTTTCAAATTCCAGGAGTTTTCAAGGACCCAGGTCAAAATCAAGGACTTTTCCAGGTCTGTGCGAACGCTGGATCAGTATGAATGCAGCCAGCCATTTACCTGGAAGGGGGTGATGCCCCTGAGCCTCCGATTATGATATGATGCTGAAAAGCAGAATACCACTTGAGCCGGTAATTGGGGCATGAATAATTGATGCACATTCTATTAATTCATATGAACAGACTCAATTATCAAATTTTGTAGGTTCTCTCTATTTCTGAAGGATCATTTTTTTTCCAGATTAATTTCAGGTGTAAACCAAAACATCCTATTATTCCAAAGTCTTCAGTTCTGAGCGTGAGCCGTCTTGCAGGTGAAAAGATGCTTCATGGGTTTAATTCTTTACCTACTAGTGTCGTCTGCTGATAACTTTGCAAACAGTTTGGACCCAGATCAGGCAAGACAAAATGTCTGGCCTGACATGGATCCAAACTTTTTGACACTATATACATATTCCTGAAAGAATTTTTCGAAAAAGTTGATTTTGAAAAATATCAGCAGACGGCAAAAAAGCGGGAAAAATTACCCAGCATGCAAAGAGATTAAAATAAACAGCAGTCATATTTATCATATTCCTCTTGATACAATTTGGTATAGCTATCATATGTTGTAAGAAAACAGAACTTATTGGGCTCCAAACTAGCCGAAATTTGAATTTACAGTACTTGTTCTAAAATTTCGAACATTTTTCTCTTTTTTTTCTCAATAAAATATTGAGATCACAAAATGCTTGTCAGAATAGCAAACAGTGAAGAACCTGTATAGACTGCTTCTAAAGAAGCAGTCTGATCTGTGTCTGCACTGTTTGTCTAAGCCTTTATCATCATATCATTATCAGATTTTGATAGGTGTTCCAAATTTTAGAACATCTACCGTAACCTAATAATGTTGTATGGCTAAATATGATAACATGGATGGAACAACTGAGTTATTACACTAGGCCCTTGCTTATCTAATATATCTATCTCTTTGCATGATGCACACCTTTCAAGTGCGGATCCAGAGGGGGGGACAGGGGGTCCGGACCCCCCCCTGGAAAATCACAAGTTATATGGGGTTCTATAGGGAATAAGCAATTGGACCCCCCTGGATAAAGTTGGACCCCACCCCCCCCTCCCCACCCCTGGAAAATGTTAGACCCCCTCTGGAACCTTGAAAAATGATAGATTTCTTTGAAATTGACCATTTGACTTCTGTAAAATAAGCTGAGAACTAAAAAAAAAAAACAACATTGTCAGAGCTTATTTTGTCAGACTGACCTGGACCCCCTCTGACGAAAATTCCTAGATCCCCGCATGCCTTTTATTGTCGCTGATTTTTTTTTAACAAACTTTTTCAGAAAAAAAATTGAGGAATAAATAGCTCATTCTGAGAATCTCCACTGGGTCTATCTTTATACATGGCTAAAGATAGGCATTCCACAAAATGGGGTTTCAAAAACTGAGCCACTTGTCTCTCATTGACAACGCAACTAATTAAGCAAAGGTGTAAAGTCGCTACAAAAAGTAAGTGAGTATGACCAGGAAATGTTGCAACCAACGGTACCACGAGGAAGAGACACAGAACACTTAACAGCAACATCACAGCAATAAGACAATTAAAGTAAAGCAGTCAGCTCTCTCTGAAAAAAAGTCTAGAAAAAAATGAGCCACAGTCAACAAGATCTAAACCAGAACAATACTACAGAAGCAGACTTCCTCCCAAAACAACAGCCGCTGACATGAAATATGGGTGATATATTTCATTCTATTTCTAAGTCTCAGGAATCTACTTCCTACACAGTTTCTTATTTAACAGAGACAGATTCATCAAAGTCAAACCAAAACCATGTCTTTCAATACTTGAGTTAATTTCTTGCCAATTGACTGTTTATAGCTTCTACTTTACAGCGGTGCGCACAACATATTTCGCTTTTGCCGTCAACTTCTTTTTTGCTTTTTTACATAAAACGTCACATGACATAAGGTAGAGATTGTATGCTTTGGTCGCTGTATCTTTTTTGGGCATTGCAATTTACAAAACCAGATTTGCTTTTTCATACTACGGTAATATTTTTTGTGTAAGCCATAGCTAGAAGGTAAACAGGGTAACAGTACCTCATTTTAACGGAGATTGCATATAACAGGTTTTCTCCCTAGGATTATCTCCTAAGAATAGTTTGACTGCTAATTACACCACATGGAAAAAGACTGAAGTGGTTTGAGGTTTAACATCCCAGTCAACACCTATGGTCATGTCGAGATAGTCAGTTAACCTAACCACCTTTTCCTGGACAAGCTTGACAAAGCAGTTAACCAGTACTTTGTGCACATTCTCTCGCTTGTAACTGACAACCAGCAGCTGTAGAAAATATTTTACAATCAATCTCCGCGAAAGTATGAGGCCTTGCTGCGTGGATCAAATTCACAACCCCTGGATCAGCAATTGGACATGCTTACAGAGGGGTCTTATACATGTATTATAATAAGCCCAGTCCCTCTCAGATAAATGTCCCCTCACTTTTTACGAAAAAAACCCCATAAAACAAACACAATAAAATTCACATGTAACAGCATTCTGTGGTTATCTCATCCATGTCTACTATGTTTGGTTAAGTATTCATCTTACAGTTTTTCACATATAAATATATAGAATAGGGTACCCATTTTATAATTAATTCAGATTTTCTTAACAGTTTACATCTAAATTTTATAAGCTATCAGCATAGTACAATAAATCTATTAACCACAAATTTTCACCACATTTTTGGCATTGATTTTTCCCATCCTCTTTAAATTAAAAAGACAGCAATTTTGTAACTGTGCATCAAATTTAAATCAATCAGATTTTTTCAACAGAACATCTGTACACAATAGGCAGAAACCTGATCAAAATTTAAAATCATGATCACTAATATAAAACAGTTATTTAATAATTGAAAAAAAATAAACATTTTTAAACTGTTAAGCTAGGCATAACAATAAAAATTTCTCTCAAAATAATGTTATGCCTTCAAAAATGTAAATTCACTGTGAAATTAGATTGTTTAACACTTTTATATTGAAAACACATAACTGAATAATTTGGCAAACAGTGAAGACCCAGATGAAGTGCTGCATCCACCTCACTGCTTGCTGAGATAAAAATAATCTTCAGTGACCACAATATATAATTTGGAATTTCTTACATTATATGAAGAAAAATCCCCTCCTCATTGTTCAAAAAGGTTGAATAAACAAGACCATTTTTTCTTGTGCCAGTTGATATTTGATTGAACAATTTTTATAATGGCATTATGGTGGCAAAAAATTGTTCTTTGAAAAATATTAAACAAATATGGCAAAAGATGAGTGCATGTTTATCAATAAAAAAAAAATGGCTTGCCATACACTATCATCAGTGAAACTTAAAAAATCCAAAATCTTGAACTCTTGCAACTCAAATCTTAAAACAATATTAACAATTACAAGCTAAATGGTCAATTGTCTGTAGTTTAACTGAAAGTAAATCTGAGAAGTTATTAATTCAGTATCCGGAAAGTCAGCCTCAAAATCCTGAATTATAAATCTACTTATTAATTACTCGCTCAGTACTGATATGGTATAATACCAAAATATACCTACTTGATTTACGCTTTTGGGCTGTACCTGTAAGGTGATGTGTTGGCTCAATTTTTAGGTTGGATCAAAATACAACCATGTAATCACAGCATGTACATGATGAACAGTGTGATCCCTTTTAATACGGACACAGTTTTCCATTTAAACAATTACATCAAAATATAATAATTTTATTTGCATGATTTGCATCTTTCGGACAGTATCTGTATGTAGATGTGATGGCTCTATACATAGTGTCAAAAAAAGACATTCAGCACATGCACACAATAAAGAATGCTACCTTGTCTCAGAATTCAAAATACTTAGGGTAGATCAAAAAAAGATGTCAGCACATGCACACAGTAAAGATCGCTGCCTTGTCAGAATTCAAAATATTTAGGGTAGATCAAAAAAGACAATCAGCACATGCACACAATAAAGATCGTTGTTACCTTGTCAGAATTCAATAAACCGACAGATGATGTGACCCAGGGTATAATTGCAAATGAAAACAAGTAGTTCCCTGATACAGATAACACCACAAATGAGATAAGGGTAGATGCTCTAAAGTTTCAAAAACATTTCTCTTTCTGTTATCGTCAAAACATTATTTTGTTATCGATAAGTTTGATTCGCAAAATGCTTGCCAAACTAGCAAACAGTGAAGGCAATGATCAGACTGCTCCTTCAGGAGCAGTCTGATCAGTGCCTGCACTGTTTGTCCAGGGCCTTTTCATCCGGTATTTTAGAATATACTGCAGATCTACAGCCTACAAGATTTCATTATCACCATTTCAATCAGAGATCTAATTCTCCCGAAAATAATTTCACAAATTCTGAAGGAGCAGTCTGATCAGTGCCTGCACTGTTTGTCCAGGGCCTTTTCATCCGGTATTTTAGAATATACTGCCGATCCACAGCCTACAAGATTTCATTATCACCATTTCAATCAGAGATCAAATTCTCCCGAAAATAATTTCACAAATTCTAACATTACAGTGGCTGTGTTTGCAAGATCTGCTATCTCTGTTTATAAAGTATCGGTTAGAATTTGTAAACACTCAACCACTTCAATAACCCCTGCTACATTCAACCCAGTGTAACTTATATGATTGGTTAAAACAAGCAATTTGTAAGTAACAGACTTAGGATGAACAAAGCAATTTCGTTGGTTATTTGCAAATTCTAATAAGCTTGGAGCTACTGCTCACTGCAACACAGGGAATTGTTCTTTTTTCAAATTCATATAACAGAATCTCCTAGTACCTTCAGGTCAAGGGATTATTACAAATACTCTTTCTTCCCCCTCGCAATAGTACAGTGGAATGCCCTCCCAATGTCTGTTGCATGCTTGCAGAGCAATGAGGTCTTCAAGTCTGCAGTCTGCAAACTGCAACAATCTTGTCCTTAAGATCCCTCGCTTGTTTTTTGTTATTCTCAACTATTTTACCTATCATCTGTTTTTACCCTTCACTTTAACACTTTTAAACCTATGTCTATATTTGATCTTCTTCTGTCTAATACTAACAGATGCTGCGCTAACATACCTAGAATGTCCGCGAGGGAGTATGGCAGAACGTAAAGATAGATATTTAGTAGTCACTAAAACAAATTTGTTGTTCTAGAAAGGATATATTATTAACATTGAATAGCTTTAAAAAGAATCTGGTGTATAAATAAATGTAAGCCCATGAATTTCAGATTCCGTCAGCAAAAACAAAATACGTTTCAGACCAATTCAAAACCACAGAAATCATTTCCCCTTGCCTGGAGGATAAATTGGTAACCTGTTAGCAATTACTGAACTAACATTTATACAAATTCAATTACTTCACAGACCTACTCTCTTGGTTTTATCAAAGTAAACTAAAGGTGAATGTTAACTTTAAGATTTTACAAGAAAGTTCCGAAAAAAGCTCCAAGGAAACAAGTGCTTATAATTCAATTTCCTTTGTTTTCAGGCCAGGGGTGCATCTTATTTTGTTTTTGCGGTCAACTTTTTTTGTTTAGTATTATGTGTTCTGTTCTGTCATTTAAGTAATGAATTTCATTATTTGATTGTCAGTGGGAATAATGATTGGCCCTTTAGTTCCAGGGAAGACGTTTTTGAAGAGAATTTACCTTACATGGGCATGTTAGCCTTTTTGGTCATGTGACCTTGACCATAAAACATATTTAGGCTGTGTCATCCATAGTGGCAATCTTGGTTATGTGACCCAGGACCACTCAAATAAACTCAGGTTTCCCCATCCTAATGACTCACCATATGAAATTTGAGTTGAATTAGTCATAGAGTTTTTGAGAAGAAAAAGGTTGGCTATGTTGACCGCCAGAGACAGATGGACAGACCCAGGATAGATGGATGGGCAAACCACAGTCAGTTGAGTTGAGCATGAAAAAAGTTTTATAACCTTGGGGCTAGGCCAGACAAAATGTCCGGCCAGATCTGAACTGCTTGACACTGATGATATGCCTGAAAGATTATTTGCAAAAGTTTATTACAAAAAAATCAGCCAACAACAAAAAAGCATGTAAAATTACCCTCTATGCAAAGAGTTGAAAGGAAAAAAACTCACTTCACCATTGCCTTATTTGGAATAAGTAATGGTAATTAAATTAAACAAAACATTAACTGTGACTAAGGGAACAGCTAATATAATGTTCTCTAATGACAATGACCTTTGACCTAGTCGGTGTTAACAAGGGTAATTAACTCTCTGTATTCCTAAACATGAAAGGGAAGTCTTTAAAATGTACTGGCACATCCTATTCATTCACATGACAATGTTATATCCCATAAACGCACTATCAGGTGTCGTCAAATTACACCTATCTTTTTGTTTATTCAAAACAAATTACAAAGTACTTTTTGTGTTCGTTTTTTTCTTTAACCTTAAGTGAGTAGTTAGTAACTCTATAGACTGATGGGCCACTATCAACATACATGTATTAATATAGAGGATCTAACATGAGTGCTCATGTTTTACTGAATTTATCAAACAAGTTGAGAAAAAGAGATAAATGCGAGGCTGGCCGTGCATTTTATCTCTTTTTCCCAACTTTTCGATGAATTCAATAATGAAGGACCACAAATGTTAGATTCTATTTATCACAGAACATTAAAATTACTTAATCGCTTTATGGCCTGAAAAGGTCAATATTTTACCATCTTTTACGCAACGTTAACGTAATGAGATAGAATCTGTAAACCACTAGTGCTTTATCGATTTATTGCATGGCGTTATATGATATCACTTCCAGACACGATGTCATGTGATAAATTTGAAATTTTCCATATTACAGACAGGAGTTATCATTTAATCCTTTGGAGACTAAACCCCTAAAAGAGTACTTTTGGGAACAGTGTGGAATTTTATGAAACTGCACTGTTTACAAAGGCGACAAAAAATACATTTTTTTAAAAAAAATTGAAACCTGTGACCCCTCAATATATATACTGAAGGACTTTAAAAACGCAACACCTGCTTAAATGCTAATTTATGTCGAAAATTGATTATTTTCATTATGTGAAAAATAAAATTGACAAGTTCCGTCATTTAGCTTGCATTCAATAAGAAAATCGAAATGCTGTGGCTTATGATTGCCGTGACATCACCCTAATTCTAAGACAACTCGAATTCAAAAAGTCACAGAGTACCAATACCTTCCATTATGAATGAAAAAGTTTTCGAACCAATGTTTGTTCTTGAAAGCAAAAGGAAAGACAAAATCACATCCTGAAGTTTTAGGCCTCTGGCAACGTTCATTACGTCTACATGACATTATTGATTTTTGACGTAAATGGCCGTTTATATCCTAAGGATCAGGAATAATCCAAATCTTTTTATTGCCAACAGATACTCCTCAATCAGTTGCATAAAAGACAAAAGTATCGTGACATGCGCGGACATCACCCGTCTGTTATTGTTTGAAAATTTAACACTGATGTTAGCAAAGAAACCCTGCGAGTGGGAGTGTAATAAAACAATTATTTCTGAAAACTTTTGTGTTTTTCCATTCGTTAAGACATCTGGCTACCACCTAAAAGTGTTTGTTTTCAAATCAAATCTAACTCAAATTTGTCAGACGACAATTGTTGAAAATCACTTACGTCGATATTACGTCAGAATGAACAGCATGAGCAAATCGAAGTCATGGCAAATCATGGTTCATTTTGCAAGAGGATAAAAAATGATAAAGAAAACATCCTCAAATAAATCATGTGGAAGAGACAGTGAATGTAAGATGGTGCGTTTCAAAAGTCCCTCAGTATACAATGGACCATCCTGACTTATCTGTATCAAACTTTATGGGAAAGTCTATTGGTCTATAAAGGGTTGAAAGCCATTTTTTCTAGGACAAAGCATTAATGTTACATAGATAAAAACTTGCCAGCTTAAAGTCTCTGGACCCCTATCAGCCCAACAGCGAAATGCCATTTAAATGGCGTTTCGCTGGTGGGTCGATAGTGGCCCACTTTTATACATTTCCTGGGAGGAGTGATTTACATATACATAAATGTTATGGCCTTGACCTTTGACCTACTTATGAAAATAAATAAATAACAATTGTTCAATATGGCTTTACAGTTAATTGCATATGTTCTTGGGGTGGGATGAGGGGGGGGGGGGGTGTTAATGTTTCCCAAACATATAGTTTTGTCATTCTCTTTAATATGTTTCTGTATATGTAGGAGACTTGCCCATTTCTACAAAGTTAAAAATATGTTGTTTGCTGCAATTTTCTGTGGCACTTTAATAAGAGATAAATGAAAAACAATTTCACTAACCTTGTATACAGCTAGTTAAATTCCAGAATTTTCAAAAATTCAACAAATTTACACAACAAATCCTCAACAGGCTCCGAAAAACAAGAATTATTTTGCTCACTTTTTTCCAGCTTTGACCTTCTAAGAGACTAAAAGTAATATAAAACACATTTACAAGTCATTTTAACAACTCCTTAAACAGCAAAGAAAACTTGAAATTCAACAAAACAAGTCTTTTTTCAATCCACTATGATTAATTGCCAAACTAAAATTTACTCCTTGCATGCAGGAAACTTTTCCATGACTGTTGTCAGCTGATTTTTTCAAAATTCCTTTTTAAAAAAAAATTGTACTGTATATGCCATCAGTGTCAAACAGTTTGCATCCAGATCAGGCCCGACAATTTGTCGGGCCTGATCTGGATCCAGATTGTTTGAAAAAGTCATCAGCATACAAAGAGTTGCCAAACTAAGGTAAAAACCTCGCCGAATCTTATTCACAACCCAACTCAACATAATGCATTTAAAAACTCCGAACAAAAATTAGAAACTCAGGTACTAAGGTATTCTTTCCCAAACAATAACGTACTTCATACCTTCATTTTCAATTCTTTCGTCCTCCAATGAAAAAAGCTCTAGGGCAATTTGTCAGTGTATTCAAAAATTGACAAAATTATAGTGTTGACTCTAGCGGCTCGGAACACTGTGCAAGCGATGAAAAAGACTTGGTCAGTCGTGAACCTAATCATCATAATTAGCTTCAATCTGCCGCTGATGTATTTTGTATGGGACAAACTCACGAAACATTGCCACTAGACGGTTACACAAATATTTGACGCCTTTTCTGTTATTGTTATTACCGAGCCATTTATGATAATGAATGACTGCAGTGTAGAATCTAATGTCGTTTTATTGCGTATAGAAATTCGCTGGATTGGGGAGGACAAATTAAATGGTCAGAAACATCGTTATACCGCAAGTACATAAAAAATTTGGAGAACTTAATAAAATAAGACATTCAAATCATAAAATTAAGTGCCCACAAATAAAACTTGATCCTAACATTATATGAAATGGGAAACCAAATATACCGTCTATGAAACGCAGATATTCTTATTTTACAAAAAAATAAACTTGGAATACATTTGCCTGTGTACCAGTTTGAAAGGAAGTAATGTGCCTAGGCAAACAGTGCAGACTCACATTTCACTGCTCCTATCATTTTACCTAAAAAATTTAGGGTAAGCCAGGTGTCTAATATTTGAGATAAAATGGGCCTTGATGCAAGAAAACCTGTCTTCGGGGGTTTGCGAACAACACAGACGCAGATCAGCCTGCGCATCCGCGCAGTCTGATCAGTGCCTTTGTTATTCACTTTTTGGGAAGTATCATATGTAAACTTTCTACAGATGAAATTTCAATATTCTAGCTAGACTGTGTAGCTAAGGGGACTGCTTTGAGTCTCGCTTTGACGGAAACCCCAAAGACAGATTTTGTCAGTCGCAGCCCAATTATGATAGGTAAGGAAGATAAATGAGCCATAACATGAGAAAACCAACAATGTCGCTCACTGTCATCAGCTCAGTCTGATCAGAGTATTCACCGTCTGAGTGATGAAAGCATAAGTCCTTAGTTACATGGGTGAAAGTTGAAAATTTCCAAAATCCTGAACTTTAGAAAATCTAAATTTAAAACTTGCTGTATGCCTCAAAAATATTGAAAGTTCCGAGTTTAATGGTTATATACCTTTAGAAAAACTGAAACTAAATCAGAAAAGCTATTATAATCGGCAGAATTCAGCATTTTGAGGCTGACTTTCTATGGAAAGTCAGCCTCAAAATCCTGAATTCAGGAATATTCTGAAAACTTTCACCCATGTAGTTACTGAGTGCACAGCAAAGACTCTGATCAGACTGGGCAAATGCCCAAGCTGATCCGAGTCTTCACTGGACACACACTCATTTTGTAGGTTTTATCATGGCTCAATGTCCTCCCCCTTTCTTTGAAAAATATAATGAAAAAAAAAATCTGAAAAAAAATATTCACATAAAATGCATACAAAATAAAGGCTTCTTCTACATTTCAGCCATCTCATGTGAAAAAGGTACACAAGTGATTCTTTAAACTTGCATGCTGGGTAATTTTTCATGCTTTTCGACATGTGCTAAATTTTTCAAAATTGACTTTAAAATTTCAAAAAAAACTATCAGATTACCAAACAGTTTGGATCAATATCAGGCCGACAAAATGTCTATCCTGTTGCAAATACAAAGGTTATCAGCAGACAACACAAGCTGTCCCTTCTCTCCTCTGCAGCCTTTATTGCAAACAATTCAGACCCATACGGTCATGACCAGACTGCTCCTAAGGGAGTCTGATCAATGTTCATAGTGTTTGCTTCTATGATAGTACACTTGAATATATGCAGTAGACATAACAAGCAGACAACATATATTGACAGGTTAAACTTGTATGGTCCATTCTTTGTATGTGCAAAAAGGGAAGGCTCTGGCAAGTCTGTGCAGGCTTGCCAGAGCCTTTGCTGATCACATATTAGAATAGTACCATTTTCATAAGAGCAGGTACATTTTATACTATTTAAATCTAGGTCAAAACTTACACCTGACATATAATTTCTTGCAATACGAGCCATATTTTTGACTGAAGAAAAGAAAAAATGATACTTCAAAAATGCAAAAAAATATAAGGCATATCATACAGTAAAACCTGTGTAAAACAGCCAATCTCATAAAGACCAAAAACTATTTTAAGACTAATTATGGCTTAATGCAGGTCCAAAGTATTGCAGAATGCTCCAAAGGGAGCATTCTGCAATACTTTCGACCTTCATTAAGCTACCATTTGTCATTAAGATCTATGTTTTGTCTATTTTTGAGTGGCCGTTTTACACTGGTTTTACTTTGCATAACCTTTGTACTAATGAGCCAGAGTAAATAGTTTAGATCCTGATCAGCTGTTCTCCTCAAATGCCAGCTAATCAGGAATACGATTCTCCATTATATGGGCCTCGACGCGACAAAACCTGTCTTCGAGGTTTCGAACAAAGTGTCATTCAAACCAGCCTGCTCAAATGCAGAGACTAACTAGAAAATTGAAATCTTGCTCGTAGCAAGTTTAGATATGATACTTTCAAAAAAGTGAATAACAAAGGTGCTGATCAGACTGCGCGGGTGCGCAGGCTGGTCTGCGCCTTCGATGTTTGCAAATCCCCGAAGACATGTCAAGGCCACTATTATTTAGGCTATGTATGATTCCATGAAGACAAAATTGAACCTGCAGGAATGTTTTATTAACCCATATAAACATAGGGTCCGTTTTATGGGACATACAATGTAGGCAAACAGTGCAGACCCAGATCAAACGCCGCATAATGCAGCATCTGATCAGGGTCTCCACTGTTTGTTTACAGAATGTTCTATTTAAATTTAAATAAAAGTGAAAAATACCACCCAATAACCCTTTAAACGGAAAAGGACTGGTCCATTTGATAAGAACGGCTTAAATGGGTTAAGACTTTCACTTCCATTAATGGCTATTGTTTTTGGATAAAAATACATGACTAAAATTGAACCTCTTATCTGCAGCTCTGACATGAGCTGACTGATCCTGTCATACAAATAAGGTCTCTTTTCTCTCACATCATCATCATCATCATCACATTGTGTCCGTATCCTTCAAGTTTCCGACATCTAACAATGCGACGAGCCCGCTGTCGTGGTGTTTTTGAAATATTCTCTTTTGTCCGGCTCGTCACAAGTCCCGCATCCCACAGTTCAACTATTCTAACCACAATGGCCACTGTTCGACTAGATAGGAAGAATTTGATACGAGGAGTTTTGCCCTAATTATCAAAATCATATTTAAATACCTCAGCTTTACCATATTTATTATAAGAAAGTCAATTAAATTAACAATATTGCGTGTATTAACTCTTCAAATGCTGAATTTCTCAAAAAAAAAATTGTGGTTTGGTTCTTTACATCCCAGTCAACAGCTATGGTCATGTCGGGGCGGTCAGTTCACCTTAACACATTATTTCCTGGGCAGCTTGACTAAGCATTTAACCAGTACTTCGTGCACATACTTTAGCTTGTAACAGACAACACCCCGTGTTGAATCATCGGAAGGGAGGAGAATGGCCGTAGAAATTATTTCATGATCAATCTCTGGGAAAGTATGGGACCTGGCCTAGACCTAATTCGAGACCCCTGGATCTGCAGTCAGACATATATCTGTAGTCAGACACGCTTCTGACTGCCCTACCTGGCCCACACCCCTTGATCTGAAGTCAGACATGTATCTGTAGTCAGTCAAGTTACCGACTGCACTACGCGGCATCTCACAGTTGATGATTCATTCTAGTTATCAATAAATTATTTCCTGAAGAAAGCAAACAAATAGCAAGCTATTCACGCACATCAAGGGAGACAGCTGAAATGATAAGTGATTTTTTTCAATTGCATCCCTTTTCAAAATGGTGACTTCACTTAAAGGAAAGAATTTGCTCCCAGAGGGAGCAATTTCTTTCATTTCAGAGAAGTCCCTTATTGTAAGGGAAAACTGTTGAGTATCTTCACCTTTTGTGATCTCCCTTCAATGTGAACAATTTTTTTCATTACACACAAGGGTATTGTGCGTAATGGCAGCTTCACCAATGAATAGTCCTTGATTGCATGCTTTTCATGTCCATGTCTATCAGTTCTGGCACTCAAAGTTAATTGGACCTTGACGCAAGAAAACCTGTCTTTCGGGTTTGCGAACAACAAAGGCGCATATCAGCCAGCGCATCTGCGTAGTCTGATTAGCACCTTTGTTACATGCAGTATGTGAAAGTATTATATCAAAACTGGTTTCATGCAAAATTTCAAGACAGTAGCGGAGCAGGTTTGTTTGAATGTTACTCAGTTGGAAACCACTGAAGACAGATTTTCTTGTGTGATTCCAAGGAAGAGCCTGTCCAACCTTGAAAAGGTTTGTCCTGAACCAAACTTGACAAAGGTTGTCAGCGCTCATGTCTAGCTGCAGTCTCTGTAGCTGAGGAGACTGGTTTGAATCTCATTTAGTCTGAAACCCTGAAGACAGGTTTTGTCTCGACAAGAATGATTAAAATCATACCTTTAAATTTGTAGAGAGTAGACTCAGATCAAACTGAGCAATACGATATGAGTATTTCCCCAAAAAAATGGCTCTACATCTCAGGATACAGGTCAAGGTCAGATGATTCACTGTAACTGGCACTTAGGTTCCCTGAAACAAATAAACAGAAAAAATGGTCAATTAAAATTAAATTAAATATTTAAACTGGTACAATTCTGATGTTGTTTATTCATTGATCATAATGTTGCTTCCATTGTGCGTGGGGATTTTGTGTTGGGTCTCCTTGTTAGGCCAATTAAATAAAAAAAATACCTATGTTTAGGGCACCTGACCCTTCCTAATTTTACTGGTGAAACCTAGAATTATTTTCCAGTTTCTGGAAAAAAAATAATTCTATGCATTTTGAAAGGCGAAATGCCTTTCAAAATGCATAAAATTTATTTATTTTTCCAGAAAAAAAAGATATGCATGCCTACCCTACCTAAAATTTTCAGACCTGTTACCTGAAACACACTTATTTTTTTATTTGGCCTACTAGTTTAGCAATCATCTTGCTGAGGAAGAGAGAGCTGGTAGCTTTACTTTGAGTGAATTGTGGCTGTCAGTGTTCTGTGTCTCTTACTCACAACGCTGTGGGTCCATCTGATTGTTGCATTTCCTAGTCATATTCACTTTTCGAAACTTTTATGCATGCATTCATAAACCAAATCACACCTTATAGCTATGGCCAGCTTTGGCTGCTGTCTTAAGGCAGTGATTCTGTTGTTTTAAGTCAATTTCTTTATTGCTGCTTCCATTTTGTGTGTGTGTTGGTGGAGGTGGGGTGAGGGGTTTGTGTTTAGTCCTGGTTTTATTGTGAATTTCTTTACTGTTGTGTCCTTTCTAGGTTAACAATCATCTCGCCGAGGAAGAGAGAGCTGGTATCACTTTACTTATTCAGGCCTCCAGATAAGAGTGCATAATGGAAAAATGATTTTGCAACCCAAACATATGTTGTTGAGCACCCAAAACACATGTTTAAATTGATAGGTAAGAAAACATTCACAATTTTATGCCCCCAAAATTCTTTACTGTAAATTCGAAAATTTTTGAGAGGATTTTATATTCGCTAACTTCGCATATGCGAAGTTTCGTGAATATAAAACCCTTTGCAAAATGGCAATATCATTCTGTCGTTTACTGATATAGGTAAATCATGCCAAGTCATGAATTTTTAATGGCGCAAATATGTCTTTTAATGCTATTTGCGAAAATAAAATCCTCGCAAAAATTTCCGAATTTACAGTATCTAGACCAATGCTTATTGTATTCTTGTTTTTATAAATGTATCTTTGTCTGAGTTCTAGTCTCTCTTCCAATGGGTGCCATGGGCTCCTGTGATGGTGGCATTTGCTGGTTGCTTTCATTTTATTTTTATTGCCAGCTTCCCAAGACAGCAACTTCATTGCTTATATCTACATTATTTGAGCAGCGACATGAGATTTCCAACGTGGCAGACTCAGACGAGCCTGTGCAGCCTCCTTTTAAGCTTAGAAACTCCAATTGCTGTTCAGACAGTAGCTTAACAGTCGTAGAATATTCAAGCAACTAGCAGAGGCTCTGATCAGACTGCACATATGCACAGGCTGGTCTGAGCCTTTGCTGGTAGCACATACCACATTGTTGGAAATCTATGTTGCGGCTCATTTCTGTGTGTTGTTCATTTCAAAGTGTGTATTCAGTTATGCTAGCTTTTCGCTATTAGTTAGTTCCCTTGTATGAGGGGGCTACGTGTTTGTTCCTGGTTGTGGGACCGGGTACCAGATTGCTCAGATTGAGCTGAAAGAGGTGAAGCAGCAATAGCACATGACCTCACAAGACTCGAATATCGTAATAACATTACTTTCCAATAGTTTACTCTAAATCTAGGACTCTTTCGTAAAAGGTAAAAGCACAGTGAATGAAAATATTAAATATTTCCCTGCATGAATGGACAATTCTCGTTCATTCAGAAGCATATTTCAATGAAGTCATCTATTTTTATGACAGTCAAGACAAAATTTAGGTGCTTCAGTTATAAAAAAAACTTGGACCTGTCCTACCATCAAATTTATGCCTATTAAAAAGTGCCTTTTCACATTGTCCTAGATCAGAAAGTTATTCTCAGCGCTATTTGTTTTATATTTCTTCACATAAACATTTGTTTTGGGTACTCATTAGAAGTGTTTCATTGAGACGCTTCTAATGAGGTCTACAACAAATGTTTTCGAGCAGAGATAAGAGAAATATGGTAATTTTTGTGGGCAAAAAAGCATCTCATCTCAAGCAATGTGTAATAATCATTGATACCAACAGAGTAAAGACTTAATGTGGCCATTAGGTTTAATTTTACTGCCTTTTACATACTTATATAGCCCATTAATGTTCACATTGAGAACATTCATACAACAACAGAGAAAACTTGAGGCCAGATGTAAAGAAATCAGAGTTTTACTTGTCATATCTCATTGCCTCATGTATACAATTAGCATTTTTCTTTAGTTTATATGGGTATAATTATATATGTTGTTTATGAAAGTAAGTTGCTAACGGTGAAGCAAGCCTTTTTGTGAAAACTTAAAACTTAATACTCTTAAAATTGTTTTAACAAGGGTATTGAACTCAGGATTACTGTACGAACTCCAAAACACAGTACCGAATCTCTGCCCCTTAGCCTTTCTAAACTGCAGTTTGTCCTTTGAAAGACATATGACAAGGCATTTGTAGTTGGCAAATGCTTGTTTTTTCCCTGACAACTTGCCCACATTGCATGGATGTTATAAACCATGCGACAAGAAATCCTGAGCAACCAGGTGAGCAAGACGCAAACCAGGCCCCGTCCTGATCATGGTCTAATCTGTTTGCAAAGGTTATCAGCTAATGACAAAAAGAAAGAGACGGTACCATGGCTTTAAGTCTCATCCGACAGACTGGTGAAGTCTGAGGATCAAATCAAACCTGCGACCCTTGGTTTACAAAGTGAGAGGTTTATCCACTTCACTACAACAGCTCCTATAATAAATCCAGTACAGTAAAACCTGTGTAAAATGGCCACTCAAAAATAGACAAAAACAGAGATCTTAATGGCAAATGGTAGCTAAATAATGGTCAAATGGCACTGTAATTTAAAAAATTCTTGTATTCCATTTTTTTGACCTGCATTAAGCCATAATTGGTCTTGAAAAAAAAATGTGGTCTTTTTGAGAGTGGCCATTTTACACAGGTTTTACTGTACTTTTAATAAACTAATGAGGCAGTGAAGATCAGACTGCTCAGCTACTGTTCCCCTGTAGCAGCAAGCCATTTTATCAGAAGATAGCTCACATTAATCAGACATTATTTTTACATTTATCATACTATAACAATTTTAATTTTACACTAAAAAATCTTCTCTGCACCTGGTTAAAATATATATTTAGCAATTTTGATAACCAGGTTATTTATTTCACATTTTGAAAAATAAAGCTCTCCACTGCTGTGTCTGGAGCCAATCCCCAACATGAGAAAAGTGCCCTTTGAGTGGATGTCAAAAAACAATTTAGTGCAGTCCAGGTGTGGATCCAGAGGGAATTTGGGGGAGTCGCTAGAACCCCCCTTTGAGACAAAATGATTTCATTTTCATGGAAAATTTTCAGAAAAATCAGGAAAAATAATAAATTTTCAGGTAAAATTAAAATATCACCCCCCCCCACTTTGTAATTTTGAACCCCCTATCTAAAAACCTGGATCCGCCCCACTGCATACATGGATTTGGATATAACATGGTCATTTGGTGGTTCCCAAATGTTTTTGCCATGGAATTTTACAAAGGAATTACAGGAATTACAGGAAAATGACCATGAATCCTATAATTCCTTTGTAAAATTGTTATAAAGGGACTGCACTGTAATTTAAAAAATTCTTGTATTCCATTTTCAATAGGAGTTATTGGCCTTGATAGTGTATTGTAAATAAAGTAGAAAGTGTTATGCCAGGACAGGAATCTTTGTAATACTAAATTTTGTCTTATGTTATTCACACTTGGCGTTAATGACTAGAGAACTGACGAGCTGACAGCCTGACAATTATGCCCTAATTAACACAATTGAGGTGAGAGCTATTACCCTCAAGATACAGCAGTTTAGAGCTTGTTTGCACAATTGCAACCAGATTTGGAAGACATTTGTATAAATGATATAGATACAAGCATGTTTGAGGTAACTAGTGAACCTATCAACTTAAAGAGTTATTGCCCTTTACTTAGTCATAATTTATGACACATTAACTTGCAGCGAGGAGACTTGCGCAAATCAGCCTTCAGTGTTACACATTTAAAGAATATCCCTTTTCATAAGCATAAGCCAATACCATGTTGCCATGTAAAGTGTAATCTAAACTGACAATAAATACCTCAAAAACAGTTTACATGGAATAAATGTTGTTTGTTGTGTATTCAAGAAAACAATTAACATGCCATTTCCTAACATACAAAAATTTGTCAAAACTCATTACTGCTCTTCTGTGGTTTAAACACACAATCATATGAGCCTCGACACGTGAAAACCTGTCTTCCAGGATTGGCCAACAAGGGGCAGACATGAGCATATGGGCAGTCTGATCAGCACTTTGTTATTCACTTTTTGGAAAGCTTGCTACAGGTGAAAATTTTAGCTAGTCTCTGTAGCTGAGGAGACTAGTTTGAGTCTTGCTTTGAGTGAAACCCTGAAGACAGGTTTTGTCGCCTCGAGGCCCATATGGTTGTACTGCAAGACAAAAAAAATATACCTAAAATGTTGGAAATAAAAAATCCTGGCCAAGATTAGA
Source organism: Loripinus fragilis (assembly GCA_964019695.1). Lineage (NCBI taxonomy): Eukaryota > Metazoa > Mollusca > Bivalvia > Lucinida > Lucinidae > Loripinus > Loripinus fragilis. The sequence continues at coordinate 68,596,795 of OZ026526.1, forward strand.
AATGTGTCCATAGGACACAAATGCCCCTGCCATATTTAATATACTCAACGTCAGTGAAAAGTTACCAGTAAATCACATATACTTAACATAGGACAATATTTAGTTCATTCTGAACGAAGAACTGCGGATACTTCAACATTCAATTTTATGGCATAGGGTGCAATGCATCACCACTATGGAAAACAGTATCCATCACACCCGAATGCATTATAATCATTCCTTGACGGACCCCTGTAGTTTCCATTGCATTGTATGGGGAAATGCAAAGTTTTGGTGCTACCTTAAAGTTTGGTCCTCATTTTTCGCGTTTAATGGGATAACCTAAGCCATTTTGGTGGCGTTTTCGATGAAAATGTCAAGGGCATGTTCTGGCATGTTGTCTCCTGAAAATGATGGTTTCAAATTCTTAAAAACTGCAGAAAACGTAAAATGCACGTGCATCACATGCACCATAGTTCCAGGGCTCAAGTAACTGTTTTATCTCTCCAAACCAGCTTGTCGTTAACCAGAAACATGAACCTAACAGTAGCCAAAGAGCTGTATTATATATTTTCCGAAATATCGAAATTTTGATACTGGTAACTTTTCATTGACGCTGAGTATACATGAATAAACATACTGGCAGTTGTTTAATGATAACGTATGTTGATTTGCGCTGGATGCAAAGTGCTTCATTTACCTTTTTTATAACAAATGACAAGATTTTGAAGGTGTGTGTGTCTTTTAGGGGCCAGCTCGCTCATCGTTTGACTTTTAGTGGTCTAACTGCAGTTCACAGGGAGATTTTATTTATTCATTCAATTATTTTCATTTCTTTTTCTTTAAATATGGCCTTAATGAATGCAATACTTCTGAGTATGTCTTATATTCAAAATATATAGAACTCAAGTATGAAATTTATCATGTTCATTAATGTTAAAATGCCAACAATAATAACCTTTGGTCTACTACTTACACATATCACCCTTGTAGGAATGGAAAGTATGTGAGGATCAACAAGGAAATGACAAGACACAACTATCACCAAAAAGCATGTCTTGTTAAACACAGGGACATTTCCTATCAGTGTCATGAACAGCTGAACACTTCTCCAACATTAAATCATAAAATCATAATCATGTCAATTTCCCTTTGTTCTGCCGAGCAAATTAATCTACATTACCGATAGTGCAGTTTGTAAACCTGGCAACCGAAGGGCTAACAGGGCATATAACTCTTTGAATACAGAACCAGATTTCTCAGGCAGGAAAAGCATGTTCTTACAAACTAGCCAAAGATCATTCAAGCACCTGAAACATGACAAGACTGATGGGTAAGAAAAAAGAACTATTTCATATCTGGACTAACAGGCCTTTAGTTCAGAGTGCGTACCGAAAAAGTATTTTCTTATTTCTCAACCAAAACATATGTTGTGGGTACTCAAAAGAACCATCTCAATGAGACCAGTCTTTTGAGCACCCAAAACATATGATTTAACTAATGGGTAAGAAAATGTTAACAATTTTAGGCGCAAAAATTTTGTTTATCTAAACCTATAATGGACGAATATCAAATCATAAGAAAATCTGTTATTATTCATATGCCAAATATATACAATAAATGTGCAGATCTGCCTGCACATTCTGAAGAGACTGATCAACACCATTTATGAGCATAGTTAATAGCATGATAGTCATAACACTCCTAGATTCTGTAGCTGAGCATGACGGACACTACAAAACACAGTGTGTGTTTTAGGTCCCATTAACAGCTTAGGTTATATGTAGACAGGTAAATGCCTTTAAGTATAATTCGAAAGACTGGAGAAGACAGGAATCGAACCTGCAAATACTGTTTAACAATGCCAGTTTATCCACTACACTACGGCTGCTCCTATAAAACACAGTATACAAGCCCAAAAGACTGTTTAATGGGGAGCAAGAAAAAGAATCAATTATTTGTGTGTGGGTGGAATATAAAAATCAGTCCCTCAGGATCACCGTTTGTCATCACTCGGCAAGCCTCGTTATGCCAAACGGTGATCCTCGGGACTGATTTTTCTATCCCACCCTCAGACTCATGATAGTCTCTTATAGCACAAAAACCCAAAAGACTGTTTTTCTTGCGATGTGGCCCCAATGCAAGTGGAACAAGGTTGAAACATTTTCAAAACTTAAAGCCAAGCCAGACAGAGATATCAAAGCAATGATAGCATGCCAAAGAATCTGCATAATTAGCATATGCCTGAGCATGTTGGTATCTGATGTTGGCAACTGATCTTCCTTAATTACCCACCCTTAATGGCCCTTACCTTAATGTGATTTTAAATACCATCAATCCTACAATAATCTCTTTATGGATTAAGCAGTAAGATTATTTTTAGTTGCCTAACCAAACTGTTACATAGGATGTCTGTGTGATTCATTTTGCTTTGTGTTTTTTTAAAATTTGTTTAAGCTATATTTGAAGAAAATCACCAATTTGAATTCTGAGGTTTGTTAAAATTTCCTTAGCCCATGCATCCTGGTGTCCTTTTTTTCGACAGATCATATTCGGTTTAGATATTTTTGAGAGCCCTACCAAATTGTCTTCAGAAGAGAAGAAGTTTATTGTTTCTTAAAGAAGACCAACACATCTCCTGGCAGCCATGTTTTCGACAGATCAAATTTTTTTTAGCTTAAATTTCCTAAAAAAGGTCATCTATAAAATTTCAAGTTTAAAGTTTCTCATATTATAAGATATATTATAGAAAGTGGTCGCTAAGACTTTTGATGGATCAAATTTGTTTAACCTCTTTTGGTAGACCAGGTCACCCAGTGACCATTTCTGCCAAACTATTTTTAACTCTGATCCAGGATTTCAGAAGTTTTTCAAAGTTATCCTTAATGGCTGCAATACGTACCCGATTTATGAAAACTCAATTTTTTATCTATTTTTGTAGGTCACTCATGGAACATTCCTGTGAAGTTTGGGAAAAATTGGCCCGTTGGTAGACTCAGTTGTCATTTAAAGCAAAATATGAGCCATGCCATGAGATTTCCAAACAATGTGGTAAGTGCGACCAGCAAAGCCTCAGATCAGCCTGCGCATACCCACAGTCTGATCAGAGCCTTTGCTTGTCGCTTGAATAATCTATGAGTGTTAACCTACTGACCGAACATCATTTGGAGTTTCTAGGCTTAACAGGAGGCTGCACAGGCTCGTCCGAGTCTACACTTGTCAAAATACCACATTGTTGGAAATCTCATGCCGCGGCTCATATGTTGACAACTGGCAACGCATGACGGACATTGAGTGATCACAATAGCTCATTTTGACTACTCTGTGCTCAGGTGAGTAAAATGTTTCAAAATTATTTTGCACCATCTATTTTTTTCACATTAGATTGTTAGACCCTATTTTCTCTGAAAACTAAAGATCTTACACCTAAAACCACTCTACTGATTTTATGATTGACATTCAAAGTTTTTAATTCTTGTTCCTTTATTGTATTGTAATTTGTCAACCATCAGCGAAGACTTCACACCACCGTTAAATCTGTCAAAAATCAAGGTGTGTAGATATCTAGGTTTCTATGGAAGCCATTTTACCATCAATATCACATTTCACTTTATTTGCGATATGAAAATATTATTTCAATGAGCCTCAAATCAAAATTGTCACTCTTGCGTGAAAACGTAACATTAGTCACAGGTAGTGATTGTGTTTCTCCAGAAAATTATTTGAGCCGAGTCTCCCGAAAAGGCTACTCATTGCATACCGTATGTGCAGAGTATTCTTAAACTCTTTGACGCTGGGTAATTTTGCATGATAGTTTGTCCTCTGCCAATTTATTTTCAAAATTAGTGTTTTCGAAAAATTATTTCAGGAATACCATCAGAGTGTCATACAGTTGTTGGTCATGATCTGCATCCAAACTGTTTTCAAAGGTTATCAGCAGGCGACACTTAACCCTTTTACTCCACAGGCTATTTTTAGATCATGACATCATTTTCTATTTTTAGACAACATTGAAAAATTCAAGAAAAATTTCAGTTAAGTTATTAATACTTTTGAAAATATCATGGAAAATGGAGCATTTGCTCCAAAGAGCAAATGCTTCATTTTCCATAGTATTTTCCAAATATGTGATATTTCAAAGTCATTATTATGGAGTAAAGGGTTAAACCAGGTGGCAGATAATTAGGCTTAAATGAAATGTATGTGTGGTTCCTGTTGCCTACCTACCCTAATTTTTTAACCCTACCCTAAACATTAAAATGGTCTTTGGAGAGAAAAAACCTAAAATGGGCAATTTTTCAGATGTTGTCACTATTTTCTTTGTTAAATGTTATAACAAAATTTAATAATTTCCCTACCTACCTACCCTAAATTTTGTTTGTATGCAACAGGAACCACACTTATATTTCATTTAGGCCTTATCTGCCACCTGGTTAAACTTAAATGCACAGCTAAACAGTGTGCTAGGTATTAGAATCAAGTTTGACCTCCCTGTAAAGGTCAAGGTCAACTGTGGCTGAAAGACCACTTCGGTACCAATTTAGTCATTGCCTCAGTTTGAACAGATCTAGTAGAGATAATGACTTTGGCTACAAAGGTTTCTGAAAAATCACCATATTATTTAAGATTTTGTCCCATATAAATGCATTATATTAGGAATCAAATTTGACCTTGCTGTAAAGTAGTTCAATGTCAACTTGGGATCATCATTTGAACAAGCTCGGTAGGTCCCACATTCTGCTGTATACCAATTCCAAAGGTCATTGGCCTTTTGTTTCTAAAGGAGATTTTTGTAAAAGGGCTAGACTGGCATCAGTCGACTAAATGTATATGATTACATTTATAATTATATTTAACAATGAAAAAAATCATCTTATAAAAATTCTATCCTCTCTGATAGTCAAATTTAGTGTCCAAGCCACAAACTACTCAAGTAAAGTTTATAAATTGCTATCTTAGAGAGTATATCAGTTTTACTACAAAAAATGACATTAGAGACTGGGGCCAGTCTATAAATGGGCATGTCGGCCTTCTTGGACTCAGGGACTTACACATGGACCGATTTGCTCATATCCAAATATAAGTTAAAATCTGTAGCTTTACTATGAAACTGTACTGTACTAGTATTGCGGGTGCACTCGGTTCAGTGTTGGCAGCCGAACACAAGGAACGGTTCACAGATGATTGGAGCACCGGCATGACAAAACCGAAAAAATGTCCTGTGCTGCCTGCAATGACTCGGATCAAACTGGGCATTGCCCAGTTTAATCCGAGTTTTTGCTGGCCGCATGAACGAAGCTTGGGCAATGACTACCCTTATTCAGCACAGCAAAGACCGTGATCGGACCGAGTGAATGCTCAAGGTGATGGCACACATGTTGTTCATTGGTTTTGTCAAGCACGGGGCCCATTCATAATTTATGCAGGTAATCTGTAAAATGTTGTCACATACTGGGTATTGAATTACAATTTCAAATTTCTGTCAACTCAATAAGACTTCTGCACAGTATGGTCCTCAGGATTGCCGTCTTCCGATCGAACCAATATCCTGGAGAAGGAAAAGTATCTTCAACCTACGAAGGTCTTGCTATCAAGAAGACCAAATGTAGCGTGCATTATTTCGGCAGTCTGATTGAAAATCGCTCAGCATCAAATCAATAGTTTGACAGCTAAAAGAATTGTACACAAGATGACGACATTAAGTATGTATGCCCCATCGGTTCCGACAAACAAAATATTTAAGTGTAAACTGCGAATATTTTCTTATCTATCAGTTTTAACATGCATGAAAAACGGTTCTTTTGAGTATCCACAACATATGTTTTCATTGAGAAATAAGAAAATCAATTTTAATTACGCCACTTAGCTAGAAGCCTGATGACTGTAATATTTTGGCTTTTGACTGGAGTTTAAGGTACCTTTGGTTATAACATGTAACCATTTTGTCCCTTTAATACTGCATAACAGAGTTGCAACATGACAAATAGGATCTTCAGGATTATCTTTTTACAAACATATGCCTTGTCAAGATAATCACAGTAAAACCTGTTTTAAGCTGCCACTCAAAAAGAAGGCCAAAAATTAGTTTTGAAGACCGATTATCACTTCATGGAGGTCTAAAGTATTGCAGAATGCTCCAAGAGAGCATTCTGCAATACTTTGGACCTTCATTAAGCTACCATTTGCCTTTAAGTTTTTGAGTGGCCGCTCAAGACAGGTTTTACTGTATGTCTGAAAACAGGACAATGTACCCATTAATCAAACTCCTTTTGATAAAATAAAGGAAACAATAATGTCCTTTAAACTCTTTGAATGCTGAATTTCTAAAATGGTATTTTCAAAAATTATGATCATCTGGACTAAGCAAATTAAGTACTGTAAATTAGGAAAATTTCAAGAGGGTTTGTTTTTCACGTAACTTCGCAGATGCGAAGGTTCGTGGAAATAAAACCTTCGCTAAATGGCAAATTCACTCTAATTCGTTTACTGATGTAGATAGATCAATGCCCTAATTGCATATTTTAACATGACAAATATGCCTTTTAAGACTATTCGCGAAAAATAAATTCTCACGAAAATTTACAGTATTTTCTGGAATAGTCCCCGATCAGACTGCCTTCTACTCTAGGAGCAGCTCATTCTGGGACTACATGTGTATTATGCTTACAAATGCTTTTCTTTCTGGTCATTTGGTTCTGATACTATCGAGTTAATGTTGTACCTTGACCAGAAAATTTAATATTTCAGTCTGAAAACAGAGGGGGAAAGACCCTTATCAGACTGGATAATGAGCAGTCTGAATATAGGGCTTTGGCTGTCTGGACACATCAATATGAACATTCTTTTTCTCATGAGGTAAAGCCTTTTAACTCTTTTCCTGCTAGTGCCGACCACAAAATTTGTCATCTGCTGAAAACCTATGTCAACACATTGGAACCAAATCAGGCTTGACGTTTGGTCATACCTGATCTGGATCCAAACTGTTTGACATTCTGGTGGTATTCCTGGAAGACATTTTTGAAAAAGTTAATTTCGAACAAAATCTGCAGATGACAAAAAGCATGCAAAATTACCCAGCATGCAAAATTACCCAGTATGCAAAGTGTAAAAATTAATTGCATTATTCATAATCAGAAACCTGAAGAGTGTGCTGCTGTGTTTTTTAAGGCTGATTGATCTTCTGACAGTGTCGTCTGCTTTTTCAAAGAAAAATTGGTTCAAAATTGCGCTTTTTGAACAATAAAATTAAAAACAAAAAAATTAGTGGCATATTTTAAACATATGGCTACATTATGACATAATATTTATGATATAATCAATCATAAACTGAACTTTTTGCACTTTTAACCGACAACAAAAATTGTTACATGGGCCTGTTTTCAAAAGAAGTAGGTAAATAGGTAGAGAATTTTGAAAATAAATTTTGAAAAGGCTACATTAAAGTGTACTTATTTGTTAAAATATGGTAACAATCCTTAATATATACCCATATTTTGTCTCAACAATATCATTCATGCGTGGATCCAGAAAGTTTTGTCAGAGGGGGTCCAACTTCGACAACTATTCTGTTGTTGTTGTTTTTTTAGTTTGATGAAGAGGAGGAAGGATCCAAATACCACTATTAGTGGGCCATCGTTTGCCCGCCAGCAAAACACCATTTAAATGGCGTTTCGCTGGCGTGCCGATGATGGTCCAACATTGAATGCTGGCTTGGTAGCTCTGTGGTTTTACCAGTACTGCTAAGGAAACCTATATTTTTGTGGTTTTCCAGGGGGAGAGGAGGTCCGGACCCCCCCCCCCCCCCCCCCCCCCCCCCCTCTCTCTCTCTCTGGATTATGCGCATTCATTTGTTTAGCAAAAAAATTAGAGCACTCCACGGAGCATTTATTAGAATTAATACTGTAAGTGTTAGAAGAAGCAACACCTCAGCCAAGAATTTCTGACAAAGTAAACCAGTTCATTTAAAATACATATATTTTGCATGTATCATTAACTTCATGTTGGCATATGATCATCTTAATTATTCAAGTAAGGAAAAAGAAACCAAAATTGAGTCCCAAGCCCATGAAAAAGGGTTCCGCCATAAAAATTGTCCGTCAAAGCTTGGGTTTTGGAACTGAAGAACACTTTCCACTCTGGTTCTAGTGACTTTGGCTCTACAGTGGGTCCGTCAGTAAAAGAATAGTCAAGATCAAGCGGGTTTGTATACACTGTTTTCATAGCAGAAAATGGTGTAAAATTTTGAAAAAAAATAAGCACACTGTGAACTTACTAGCCCTTTTCCTGCCCATATTTTTTCCCTGAAAATGTTGTCTGCTTTTCACATCTGCTGCATAAATACAAGTGCACTTCAGACTAAATTTTAACATGGAAGCCAATACTATAAACCCCCAAGAGCCCTGTCTGATCTGGGTCCACATATTGATTGGAACATAGGCTACCTAAGAATGTAAGCAGTTTAGAGGCCAAATGATTAAGTTGCATATGGAAGGTTTGTTAACCCAAAAAAACAAAAACGAACTGGAAATAAAACAATATAAAACAAACGAGTCAGTTTCAAAAACTTTGAAAGCCAACTGACAACTAAAGATAGCATTCACTTTGATGTGATTTGCAGCTGACAGATTTAACTGTCAACATTTGAAACAACAACAAGCATCTAATGACAGTGACTGACACAATGACTGGCAGCAGCATGTTTCACAGAGAAATAACAGATCAGATTTCAATGGTAAAAACAGTAGCATTGTTCTTTTCTTTATTCTTGACTGCAATCCCATCAACTCATTACCAACTAGCTTCAAACAATTTGGACACTAGATCCACCCCATTATTACATGAGTTTGTATAGTGATTTTTGTGAAAGCTGCAACTTGTAACCTTTTGAGACTACAAATCACATAGAAATTGTTTGACAGTAGATTATGTTTGCAAAGAAACAGGTTTTATATGGAAATGGATTTGGGACATATGTGCAAGATTTTTTTTAATTTTTGATAAGAGTTTTACACTATTTATCTCGGAAAAAGATGAGGAGGGGGTTGGAGCATTTAAAAGAAGTGTCAGTGTTAGATATCAGAATAAATATGGTGTTCAAATTTTAGGACAAGTTAATGTGTCTGAATATTTAAGGCAAATATAGTAAATGTTCCTCAACTCTTTGCCCCCTGGAATTTTTTTCCCCACTTTTTTGTCCGTCTGCTGATTTTTTTCAAAATCAACTTTTTCCAAAAATCCTTTCAGGAGTATGATCAGACCGATAAACAGTTTGGTTCCAGGTCAGGTCAGGATCTGGGTCCGAACTGTTTGCAAAAGTTATCAGCAGAGGACACTAGGAGTTAGAGAGATAATCAACTTACTAGTACAACCTTTGCAGGAGTCTAAATGCAATAAAGAACAGACAATTTCGAAAGCAAATTACATATACCTAAATAGCCTACAAATGTACCGTCTAACATTTGAAAGTACAGGCCACGAACATTACAAAAAAATGCTCATATTGAATGTACACTGGTCTCAAATTAGACACCAGACATCAAAAGAAGTAATTTTACCTGAAAATTACCTGAAATTACTTATTGTCCCATACAGCCTCGGTCACTACCGCAGCAGACGACATATTTTGTAATATCCTTTTTGGTTTTAACGCGACGGTGAGGCTTGGCATTACATCCAGATTTATCCAGCCTTATTCCTTACTTAGAATATTGACACAATTTGAAAATATCGTCTGCTGCAAAATTAAGGTACCACTTTAATGGTAATAATCCAAAATTAATTCCCTTCCTACAATTTTTCTTTTTATTTTACACCATTTATCTCTATCACAATTACCGTAATTCTACCATAATTCTTGTACCTTAAGTACTCTTTATGCCTTTAAGGGGCGACTTTTGTTGTATGCTGATAATCTTTGCAAATGGTTTGGACGCAGATAAGGAGTGACAGAATGTCAATCCTGATCTAGATCCATACTATTTGACACTGACTGAAAGAGTTTTTTTAAAAAGTTAATTCAGAAAAAAGTAAGCAGACGACAACACTAAGGCTTGAAAAATTACCCCGAATGCAAAGTTAAAAGAGAACCACGCCGAAAATCTTACAGAGAAAGTTTGCTTTACACCTAAAGCATGCTCTTTGTACCCATGTATATTATGTATATGCTTTGTGTCTGTACCTTAGGCTCTTACGCTACCGAGTTTTATGTCATAAAGATATGTTCTATTCTGTTCTGTACAGAATGCTGATCTAGATCTATGGTGTGGTTCAGCCTCAATAGAGTTTCTAAGGTACAGTTCATTTAAACACATGCATATTAAGACATAAGCATGTAAATGAATTAATGAGTATAATATGCAAAAGAGGCTCTCCAATTATTCAGTTTTATGGGGTCAATGAAAGCCGAATAGGAAGCGCAGTAAACGTCACTTATAGTAGCTGATAATGGCCACAAAATAACTGTAAAACATACACATAAAACGTTGCAAGATGGATGATAGTTTTGATGCCGTTATTGCTTGAAAAACCTAGACAGATTACAATATTGAGGTAGTCTCTCATAAAATTTTAATCGGTTGATCTGATTTTCGTATGACATGGGCCCCAGTTTATAAAAAAAAAATTTATGCTCAACTGAGCTGAGCACGAAATTTCAACTGCTCATAAAAACTAAAATGTTGAAATATAAAGACTTTGCTTGCTATCAAACTCTCAGATATTTTATTTATCATGCTGATAAATGTTAAAATGCCAGCAATTGTTGGCATTTTAACATTTATGAGCACGATAAATTCTATGCTCAGTTTTATAACCTCGGCCCCTGTCTTCGTTATGCTAGCTGCAAAAGTGGCAAGTAGTGTAGACCACAATCATACTGCTTTAAGTCAGGTACTATTTAATAGGATGATAATTTTACATGTTTCTTTCTTTACTGATGGAATCTTCTATCCAGTTTGATGAGATATCATCATATGAGCCGCCAACAATGTCGCTGTGTGTCAATAGAAACAATGTGGCTGTGCATCAATAGAAGACTCAGATCAGCCTACACATCAGCTCAGTCTGATCAGTCTTCACTCTTTCCATGAAGAAGGCTTGGATCTATAGTGCCGCCTCTGATCAGACTGGGCTGGTGACTATGCTGACCTCATGGGTGAAAGTTCAAAATTTCCAAAATCCTGAACTTTAGAAATTCAAATCTTAAAACTTGCAGGATGCCTACAAAAATGAATAATTCTAAATTTAAATGATTAATTGTGTTTACATAATCTGACAACTAATCACAGAAGCTATTATAAGCTGCCTAATTCAGCATTTTGAGCCTCAAAATCCTGAATTCAGGATTAATCCTGAAAACTTTCACCCATGTGACCTGAGTCTTCACTAGGTACACCCGATTTTGATGTTATCTTTTCAAATCTTTCTCTTTTTTTTTTGGACAGAATTTAAGGCACATAAGCACAATATTGGCCTATGATATGTATTGTAGATGACACTGAAGGTTTCGGACCGAGGATATGTCAAAGGTCAAGATCAGAAATGTACAGTAAAACCGGTCTCAAGCGACCACTCAAAAAGAAGACCAAAATTGGTTTTAAAGACCGATTATCGCTTAACGCAGGTCAAAAGTATTGCAGAATGCTCCAAGAGAGCATTCTGCAATACTTTTGACCTTCATTAAGCTACCATTTGTCTTTAAGACCTTATTTTGTTTATTTTTGAGTGGCCGCTTAAGACAGGTTTTACTGTATCTCAAATGCATACTTCGGCAAACAGTGAAGACCCAGATGTAATGTCGCATAATGCAGCATTTCATAATGGTCTACCCTTAAACAATCTCCAAAGAGAAATATTATTTTATTTGGAAATTAAAATCTGAGACCCCTCGATATATACAATGGACCATCCAAAGTTTATTGTATTAAAACAGAAGGAAGAATCCATTAGTGCAAAAAGGGTTAAAAAAAAGTTCCTATCAAGAGCAAAGCCAGTTTATAACAATGATTGATGAGGTTTCCAACTTGGGATGTCTTCGTCCAATCCTCTGAAAATCTCTGAATTTATATTCGACTACATCCTAAGTCAGATGACTTCAACAAATTCTTGTTGGATTAAGAGTTAAGAGTTTTCTGCCAAAAATTCCTTTCACCCTTTCAATCCTGTAGACCAAGATTAAATCTTTTGGAATCTGCGTACATAGAGGAAAAGGCTCATTGTGAACAGTCTTATCATTTTGTATACATGTATATGCAATGTGTCATTGGGCTCTTAAAATTTTGACCAAATGCATATCTCTTCAGACACTAATGGGTTAAACCATATTCAGAGACACTCAGTGGACTGGTGAAAGCATTTTCATGGGAGTTCTCTTGCTAACAAAATCTTCGAAGATGGCACTGTTTGTATGCCAGCCAAGATATTTGAGGCAAAAATGCAGCATAAAGGCTTAAACTGGAAACCCATTAGAAGAAATGAAAGAAATTCATAGAAAATCATAAACTGATTTCCAATAAATGAAAATAAATACAATGCTGACTAGGTCAGCAAAAATCAATGAATGATAACAATGAGTTTACTTAGAATTGTTATTGCATAAATCTAATGCTATGATTGGCTGATTATTGTCATCAAAAAATCAATAACTGACTACATGGGGTTTACCTAGAATTGATATGCATAAATCCATAGTTTTGATTTTCTGCTATAGTCATCAAAAAATCAATAACTGATTAGAATTAATATGGATTGGCTAATATAGTCATACTGCCTGATTACACACGTTTTACCTAGAATTAATATGCATAAATATAGTGCTATGATTGGCTGATTCAGTCATCAAAAATTAATACCTAGAATTAATATGATGATTGGCTCATTCAGTCATCAAAAAATCAATATCTGATAACACGAGGATTACCTAGAATTAATATGTATAAATACACTGTTGGCTCATTCGGTCATCTGATTACATGGGTTTCTACCTAGAATTAATATGCATATATCCACAACTATGATTGGCTGATACAGTTATCAAAAAATCAATAACTGATTACATGTTTACCTAGAATTCTGAATTAACATGTATAAATCCACTGTTATGATTGGCTGAGTCATTAAAAATCAAAAACTGATTATAAAATTAAAGATTTTACTATTGTGATATAGATATTGTTGTCAACAACACAGATGAGGAACTACCGACAAACCCAGAAAAATCATAAATTACAAATTCGTTAACCAAGCCTAACCTTTAAAACTAGGAATTTACCTTGGAAAAGGTAAAAACAAACATCAGTGTCAAGTTATTTTAGTTTATGATATTTACAAGCCAGGCTGGCATTAATGTAACAGTAACAGATATAATGTGTCAACTAACTGTCAGTGTATAAACACATACCTATCAATCATCTAGCTCACACTTTCCTAAACCTCTGCTCACTCTATCTACCCTAAATTTTCAGACACATTTACACATCAGTGTATTTATCATAAAATTTGGTGTTATAAAACTTTTTGCATGCCCAACTTGATTGAGCATGAATTCATCATGCTCAAAAATGTTAAGAGAATTTGAAAGCAAGAATTCAGCAATTTGGTTTTTATAAGCAGTTAAAGTAGTGTAAAGTCATAGACAAATGTGTACAGCTTCTTGGCAAACAGTGAAGACAAAGATGAAATGCCACAGGATGTTCTGTTACCTAAGAAGAAATAACATAAATTTAACCAAATTTGGAAATTCTAACCTGTGACCCCTTGATGAGTACAATGAACCATCCTAAGTTTATTGTATCAAACCAGAAACCATTAGTATACAAAGGGTTAATTAAGGAAGCTTAAATTCAAGGAAACACCAAAAAACATGTGTGAACTTCTGAACTTTAGAAATTCCAATTTTAAAACATTTTGTTTGTTGATTTCCAGTCACAGTCTAGAGACCAGCGCTTTTGAGGAATTCGGATCCGAGTTCATAATTTCGCCAGTAATTGTGTTATCAACACTCTGAGATTAATTGTTTATTTAACTGGGCTCAGCATCTGAATTTAGAAATTACTCTGTTATAAGATAGCCCCATGCATACAGCAAAACATAATATATTCGTCATTGCTTTGTTTTGTTGAATCTATTTTATCTATCAAAACCCAGACTAGACTGTTCCAGAAACTAACTTAATTTTAATAAGTTCCTACTGTATAAAAACAGCAAAGTATGTGACAAACAGCCACATACATCAAAAGAGGTAAGTTAATTGGCCCTCCATGTTCCAACTGAATCTTCCATCTACATGGGATGCTACAGCAAACAACTTTAGCAGACGACATTTACAGATGTGTTTTGCTGGCCCTTCAATGGATAACGGTGCAGACGCTGATCAAATGTCGCCAGATGTAGCATTACACCTGGGTCGTCACTGCTAAATGAAGTTAACTTGTATCCAAAGCTAATCATTGGCCTCAAGTTTTACATGCATGGAGATACGACAAGCTTACGATTTTATCTAGGCTGTTTATTTTGAAAGCAAATCTGACAGAGTGTTGATATATGCAATTTTACTCAGCAGTGATTGTTTTAAAGTACAGGGGCATCTCGTCCCTAGACTGGTCAAATACTTTTCAGTTACGTCAGGACGGGTCTTCCTGGGTTGATACCAAGTACTAAGCAAGGATAAATGCGTCTTGCTCAAGGACACAAAACAGTGACGCCGGTGAGGCTTGAACCAAATATTAAAACATGCAATGTGCTTAGAAAATACCAACAATTTCAAGTTTAAATGGTCTCTTGTCTTTACATGAATTGAAAAAAATCGAAGCTATTGTAATCTGCCTAATTCCGCATTTTGAGGCTGGCTTTCTATGGAAAGTCAGCCTCAAAATCCTGAATTCAGGAATAATCCTTAAAACTTTCAACCATGAAAAAATCAATCTGTTTAATTGGAAATGAAGTTAATCAGGCATAGCTCAAATGGCTAGGTGACAAAGTCGTATCAATACTTGTCAAAGGCTTCAGATGGACAAAATAAGGACTTGGAGGCTTAACTCTTTCCAAGCTAGTGTCGTCTGCCAAAATCCTTTGCAAACATTTTGGACCCAGACCAGGCCCGACAAAATGTCGGGCCTGATCTGGATCCCAACTGTTTGGCACTCTGATGGTATTCCTGAAAGAATTTTTTGAAAATGTTAATTTTGAAAATGAACAGCAGACGACAATATTTTTGAAAAATTACCCAGCATGCAAAGAGTTTAAGTCATTAGAGTTATCTTTAGTGTCACTTTCAAGGCTGTCACTAAATTTCAATATTAAAAAGAAGATTAATTCACTCTGAAGGGTCAGTGTATGCCCAGGTCAAGATGGGAAGGGAAGACAAAATTCCTTTATGCGGTTTAGCTTAACCCCTTTAGGGGTCAAACTTTAAAGTATCTGAGAATCTATCAAGGGGTAAGGACCAGGTGGTGGAAATGCTTGTCTATGTCCACTTTAGTCACAAAAAATATCAAAATGTAGCCTTTAATAAGATTGCCATTTTGCCTTCCAATTGTGGCGTTGAGCCCAATATTTTGTTTTGCCTGCCAATTGTGGCGTTGAGCACAACATTTTGTTTTGCGCGCCAATATTTGTTTTGCCTGCCAACTGTGGCATTGAGTCCAATATTTAGTTTTGCCTGCCAATTGTGGCATTGAGTCCAATATTTTGTTTTGCCTGCCAACTGTGGCGTTGAGCCTAATATTTGTTTTGCCTGCCAATTGTGGCGTTGAGCCCAATATTTTGTTTTGCCTGCCAATTGTGGCGTTGAGCCCAATATTTTGTTTTGCCTGCCAACTGTGGCGTTGAGCCTAATATTTGTTTTGCCTGCCAATTGTGGCATTGAGTCCAATATTTTGTTTTGCCTGCCAACTGTGGCGTTGAGTCCAATATTTTGTTTTGCCTGCCAACTGTGGCGTTGAGCCCAATATTTTGTTTTGCCTGTCATCTGGATCCTTGCTATTTGACCCTCTGAAGGTTTGCTGGAAAGACTTTTTGAAAAACTTTTTAAATAATTCTTTCTCGTACACTATCAGAACACTATTTGAATCATGGGTCCAAAATATTTGTAGACAATAAATGTTGTCACCCTCATTAAATAAAGTCTTTACTTACTTACTTCCTTATAACTGTTTGCAAAGTTATCAGCAGACTACAAAAGTCGCCGCTGGCAAGGAAAGACGGTCAATCTGATTCACTTTTGATGGTTTTAAAATCAAAGTCCCACGACTCTTGACAGATATCCAGATTCACTCAAGGGTTTTCATCCTATTGTTAAAATTTCAATTAAAAACTACTTTTCCGGATGTCTTCTCTGCACACTGGTTCAATTGTTCCGAATTTATTCACAAGTGAAAGTCATCTCAACCTGTCACTCTCATTGTCACAGAATTGTCTCTGCAACAAACAAGTAACCACGGCAACAAGCGTCAACCAGGAGTCAAATTCCGTAACTGCAAATTTAGCTTTTGACTGTTTGTTTCCCTTGGCACCTGCTTTTCAATCATGTTTTCTTTTTATTTATGCAAGAGGAAGAAATTTGAATTACGGAATTTTAAAATTGAAGTTCAGGGATCCTTCGTTAATTGAATTTTTTGTCACCATTGTTGACTTGATGCTTTTAGATTTACAAAGGCCTTGGGCGTATCACACTTCTTCAATTGGGGATGACTGCAGACCTGTCCAGATTCAATAATTGATACTAATCACTTGTCAAACTTGTTTCCTATTTAACTCTTTCCTTGCTAGCAGTGACTTTTGTCATCTACTGATTACCTTTGCAAACATTACGGATCCAGATCTGGTATACTGACCATGTGAAATAAAATCAGAATCAATTTCGATCTGTTTAGTGGCCAAACCAGGGTTGGTGGGGGGATCCTGGATGCAGATTTTATAAAAAAAATGTTCTCTATTGCCAAAAACAATGTTCTTAAAATTGCCAAAATGACCCACATATATAACATTATCGATTGGCTAAATACATGAAATATGTATTTTTGCAAACCCAGATTTGTTTTAAAAAATGTGTACAGGACGCCGCCTACTTGGTATGGTGACAATATTTGTACTGCATTTATTATTTCATACTGATAGTCGAGGATAAACATAGCTGACAAATGCTTAATGGACTGAGAAATAGGGTGAAAGATGATGCTTTCCTAAATTCTCACCTTGACCTCGGTCCACAAGAGATTAATTTTATGTGGTCTGCAACATTCAACATTCTGATGTATTTGTTTATGTTGAGGCTGAATTACAGCCATGTAAATATTTTACTCATTGTCAAAGGCTGTCCCCTGCACCTAGTATAGCTTTAACAATTTCACATGTATTTTCAGTGTCAATGGATTTTTTCAAAATCTGACAGAATACCATCATAGTGCCATACACAGGTTTGTATCGGTACAAAGTAGTGGGTAAAATAAGCCAGGCCTCGAGGTTATAAAACTTGACTTCATTCTCAGACTCGAAATAAAGCGCAACGATTGGCTGCTTGCGGACATGTGTCCGCATGCAGCCAATCATTGTGCTTTATTTTGAAATCATATAAAGAGATTGGGACTTCTTTAGTAGTCTTGACATCCACAAACACCGCCAGAGAGGCAACATATATGAAGGGTTTAACTCTTTGCATACTGGGTAGATTTTCATGGTTAAGATCCCGTCTGTTGACTTTTTCAAATTGATTTTTTTTCAAAAAATTCTTTCAAGAACACAATCTGAGTGTCAAATGGTTGATCCAGATCAGGACCTGATCTGGGTGCTAGCTGTTTGCAAAGGTTATCAACAGACAACAAAAGTTGTCGCTAACAGGGAAAGAGTTAAAAAGAACAACTTTATGCTGATGCCATAACAGATAACTCCAAATATACAACAATACTCAAAGTACAATAAGACGGACAGAAGATTATGTATGGCATAGATGCTTTAATTTGTAGCCGGAGCTTTTTCTGGGTGGTCTTAGTTGACATTATTTAGACTACTGGACTTGTGAATAAATAAGGTAACAGGTGCTACTAATCTCACCTCCACCCTTGTATAAACCAGTGAAAACTATTGACCTAGATGAGCCAAAAATGGCCATATTTTTCTTATTTCACAACAGAAACATTTTTTGTGGTGCTCATAGGAAGCGTCTCAATGAGACGCTTCCTATGAGTACCCACAACAATTGTTTTTATGAAGAAATGAAAATAAAATGTGCAATTCTAATACCCCTCTTCTAGAGCTGCTGGAATACTTACAAAAATATCTATGTCCTCAGAAAGGTAGCTTCAAGTGGCAACCTTTCAATGTGACAATTCATTAGGCCGAACATTTACTGACACAAGGTCAGCTTGACCACCGGGTAAACGAGTATCTTAGACAAGAGAGGCAGCCAAATTGTGAGTACCTTAGACAAGATAGGCAGCCAAATTTTCAGTACCTTAGACAAGAGAGGCAGCCAAATTGTGAGTACCTAAGACAAGAGAGGCAGCCAAATTGCATGTACCTTAGACAAGAGAGGCAGCCAAATTGAGAGTACCTTAGACAAGAGAGGCAGCCAAATTGTGAGTACCTTAGACAAGAGAGGCAGCCAAATTGTGAGTACCTAAGCAAGAGAGGCAGCCAAATTGCAATTACAAGTTAGACAAGAGACGCAGCCAAATTGTGAGTACCTAAGACAAGAGATGCAGTCAAAATGCAAGTACCTTAGAAAAGGGAGGCAGCCAAATTGTGAGTACCTTAGACAAGAGAGGCAGCCAAATTGCAAGTACCTTAGACAAGAGAGGCAGCCAAATTGTGAGTACCTTAGACAAGAGAGGCAGCCAAATTGCGAGTACCTTAGACAAGAGGCAGCCAAATTGCAAGTACCTTAGACAAACAAGACAGGCAGCCAAATGGCGAGTACCTTAGACAAGAGAGGCAGCCAAATTGTAAGTACCTTAGACAAGAGAGGCAGCCAAATTGCAAGTACCTTAGACAAGAGAGGCAGCCAAATTGTGAGTACCTTAGACAAGAAAGGCAGCCAAATTGCAAGTACCTTAGACAAGAGAGGCAGCCAAATTGTGAGTACCTTAGACAAGAGAGGCAGCAAAATTGTGAGTACCTTAGACAAGAGAGGCAGCCAAATTGTGAGTACCTTAGACAAGAGGCAGCTAAATTGCGAGTACCTTGGACAAGAGAGGCAGCCAAATTGTGAGAACCTTGGACAAGAGAGGCAGCCAAATTGTGAGTACCTCAGATAATAGAGGCAGTCAAATTGCGAGTACCTTAGACAAGAGAGGCAGTCAAATTGCGAGTACCTCAGACAAGAGAGGCAGTCAAATTGCAAGTACCTTAGACAAGAGAGGCAGCCAAATCGCTAGTACCTTAGACAAGAAAGGCAGCCAAATTGCGAGTGCCTTGGACAAGAGAGGCAGCCAAATTGTGAGTACCTTAGACAAGAGAGGCAGCCAAGTTGCGAGTACCTTGGACAAGAGAGGCAGCCAAATTGCCAGTACCTTAGACAAGAGAGGCAGCCAAATTGCAATTAGAGGCAGCCAAATTTCTATCATTTTTCTTATTTCTAAATAAAAATATGATGTTGTTGTGTGTACACTATAATAAAATATATATATTATCAAAACCACCAAAACAGTACTGTTGTTTAGGTGAAAAAATGCAATGTGAAAAAAAAAACTAAAGGCAAAACAGGGTGTAGTCCAACAGAAAATAGTAAAATTCAAGAACCTTTCAAGGCTGAACAATATTTTCCAGCAGTTTTCAAGGTATATGTACTTTTCAAGGATTTCTAAGAAAGCCCTGTACTTTCAAGAAATTTTATATTAAGTCTTATGAGCCACGCTGGTGTAGTGGATAAATCACTCGCCTTGTACCAAGGAGCCCCGAGTACGATCCCCGGCTTCTCAAGTCTGACAGAGTCCAGTCAAAGCCGTGGCCCTGTCTCCACATAACCTTAGCTCTTTGTGGGACGTTTAACACAAACAAACTCAGTCACTCACTTATTAAGCAAACCCTGTAGAATTCAAATATTCATATATCGTTAGAAGTTGACAGAACATGTATTAACCTGACCTCATGTTCGGAATGTTCTTAAAACTGTTCCAGAACTTAACGCCCAACCAGATAAAACAGTGCATGTTGAGCCAAGAAAATTGGATAAAAAATTTAAAGTAAATGGGGCATTATCCTTCCATGGATTGGAATTTACCGTAGTTGGCAACTCCTCTTCGGACAGATATTTTCACCATGAGAAAATGTGTGGACCCACAGCAAGACTAGAATCAAACAGTACTTCTGAAATGCTAGTGGTGAGAACATATAATTAAGATTTTAAAACATATCCCAGACCTCAAGATGGAAGTGCGTATTCAAAAAATAATTTTCTTATTTCTCAACCAAAACATATGTTGTGGGTACTCAAAAGAACCGTCTCAATGAGACGGTTCTTTTGGGCACCCAAAACTTATGCTTCAACTAAAGGATAAGAAAATATTCACACTT
Organism: Loripinus fragilis; assembly: GCA_964019695.1. Taxonomy (NCBI): domain Eukaryota; kingdom Metazoa; phylum Mollusca; class Bivalvia; order Lucinida; family Lucinidae; genus Loripinus; species Loripinus fragilis. The sequence goes on from OZ026526.1 coordinate 68,617,279, forward strand.
TTACGCAGATTTTTGGGGGCTAATCTGGACCAATGATGTCCCCAAAGACCCCAACTTGGCACTGAAATTAATCTAATAACGACTCAGACATCTTTAATGCCTTTTATCTAAACTTTCTTGATTAATTTTACGGCATATTAATGATCATTAATTTTACAAAACATTACACTAAATAAACTTTAAAAAGAGGTAGAAAATAAAATAAAGCAGACAATTAAAAAAACTTTTACAGCCAGATGATGTCCTTTGCTGATGTCATCTTTTGCAATTATTCATCTCAACTAGGTTATTCACTTTAACAACAGATATATGGAGCAATCTGATCTATGTCCACACTATATGCTGCTACAGATACTTCAATAATACTAATGACAAAATCTTGAAGCTTTCACAACAAAAACACAATTTCAAAGTAATTTTACTGTCTTGAGCCACCACCCAAAAAGAAGACCCAAAATTGGTTTTGCTTAATGCAGATCAAAAGTATTGTAGAATGCTCTCTTGGAGCATTCTGCAATAATTTCGACCTTCATTAACTTCTACCATTTGTCTTAGACCTTTGTTTTGTCTATTTTTGAGTGGCTGCTTAAGACAGGTTTTACTGTATTAATGTGAAAAACAGTATCTAGCATGTTCAAGATTAGTCGTTGTATGCTAAATGTTGTCACCCTCATAAAATAAAGTCTTTACTTATTTACTTACTCATGATGTTGGTGATAAAGTTTTGTGCATGAAACCCTTCCATGCTATAGGAAATAATCATGAAGTTATAAAGAATTTGGCCAATCTTTATGAAATTCTGTGAGCTACAGCTACTCCAGGAGAGCTAGCTAATCCTGACCTAGTTTGAGTCAAAATTGTGACCTCTAGCTTGAGAGCTGGTGGCAAAGTTTCCATTTTATGGCTAATAATTTTATAAAGTTAAAATGAATCGGGTCTACCCTTGTAGGATATGGCCCGGACGCGAAATCTGGGCGGACTGACGAAAGCACTCAAGCAGACCTATAGTCCACAAACCGGTGTTTGACCAGAAGTGGACTAATAGAGCACTCATGTTAGAACCTCTATCATGGGTGGATCCAGAGGGCAAGGGTCCGGACCCCCTCTGGAAAATCACAAGTTGCTATCAATTGTATCCTTAGAATACCGGCACGGACCCCCTCGAGAAACAATTGGACCCCTAGGGTCCAATTGCTTCTCAAGGGAGGTCCAAACGACCCTCTGTAAATCACATTGATGACAATAAAAAACTTTCAGGACCCTCCCGACAGAATTTTTTGGATCTGCTCCTGTCCAAGATATTTCAAGGCTGGAGAGACTACAATGTCAATGACTGTGCAGTGTGCAGTTGGACCTAAACCCCTAGCCTAATCACTTTCAATTTTCAACTTGATACACTGAAACTACCACAGATGTTCACATAAAGATTCTAAAGCCACTTCAAAATCTATCTACAACATTCATTATTCAAGAAAATTATTATAATCCTAGCAACTTATCTTAAAATTGGACAAACCTGTTAAAATCTGACACAGGTGAACAATATATACAAAATCTATTACTTTATTCTGCCAATCAAGAAATAGATCAAGTGTACCTTTCACTTCAGGTGTTCCAAGGTGTATTGAAATGTTGTATAATATCATTTGAGTATCCTCACTTCTTCGTTAAATTTTCAACCCATTAATGTCTTGTGACCCTAGAATTCTAGAATGGGACATTGCGGCAAGCGTTTCATGAAGAATCTGAACTGTTTGCAGTCATGGAGGCCTGACTTATTATTAAGAAACTGAAGCAATTTTGAACAGGAAGCATTCTTGCATGTGGCACACTGTACTGTCCAGCCAGCCAAGAGTGACAGTGATGTCATGTTCTGTTTACAAAGTTATCAGGGACTTATAATAGATAGATTACTTGTGTATTAATCCTATTCGTTAGCTCAAATGAAGTGTTCAAGCTAATGTTTTACGAGTACTTAACAAGTGTAAACAAAATATTACGTCACTGTCACTCTTGGTTGGCACAACAGTACATGTATTGACCTGACATATAAACCTACAAAATATTATCAAAATATCTCAAAGGGGAGTGCACAACCTTTAAAAGTTTGTTCAAGGGAGATAACTCAAATAGGAAGCAATTTTTTTTAAAAGATTGATACCATTTTTGCATGAAGCAGTGTAGAAGCAGTGCACAAGGTTTCCCAGCAACCATTCTTCCTTTGCATGTGATCTTGACCGGATATATAAACCTGCCAATTATCAAAATATCTTTAATAAAGGGTATAGAAGTTATGCAGCACACAAATCCATAGACAGACACAATCCATCGATCTTGTTGGCCTGGGTTTTAACAAGAGAGCCCTGGGTCACTCACCTGAGAATGACTGTTTATGAAGGTATAGGAAAACATAGTTATACTCCCAATGTCCATTTATGAATTTTAATGGATCAGCAGTTTCATTAAGACTTTACATGGAAAAGTTTCCATTAATTATGTTGACAAAATTAACAGGATGTAGAACCTCAACTTTTCTTTATATAAGTCTATGTAACATGTGACCTCTGGGTTGGGGCCACTTTTGGCCCCCAGGGGTATGATTTGAACAAACTAGGTAGAGGTTCACTTAGTAGCAGACACCAAATGCTTTCACACGAGACGAGTTTTATGTTTTCCTTTATAAGCCTATGTAAAACATGTGACCCCAAGGATGGGGCCACTTTTGGCCTAATAATGGAGAATTAAACACTAAAATCTGCTACGGAAAATGTTCCTTTAATTTTTTTACTTTTCACTTCTAAAATCTACCCAGAATAAAGGGAGTAAACTCTCTAATACCTTTTTCCACTTATAAAGAAAGATAACCACTGGTAAGATAAATGACCACGGTAACTGCAAGTGTTGTCTCCCTTACATTTCCAGAAGATTTTTAAAGTTTTCCCTTTATTAACATAGGAAAAACTGCCCCCCCTCCCCTGGTGGCCTTATTTTTAACCAGATCAATAGAATTCTAACATTCTTGGTAGAGGGTCACCCCAGGACCATTTGTGCCAAACTATTTTCATATCAGCCCAGTAATTTTTGACAAGAAGATTTTTTTAAGTTTTCCCTTTGGTTGCATGGCAACCAATTTTAATCTTTGGACAACTTTGATAGAGGATCATCCAAGGATCATTCCTGTAAAGTTTGGTGAAATTCTATCCAGTAGTTTAGGAGATGTTTAAAGCAAATTGTTGACAGACGCCGGAGGGGCGAATGCAAAAGCTCACCTTGTTGAGCCTATGGCTCAGGTTAGCTACCCTATGGCTAAGGTGAGCTAAAAAGCTGGATACAACTTGTTTGATTGTTCAGCCTGGAGAATTTGTGTACCTTGCAGGATAATGGTTAAAACCGCATACACAAAAATACAATTTAGCAGAGCAGTTCAAAGACTTTTTCAACAATCATTTTTTTTTCTTCAGAAAAATCATCAAGTACATTCCAATTGAGATGATATATTATTATTATGTTTATTTTAATTCAAATGATAAATGAGCCAGTGCATGAGATTTCCAACAATGTGGTATGTGCGACCAGCAAAGCCTCAGATCAGCCTGCGCATACGCGCAGTCTGATCAGAGCCTTTGCTAGTCGCTTGAGTATTCTTTGATTGTTAAGCTACTGACTGAACACCATTTGGAGTTTCCAAGCTTAAAAGGAGGCTGCAGAGGCTGATCCGAGTCTACACATGTCGAAATGCCACATTGTTGGAAATCTCATGCGCTGGCTCAAATGTAAAGCTTGGACGGAGACAAGATCTAAATTATCAAATTCTTTTACTTAACAATGGAGCATGGAAAAATATTGATGCCCTCGATTACAATTTTGGGGTTCAACTTACACATTAACACCTTTTAAAGGATAAAATTCAAATAAGGTGTGTCATTAGAAAAGACCAGTGCTGCGCTTAGGTATGGGACTGATCAGTGCCTTAAATGGTCTCCCATTTTTAACCCTTTCCCGCTTATAGTGGCAACTTTTGTCAACTGCTCATGCATACTCTTTGCAAACAGTCTGGACCTAGATAAGGCCCTGCATGTAGGGTCAAATATGAATACAAACTATCCAACACTCTGATGGTAATTTCTGAAAGATATTTTTTAAATATCTCATTTTAGAAAAAAAATCTGAAAATTGCAAAAAAGTATGCAAATGTACCAGATGCAGAGTTAAGTACTTTAGGCCAACCATAAAAGAAGTTTTGTTCATTTCCCTTAAAAGGTTGTCAGTTGACCAAAGTTTTTAAATTCACTAGTAAAAGGGGATTTTTTTTTTCAATATGAAAACATTGACATAACCTTAAATTTTCTTCAAACTTTTCTAAAATATCAAATACTAGACAAAAGTTGGACAAAAATATTTAGACAAAAGTTGGACAAAAAATAAATATCCCCATTATAGAAAAGCAAAACTTGTCTTAAGTGGACACTCAAAACGAAGATCAAAAATTGGTTTTCAAGACCGATTTTTGGTTAATGCAGGTCAAAAGTATTGCAGAATGTTCCAAGGCGAGCATTCTGCAACACTTTCGACCTTCATTAAGCTACTACTTGTATTTAAGACCTTTGTTTTGTCTATTTTTGAGTGACAGGCCACTTTAGAAGGTTTCCTATTGGTATCCTGGGTCAGGTGTGGTACTTGATTGTATCGATTCCTGATCTTTGCACCCTTACTTACTTTTACTGTATGATCAACTGTTGGCCTAATACCATTCTAAGTCCATTCCCATGACTTCCCCTCTCCCCGAAATGCCCACGGAAGGGAGAGAAATGTGGTCGGAACCAGGCAAAAACTCATCTTTATAGCAATCCATAGCAGTCAGATCACTAATCTGACCATAAGCGGCCTGACAGTTACCATAAATTTTCTAAAGAATTTTTAAGTTGTTCTCTTCTGGTTTTATACACTAAAACCTGCGTAAAACGGCCACTCTCAAAAAGACAGAAAATTGGTTTTCAAGACCAATTATCGCTTAATGCAGGTCAAAAGTATTGCAGAATGCTCCTTTTAAGGACGTCTCTGAAGGGGAGCATTCTGCAATACTTTCAACCTTCATTAAGCTACCAGTTGTCATAATGATCTTTGTTTTGTCTAATTTTGAGTGGCTGTTTTACACAGGTTTCAATCATCAAGTCTTTGCTTCATTGATAAGACGATTGATTACCAGATTAGTGAACATTGAAGGAGCAGTCTGATCTGGGTTTTACTGTTCATCTAAGCTTTAATGTTAACAAACAAGAGTCAAACATTTTAGAGCATTTACGGGCCTACAATCATCAAACGAGTATTTATTGCACAGGTAATGATTTATCAGCCATGAATCCATTATTTTCAGTCACAAAACCATACTTTTCACATAAATGTCAATTTTTGTCTCACCTATACCCCCTAATTATTCCCCTAATATAATTAGGCGACAATAATGCAGTTGAAGTTATACATCAATCTAAAGCTTTTCTTGCATTCTGTGGTCTTACACACAGTATTTTCTATCTGTGTGACATTGTAAGTGCATTTTCTGGCTACAAAGGTGTGACTGTGACTATCTTTGCAAACAGTTTGGACCCAGATCAGGCCTTACACAATGTCTAGCCTGATCACACCTGGCATGATATCACGCCTGATTGGATCCAACCTGTTTGACACACTAATGGTATTCTCGAAAGTTCTTTTTGACAAAATCAATTTTTTTAAAGAAAACCTGCAGATGTCAAAAAGTAAGCAAAATTACACAAGAAGATTTTAGAAAGTATCAAGTAAACCAAGTACCATCTAACAAATGCATTCAAAAAACATTTAATTCTCTTATATCATGGATGGATATGCATATGTCTGTCTCATTTCTCCTTAACCCATAAAGGGCCAGCTATAATTTACAGCAGAAGACAATTTCAAATTTTGCCGCTTTTACAAAATTAACAAATAAGGCATGATATTTCATGAGAATCGGCTGCTTTTTACTTTCGAAAATTAGCAAAAATGTCACAAAATTTGTCGTCTGCTGCAGTCGTGATTGGCGCTTTAAGGTTTAAAAATTGATGAAACAAAATTTATGCAGCAAAACTCTATGCATGCTGGGTGATACTGCATGCTATTTTGCTGGCATCAGAATTTTTCGTTCATTGACCTTTTCAGTAAAATATTTCAGAAATACCATTGGATTGTCAAACAGTTTTCGATCTAGATCGGGCCAGACATCTAACTGGACCAAACTGTTTGTAAAGGCTATCAGCAGATGACAAAAGTTGCCACTAGCGGGGAAAGAGTGAAGGCGTTAAGGGCAGTATCAAGTTATACTAAGTACCCCCTAACCAACACATTTTGTAAAATAATTTGATTTTCAAAGATGTATTGAAGGATGTCTTTTTCCATTTTGTTATGATAATAATTCAGAGAAGCTGTTAAGAACGATCTTAAGGGTGTTAAACGTCATATATTTTTTACATTTTTTTCCATAAAAACATACATTCTGGGTACCAATTGGAATTGCCTCACTCATCCAGATTTTATGTCTTCAAGCAGAAACTAGGGGAAAATTGTTTCGTAATAATCACCAAATATGCCTCCTTATCATAGACTCCCAGCTTCTTTTCAATATCCGTTTTAATCCGTGCATTGAAAATCACGGCAGAGAAATCGTGTGGCGACGTTATTCAGAAAAACATTTTTATGCTCCTTACATTTCCATTTAAAACTTCACAGAAAAATTTTCACACATACTCGCCATGCAAATGGGGTCTTTTTTCGTCTTTCATTTTGAATAATCGCTACCAATATATTTGAAACCTTTTAAACGTTTGTTCTTATACACCCATTAAACTTGTTTCTTTTGAGTTGGCCTTTTGACGTTCTCGTAAATATGATATTATATTATGAAGTGTTTTTTTCGAGGTACTTAAATCTGCTTTTGGATTGGCTTCTGCAAAAAACTGTCTTGTGGCCTTATAAAAATCAACTCTTTCCTTGCTAGCCGGACTTTTGATGTCTGCTGCAGATAACCTTTGCAAACAGTTTGGACCTGATCAGGACGTTAGAACTATATTATCATTTCCGGTTATAAAAGAGACGTGTTCAGTTTAGGAAGGTTAGTTATCTGATACACTGTTTAGTTGGGATCGAACCATATACTGGTATAAACACATCTTCTTGTTTGCACTGTAAAATTTAGATCAGGAATTTAAATGATTCACATGCATATCGTATCCCACGTCTTTCATATTCTTCAATTTTTTTGTTTAAATCGCACCATTTCTTCTGGGTATTTCAAGTTCATCATCTATGCTTGGATCCACTCAAATCCAGACCTCAGTTGGCCCATATTTGATAAAAGTGCTGCTTTTTAATAATATAACACTGAAATGCATGTAGTATGGGAAATGTACATATGGCTGCATATAATGTGTATGTTGACTTTCGCTTGCTGTAAAATTCTGGGCTGTCTAAAAATAATTATTAATTCTACCTTGGACCGATACAAAGTGTTTAAACTATGAATTTATACCGCACCAGGATCGGAACAGTACTTGGATCGGTCCTTGTCCTATGTATTAGGTTGGATCGATACAGTGGTTCGGTCCAAGTGTTTAGACAAGTAAATTTGTTTCGCTCCAAAACCATGGATCAGTCCTGGATTGGAACAAACTCATCCTCTGAACAGGGTATAAGATAGCAGAGTGAATGTGACATCTGATCTTGGTCTACATCAATTCTCAAAGTATCCAGTATAGAAAGGGCAAAGTTTTCAATTCAATTTATTAACTCTTTCCTTGCTAGCCAAGATAGGGATGACTTTTGTCATCTGCTGATAACCTTTGCAAACAATTTGGACTAGGATCAGGACCGACAGAGCATGTCCTGATCTGGATCCAAACTGTTTGACGCTCTGAAAGAATTCTTTCATTTTTTTTTAAGAAAAGATCATTTTGAAAAAAAGGCAGCAAGCATAAATAATTACCCAGCATGCAAAAAGTTAAGTGCAAAATCGAATTACTTGAATTGTCCGCCTCGGGCACCGACATAAGTATCAGTTTTCACGATGAAGATAACTTCGCATCTGATCGAATATTCATTTCCGAATTTTTTTCATTCTCACTTTATTGTTGAACACATGTGTTATTTTATATCTTCATATCAGAAGAGTATTTTTGTTTACACAAATTCTTCTTGATTCTGTATCAAATTTGGAACATGTTCGCTTGATAATCATTATTACCGATAGATCTTTGTTGGTTACAAATCAGAAAAAAGCGAACAATCTTGCGTGATAAAATTTCTCAGGTGAAAATAGAGCACCAGGTAGAATAATTGTAGCTTTACCCAATACCATATTCCATCTTATAAGCATAGGTTTAAATTTTTTCAGCGTAAAATTGTAAACAAAAAATTACCCATAATTTTTAGCATATGTTTTGGGTGATAAAAGAACCGTCGGTTCTTTTGAGATCCACAATATATGTTTTGGCTGAGAAATAAGAAAATTATTTCCTGTTACGCGGCCTGTGCACATGCTCATATAAGCATACACTTAAGCATAGGTTTAGATAAACAAAAAATTTCAGCGTAAACTTGTAAATTTTCTTACCCATTATTTTTAGCATAGGTTTTGGGAGCTCAAAAGAACCGTCATGGAGACGGTTCTTTTGAGTACCCACAACATATGTTTTGGTTGAGAAATAAGAAAATTATTTTTCTGGTACCCACTCTTAACTAAAGGCCTGCTTAAGTTATTTTTGAGGTGTGAATGTGTTACATCTTTGCTGAAGCCCATCTGTCTGCATATTTAGGATAAAAAATAGAGCCCTTGGGTATATCCCGGTCATATCTATATACCCCTACCCACACATGCCACAATTACAGGCGGTCCCAACTGGCTCCCACATCTGTTCTGGTCCTTATTAATCTGGAAAAAAGGCTCATTCAAAAATAGAGAACCAGCAAAACTGAAAACAGCAGACTCGGTTCCATTGAGTCTGTTTATGAGAGCTAGTGGAAAGAGCAACAAATCTAACTACACCCCATTGCACTGGCTTATTAAGCAGTATTCTACTTTCTGCCAGAACCCAATATTATTGGAGGACCAGAATGTACACTGTTTGTCACTGCCCGATTTAAGTCTAGAAAGATTGCCTACGATTACAGGGTTAATTATTAAGATGCTTTTTTTTTATGTTGTCTGTTGATATTTTAAGGAGTGAGTTAACTGTTCACATGCTAGTGACATCCTTTGGCGTCTGCTGATAACCTTTGCAAACTCTTCGGACCAGATAAAGCCCGCCAAAATGTTGGGCCTGACCTGGATCCAAACTGTTTGACACTCTAATGGTACATGTATTCATGAAAGAATTTTTTTAAAAAGTAAATTTTGAAAAAACCAGCAAACTACGAAAAAGCAAGCAAATTTACCCAGTATGCAAAGAGTTAACTCTTTGCCTACTAGTGCCGTCTGCTGATAACTTTTGCAAACAGTTTGGACCCAGATGAGGCCCGACAAAATGTCGGGCCTGGCCTGAACTGGATCCAAACTGTATGACATTCTGATGGTATTCCTGAAAGAATAGTTTGAAAAAGTTAATTTTGAAAAACCAGCAAACAACGAAAAAGCAAGCAAATTACCCAGTATGCAACAAGTTAACTATTTGCCTACTAGTGCCCCCTGCTGATAACTTTTGCAAACAGTTTGGACCCAGATCAGGCCTGATAAAATGCCTGGCCTGACCTGGATCCAAACTGTTTGACTCTCTGATAGTATTCATGAAAGAATGTTTTGAAAATCAGCAGAAGGCATAAATGAGCATGTAAAGAGTTAAATCAGTAATCAAGATTTCACCTATTCACTTACATAAAATCTCTTCATCTTGTAATCATATGGAAATTCAACAAATACCTCTAATTATCCTTTAAACTGAGGAATTTAAGCAATAGCAGAATGCACCAAAATACTGTTTTTTCTTTGATTTTTTTAAATGGTAGTTAGACATATTGGTATCTGTTTGTAGTTTGTTTTCCAATGGGCTTCTTTTGCAAGTTTGTAGGAGTTTAAAATGTTTTTTTTTCTACATTTATTTGCTTTTGATAAAATTTGGTATATAGGATTAATATTGGAATACATACTGGGTACTGCTCATTAAGTGACAGAAATGATGAAGAGAACTAAGGCAGAAGATGGACAGAAGGCATATGCATGGGTGAAAGTTCAAAATTTCCAAAAACCTGAACTGTCAAAACTCCAATCTTAAAACCTGCAGTATGCCCACTAAATATTCACAATTTCAAGTTTCAATGATCAATTGTCTTCAGACAGACTGAGAATAAATCAGAAAAGCTATTACAATCTCCCTAATTCAGCATTTAAAGGCTGGCTTTCTGTGGAAAGTCAGCCTCAAAATCCTGAATTCAGGAATAATCCTGAAAACTCTCATCCATGCATATGGTGATGGACAGAAGGTAGATGATGGAGAGCTAAAAGATGATCAACATAGGAAAGGTGATGGTTAAAACACAGATGATGAACAAAGGTCAAATGATGGACAAAAGATGATTGACAGAAGGCAGGCAGATGATGGACAAAAGAAAAGATGATGGACAGAAGGCATGAGATGAACAGAAGGCAGATGATGGACAAAAGAAAAAATGATGGACAGAGGGCACAAGACAGAAGGCAGATGATAGACAAAAGAATAAATGATGGACAGAGGGCATGAGATGGACAGAAGGCAGATGATGGACAAAAGAAAAAATGATGGACAGAGGGCATGAGATGGACAGAAGGCAGATGATGGACAAAAGAAAAAATGATGGACAGAGGGCACAAGACAGAAGGCAGATGATAGACAAAAGAAAAAATGATGGACAGAGGGCATGAGATGGACAGAAGGCAGATGATGGACAAAAGAAAAAATGATGGACAGAGGGCATGAGATGGACAGAAGGCAGATGATGGACAAAAGAAAAATGATGGACAGAGGGCACGAGATGGACAGAAAAAAGATGATGAGCAGAAGACAGAGAAAAGGCAGTGGAGGGAAGGCAGACAATTGATAAAATGCAGATGATGGAGAGAAAAAAGATGATGGACAGAGGATGACAGATGAAGGGAAGACAGTGAAATATGGTAGACAGATAGCAGATGATTGATTGAAGAAAACTGATGGACAGAAGAAAGTTGATGGACAAAGGAAAAATAGACAGTAAGCAGATGATGAACAGAAGAAAGTTGATGGGAAGAAAGATGGTGGACAATAGAAAGATGATGGACCAATGACAGATCAGGGTTCATACAGGCAAGATTGTGTAAAATTCAAGGACTTTTCAAGGACTTCTAAAAGACTTTCCTACTGTTTTCAAGGACTGAAAAACTTAAGAAAAATACTGATTTACATCTTAAAATTCTACTTCTGAAATGCTAGAGTCCATTACTTAAGATATTAGTTTAAGATAATTAGTATAAAACTGTGATGCCTTTATTTGGTGCAGCATATGCTGCACCAAATAAAGACATCACAATCTTTTACTGATTTAGGGCTCCAAAAACACTGTTGAATCCTCCTGAAAATGGTAAAAATCAAGAACTTTTCAAGGCCTTTGAGTGATTTTCAAGTAGATTTCAAGGCAAATTTAACTTTCAAGGACTTTATAAGACAGTCTGGTATATTCAAGTACTTTTCAAGGCTGTGCGAACTCTGCAGATCATGGACAGAGGATGGACAGAAGAAAGTTGATGGGAAGAAAAATGGTGGACAATAGAAATATGATGGACCAAATGACAGACCATGGACAGAAGAAAGATGATGGACATAAAGAAGTTGATGGGAAGAAGGATGATGTAAAGAAGGTAGATGCTGGACAGAAAAAAAGAAGTACAGGCATGACAAACACTACAAAAACTGTAATAGCATCTTGCAATGAACAAGCACCGTAATCTGCCATATAATGGAATCTCTCTCAAATGACACATCTTCGCATGCTACCTTGCATCAAGCACTGTTCTTCGTTATACTATTTATTATATAATTATTTAATATAAAACAGCACTTTATTTCTAACACGCTCACAGCATACAATACAGCAAGCACTTTCCAACTTACCATGTTTATTCTAATAACCTCAGTGAAGTCATCTATTGTTGTATTTTCGGAAACTTTTGGGGGCAAACAGTCTGGCTGCTGGTAAAGGAGCAGTCTTATCAGCATCCAAACTGTTTGCATGCAAATATAAATTTATCTTTTGTTTAAGGGAGCAAAAAATTCAGCCGACGCCATCAGATGAAAACATTTTCAGCTCCATTTCCAGCAGAGCAGTGAAACTGTTAAAATCCTCATTTTTTATGGGCAACTAATTTTTTATGGCAAAACAAAGCATGTGCCACGTTTCTTGAAACAGGTGAAGTAGCTTTAAAACTATTTATCAATATGAATTTCTTATATGGGGATGAAGAGAAACAAAAATTTAGGCTCAGTGGCTTTAAATGAAAAAAAATGACAGGCTTATTTAAAGAAAAAAAACAACACCTTTATTGCTTTGCAAAACTTGATATTTCTTAATAAAACGTCCAATGGTAACGTTCTATGTTTAATAAACCAGAATTATACTATTTTGGAAACATTGAATCAAAATTCTTTGGAACTCATAGGTGCAATAAGTCTTAGGAATTCTAAATTTAACAATCTTTACTTTTCAGTGAAAACATAATTTTTTAATATGGAATTCACCTTCAAACACCGAATGTGAGAATTACAATGCCATGATCAAGTTTCTGCAAATTAGCTTTTTGAGATGCAATATTGAAAGTTAGATGAAAATGAGATGACATTATTATTGACATATACTTAAATAGCAAGAATTTATAAATCTATTCATATTTTGTGGGCATGGATAAGCTTCTTAAATTCCATAAAAGACACACATAATTTTACCTTCAATTATATCACCTTTACCAACTTTAGCATGAAATATCTCGTGATGTGCAAGGTCTACACTGATGTAGGTGGAATAATATAGTTTATACCATGTTTGTCCACATGTACGTAAGCTTTTTCACTCGCTTAAGCTCGTGGATTATCTCCATGTACAGGCGGACAACCCATGGTATAACTATAAGGAACGTGAGAATGACAAAGGCATCAGTTTGAAAGGTAACACCAAGTGAAAATCCCTGAATACTCTGTCTTAAAGTTATATGAAAGCAATGTGACGTACCTTACACATGTTTATAAATTAAATCAGATTTCTATGGTTTTGAGAAGCTGTGCAATACAGTTTCTCAAAACAAAAAAGTAAATTTGTGCAATGCACACAGCTTCTCAAACCACAATGCAGCCTCTTGTAACCCAAAAATCTGATTTAATTCACAGGTGCATTATAATTATGAAATGGCATCTTTTTTGTGTAATCTTTTTTGTATCAAATTTTCATATTGTAGTTCGTTTTATAGCCAAATCTTGGCGCATGATATTCATTTGCACACTTCCATATTTAATATATTCAATTCTATATTTCAAAATAATCATAATTCTAAACATAAATAATAAACAAGATTTGGTGATTGCAATAGGGTAATAGTAAATAGAATGCACAAGAAATCTTGAAAAATTCAAAACAGAACTGATTTTTAGCCTCACCTGTCTTTAAGCTCTGGAATATCATTACAAATTGATATAATTTCCAAAGGAATAATACTCATCCATATGTTTGGAAGATAAAACCTTCTTAAAAAATCCAACAATCAGAGTTATTTTGGTAGTCCATTTTTTGTGTGATTTTTTCTGGATAAAAATCGCTATCAAAATCCAAGCAGCAGAAACACAAGAATGCAGGGTTTATCAGCATCACTGCATCAGTGTTTATTTCATACTCATATACTTCAATGGCATTTTATTATAATTTAACTCTTTGCATGCTGGGTAATTTTGCTTTTGTGCCGTCTGCTGATTTTTTTCAGAATTAACATTTTTAAAAAATTCTTTCAGGAATATGATCAGAGTGTCAAACAGATTGGAACCAGACCAGGCCCGACGAAATGTCGGGCCTGATCTGGTTCCAATCTGTTTGTAAAGTTTAGCAGCAGACAACAAAAATTGCTACTAGTGGGAAAAGGAGTTAATTGATAAAAAGTCAAATTGAAAGCAAGTAAATTGGTGTTTATATCAGATAGTAAACATATGCCATATAGGCCAGGCATTAAGTTTTCCCAGGCCGGCTGCACGCGTGTTGCACTTAGTTAATTTTTCTCATGAATGATTTTTTCCTTCTTTTTGAATAGCACACTTAATTCATAGCTGTAGAAAAGGGTTTATTAATTTCGATTTCTTTCTTATTTCTGGATGAAAATATTTGTTGTCGTGTCCATACTGGAAGATACTTCCCTCAATAAACATGATAAAGAGTACAGACTATCCACCTATTATCAATGGCTATACAAATGAAAGCTTTAGAAGGAAAAGAAACATTAGTGCATGACAATTTTGTTTGTTTATTTTGACTATTTATGTCACAGTCAACAATCTTTTAGTTTTATCAGGAGGGGTATTTTTGGGTTGAACAGGGGTGGAACCAGTACTAAGCAGTTGATAAAGTGTCTTGCTCAGACATAACATAGCGACTCTGCAGGCGGTGAGACTTGAACTAGCAACCCTTCAATCCCCAGTCTAACACTCTACCAACAATACACAACAAATACAGCAAAATGATATGTGCCCCCAGTGGTAGACTCAATCGCCCAGGTTATGGAAATATATTGATGTATTAGCCTGTGCAATGCATAACTTTTTAAAACATCAAAAATCTGATTGGAAAATTAGTTATTTCATTTGTCATATAATAAATGTCAGTTTGAAGCTGTGCATTACATAGGTTTCATGCATTTTATTTAACTAAACCTGTCTCATGTACATCTTAAAACCTCAAAATCTGAAATTTATAGGTTACATAATAATGCACACAAATTCCGTAGGTCCAGATTAAGAAAAAAAATTCAGCACAAAAATGTTAATATTTTCTTACCCATCAGTTGCAACATATGTTTTGGGTGCTCAAAAGAACCGTCTCATTGAGACGGTTCTTTTCAGTACCCACAACATGTTTTGGTAGAGAAATAAGTTTGTTTAATTACGCACTCCTATCTAGAGGAAGGCATATTGTCATTCAATATTCCAGTGAAAAATTATTAAAGGTACAGCAAGAGCCGATCAACGTCCTTATTCACTACTTGGGTACAACATATATTAAGCTAAATTCCATGTTTAACTCTTTCTGTGCAGAACAGAACAGAACATATCTTTATTGACATAAAACTCAGGCCACTCACAGGTAGCGTAAGAGCAAGTGGTGACAAAAAAACTTTGCGAGCAGTTTGGCCCCGTGTCAGGCCCAACAGTACATTTGCTGGATTCAAAATGTTTGACTCTCTGTCAAGACTCTGATGATATCGATTCTTGTTGATTTTCTTTTTTAAAAATATAATTTCCTTTAAAAACATCTGTAGACGACCAAAAAAACATGCAAAATTACCTGGCGAGAGTTAAAAAATCTGAACTTGCTAAAACCAATTCCCCAGGACATGATCTGCCTGATGCTAGGGCGATTCATCGATGCCAAACTTAGCATTTAATATGGTTATAATGGGACTTCATTGTATGTAGATATTTAATTTTCTAAAACTCATTCAAGAATGTTATATTTCAAACCTCGTGTTAATTAAAATCTTTTCACCTGTACTCCTGAACATAAACAAAATTGCCACTGTACAGAATCGTAAACTATTTGACACATCTTTAAAAAATAACAGTTTTGTATCTATTAAATCTTAACCTGCTTATGTCGTCTGCTGTTAACCTTTACAAACAGTTTGGATCCTGATCAGGCCTGACAAAATGTCAGGCCTGATCTGGATTCAAACTGTTTGACACTCTCATGGTATTCTTGAAAGAATTTTTTCAAAAAGTTAATTTTGTGAAAAAAATCAGCAGACAACCAAAAAGCATGTAAAAATTACCCAGCAGGCAAAGTGGTAAGTTAAGACAGTAAAATAGGGATGTCAAAGTGAAAACATAAAATAAAATACATACCGTAAGTGGAAAATCCAAAATAGTTAATCCGAAAAACCTTGAAAAAGATGTATCGAAATTCACACCAGCAGAAGCGGGCAATAAACAATGCAACAATATCACATAAAATGTTTATGATAAGCAATAAATAACGATTTGAGAACAATTTCCTACTAAAGTTATGCCGACAAACATATCCTGTCTTTAGGCTAACACTTACTATGTTATAATACAAATCAGTTGAATGGGGGGAGATGGGGGCGGGGTTAGAGGCACTTCTGCTGTGCCAACTGCTTTCAAAGGGAGACTAGTCCAATAGCCAAAATGTCAGAGTGGAACAGAAATCCAAATTATCTCAAATCAAAAATCATATCCTGTTTTCTTTGAAAAATGTTTAGTTAGAATTCAAGAAGTTAATTTGAGAAAATTCTGCACTTTTTTGAAACTGGAATCAGGGTCTGTGTCTTATATATCTGGTCTTACCTATCGTTAATTTCATCCTGCCACCTCTGTGGTAAAAGTGGGCTGGTCCCTGCCAAAAGATAAATAATGGGAAAATTGTAAAAATAGATATATCATGGCCCGAGACCGGGCTAGAAGGATGTAAGGCAATGAATATGATAGGTTTATGTTTGGTAGCGAGACTCAAGATTGTGTTTCAAAATTATTGGATGTTTTCAACATGTTTCTCCTGTTACATAGATTATGCATAATATAGAGAAGTGAAGATTTTAGTGATAATTTCTTCTTTAAAGCATATGCTGTAGGTGTACATTGGAATTGCCTTGTGAAGGCAATTCCAATGTACACCTATAGCATATGCTTTCAACAATTCAAAATTTTACTTTATGCATAATTAAGAGAAGGGGAAGATTTTGGTGATGAAACATATGCCGTAGGTGTACATTGGAATTGCCTTGTGAAGGCAATTCCAATGTACACCTACTACACTTGCTTTCAACACAACATAGTTATTCTATTCAAATTTTTTACTTTTTTTCAGACTGATGAAATCTGCATTACACATAGCAAGATTTTATTTATTACCTCTTCGCTCTGCTGACTTTTTTTTCAAAATTAACTTTTTCAAAAAATTATTTCAGGACCACAACCAGAGTGGTTTGGATCCAGATTAGTACATTTTGTCAGACCTGATCTGGGTCCACACTGTTTGCAAAGGTTATCAGCAGTTAATATTATTTCTCTTCCTATCAGCACAACAATAATGCAGAAATAAAAAAAAATCTCACCATTTTTTGTTGAAAGAAACAACAACAGCAAAAAAATGTTTTCATCAAAAGCTATGAAGCAGTACTGAAAATAATGTAAAATTAATTTTGTCTGCCAAAAAGTTAAAAAGGCAGGAAATGTGTTTTTCAAACTTATTTTTCATCAGACCATGCAGGATCATTTAAAAGAGATTTATAAAAATAAATATGTTTTCTGCAGCTTTTATGTCCTCCTGTCAGCCATACAGATGATATTTAGATCAGAGATATATTTAATGGCCCTTTAGTGGAGGAGATGTCATTTAGCACCAGCCCTTTAGATGAAAGTTACTACCATGAAAAAAATGATACACTAATAATAATCATAATAATCATGATCAACTTTCTATAATCAGAATTCCGAAAACTAGGAATTGTGTTTGTGAAACACAGTGCCCCCAACCATATGCTATTCCTTAAGATGGAAATATTTTCCTTTTTTGAAACAAGGGCCATAACTCTGGTAAGATTTTTAGGAATTTTGTTCAAAAGTTAATCGGGTAATCCACTCATCAGGCCTTTAGTTAAAGTGTGTTACAGAAAAATAATTTTCTTATTTCTCAACCAAAGCATATGTTGTGGGTACTCAAAAGAACCGTCTCATTGAGACGGTTCTTTTGAGCACCCAAAACATATGCTAAAAATTTTGGATAAGAAAATATTTACAATTTTACGCTTTAAAAGAGATTTATAAAAATAAAGCTTTTATGTAATCCAGATGATATTTAGATCAGAGATATATTTAATGGCCCTTTAGTGGAGGAGATGTCATTTAGCACCATTCCTTTACATAAAAGTTACTACCATGAAAAAAATGATACAGCAATAATAATCATAATAATCATGACCAACATTCTATAATCAGAATTCCGAAAACTAGAAATTGTGTTTGTAAAGCACAGTGCCCCCCAACCATATGCTTTTCCATTTTCCTTTTTTTTAAAACAAGGGCCATAACTCTGGTAATTTTTTTAGGAATTTTGTTCAAAAGTAAATCAGGTAATCCACTAATCAGGACTTTAGTTAAGAGTGTGTATCAGAAAAATGATTTTCTTATTTTTCAACCAAAACATATGTTGTGGGTACTCAAAAGAACCGTCTCAATGAGACAGTTCTTTTGAGCACCAAAACATATGCTAAAAATGTCTCTGCAGCTGAGGAGACTGGTTTGAGTCCCGCTTAAATTATCGGAAACCCCAAGACCGAGGCCCATATGAAACTATGAGGCTGTGGTATTTCAGAGATGTTGAAAATATTCCAATCTGAGCAATTATATGCCACTCACCTGAGCTCTTGATCTCAAGGCTTCAGAGAGGATTATGAATTATTTTTTATTACGAATCTATGGGAGCAAATGACTGCTGGGGCATAGCCGATTTGGACCCCAGGGGCATGGTTGGCAGGATTCATGTAGGGGACCATTATGCATTGCTACATACTAAACATAGAAGCTGTGGGCCTCAAGGTTTTCGAGAAATTCTTTTTTTTAAGTTTTCCCCATTTTAGGTCTGTGGAAACTTAGATTATCCCCTGGGTGTGGCCAGGGGCAGGATTTATGTAGGGGGGCACTAGATATTACTATATATTAAATATATAAACAGTGGGCCTCATGGTTTCAGAAGCAGACTTTTAAAAAAGTTTTTCCTAATATAAGTCATTGGGATTTATTGATCCTCAGGGCATAGCCAGTTCGCACCCCAAGGGCTTTATTGGCACATGATTTATGTAGGGGACCACAAGACATTGCAATATACTAAATCAAGTAGCATATTAGACATCTAATCGGTAAATATATAAGCTGTGGGGCTTCTTGGTTTCAGACAAGATTTTTAATGTTTTTCACTGATCTATTGAGGATCTATTGATCACTAGGGCGTTGGTCAGTTTGGTCCCCAGGGGCCTAATTGGCAGGATTTATGTAGGGGACCACTAGACATGGCTACATACTAAATATATAAGTTGTGGGCCTTATGATTTCAGAGAAGAAGATTTTAAAGTTTTTCCCATAATAAGTCTATGGGAGCTTTATGTTGCCATGGCAACCAGAGTTATAATCCAATCAGCCCTAAATCCCTATGCAGCCTTTCCCCCTACCTGATGACGATATACATGAAATTTGATCACAATTCACCATCTGACTTTAAGAGATATACTTCTTTAAAAATGTAAAATGGACAACACTGGACTTTCACCGTACTAATACCTCGCTCGGGTGAGCTAACAAGGTATGCACACTGTAATTTTGGAATGACAAATGAAGGACGCACCCACTCACATGACAAGAGTTTGTAGACTAGGTGAAAATGGGGTAAAATACAAAGATGAATTTAGAACCAAGAAGATACAAACACTTAGATTAAAGACTACATTGTCAGGCGAGAAAAGACTGACAACAGTGTTCCAAGACAAGCAAATATTGAAACTGCTGTTAAAAAGTTTTGTAATAACAGGCTTTTCAAAGTCCATATTTCAACAGTGTTTTTTTTTTATCATAAACATTTTTAGTCTTAAAGAACCAACTAAAATTTGTTTCAGTTGGTTTTGTTCATTTCGTTGTTTGATGCTTTACATACAAGTCAACAATTTTTCAGTCATGTTGGGACGTTTTCCTGTCTTTCTAGGTTGAATCAGTACTAAGCAGAGTCACACAATATGTCAAACCTTCTTATTGAAGAAAATGATGGCTGATCTGGGTCTGCTCTGTTTGCAAAAGTGTCAAAAGGTGTCCCTAAAAGGTACAGGGTTAAAGCTTTAGAACAAAAAACCTCTCAAGTTGTTCAATAAGGAATTTACCCTTAATTATGGAATGTGAGAATTACAAGCAAGTGAGTACGATCCGGAAATACCACAATCACATACTGCAGACCAACCAGCAGCACCGTGAGGAAGAGCCACAGAACACTGACTGTCGTTGTGAAGACAGTAAAAGCAAAGCAACCAGCTTTCTCTTCCCCATCAAGATGATTGCAAAACTAGACGGACAAAGAAGTACCGAATAACAAAACATTAGGACCAAACAGAACAGGACAGAAGAAATTTTCTGAAAAGCAGGTTGAATGATAACTTCGACAAAATCCCAGTGTAAGAATATTTGATAACTGCCTTCAAAATGGTACAAGGTAATGTGACGCAGTGATGTATATTACATTGGGTGATGTTTAGCCAACAATAACGCAAATGAAGAGTATTTTCGTCATCAAAACAACATCTACATGAACAACAAAAGGTTTCAACACAGTTTGACAGCGTCAAAACCAACTTTTTAAATTTACATTTACTATTGTGGAGATTTTAGGCAGGACTTATGGAGGTGCTTTTTAAAACCTCTAGATGTTTGTTAGTTGGTCTGTGGTAGGGCAATTATATAAATTCTCTTCAGTAAAAGTAAGTAAGGAGGCAAAGATCAGGAATCAATACAATCAAGTACCACACCTGACCGAGGACACCACATGGGAAAGTGACAAAAACACAATAAAACATAAAATACAAGAGAGCCAAGAGGCCAGCCCTTTCCCAGCAGGTGACCACACGGCTGCAATTAAGCCTAGCAAGGGATATTTGCCAAAATAAGCATTCCACAATAAAATTATAAGCTGTTGTTTTTGAGCTCATACTCATATATTTGCTCCCTATAGAATACCATTTTTAATGATTATGTTGCAAAACAAAGTTTTGAGCTGGCATAATTTTCAAAAATGGCTGCCCCAGCATCCACTGACAGCGGTTTAGGAACTCTTTTCATTCAGCGTGCTTTAACATTTAAGACATTGTCAACAACCCTTTGCTGTTTTGTTCATAAGTATTGTTATTGTTGTGGAATTTTTATCAATGTGTAAACTCCAGCTAATCACTCACAAACTTTACATAAAGCCCTTTTGGGACTTTATTCAGTTTGTGAGTGCTTCGCCGGGGTTTAAAAATTGATAAAATCCACAAAAATAAAATTCATTTCTATAATATATCCATTGATGGTGGGTGTTAGGTGATCATATTCATTGGATGATCCTATTGGTTATAAATATTCAATCTTCAGTAAAACCAGTCTTAAGCAGCCACTCAAAAAGAAGTCAAATAATAGGTTTTCAAGACCAAGTGTCCCTTAATGCAGGTCAAAAGTATTGCAGAATGCTCCAAGGGGAGCATTCTGCAAAACTTTTGACCTTCATTAAGCTACAATCTATCATTCAGATCTTTGTTTTAATCTCATATATTGAGTAAACTTACCATCAGCTATAATGAAACTCTAATCAACTGAATCTGTGACAAGTCAGAAAACATATTTTTAAATCTTCGACCCCCGAGCTATTAAAGTTGACTTTTGTCTTGGAATTCTTGAAGAATCTGCTGTCTAACATGACTTACCTATGAGGACAGATAACATTAACCCTATTGCAATCAGAATTTCCATACAATGGAGTTTTAGCCATTTTTAGTGCAATATGTTTAAAAACAATAATGGGCTTATACTAACAAAACTTTGTGAAACCTTGCAAGGATACTGTTTTCAGGTGATTCTTTACTGGGGAATGTGGTTCTTTACTAGAGACACTGTATAAGGGTTTTAAGTTGCCACTATTCTGTTAATCAAAGCTTTTTAAAATTAAACTTACAAATGATGGATGTATTATATGTGTATTGTTTCAAATCAGTTGGCAGTTACAAACACAAATTGTCAAGAATAGAATCGTTAGTAATTCTTTATTGGGGAGTAAACTGTATATGAACATACTTTTAACAAACTTGCGCTTGTGGTCTATAATTGCAAGCTCCATATGGAGCAGTCTGATTCATACAGTTTGCATGCAAGTTAAAATTGATCAGAATTGCATCAGAAAACATCTGTAGACACCATTTTTATCTGGCAGTTAAAGTGTGTGTTTTTTCTACAAATAGTGGAATCTTGCTTATCATATGACATCACGTCTGGGGGTGAAATAACGCCATGCATTAAAATCGATAAACCACTAGTGGTTTTTAGATTTACGGGAAACCTTATGACGTCCATAACAACATTGCGTACATAATGACAAAATTATAACGCTTTTACGCCAGAAATCAGATTTCAAAGTATTTGTCATATGATAAATAGAATCTAACATTCGTGCTCTTGTATTATTGAATTTATTGAACTCATTGCGAAAAAGAGATAAAATGCTCGGCAAGCCTCGCATTTTATCTCTTTTCCCCAACTCCTTTAATAAATTCAATAAAACATGAGCACTCATGTAAGTTCCTCTATATATCATAAGACAAATGAATAGTCTTTTTATATCATATTCACTAGGGTATGACTGTCTGAGAATCACATGCCTTTTTCTTTGTTTAATTATATAGTATGTTGTATTTGATTTAATGCATTGTTTCTCTGTGATGATGTACTGCATAAGGGAGCCTCTATGCTACATTAACAATTTTGTGCAGCAGAAATTGGCCAGTAAAATAGATTTAACCTCTAGTGACCTAGGCTGGTGTCCATTCTAAGGTGATGATTCTGTTGTTGTTTATTCATTAATGCTCCTCCCATTGTGTGTAGGTTCTTGTTTTGTGGTGAAGTTCTTGGTGTTTTTTCTACTTTAACAATTATCTTGCTGAGGAAGAGAGAGATGGTTGCTTTGATTACTTTAACCGTGTTGTGGCTGTCTGTGTTCTGTGTCTCTTTCTCTTTGTGGCCATAATTTATGAATTAATTCAAGTTTCAGGGGGGTTTTATGCGTTGGTCTGCAGCCGGTGATTGTGACATTTCCTGGTCATACTCACTCACATTTTGCAGATTTATGTCCTGTTAGTGTACCGTTTTCTATTCTTTCTTCCCATGTGCTGATCCAGAAAATTCCATCAGGAGGTGGGGGTCCTGAAACCTTTTTAGTCATCAACATATTTCACAAAGGGCCATATGGACCTCCCTTGAGAAGCAATTGGACCCAAGTGGTCCAATTGCTTCTCGAGGGAGGTCCGTACCATTATTTCTAAGGAAACATATAGCAACTTGTGATTTTCGAGGGGTGGGTGGGGGATGTCCCCTTTCCCCGCTCTCTAGATCCACCCATGCTTCCTCTTGGTGGCAGACTAAGGTTGGTCTGTGATCATTTGTTTGGTTTGTTTCTTTACGTCCCATCAAGAATCTTTCAGTTAGACAGGGACGGGTCTTCCTGGGTTGAACAAGCACTAAGCTAGGATAAATGTGTCTTGCTCAAGAACCACAATGCAGTGAACCAGTGAGGCTCGAACCCGCGGCCTCTCGGTCTTGAGTCAAGCACTCTACCACTGAGGCACTGCCCTCCCCAGGTCTGTGAACAGATATGAAACCTTGCAGTTTGTGATTGTGGTATTTCCTGTGATGCTGTGATCAGACTCGACCGATTGACAATAGACCTGTCACACAGGTAGATGTGGATGGAACGCAACTCGATGTGGAATCCAACTTTTGCTACCTTGGAGACATGCTGTGTGCTGACGGAGGATGCAAGCTTGCCATTGTCACCAGATGTAGTACTGCCTGGGGAAAGTTTAAAAGGCTTCTTCCTATTCTGACATCCAAGCATGTGTCCCTAAGGACCCACGGGAAGGTCTTCAACGCCTGTGTACGTTCTGCCCTATTACATGGTAGTGAAACCTGGGCACCTACTGCGCCAGACTTGCAGCGGCTTCGCCGGAACGACAGATAAATGGTCCGCTGGATATGTGGAGTCAGAGATGTTGACAAAGTGTCCTCTGACTCACTCTGTGCAATGTTAGGAGTGCATGAGGTGACAGCAGCTCTCCGCACTAGGCGTTTGAGATGGTATGGACATGTTGCACGCTCCTCTTCATGCATAAACTCCATCACAAGTATGACGATTCCTAGCGCCAGAAGAAGAGGGAGACCTAAAAAGACCTGGTCTGAATGTGTTAAGACTAACATGAAAATGTGCAGCCTTGGCAGCATCAATCCACTGAACAGAGAGGCGTGGGGATTGGGTGTTAGACACTCTAGCCACCTGCTGCCTACCCCAGTACCTGGGACACCCGCAGCAGTAGAAAAATAAACTCAGGATCAAGTCAAGTCAAGTCATACTCACTTACTATTCTTGACAATTCCTGGTCATATTCACTCGTTTGCAGGTCAACTGTAATGCGACAGAACAAAATGCAGAATAATACCAATCCCATTCTCATGCTTTCAATTAAAGTAGGTGTGGCAATACTTTTGAATGTCAAAAACTTCCCATATTTAACCTAATTACAATTTAAAAGAAAGTTAACAGCCATCGGAAGAAACCGGCACCAGGGGACATCGAAAACAATGATGTTTGTTTGATTTTTACACGGAGAACGAGACTAACAATCTCTACTCTACGCATTAAGCATTGTTATACAGTTTTCACATTTTACCAAACCTGCAGGTTCAAAATCTAATACAAGCTATCTTATTATACCTGAAAATTACTTCTTAACCAAAGATCCAGGTAAACAAATAAAAAAAATTGAAAGTGTGAATATTTTCTTATCCATCATTTTAAACATTTGTTTTGGGTGCTCAAAAGAACCGTCTCATTGAGACGGTTCTTTTGAGTACCCACAACATATGTTTTGATTCAGAAATATAAAACATAATTTTAAATTATGCATTTTTATCTAGAGGTTTGTTCAAATCAAGGCATGGTCTTAGATAACAGGACTACCTATATCTCAAGTTTTCTTAATTTAACTAGAAAACTTATGTTGTGGGTACTCATTGGAAATGTCACATCGAGACGATTCAAATGAGCACCACAACAAAATATTCCACGAAAAGATATAAGGAAAATATCATTATTTTAAGTTGAAAAAAATGTCCCCTGGCTCTTACCAAAAATGATATGGACACATCACATTTTAGTATGAACATGATACACCTAAATGGTTAGCAGCTTTTTAATCTTTTTATGTCTTTTCCATAACCCAACTTTTTTATATGAACAGAAAAGGCCCTAATCGGACTGCCCTTTTGGGCAGTCCGATCATGGCCTTTACTGTTCACATAGATTAAGGTATATTTGCATGTGAGGAAGCACAAATCTTTATTTTTTTCTCATTGCAATAAATTTAGATACTCATTTTCTTGAACAAGTAAATACACCTAAATCTATTTGCATAGGGCCCTTCTGTTAGAAACAAAATTCTTATTTCGTCCAAGCATAAGAAAGGGTACATTTAGTCTCATCAATGAGAACAGTATACCCGGTAATGTAACCGCAACAAAATATTGCTGACCACTTTATACATATGACTGAGTGGTACATATGAATGGAAGCTGCTATTATCTTAGAACAGCTAAAAACAATCAACCAGGGCAGATGTGGGCGCTGATCTGTCATTTTACTTGAAACATGCCATAAACACATTTTCCTCCGTTAGGAGCTCAAGTAGTTTTAAAACTTTAATCGATTGTCTTGAAGTGTTTTTGAGTATTTGCGTATAAGACTGTTGTCAACTACAAGCAAATATTGACAGAGATGTGAAAAGCAAATCATTTTCCACCATGTGTTTGAGATTTCTAAAAATTCTATTATTTCCATTGGACTATTGTTCTTTGAAAACATGAACTCTTTGCATGCTGGGTTAATTGTGCATGCTTTTTTCCCTGAGAGTTTTTTTTTCAAAATTAATTTTCAGGAATACCATTCAAGTGTCAAACAGTATGGATCTAGATCAGGCCCGTTGTAATGTCGGGCCTGAGCTGGGTCCAAACTGTTTTAAAAAGTTACTAGCACACAACTAAAGCAGCCAGTGGTGGATACAGATTTAAGTCAATAAACAAATGTCTAATAATCAATTCAAAATCCTTAAAAAATTCCAAACTTTCCAAATTGCAAAAGGTGTACCCTATTCACCCAAAAAGTATGACCAGGAAATACCACAATCACACACTGCAGACCAAACCATGGCATACTAACAGTCACAAGACATTAGGAAGACGATTAAAGTAAAGCAACCAGCCCTCTCTTCCTCAGCGATATGATTGCAAAACTAGAAAGGACGCTATTAAAGTACTGCATAGCAAAACAAGGCCCAAACACAGAACCCACACAAACAATGGGAGCAACAATAAACAATGAATCAACAAAAACAGAAGTTGCATGTTGGTGGGGGGTCAATTTTTTCTGCCGATATTTGGACGAATGGGATTTGAAGATTTCTCTAGCCCTGATCCTGAGGGACTGATTTTCTGTCCCATCCTCGCACAATTGATGGATTCTTTTTCTTGCTCACCATTTAATACTGCATTTTTCTATTCAAAAAAAGGTTTCCAGAAGTTCCTGAATATGCTGAGATGTGACATAACATGATTACATCACTTTAACATAACCAGGACTTTTGTTTAGAGTGTGTAACGAAAATTTAATTTTCTTATTTCTCAATCAAAACATATGTTGTGGTTACTCAAAAGAACCACCTCACTGAGACGGTTCTGCTGAGCACCCAAAACATATGTTAAAATTAATGGGTAAGAAAATATTTACAATTTTACTCTGAAAATTTTTGTTTATCTAAACTTGTGATAACAATTATGTCACTTGTCTTCCAATGTGCTTGTCTTTCCCATGGGTGGGTACAGGGTATGTGAGATTATAAGAATCTATCGAGAGATAGAACAAGTAGCCCAATGGGCAACGATCGCTCACCATGGAACCAGCATAATGTTTGGAGACACCATAATTTATGATGCTCAAAGGCAGGTAACTCTGAACTTGAAACAGTGACCAGGAATTAATTCAAAAACATAAGATATTATGCTAGTTCTAGTTATCTGCAAGTTTTAAAAAGATCTGAATAAAAATGGTGAAAGTGTATTTTTCAGATGCTCAAGGGCAGCTAACTCTGTAGTCAGTGATGGGTTACAACCAAACCAATCTTTAATGTATGTCCTGATAACCTACAAGGACGAAAAAAATCAAATGAAAGATGAAGGCACTAGAGTGGTCACAACATTATACAGCTATATTTTAGACGCTCAAGTGCAGCTAACGCTGTAATTGGTGGTTGGGTGTGGCGGATAATCTAACTCAATGAAGCTTTTATGAGGGTCATTGTTACCTGCAAGACTGAGGAAGATCTTTTCAAATTGAGAGCGCTAGAGTGGTCACAAAAGATCTTCCATTGTAAGTCCATGCAGATTTTTTATAACACTCAAGGGCAGCTAACTCAACAGTCTGAAGTTAGTTCTACTTAAAGTTCAAACTCATCCAAGTTTTATGGTTGTCCTTGGTACCTGAAAGAATGAAGAAGATCCAATCAAAAATGAAGGCGCTAGAGTGGTCACAACATTATCCATCAATTTTTAAGATGATCATGGAGAGCTAACTCCATAATAGGTGATGGGATCTTGACGAAATTCAAACTCATTCAAGCTTATATAGTTGTCCTTCTTATCTGCAAGAATAAAGAAGATCCATTCATAATTTGAAAGCACTAGAGTGGTCACAACATTTCTCCCATTATAAGTCTATGGGGATTTTTCGAGATGCTCAAGGGCAGCTAACTCATAAGTCCTTGATCGGATCCTGCATAATACCAAACTCATCCAAGCTTTTATGCTTGCCCTTGTTAGATGAAGAATGAAGAAGACACAATCAAAAATGTAGAGGCTAGAGCAGTCACAACATTATCCATCAATTTTTAAGATGCTCAGGGGGAGCTAACTCCAAAATAGGTGATGGGATCTTGACGAAATTCAAACTCATCCAAGCTTTAATAGCTGTCCTTATTGTATGCAAGAATGAAGAAGATCCATTCAAAATTGAAAGCACTAGAGTGGTCACAACATTTCTCCCATTATAAGTCTATTGGGATTTTTCCAAATGCTCAAGGGCGGGTAACTCATAAGCTCCTTGTTGGATCCTGCTGAATTTCGAACCCATCTGAGATATTATAGGTTTACTTATTGCCTGTAAGAATGAAGAAGATCCAATGAAAAATGAAGGAGCTAGAGTGGTCACAACATTATTCATTAATTTTTAAGATGCTCAAGGGGAGCTACCTCCAAAATAAGTGATGGGATCTTGATGAAATTCAAACTCATCCAAGCTTAAATAGTTGTCCTTATTATATGCAAGAATGAAGAAGATCTTTTCAAAATTGAAAGTACTAGAGTGGTCTCAACATTTCTCCCATTATAACTCTATGGTGATTGTTCCAAATGCTCAAGGGCAGGTAACTCATAAGTCCCTGGTCGGATCCCGCTGAATTTCGAACACATTTGAGATATTATGGGTTTATTTGTTGCCTGCAAGAATGAAGATGATCCAATCAAAAATGAAGGAGCTAGAGTGGTCACAACATTATTCATTAATTTTTCTGACGCTAAAGGGCAGCTAACTCTGAAGTCCGTGAAATTCAAACTCATCCAAGCTTTATTAGTTGTCCTTATTGTATGCAAGAATGAGGAAGATCCATTCAAAATTGAAAGCACTAGAGTGGTCACAACATATCTCCCAGTATAAGTCTATGGGGATTTTTCCAAACGCTCAAGGGCAGGTAACTCATAAGTCCCTGATCGGATCCTGCTGAATTTCGAACCCATCCGAGATATTATAGATTTACTTGTTGCCTGCAAGAATGAAGAAGATCCATTCAAAAATGAAGGAGCTAGAGTGGTCACAACATTATTCATTAATTTTTCTGACGCTCAAGGGCAGCTAACTCCGAAGTCTGTGATGGAATCTTGACGAAATTCAAACTCATGCGAGCTTTTATGGTTGGTCTTGTTATATGCAAGAATGAAGAAGATCCATCAAAAAATGAATGTACTAGAGTGGTCACAACATTTCTCCCATTATAAGTCTACGGTGATTTTTCCAGACTCTCAAGGGCAGCTAACTCGTAAGTCCCAAGACGAATCCTGCTGAATTTCGAGCCCATCTGAGATAGTAAGTTTGCCCTTGTTACCTGCAAGAATAAAGAAGAACAAATCAAAAATGAAGAAGCTAGAGTGGTCACAGGATTTTCCCCATTATAACCCTATGGGAGCTATCTGTTGCCATGGAAACCAGAGTTCTGATCTGATCTTACCCAAAACCTAATGCAGTCAATCCCCCACCCCAATGATGCTCCTGATTAAATTTGATTATGATTGACCGGCTGGTTTCAGAGATATTCATGTTTGAAAGTGTGGACACTCGGACGCACACACGGACACCGGCTCGAGTCCCATACTATAAGCTCACCCTGAGCCTTCGGCTCTGGTGAGCTAAAAATCCGTCCCGCAGATCACCGTTTGGCATCACGAGGGACGGATTTTTCCATCCTACTCTCACCAGAATAATGGATTCTTTTTCTTGCTCACCATTAGATAACACATTTTATTCTTAAGAAAAGGCTCCCAGAAGTTCCTGAATACCCCGAGATGCGACATGTTATGATGACGTCACTTTGACATAACAATGAAGTCACTTGACGACCATGTGCGTGAGTTCCAATACAACCAATGTATTTAGCACTCAAGTGACAGCCTGGGTAAGATAGCATGGGTAAGATAAGATTTTCTATCCCAGGGCAAAATCTCAGATATCCGTAACCGGTGTGCAAGAAAAAATGGGTATATGGGTAGAAACAGCGGAAACTCCCATCTGGTGTGCAAAAAAAGTTTTTGTTGCTGGCTATGCATCTTACCTCTCTGTCTGACTGTGACATATTCTGTGGGCTGCACAGATGAAAAAATAGACTGGTTTCCATTACCCCTGATCTTTTTGGTCCAGCATGACATTTGTAGCCTGCAAGAATGACAAAATAGACTGGTTTTCAATTCAGAGATTTCAAGCAAGATTTTGGCAGGTTTAAAGTCATTGCAGGAGACAAAGTTCACCTAGAAACATCTGATCTAAATGAGAGAGATTAGCATCAATCATTTAAAACACATATAAACACCTTAAATATCTATTTAATATTGCAATCAACATATTAAACCCATTTTATCAAGCCACATCAGTAGAAATACGATCCATCTACAAGATAGTGAGTATTATCAAAATGCATGAAACCACCTGAAATACTTTTTGATTTACATTCCGGGAAAAAATCTGAATCAAATCCACACATATTAAAAGATGATTTCAGAAAAATGCAAAGTCGTTATAAGAATTACCAACAAATTTATACTGATGGGTCAAAGGAAGACTCAAAGGTTGGTTGTGCTGTTATATCAGACAACCATAGTAATATGCAACGTATACCTGACGATTCATCAATTTTCACTGCTGAAGCCAAAGCAGTTGATCTAGCTTTAGATTTCATTAGCACTTGTGATGCAAACAATAAATTTATTATATTTTCTGACTCGCTCTCTGTATTGAAAGCAATGAACCATACCAGTTCAAAGAATCCACAGATTCAGAAACTTTTAGAAAAATGTCATGAGCTTTTAACTTATAAAGAAATTGTTCTCTGTTGGATTCCTAGTCATATAGGTATCCAAGGGAATGAGATGGTAGATAAGCAAGCAAAAATATCGCTTTCATTAGAACCAACTTCTTTTAAAATTCCATTTTCCAATTTTAAGCCCTCTATCAATAAATATATCTTGGAAGAATGGCAAACTTCATGGAATAACAGCATTGGTAATAAACTTCTTGACATCAAACCAACTATTGGTGAATATCAATCAGTTGTTCGAAACATTAGAAGAGAAGAAGTAGTATTAGCTCGACTCCGCTTAGGTCATACAAGAGTCACTCATTCATACTTACTACAAGGTGAAGAGCATCCTCAATGTGTTGGTTGCGACGCACCTTTCACTGTACGTCACTTCCTTTTGGAATGTGGTGATTTTGCACAAGTAAGAAATAATTGCTTCCATGTTAATAACATGAAAGAATTATTTCAAGATATACATATTGATAGTATTAGGACATTTTTAAGACAAATAAATCTTTTTAACAAAATCTAATTGCTGTTTTTAAAATCATGTTTTGTTTTACATTTGTATGACAAGGGGAATTTCAGTAGTTTTTGCAGGTGCAAGTTCTTCTATTGTTTTGGTATTCTAGCTAGCTACACATAAACACAAGTCCCATTTCTATACAATCTTTATTTACATATAGCCAGGGGGCACAGCCCCCTGCACACTAGAAAGTACTTTTAATTTACATATTTCTTTCTTCACAGTCACCAGATATTATTATAATTTCTATATGCTCACTCTTCGAAAGTCAAAGTTATTCTGTCTACTTTCTCAGAGCCAATTCATGTTAACAGATCAGTCAATCATGCAATTTGCTCTGAGCTAGTATCTTTCAAATCTTACTAAATTTATTTTTATTGAGGAAATAGAAATAACAGGTTTAATATTATTATGTAGAATATAGATTGTGTATTTCCTTGAGACTGTACAATCTTTAAAGTGCTAATTTTTATCAGTGACAAAATCAAAGAAGTATACTAAAATCATTAAACCAAAATTTATGTAGAAAATCCCTGTGATAATATTCCCCCCATATCTAAATTGTGATGTCCCCATCACAAACTTTATTTAGAATTACAATTACAAAAATAGTTCTTTATGCCATTAAATTGTTCAAACTACTCCTGTAGATACTTATATTGAACATTTAACTTAACAAAGATTCTGGCTCAGCTAATATGAAACATTTATGATAACATTATATGCTTTCAATCATGATACTTAAATTGTGTCAGTACTCTATTCTATTTTATTTCAATATTAACACCTTCCTGTGCAAATATATTATCATTATATCTAATGAATGCCTCCCTCTTACCATATCTGTCTGATTCACCTTTACTTCTTTTCTTTTAGTGATTTTATCAGAGGCACCATTTTATATTTTTGATTGACAAGCAGTTATTTTATACATAAATATATACATAATAGACCAGCCAGATTCTTTTATCTTCCAAAAAAATACTTTTAATTATTATCTACCTCAAAGTCAAATCTTAAAACTTGCAGTATGCCTACAAATATCAACAATTTTAAGTTTAAATGGTCAATTGTCTATAGATAAACTGAACATAAATAAAAAAAAAAGCTATCAGAATCTGCTTAATTCAGGATTTTGAGGACTTTCCATAATGGAAAGTCGGCCGCCTCAAAATCCTGAATTCAGGAATAATCCTGAAAACTTTCACGCATGCCTTTATCATATCAGGGACCTTATTGGATTTTTTCATTCTTGAGGAAAAAAATAAACAAAATATTTACTATTCATGAATTTATTAGCTAGCTAAGTCTAAAGGTTCCAAAAATCTACTAAGAATGAAAAAAATCCATAAGGTTCGTGACTGATTACTGGCATTTAGCCCCATATTCTTTTTTTTTTCTACTTAAAGTGGACCTGTGTTCTTGTGTGACCTTTAAACTGCTGATTAATTTTATTATCGTTATTATTATTACATATAAAACATATATTGCCTTTATTATTATTTCTTTTTAGTATGCACTTCTACAAATTAACCAACACAATGGCTATTCAATAATAAACTTAATTTTTAAGTGCCTTTTAACATTATATTGGGGAAACTTGCTTAATTAGAGAGGTACAATATTAACAATTAATTTCAAATTTTTGGTTAAATTTTAACATTATGATTTATTAAGAACTTGGATTTAAGAAAATACTATTTTAGATGTTCCTTTAATTTTCATATTTTAGTATTTCTTCAACATAATAATTTTTTTAAAAATAGTCATTTTGTAAATTTTGGACTCAAGCATTTAACTTTTAAGTATTTATATAAGTAAATCAAATTTCTGTTTTGGTGACTGTGTAGAAATACTTTGTATTTAAAACATGATACATAAAAATATACATATATATACAAGCAAAACAATAGAAAAACAAGCGGATAATTCCGACTATTAAAGTTTATGTAGTTACTATATAATTCTTCGGTTTGAGTCCCATGATGAAACACTTTTTTCTTCCAGTTAATAAGTTCCAAAATTTAAACATTTACATCAGCTCCACTTCCAAAATTTTGTTCCATGTCATCTGTTCAAGTTGTTATGGCTGCTTCAGGTCCACAAGGGTTATTCCATTTTTGTCTTCTAGACACAGTCCATTGTTCGAAAAGTTATTAAACGGTTCCATTCTCTTGTTCTGTTTTTCCTCTCCATCCAGCGGTCGCTCCAGCCAGAACTTCTCAATTGTGGGGAATACTCTGTCTTGCTGCTCTAGGTAGTGGGAACGTGTAGTGAGCTAAAAAGACACTACATAGGGTTCTCCACCATATTCTGATCGGGAAATTTTCGTAATTTAGTAGGATCGAGTTTCTACGATTGTTTGGTGTAGACTATAACTAAACTATCTACATACAACACCAAGTCCCATTTCTGCACAATTTTATTTACATCATAGCCAGGGGGCACAGCCCCCTGCACACTAGAAAGTACTTTTAATTTACATATTTCTTTCTTCACAGTCACCAGATATTATTATAATTTCTATATGCTCACTCTTCGAAAGTCAAAGTTATTCTGTCTACTTTCTCAGAGCCAATTCATGTTAACAGATCAGTCAATCATGCAATTTGCTCTGAGCTAGTATCTTTCAAATCTTACTAAATTTATTTTTATTGAGGAAATAGAAATAACAGGTTTAATATTATTATGTAGAATATAGATTGTGTATTTCCTTGAGACTGTACAATCTTTAAAGTGCTAATTTTTATCAGTGACAAAATCAAAGAAGTATACTAAAATCATTAAACCAAAATTTATGTAGAAAATCCCTGTGATATTTGTATCAGACCATAATACAGATTATATTATGTTGTATTCTGTTCAGTTAAAGAACATGTACAGTTATCTGAATAGCTCTTTGAAACTGTCAGATATTGTACGTGGTTTCTCCTGTCAACAATCGTATTGCAACTTATTATCATAAAACAAACTCATCATCACCATTCCTTTTATTTTATCTTACAAATTTTTACCTTTTCCATCCTCATCATGTTTAGTTAATACCGTCTGACGCTAATGACCCACAAGGGTTGATGCGTCGTTAAGCACCAAACAAACAAACAAACAATTATCAAAATCAGTCTATCCTTACTATGTGAGTTTCATAGGCATTAGTGAGGAACGCAGTGGCTCAGTGGTGGAGTGTTAGACTTGGAATCGAAGGGTCGCTAGTGTCCTTGAGCAAAGACACTTTAGTACTGGTTCAATCCATGAAGACAGAAAAACGTCTTGACATGACTGAAAAATTGTTGACTGGGAAGTAAAGCATCAACAAAAAGAAAAAAACTAGGCATAGCACCCATTACGCACAGTATGTACATGCATACAGAAAAAATGTATATATTCAAGGGTGATCACATAGTGGCGATATTGTGTTCACATGCCATAAGGGGCTGCTCTTAAAGAAAAGAAATTGCTCAATTTCTTTCCGTTAAGAGTAGTCCTAATTTTGAAAAGGAATGCAATTAAACAATAGCGTTCGTTTCATTATACCACCTTTACCAACTTTAGCATGAAATATCACTTGATGTGCAAGGGCTACACTGATGTAGGTGGTATAAAATAGTTATACCATGTTTGTCCACCTGTACGTAAGATAATCCACTCGCTAAAGCTCGTGGATTATCTCCACGTACAGGCGGACAACCCATGGTATAACTATTACGTAACCTCCCTTTGCTGAGTGTAGGGTTCATTTCAGTAGCCTCTCTTTGATGAGTGTAGGGATCATTTCAGTAGTCTCCCTTTGATGTACATAACTACTTGGTTCTGGCTAGGTCCTTGAGTTGTTTCTTTCTCTATGTCAGTGTTTAATGTCCCACCAACAGCTAAGGTCATACGGAGACAGAGCCACATTTTAACCTTCGGTGTTCTGGAGTACTTTAGGAAACAGTGAAGACCCAGATGAAATGCTTTCCATTTTCTTATACAAGAAAACGCATTTTGTAGCATCTCAACAAAATATATGCATTGAGTGATAAGAAAAATACATGTTTATTATCTTTTTTTTTTTTTTTTGGGGGGGGGGGGGGGACAGCATGAATTAAACAAACAAATTTATTATCAAAAAATCCACATTTTTATCAGACATGGCTTATTTCACATTAAGGCTAATTTATAGGTTTTCTTAGAGAAATCACTTTGCTAATGACTTCTATGGTCTAAATATCTTCAAGATTTCAAGACTATTCGCAGATAAATGTATATATATGCATTTTAGTTTTAAAATGCAAAATAAAACTGCTTAAAATTCCATCTGTATATTAAATGATTCTCATGATAAAATTGCTGGTTACTAATGATTTTTTCTTTATGAGAAGCCCATTGGGTAGAGTAGACCAAAAGGAGAGGCATCTTATCAGAGTCTGCTCTGTTTATAGAGAATACTAGGTGAGTGTCTTTTGATATTAAGTTTACCAGGCAAGGCTTTGAGAATGCTTGTTGATATCGTGAGGCTTCTTATGGAAGGCATGAGCCAGGGAGGCCTAAGATTATGTGGAAGAAATTGACAGAGAACAAATGCCGTGAGTGGAAGCCCACAACAGTTGACCCTCAAGAGAGGAGCACCTGGAGATCAGGTGTAAGATCTGCTATGCCTGCAGCTAGCCAGTTACCTGTAAGGGGGCACACTGATGTAGATGATGTCCCTGCATGTTAATCAATTATTTAATCTGATTATGATGATGATATGGAGTACCCACTCATTGCATCTATTAATGGATGGACTGACTGACCAAATTTAAGTAGTCTCCTTCGACATACGTTGGGAGATAATAAGTAGAAAGACCTCTTTTGGCCACTATGAGTGCTATAGAGTAATTGATTGTTTTATGGAAGGCCAAGTGACACGGCAGATCTTAAGATCATATTTAAGTTATATAAAAATTATCTCCTTGAGTGATACGAAAACCATCTAAAATATGGAATAACTATATTAAATTATTATTATTTATGTGATTTCCTTCCTCGATAAGATAAATAACTTCTTAAAGAAAATATCTAAAGTCAATTTATGTGAAAAAAAATCAAATGATTTAATTCTATGAGCTGGAACCAAAACACTCAGAAAAATATGAGTAGAGGAGCTCAGTAGCTCAGTGCCATCTTGCTTGACTGGAGATCAATGGGTAATTGGTTTGAGCCTCACTGGAGGCTATGTTTTGGGTACTTGAGCAAGACACTTTATCTTTTCCTTAGTACTGGTTAAACCCAGGAAAAGACCTGACATGAATGAAAATTGTTGACTCAAAACAACCAAACAATATAGTCCCTGATCAGACTGCTCCTTAAAAGCATGTTTATTCATAGGTCAACTAATTATGTCTGCTTTCATCAGCAAATCATGTATTGATTATCCACTGGAAGATGCCATTTTCAGAATTCAGGATTAGTTTAAAGTAAACTAAGTTGAAAACTTAAATCCAAATTATCTGGCAAGATTTTCTTTTCTTCTTCATCAAAACGATGAACCCATATTAAACATGAAAAAATGACTTCACTTGATTGACTAGTAATCAGAAGATCATATCTTAAAGAACTTAAGGTCCACTAAAAAGGGCTTGTGAATTTATTAGGTATAATCTGGTAGCTATAATATTCTAAAAGTTCCTCTTGTCCATGAAGAAATGCGAAGTTCTGGACATGGTGTGTGTAGATTACAATGCTCTGGCAATGATAACATTATTGACTGGCCATTAATGTAATGCTTTGTGATCGATTACAATTCTCTGGCAGTGATTACAATACTGACTGGCAATAAATGTAATGCTTTGTGTTTGATTACAATTATCTGGAATAGATTACAATACTCTGGTCATTAATTTAATGCTTTGTGTTTGATTAAAATTATCTGGAATAGATTACAAACCTCTGGTCATTAATGTAATGCTTTGTGTTTGATTAAAATTATCTGGAATAGATTACAATTCTCTGGCCATTAATATAATGCTCTGTGAGTGATTATAATTATCTGGAATAGATAACATTACTCTGGCCATTAATGTAATGTGCTGTGATTGATTACAATTCTCTGGAATAAATAACAATTCTCTGGCCATTAATGTAATGCTTTGTGACTGATAACAATTCTCTGGAATAGATTACAATACTCTGGACATAAATTTAATGCTCTGTGAGTGATTACAATTCTCTGAATTAAATTACAATACTCTGGTCATTAATTTAATGCTTTGTGTTTGATTACAATTATCTGGAATAGATTACAATACTGACTGGCAATTAATGTAATGCTTTGTGTTTGATTACAATTATCTGGAATAGATTACAATACTCTGACTTATTAATATAATGCTTTGTGTTTGATTACAATTATCTGGAATAGATTACAATACTCTGGTCATTAATTTAATGCTTTGTGTTTGATTACAATTATCTGGAATAGATTACAATACTCTGGTCATTAATTTAATGCTTTGTGTTTGATTACAATTATCTGGAATAGATTACAAAACCTCTGGTCATTAATGTAATGCTTTGTGTTTGATTAAAATTATCTGGAATAGATTACAATTCTCTGGCCATTAATATAATGCTCTGTGAGTGATTAGAATTATCTGGAATAGATTACATTACTCTGACCATTAATGTAATGTGCTGTTATTGATTACAATTCTCTGGAATAAATAACAATTCTCTGGCCATTAATGTAATGCTTTGTGACTGATCACAATTCTCTGGAATAGATTACAATACTCTGACCATTAATATAATGCTCTGTGAGTGATTAGAGTTATCTGGAATAGATTACAATACTCTGGCCATTAATATAATGCTTTGTGATTGATTACAATTCTCTAGAATAGATTACAATACTCCGGACATAAATTTAATGCTCTGTGAGTGATTACAATTCTCTGAATTAAATTACAATTCTATGGCCATTAATATAATGCTTTGTGTTTGATTACAAATATCTGGAATAGATTACAATACTCTGGTCATTAATGTAATGCTTTGTGAATAATTACAATTATCTGGAATAGATTATAACACCATTACGGAAACGGCTCCATGTGAAATTTAATTTTTACGGGACTACTTTCTGCTGATCGGAGATTTCCGTATATATACCTGATAACGAGTGTATCAGAACAAGTATTGGCTTTTAAACCAATAGCAGTCATATAGCTTTTGAAATACCAAGAGCAGTTTGCTGCAACATTAATGCATCGTCTGTGCATGTTTTACTTTAGTTCCCCATATTTGTAATAATAAACTCTCATCAGAGTGTGCCAATTCCTGTAAATGCGTTTCATATTCGAAGGCTTGTTACTTGGGGAGTTCTTATCCTTGTAGATGTCGAGAACTGGCTTGATACTGCTCGAATGTGCAATGGCTGTATAAAAAAAGAAAAAGAAAAAATGAGTCTGATAGTACGCTAAACTTTCACTGCTAGCCGCCTAAACGCAGCTGAAAAGTTGTTTATTGACCAGTCTCTCGACACAGGTGTGTAGAACGACCCTGAGCGCGGGTTGCTCCTATAATAAAACTAACAATACGATTTGTAAACGAGTCCGGGACATTTTGGCCCAATGAAAGCTTGGCATTTAATCGGTACATAAATTTGACCCCTCATAATTCGGTGCCTTTGATGCGAAAAAAGGGTTTAAGAGAACATTTAGTGCGTATTAGTATACACATTTTCCTACACGTCTGGTCTACACACTCGGACACGCTCAAGAAATGTGCCTGCCGGTTTTGCATCGAATAATCGCTATATTATTACTTTTCATGCAAGGATCCAGAAAGTTTTGTCCAACTCTGCAACACTGACATTATATTTCTTTAGGGGAGAGAGGATCCAAATACCACTAAAAGCCGGCCAACATCGGCCTGCCAGCGAAACGCCATTTAATAGCTCGTTAGCTGTGAGAATTTTAGGGGGTCCAGACCCCCTGTCCCCCCTCTTGATCCGCGCAGCGCATGGTTTTGAACACCCAACTTATATTGGGGGAGGAGTAGGTGGGGGTCTCGGTAATTCAGAAAACCTTGAATCCCTTACAAAGTAGAAGGAAGGTTCCATCGGTTAAGAAAGTGTTTAAATGCTTTTTTTATAACAACTCTAGGGGAAGAAAACAAAATTTACTTGTCAAGAGGTAAGAGGGCCTGGATAGGCCGGGTTAACCCACCCTTATTTTGGGAAATTGACAAACAGTACTGATCCGGGATAAGACGCAACATGGTTCGCCGTCTGATCAGACTCGCCACAGTTTGCTAAACATAATGTTCTATTAAAATTTGAATAAACATGACAAATACCGCCCAACAGCGGATGTGGACTGGTCCAATTCAGGACATTTCATTAGACATAACTGGGAGATAAGAGACGTGTTGTATCCTAACAAAAAGTTTTAAGATTTGTTGTTTTACGTCCCAGTCAGCAGCTACGAGCATATCGGGTCGGTCAGTTCACCTAACAATGCTGGAACAAGCGGTTACAAGTACTTCGTGCAAATACTTTTGGCTTTTCCTGACTGCAACCCTTTTTGAATGAATCAGCGGAATGGTGGAGAATAACCGTAGAAATTAATTTATTTCATGATCAATCTTCACAAAAGTATCAGATCAGGCCGGGATCAAACTAACTGACCCCTTGATCTGCAGTCAGACACGCATCTGTAGTTACCGACTGCGCTAAACGGCCTGGTATTAACAAATATGTAAAGATCACAAGAGATGGCTGCTGGTGATATTTATAAGCAGTTAGAAAGTAGATCAGGTCATAAAATATCAGACTCTGGATCTTAACTGCTTGAAACTAGGTGAGCCTTATATCTACATTAAGGAATGGCTTATACGGGAATCATGTTAAATAGTTTCGTCGGACCTCATCTGGATCAGCCTGATTGAACAGTGCAAAGACAGGTCATGCGACAGTCGATCTGTGTCTTCACTGTGTGCGTTTCACCAGTTTATGTGTTTGTACCTTCCCGTTTAAGGACATTTTGTTAGTAGCGAAAGCCCAGGTTAAACGGTGTAAGTCGACTACCAATCAGGGACAGCACCCATTGCTTAAAAATCTTTGTTCAAATAGTACCTTGTGTATACATGTAATTCTATACCGACGAAGAAACATCTTACGGGCATGTCAGACCCTGTCCAGATGCCGCATGATGCATTTACTGGTTAGTACCAACAACATCTGCCTTCAAACTAGCACCCCATTTTGACTACCTTTCCGTACGCCCTCACTGACTTGACTAGCAGTAATCTTTAGACTACTTGTGCAGGCTGACCCGTTTGTTGCATACAACAAACTTATGAATTTTGCCGTAACGAGCCTGCCTGATCTGTAGAGTTCTTTGTGAAGTAGTGACTGATCAAAGTCGTTTGACTCTTTTCTTAAAATAATCCATCCGGCTGACAGACAGTATCTAGTTGTGCCTAGTGAAAACTTTAACAGGTTTAAACCAGCCTGGAAATCATTGCACCAAGCAAAGTGACTTGGCTGGTAGAGCGTTAGACTAGGGGCAGCGACCTTTATACGTCACTATTTGAGGATAGAAGGGTCCGGGATGCAAGACTCTGACACTTTATCCGCTGCTATGTACTGGTTCAAGCCGAGATGACGGGGGAATTGTCCCGACATGACTGTAAAAATTGTTGACTGTTATGTAAAGAATAGCACAAACAAACCACAAACCAGTCTAATCATAGTTGTTGTTTTTTGATTTTTTGTGTGTGTGTTTTAAATTGATTCTTTAAGTCCCAGTCAAAAATCAGCTATGTCGGGACGGGCCATCCTATGTTGATCCTGTACCGAGCAAAGATCAATGTGTCTTGTTCGAGGACACAATGCAAGCTTGGACCCGCAACTCCTCGGTCTCAAGTCAAGCACTCTACCACCGAGTCACTGTGCTTTGAAGAAAATGCAATGTAGTTTTATTACCCCAGTTATGCCATACGGGATTGCTAGTTATTTCGTTTGCTGCATGTTTTTTTTTCTTTTTTTTACAGCAAATTATGTTGACCCTGCCTTTAGCCGTAGCTTATTTGAGCCGTGTCATAAGATTGCCGCCATCAATGTGGCATTAATGCAACAACCTTTTTAGCTGAATGCTCCAAATGATGTTCGGTCAGTAACTTAATCACTCATAGAGTATTAAAGCTGCTAGCAAAGTCTCTGATCAGACTGCCTGTATGTGCAGGCAGGTCTGAGTATTTGCTGGTCACACATATCACATTGTTATTGGTCTGCACTGTTTGCGAAGGTTCCATTTTGGGCTTCAGCCCTTTTATACCTTTAACTCCTTATCGTGTACTTTGGCAAACAGTAAAGACCTAGATTTCATCAGGGTCTTCACTGTTTGCCTACTTGTAGACAAAACGATTTTCAGGAATAGAAACGCAAATTTCATTCGCAAATTGTAACATGTGACACCTCAATACCATGACACAATAGACCATGCCAAGTTTAAAGTATCAAGCCAGAAGGAATAATCTATTAGTGCCTAAAGGGGTAATAACATGTAGACACAGATCTATACACAGTTTCGGTGATGTGTTACACGATTATAAGGTCAGTACTGAGGTATTAACCAGATGTCATTTTATTACCCCGGGTATTGCAGACTTCCTGTTTCTACAAGCCGTACCAAATGAAAACACATTCCTACTTGTGTACCGCAATGCTATGACGTGGAGAAAATATTAATCATTTTCATTCTGGATACTAGTAAATATCTACTTTGGCAAACAGTGACGACTCAAGACGTCTCAGCCACCGACACAACAGGCATTTTCAGACAGATTTTGAACTATTTTAATTTATTAGTACTTAAATAAGTGACAGTGCTCCTTTTCTGTAGCGCGCGAAGGGTGCGACGAACGGCAGATCGTTCCCTGAGAAAACTGAGATTGATTATATTAAACTCCGTTCAGAAATTGTGTGGCACCAGTTTTTCGCAGTTCTTGCTTTTATACGTCATCTAAGGTCCTACATCCCTGTGAGAAAGTTACTCGTGTAGGCCTCCCCTAATTTCTCCAGCAGGTTCTGTGCGTGTGCGAGCTTCTGGCAAAGCCCTGATATCTTGGGGAAAATCATGAAATTGAAAAATACGCCAGCAGACTAAGACAATTTGACACTTTTGAAACGCCCTCCATGAACGTATAAGGAAATGACAATATTTCCACTATAATATTTGGGTGTGGTTATTTCAATTGGCGAGAAATTCGTGGGAAATTATAAAGCGTGACTACACACCGTATATCTGGAAAATTAAACACTGATCTGGCGCTTTACGCGCCAACGTTAGTGTAAAATAACATTTCCGACTATTAGAACTTGTGTTTGTGTTTAACGTCCCACCAACAGCTAAGGTCATATGGAGACAGGGCCACGGCTTAAAGTCTCATCTGACAGACTGGTGAAACCGGTGATCAAACCTGCGACCTCTGGATTACAAGGCAAATGGTTTATCAACTACACCACGGTGGCTCCTGTTACAACTTGAGGCTAACATTTCTTCAGCATAAAGCTTAAACATTTCTACTTGTTATTGTTGTAGTTATTCTGCGGGTCAAAATTATTGAACAGAATATAGCTTAAAAGCAGTTAAAAAGCACACAAAGATCAAATAGCAGTTCAGTTGCTATTTTTGATAACTTATTTTCACGGTGTACTTATTTGAAAAATAGATTGTTGTCCAATATCGTTAGAAAAGATTGGATTCATGTTTATACACGGGTATGACATCATAAAACACAAATCAACTTGTAGTGTCGATTAAACCAAGCAATTATAAATGGTGGTAGAAATGCCCCATTTCAACTGTACATTAATAATAACATGCTGATAATGTCCTGTTACCAAGATATTACCTTTACTGTGCCTTTTTGTGAGCATAGCCATTTTTTCATGAAAATTGCTAAATTTGTAATGGTTAATGAGGTAAAGGGCATCCCTGTTCAAATGGCACAATTTTCGTCGTGCTTGCCACATGCATGCACTGTTGAAAATATCTGCACGTCAACGTGGGTTTATAGCATGAGTTTGCTTGACCAATGGCTCGGAACTAATTAACTAATTGCCACCATTGCAGGTCCCCCAGCCCCTTGATCCTTACTTTCGCGTGTACTAGGACCGGTAAAACTTTATTGTAGCTTGTTATCAAAACATTTAATATTCGAGTAAAGGGTGTGTTGCATTTGAGCAATTTAAAAACAGACTCGAGACACGTGAAGCATATCGATGAATATTGATGTATTTTATGTGGCAATCATCGTCAACTGGACTTAGTCTGTGGGTGCATTTCTGAATTTTCTGATTTTTCCCAAGATATCAGGGCTTTGCCAGAAGCACGCACAGCCACGGAACCTGCTGGAGAAATTAGGGGAGGTCTTCAAGAATAACTTTCTCACAGCAATGTAGGACCTAAAACGACATATAAAAGCAGGAACTGCGAAAAACCGGTGCCACACAATTTCTGAAAGGAGTTTAGGACAGCAAAGGTACAGATCAGCCTACACATTTGCACAAAATGGTTTACAGCTTTACTGTTGGTATCCATGAAAATATTTCAAATTGAATTTGGAAGTACCCCAGCTGATCAGACCAGTTTGCGCTCTATACTGGTTGGAAACTCAATATGACCTTTTACCATGGTGTAGCTAAAAA
Organism: Loripinus fragilis; assembly: GCA_964019695.1. Lineage (NCBI taxonomy): Eukaryota > Metazoa > Mollusca > Bivalvia > Lucinida > Lucinidae > Loripinus > Loripinus fragilis. The sequence goes on from OZ026526.1 coordinate 68,661,199, forward strand.
ACGATCGTACCACACGTCTGCTTCCGGAAATCGCCGAGTCAGCGTAGTAATATTTATGAAAGTGCGATGATATTTTTTATATCAATTTAATGTTTTGATTTTATTAAAAATCAAATAAATTAAATAGTTAACTAGCTTCTATATATATTTAATCTTTTGGGTGCTGTAGTTGCTTTTTATAGGAAATACAGCTAATTTTTAGACGCACTATCTTTTTGCTATTTCAACCCACCCTAACCCCTCGTTTTACTATATGTTAGGTGCAAATCTGGGGTGTATTTCGCACAGAGAGGTTTCCGTGATGTCTGGTCAATAATATAATGCTCTGTGAGTGATTACAATTCTCAGGAATAGATAATATTGCTCTGGACATTAATTTAATGCTCTGTGAGTGATTACAATTCTCTGGAATATATTAACATTAATGTAATGCTCAGTGAATGATTACAATCCTCTGGAATAGATTACGATACTCTGGACATTAAACTCCAGCTGTAAAGTTTTTAGACTTACTTTTTCGCAATAACTTTTTTGTCTTCAATTTTAGCAAAATGTGTTCGAGATGAAAAGTATTCAGGAACATCTCCGCCAACTTTTCAAAATGGTTCCAACATCCTAGATGCTGCAGGTTCCTCTGTGCTTAGATGCACTCTTTGAATATTTTAAACAAAGCGCAAATAAACAAAGTCCAAGATGTCAGTCAAAAATGTTCATTGCACCGCCCTAATTCAATTACTAAAGCAATGGATGGCTTGTTCAAATATAATAGAAATCGCGCCTGATTCGCTCGTGCGTTAAACAAGAAGGGCCATCTCAAAACCGTTCAAAGCACGTGCATAAGAGAAAAATTGCATGTCATGCGATAACCGAGCCTTTGTTCCTACAAATGAGCCTGCTTTAAGTTGATTCTGCATATGCACAGTAAATTCTGAGTATGTTAACGGCAGTTTTATGTTATGCACAGCCTTTGAAGAACGGGATATATGCACTGCTTCCGAATATTTTTTGAAACTACCCCTTTCTGTTACGCCTATACAAATTATACCTGTCATTAAAAGTCTTAGAAATTTAGGACAAATTCAATTTTTTGCAAAATCTTCATCTATATACACAAAAATCTGTTTGCGCCACAAGCACAAGACATTTTGGAGAAGTTGGCGGAAATTCTCCTCTACAACTTTCATCGTGAACACATTTTGCTAAAATTGAAGACAAAAAAGTTATTGCGAAAAATTATGTCTAAAAACTTAACAGCTGGAGTTTGATTACCTTGAAGATCCAACTAAAATGAATAAAATAATACTGAAAATGTGAATAACCAATGTTGTGGGGAAAATACTCACTGAAAGTCCAGCAAAAAGGGGTAAGCTTGCTTAACCTTTCATTTTTCAACAACTACATGTAGAGGACCAGAGGTCCTGAAGCCCTCACCTAATACTGAGCATTAGGAATCAAATTTGACCTTGTCATAAAGAAGGACAATGTCAACCTAAGATCATCATTTGTGCAAACTTGGTAGGGCCCACATCACAATGATACATACCAAGACCCAAGGTCATTTGCCTCTTGTTCCAGAGATTATTTGTATAGGTTTATTACCTTATATGGGTATGGTGGCTGTCTGGGTCATATGAACAGGAACATTTGTGCAAACTTTCATCCCCACACTCTAAGGAGTCTTAAATTTGAGATGAATTGGCCCAGAAGTTTCAGAGATGAAGATGTTTGAAATGTTGACAAATGAATGCAGGAGGCATTGGTATACCAATTGCTCACCTTTAAGCTTGCGGCTCAGGTGAGCTAAATCATGTGTTGTTAGTTTTTTTAGTACTAACAACACATGTTCTTAAAAAAGAACAGTTTCAGCAGGATGATTCCTTCTTATATCAAAATCAAGACCTTATATCACAATCTTTCATTTATATAGGGACGGGTCTTCCTGGGTTTAACCAGTGCTAAGTTGGATTGATGTGTCTTGCTCAAGGACAACAAGGCAAGTACACTGGTGAGGCTCGAACCCGCGGCCCCTGGGTCTCGAGTCAAGCACTCTACCGCTGAGCCACTGCGCTCCATAGTAGTTGCCTGTCACAAAATCCTAGACAAACTGTGCAGACCCAGATCAGAAGCAGTCTGAAGAAGCAGTCTGATCAGGGTCTTCCCTGTTTGCTTTTCTGACAGGCATTTGTTAGTTACAGCCCTGATAACCAACATTTTATTTGAGAACAGAGTGGGAAAAGTGTTAAAATTTTTAGAACACTTCCTGTAATTCCAAATTTCACAATCCAAATTCTCCCTGTACAGGAAAAAGGCGGAGCAGTGGGTAGGCTAAGATAGGAAAATCCAGGACTCTGATAGATATTTTCTACTGACAAGGAAATATATCAAGATAATATCTTGTGAGTGTTTAACATTAAATTTACATTACTAAATACATTAAGTTCAGGAAATATGAGTTTCTTCAGTCTTTTTCATCTTTCAGCATAGCAGGTGAGAAGTAGAAAGGAAATACATTTATTTCACATTCTATTAATGTTTATTTGTTGGTTGTTACATCTCTTTGGACATGGTAATATAGCCCTATCTTACATAGATTTTTTTTAACAGAAAAGTGTGATAACTTTTTTTTTAACTCTTTCCTTTGCCAGCAGCAACTATTGTCATGCGTCTTCTGATAACCTATGCAAATAGTTTGGAACCAGATCAGGACCAACTTTGTCTAGATCCAAACCATTCAACACTCTGATAGTGTTCCTGAAAGAATTTTTTGGATAAGGTACAGGAGTTGCCCGCAACACTTAAGTCCCCTACTGGTTTTGGTATTGAAGTATTTGGAGAAAAAAATGACATGCTTAATCAGCACATAGTCACTTGTTAACATACCAAGTTTAACAAGCTAGCTTGAATAGTTTTTTGAGTTATCTTGGGATCCATATGTTTTTGTAACACTTTAACTATTTCTGTTACCATAGCAACCACAATTTTCATGTGATGGCAAAAATAAATGACAAGCATAATCAGTGCATAATCAGCACATTGTCACTTGTTCACATACCAAGTTTCATCAAGCTAGCTTGAATAGTTTTTGAGTTATCTAGGGATCCATTTGTTTTTGTAACATTTGGACCTTTTCTGTTACCATAACAACCACAATTTCTTGTGATAGCAAAATAAAAATGATGTGCATAATCAGCATATTACCACCTGTTCACATACCAAATTTCATCAAGCTAGCTTGAATAGTTATCTTGGGATCCATATGTTTTTGTAACATTTTGACTATTTCTGTTACCATAGCAACCACAATTTTCATGCAAGGGCCAAAAACAAATGATGTGCATAATCAGCACAATAAAAATGACATGCATAATCGGCAAATCGCCACCTGTTCACATACTAAGTCTCATCAAGCTGGCTTGAATAGTTGTTGAGTTATCTTGGGATCCAGATTCGGACAGACAGACGGAGGGCAAACCCAGGTGTGAACATTGTTCTGGGACTAAAAAGTCCATTTTGAAAAAAAAATGAAGTCAGCAGACAATAACAAAAGCATGAAAAAAATTACCCAGCATGCAAAGATTTGATTTCTTGAGAAAAACAATGGTTGTGAAGCTCAAAGTGTCTCAGTGACTCCCAATGGCTGAGGGCCCACAACATGACAAAAGCAACAAACTAGCAAGCACACCCAGCAAAGACTCAGATCATTCAAAAGTAAACTAAAGTGCAATTTTTTCTATAATATCTATAGGTCAGGGACAGAGGGTTCCAGAAGTGCTAAAATGATTTTCTGCCCAAGGGCTTTGCTCCCTGGACCTCACTGGAGACCTAGGTGGCCCCAAGACCCTCACCCCATATATGACCCTGGTTCCCTTATCATCAGGGATATTGGCCCATCGCAATATCCCTGATGATATTAAAGGGATAACATAAAGAATACCAGGCCATGCATACATCCAAACATGATTGTTACATAAGTGTTCCATGTTACACCAAAACCATGCTGCATGTCTTTTTATAGAGGATAATGTATCAAACATATGTTGGAGCAAATTTGTGGTCATATCTCTGGTTTATACAAAGTATTGAGATGTTCTAAATAGGTGTAACCAGCAACCACAATGAGTGTGCTTCAAAATGTGCACTAGAAAAGCAACTATCAGCAAAATAAGGTTATGAAGAAAAGAACAATAAGGGGACAGAAATCATTTGAGCCGCGGCATGAGATTTCCAACAATTTGACATTTTGACAAGTGTAGACTCCGACGAGCCTCTGCAGCCTCCTGTTAAGCTTAGGAACTCAAAATGGTGTTCAGACAGTAGTTTAACAATCAATAGAATATTCAAGCGACTAGCAAAGGCTCTGATCAGACTGGGCGTATGCGCAGGCTGATCTGAGGCTTTGCTGGTCGCACATACCACATTGTTGGAAATCTCATGCCACGGCTCATTTGTTATTGACGCTTTGTTGTAATGAGTTAAGAAATCAGTCCCTTATGAAAGTTTACAGTACTGATCACATATGTGACCAGCCAAAGCAAATCATCAGAGCATTGATAGTTTCTGCTAATATGTTGATGCAAGGTCAAGGGTGGATCTAGAAGGGGAGACAGGGGGTCCATACCCCCACTGGAAATTCTAGTCTTATAGGTTTCTATAGGACCAAGCATAAGGATCCCCCACTTGAAAACTTGGACCCCATCCCCCTGGAAAATTTAACTTCCCTTTGAATAAACAATTGGACCAACTGAGTGCTAAAACAAAATGTTCGAGTTTTTAGTCAGTTGGGCTCGGACCCCTGATGAAAACTTGAAGGTACAAATAGAACAGTATTTTATGGCTTGCAAAGTAGAGCTAATGTGTTATTGCAATAGTGTCAAGACAATGTGATACAGCAAGGGAGAGCCAATGTGTTATTGCAATAGTGTTAAGACAATGTTTTAATGCAAAGTAGAGTCAACATGCTATTGCAAGTGTCAAGACAATGTTTTATAGCAATGTAGAACCAATGTGTTATTGCAATAGTGTCAAAACAATGTGTCATAGCAAGGTAGAACCAATGTGTTATTGCAATAGTGTCAAAACAATGTGTCATAGCAAGGGGGAGCCAATGTGTTATTGCAATAGTGTCAACCCAATGTTTTACTGCAAGGTAGAGCCAATGTGTTATTGCAATAGTGTCAACCCAATGCTTTATTGCAAGGCAGAGCAGATTATCTTTTATTGAGATAGTGTCAAAACAGTGTGATACAGTAAGGAAGAGCCAATGTGTAATTGTAATAGTGTCAAGACAATGTTTTATTGCAATGTAGAAACAATATGTTATTGCAATAGTGTCAATCCAATGTATTTTAGCAAGGTAAAGCCAATTGGTTATTGCAATAGTGTATAGATGTTTTATTGCAAGGTAGAGCCAAGATGTTATTGCAATAGTATCAAAACAATGTGTTAAAGCAAAGGAGAGCAATGTGTTTATAATTGCAATAGTGTCAAGACAATGTTTTAATGTAAGGTAGAGCCCATGTGTTATTACAATAGTGTCAATACAATGTTTTATTGCAAGGCAGAGCTGATTATCTTTTATTGAAATAGTGTCAAAACAGTGTGATAGAGTAAGGAAGAGCCAATGTGTGATTGCAATAGTGTCAAGACAATGTTTATAGCAAGGTAGAACCAATGTGTTATTGCAATTGTGTCAAAACAATGTGTCATAGCAAGGGAGAGCCAATGTGTTATTGCAAAAGTGTCAACCCAATGTTTTACTGCAAGGTAGAGCCAATGTGTTATTGCAATAGTGTCAACCCAATGCTTTATTGCAAGGCAGAGCAGGTTATCTTTTATTGCAATAGTGTCAAAACAGTGTGATACAGTAAGGAAGAGCCAATGTGTTATTGCAATAGTGTCAACCCAATGCTTTATTGCAAGGCAGAGCAGATTATCTTTTATTGCAATAGTGTCAAAACAGTGTGATACAGTAAGGAAGAGCCAATGTGTTATTGCAATAGTGTCAACCCAATGCTTTATTGCAAGGCAGAGCAGATTATCTTTTATTGCAATAGTGTCAAAACAGTGTGATACAGTAAGGAAGAGCCAATGTGTTATTGCAATAGTGTCAACCCAATGCTTTATTGCAAGGCAGAGCAGATTATCTTTTATTGCAATAGTGTCAAAACAGTGTGATACAGTAAGGAAGAGCCAATGTGTAATTGTAATAAGGTCAAGACAATGTTTTATTGCAATGTAGAACCAATATGTTATTGCAATAGTGTCAATCCAATGTATTTTAGCAAGGTAAAGCCAAATGGTTATTGCAATAGTGTATAGATCTTTTATTGCAAGGTAGAGTCAAGATGTTATTGCAATAGTGTCAAAACAAGGAGAGCCAATGTGTTTATAATTGCAATAGTCTCAAGACAATGTTTTAATGCAAGGTAGAGCCAATGAGTTATTGCAATAGTAATGCAATTGCAATTGATTATACACCCAGTGTGCATTAATATGGACATCTGTGCTTAAGAGGTAAAATGCGGTATTGCAAGGTTATGCCAAAGTAATGCTCAAGCAAGGACCATATTTCAGTTCAGCGGGACAAGGATAGAACTTGTGTTTTTTTGCAAGCAAAAGCTATCAAGATATTTCCAACTTTATTTAAATGCACATTTTTTGTTGCAAAACTGAGAAAACAGACTATCCAACAAAGAATATTAATGGAGTGTCACTTTGATAAAAGTCACAGTTTCTGTCTGCTTAAATACAACAAGCAAAGAAAAAACAGTTATAAGGGTAATGATTTTATAATTATACTGATCTTTTCTTGATGATTTCATAATTGCATTTTTGGTCTACCCTCTGAAAAGCATTTTGGCACCATGAGAATCTGCATACTGTGAGATTGTGAAAATTGTGAGCATAAAATTTTGATTTTTTTCTTATCTATCTGTTTTAACA